>OZ038372.1:23166156-24366156 GCA_964036015.1 Leptarthrus brevirostris
ATTACTAGGTGAATTTTGTTCAAGCAGCCAGGCTTTGAATAAATGTTAATAAATATTACTAGGCAACACAGATTCATTTATTCGAGCAGTCAACAAATAAGTTAATTAACACAAGTAAGATATAATCGGGCAACCAGCTGAATATTTTTACTTCAAAGAGAAAGGCCCCTTGTGCATGGTTTGAATTCGATATTCTTGTCGCCATGTTTAATCAAAAAATTCAAATTTAAATTATATATTGGCGGGAAAATTTTCATTAGATAATATTATGCAATATTTGCCAAATTCGAATTGAAATATTAATTAATTAAATTTTAATTAGAGATAAAATTAATCTTATTAAAATTTAATTCATTAATATTTCAATTCGAAAAATTTGTTTCTTCGCAATATTAATTAAGTCAAGAAAGATTGCATCTGATTTTTATTTATGTTGGTTGCAACGCAGCAGTATTTGGTCCACAAATTAGAAACTAATCCGATCTTTTGAACAATGCCTCGTAGGCAATAAGAGAGACGACAATTATCAAGAGATAATAGCAACATTTGTTCAGAATATCCAACGCCATTACATCTCTCAAAGTGCATTTTCGGCATTCTCATTTGCAGCTCTTCCACCAAAATCTAGGTACTGCAACCTAGGAATCATTCGTACATCGCACATGGCCATAAACGTTCGTGACCGGAAACTCCACCCCAAAGTATTAAACTGGATTGATTGACTTTCTTGGCTCCGCACATTAAATTAAGGTTTTAAAACAGCACAACAATTTAAGTCAAGTTTTTAAGAGGGGCATGCACGATTAAATAGATAAGTTTTGAAAATTTCCGCAATAATATCTCTCTGTGTCCTTTGACCCACCTAATACCTACGAAATATAGTCTTGACCCGACCGAATTATTATCAAAAAATAAATTAAAAACAAAACGTTATAACTCGAGCGACGTAAAAAATACAAATATTCCTTAACACGATCTGCGTTTCTGATAAAAAAAAACTAAATTCCTTTGGCTCTTTTTCAACAGCAGCATCAAAGGATTAGTTTTTCTTTACCTACGCCTTCGCAAATAATATCGAGTTTTCGGTTTTGTGCGAAGGTGTCCAGCAGTTATAGAAAAGGTAACCCTTTGATGCTGCTGTTTAGGAGAAACTAAAGGAATTTAGTTTTTCTTTAACAGAAATGCCGATCGTTTAAGGAATATTTATATTTCTAAGGTCGAATTGGTTGAATTTTTTGAGTTAAGTTTTCGATTCCCTAAAGATTAAAATGCTATGCAAGACGTGTAGCGCTTATTTCCAGGTATACATATCCAGAAATGCGACATCGTGAATACTTACTGCCAGTAACTGTACGTATTGTTATACCTTTGTATGTGTATGAATGATTGTTTGTTTCCATGGTTTCCATTTTAAAATTTCTCACTCAACTGAAATTAGATGGAGTGTGTGCGTGAAATCAACATGAAAAATAGAATCGATGGAGCTTACCCCCCCCCCCCCCCCCCCCCCCGGCAGCATCTCTTTATCCTTTGCCCATAAACTCATTCAATGCTTGCAGTAAGCACTACAATTGTGGCATGCACCTTGTGGCTCCAGCTGTTTTCGTACATCCTGCACAGGTTGCACGTAAAAAGTTACCCAAAGAGGGTTTTATGTCAATTCGAATTATTTTATTAATAAACTTTAAATTATAATTTTAAAGTATAATATATGTAAATCAAAATTTTAATTAAATTTGTGATTACGGCTAATTTCCATATAATTTATACGGTCGGCAGATAATATTTAGCCGAGAACTTTGCCAACATTTAAATTATATATATTATTATATAGGAATTATTTTATTAAATTTCTTGGTCGGTTATGTAGTTCAATATTTTAAAGTACGCGTCAAAACCCCCAAATATAAAGTACTTTTCTAACAGCCTGCCTTGCGGTTATGAGATATCATGCATGGGAACCTCACACAAGCTTAAAATTGTCACGATTTTCTGAGCGTATTTTATTCTCTTTAAGTTACTTCCTCGTAGATTCTATTAGACGCTTAGAATATTAAACTGAAGGAAGTGCCCATGCTTGTACTTGTACTCGTACGTGTTTAAGCATTTTTCTTTTGATGGTAGGGTGAGTTCATGTGCAAGGTTGTCGCCTTAGTTTGACAGATGGAAAATTCAAATTGTAATCGCTAGTTTGATGGAAATTATTCACGATATTATTCCAAATAAAAAGTGATTAGTGGAAAGTATAATAAAAATCAAGACTAAATTAGTAGAGTGATTTGTTTATAAAAACTTGGAGGCAGTTTATAGACTTTAAAAGACAAAATAATCGACGACGCACTTGTGGAGTATATTTTTTCAGGCAAGCAACTAGCATAAATATGTTTATTGACATGTTTAAATTTAGATTAAATCATTAAAATTCTTAAGGCAAAAAGAGATAACTAAAAAAAATCAAAGTTTCTGTCCCCATTCTCAGTTTGTTTACATTCTCATTAATTGGAATTTCTCTGTCGCCTTAGATGTCCAGTGGCGGTCAGCCAAAATATATTTAAATCTCAAAGCTTATGTTTGCCCCGTCCCGTGCAATTCCGGTTTTTTACTACGGCTAAGGTGAAACCTACCTCTAAGGTGCACTTCAACTACATGAAGAAAAATGCTTAATTTTCTAATCATAAGGGCACTTCTTTCAGTTCTATATTCTAAGATTAGACGCATTGTCAAATATCGAAAATCTTTCCTAAGCAGAACAACACGAATGTGGAACAGTTTAACATCTTTTCTTTTTGCTGCGGCTCATACCAAACGTTTAAATGAAACGTTCTACGTCCCCTCCTTTATTCAATCTTTCAACACATTTCTCCTACGCTTTGTTATAGCATCATAGGGCATCCCCTGAGCTTTGAGAAAATCGTAAAAAAATTATTGTCACTTTGTGGCATGAATCGGAAAGGCATACATAGTAATTAAAATCAAATTTGAAAACGAAAATGAAACTAATATTCCTATTCGTATTCGGAACCATATTATGGACGACTTTAATCCGTACTTCGATAACATTCACTACCAGCCATATGGTGGCAGCACAAGAGATGGAAATCCTTCTTTTATTATGTAAATTTTTATACAAATTATTATTTATTTAGTTATTTAGAAAGCTTGGTGCTATTGCCAGTTTTTCTGCTTCAAGGATAAAACAAAAACTTCGTTTTACGGTCTAAACCGCGTCAGTACAGTATTTTCGATATAAATAAATGGAGTTAAAAACATCCCTATTTTTCTGGCATGAATTAAAATTTATATGGAATCCGTAGCAATACATGTTTTTTTTCTTAATCAATTAAGGAAAATTAATATTTTTCTCTAGTTCTCCATGACACCAATATGTGCATTTGGCAATGTCATAAGCAAATTTCGTTCAACGCTACTTTGCCTATCCAATCATACTTCAATACCGATTGTTTCTGCTCGTATCAGGCAGGGAACGTACCTACACATTTTGCCCACTAATTCCATATTCACATCCCACATTTCCTATATTTTCATAAGAGGAAAAGATGACAAATGGCACAAAAACGAGACTTAACGAAACATTTATACCACACATCCAAGGAAACTTCACTTACTTGAGTACAATATAGAAAAGAAACGATTCGTGCGTGCCCGTCAGGCTATACTGTTCGTAATTAAGTGTTTAAAGTAAAAGGTAGTGACCAAATAATATATTTATCAGCAATAATGGAGAAGAGAATAGAACTCGAGAAAAGAGGCCGCCGTGCCAACCAGGTAAGTATCGTGAAAAGAATTATTTTAAGTTGTAGAACTGCTGTGGCATCTGTAATCCTGTAAACAAAAAAACCATTGAGTCGGAGATTTCCTATCATATTTACTTCCTTGGATGCAAATTTTAACGGAAAATTATTTCGGGGTATCAATAAGTTCGCTTATCCGGAAATCAAAATCAGGAATTAATTGTAAAGTTTTTCAAATATCTGCATAATTACTAACCACGCGGCATTTCATCTAAATGCTATCGTGCTGCGGAAAGAGCGCGTCTATTGTTATTGATTTGAAAATTACGTAAATTAATTTTGAATAACTAGTTGCCCGGTTGATTACTACTAGCTTTATAAGGAATTTGCGAATGACCTGGCGTTATGTAGTAACTAAATTGGCACAACGCGCCATTTTTTTCCTTCTAAATATCGATGCTCGTACTCACTTGAGATTTTTGCGACATTTTACAATGTCGCCCAAAATTCAATTTTTACTGGACTCGGTGGTTAGCGATCTGTCGGGTGCGATAATTAATTTTTCACCGATGGCCAATACAATTTTAAATGTGTATGCATGTATCGCTTTTGACGGCGCAAAACAAAAACATTTTCGCTAAGCGCGCATTGTTGGCTTTTGCAACCGGCGTCTTTTATATCTCCTAGATAAAGAATTGTAAAAAAACATGAGCATAGCATATTAAATCATTTCCATATTTCACTATTTCAGTCGCATTTTCACATGAACAATTGTTACTTATTGAGATTATCTAGTATTTATCTCTGCAAGATTGAGAAAAAATTTGACATCCATTTTGGATTATTTCGTTCCATTTCAATTTGTTTCGTTGCTTGTGTGAATTCCGTCAAAATTTGATGTCATCTCTGCTCAGTTTTCCGCCATGTTTGCATCTTGTTTGATAGAAATTTCACAGAAACTTGCACAATTTCCGCGTTAATTGCATTAATTTTGATCAATTGATCTTATCATTCGTTGCAATGGTAACTTCGAAAATTAGGTAAATCACATTCTGATTAGTTATTTTTGGGAAAATCACCTTTCGGTGTGGATTTCCGGAAGTAAACAACCCCACAATGGCTTCTCTGAACGCGAAAGTGCGACTAGTTTACAAGATTTCACTTTCATTGATTTCACGAATTTTACGTTCTTCGTGGTCATGAGAGAATATGTGAAATTTGGAACGTTTTTAAAATAAAAACTTGACGAATATTTAAGTCCCTGACTTTGAAATTTTTCATTATGTATTGTCTTCCCAGATATTTACCTTTAAATTCCTACCTACTTCCCATAATAAATTGCATTTCTTTAAATTGGAACTTTTGTCAAAAAAGGCAATGGTTACCTAAGGATTAAATAGTATATAACATGCACTCTGCCAGGCTCAATAGCTTGCATTTATAGATATGTAATGATGAAAATTGATGAATTCACAGGCCCTTAAAAATTTAATTTTGCTTGAAATTTATCCTTAAATTGTCTTCTATTAAAAATCGTTTGAAAATATATTGTTTACATTTCTAGTTATACATCCTACTAACAGAAATATTCTTTATTAGGGCATATTCTAACATCAAACCCTTGGGTATAGAAATGTATGCTTCTCAGAGGTATAGTGCATTAACACCCAAAGAGGATTTTTTTTTCAAAACAAAAAACATTAAATTTAGGCGAATTTTGCTTCTGCTATATATTTCAAATCGATACTTCAATTTCCATAAAACTGTTTGAAAATGGTTTGCAGGGTGAATTATTATATTATAAGTCGTGTACTGTTACTGATTCATTTATGAAAATATTGACTAAAGTCAAATTAATTTTATTTTTAATAGGTTTATTCATTAACCGAAATTCTTTATATTATTTAATGCAAATTTAATTCAGCTTTAACCCTCTTTTTAAAAAAAATCTTTGCGGATAGAAATTTCTTCTCTTGAACCTTAAATATTTTAGATCATTAAAACTATAAGAGGAAATCAAAATGTATTAGCTTAGTAAAATAAACAATGTCCCTTACAAATTGCTAGTTTTCGTTTTTATAAAGCTGAATTCGTTCACATATTTCACGGCTAACTCCTTTATTTAAATTTATTTTTATAAGAACGTATTAGAATATTAAGACGGATTTACACGAGTGACATATTCGTCATAATTTATGTCATAAATTTTCACTATCGTGTAAACGGTCCTTTTTTTTTTGTCAATATTTCGGTCATAAAAAATGACGAAAATCTTTTGTCACCAAATGTTGTCATTATATTAACATCGTGTAAACGCGTGTTGTACATTATGACTGAATAGTGACAAGCCGCGGAATAAAAATGAATTTTCTCATTCTTTTATGACAAATTGTCATTAATGCAAGTGCGGTTGCGGTTAATTAATAAAAGAAATTTCAAGTTGTTCACTATGTATCAGTATACCATAGTAGTCAGAATGTTGAGGGTGAATAGTTCTGTACCTAGGTGGGTTAGTGAATAGGTGAGATGGCTTCTGGTAAAAGGGGTAGTAAAGACATAATGTTTGGTTTATATTAGAATGGCATAGGTAAGGCAAAGTCATTAAGTCACGGTTGAAGTTGCGTGCGGAAATGTGGCAACGTTGATTCTTAGTGGTCGTATAAGTGAGGGTGGGTGAAGTCGAAAGGATGGATTTTGTAACAGAATGGCTGAGTTAAGGCGATAGGATGAGTCGCTTAGTGACTGTGGAAGAATGGTAGTGAATAAGTGGGCGGAGGAGGGGCAGTAATGACAAAATGAATTGTTTCAAATCGGAATGCCAAAAAGAGATCGCGGACATTGATAATTCCTGAATTACACGAGAGGGATTTACCCCATGAGTGACGAAAACCTGTTTTTTTCTTGGGGAGAGAAGTGAGGTAGCAAGAGGGTCATCTGTGAGTGTCAATCACGAATTGTAGGGGTTTTGCTCGAGTTTTTCCTGATTTGCTTTTGTCCATTTTCGTAACTTCCTCATTAGGGTTCGAAAAATTGTTGGTGTCAGGTTAATTTAGTATTGCTTGAGCCGGTGAATACAAATTTTCAACCCTGCAAAACACTGAACCGGTTTTTTAACTTCAATCAAAGCCCTTTTCGTAGCAACACTCCGAGGGTTTTTCTACTTTTGCACAAAAGAGAATTGCCGTGAGTTATGGGGTAAAATCCCTCTCGTGTAATTCAGGACTTCGTGAACAATAGGTCTGTTCACGTACTTTTTGATCTGAAATATTTTGAGTAAAAATGTTAAATAGGAGAAATTACCAAATACCAAGAGTACGTGAACAAGGTTGAGTAGTCGTGGACAAAAACTAAAGCAATAACCGCCTTTATAAGAAAAGTGCTCAACTTATTTCTTCGAGTAAATTTGGACTAACATTTTAAAGTAGGGGAAATGTTACGTCAGCAAATTTTCCCCCATTTCATGAGTACGTGAACACGTTTGGGTAAAAACATCATAATGCATTTACCCAAAACTAAGTACGTGAACAAACCTAATGGCAAGGCGTGAAAAAATGAACTTATTATGTTATGAAAAATGTTGTCACTGCAAGTTCAACAACGAAACATGAAACACCCGCAAACAGAGGAGGGAAATTTAGCGCAGCATTTGTTAATTACAATCGACGAAGAATTGTTTAATTAACCTTACCTTCAAATATTCCTCCGTTAATGCACAGTGTACCGCTGAACAAACCTCAGGAACAATGCTGGAAATAGATGATCTTCTCCTCTTGAATAAGAACATCAAACTGCTGTAGCTATCACCACTCGCAAGAAATCGAAACGTTCATGTCTTATTTCTTTTTTGGATTAGTGGCGCGATTCTTTCAAGAAAGAAATCAAAATTACTAGAAGACATTCTCAAGAAATTGTTATATAAGGTCTTATAGAAACCGCTTCCATCTGAAAAGAATGGATGAAACCATACACCTTTTTTTTACCAGGCTTCTTCCTGCTCTTCTTCCAAGATCAGCACAGCAGCAGCAAAACAAACAACGGCTACTTTTTTTCGGTATTTATTTATTTTTTCTCTTCCAATATATACAGTGGCGGCCAACTAACTACAAACGATGTGCTAAGAAAAGTAAACTGCATGTAATTTAAATGAAAATACAAGATTTCATTAATAAGACAAATATGATTTTATTTGTAATTCAGTATATTCTATATACCTTATATGTTATGTATAAGCTTTTTCATAATCTTGATATGTTAATGAAATTTTGAGAGAAACAATAAAAAAATTAAATTCAATGCGGTCCTCTAATTAGAAACGGTTGGTTATCGTTTTTATAATCTGTAAAATAGAAAGCTTTATAGTAAAGTTATAATTGATTTTTTACCTCTGTTAGTCCCAAATTACACGAGAGGGATTTTATCCCATGACTCACGACAATTCTCTTCTGTGCAAAAGTAGAAAAACCCTCGGAGTGTTGCTACGAAAGGGGCTTTGATTGACGTTAAAAAACCGGTTTATAAGTGTTTTGCAGGGTTAAAAATTTGTATTCACCAAGCAATACTTAATCAATCTTCTTACCTCACTTCTCTCACCAAGGAATAAACAGGTTTTCATCACTCATGGGGTAAAATCCCTCTCGTGTAATTCAGGACTTACCTAATATTTTGTTGGCCATCCATTATTTTTCAAGCTGCTTTAACAGCGTTAAACAATTCTTCCGTATTTCCATATTTTTTCCGAAACTTTGTGTTTAAGAGTCCTCCAAAGGTGTTCGATAGAGTTTAAGTCCGGACTGCATGGCCATTCCAATAATTCCACACTTTTTGACTTGAACCACTCTTTAACTCTCTTAGATGTATGCTTCGGGTCGTCATCCTGCTGGTATGTTCAAGTGACAGGTAAGTTTTCCTCCGCATACGATGCCACTACATTCTCAAGAATATGAAGGTACTCCACACGATAATTTGGACTCCATCCAAAACACCCCCAAAGCATTATAGAGTAGAGCCACCTCCAAATTTTACAACAGGCTTTGCGTATTTGTGATCGAACTATTTTCCAGAAGGACGGTGACAATACTTCATCCCATCTGATCCCATTCGGTTAAATTTTGTTTCATTCGACCACAAAATCCGTTTTCAGTCTTTGGCAGTCCAATTTATATGTTCACGATCAAATTTTAACCGAGCCAATTGGTTTCTTTTAAATAACAGTGGCTTCTCGCGAGAAACTCGGCCATGTAGATTATGTTCAAACAAACGGCGTTGTACTGTTTGCACAGATACTGTAGTTACTTTTTCGGAGAATACTTCTTTCCTAATGTCTACAGCCGATTTCAAGGGGTCTTGCTTAGATAAACGGATAATTTTCCTGTCTGTTGCTGCTGATGTCCTTCGTGGCCTTTTCTTTCGGGGTACATTATTCACTGTTTTATAAAAATCCCAATGTTTAAATGCATTAAATACTAATTTTTTTATCGTTTTAATTTTCTGGCTATCTCTGCATTGGAATAGTTCTATTTTCTTAAAATTAAGATAATTGCTCTTTCTTCTGAGGCACAACTTTTCGCCTTACCCATAGTAAATAACTTCAATTTCCCCGATACTTATAATACAGCGTTTATAATATTCACGTTTCACAAAATTATTTCACTTCGAAACTGCGCCCACCAAGGACAATAACCTAGTGATTTTACACGAACACTTGTGTCTAACAGCATAATTTTGCGAATGTTTCTAATTAGCTGTCCGTGTTACTTTACTACCTTAACGGTATTTGTTTTTCTGTCCGAAAACACAAAAACAGGTTTCTATGGAAAATATCAGCATACTGGAGAACATTTCAATATTTTTAAATTTAAATACTTTGAGTGGAATATTTGTTAAATATGTGCAGAATATTTTGCATTTGTGTGTCACAAGACACCGTTTCTAATTAGTTGGCCGCCACTGTATATGGACAACTGAGCACTTTACCAACAACGTGTTAATACAAATTGCGGCTTTTGTCTCTTTTGTCATTACCAAAATAATTTGTCACTACCCGATGACATGAAGTCATAATGTAGGTACAGAAATTCAATTTTCAAATTAAGGGGGAGTACAGTGTAGAACCGCTTAAATTAGGGGCATTTTGGGGAGTTGATTAAAAAAAAGAGATAACATTCAAGAGTGCAATAGTTATTGTCTATTATTAATGGCACTTTTATCTACAATAAAAAAAGTTCAAAACTGACCGATGGGATTAACGGGAAAGCCGAAACTCGCCATACGACAAATATGGACGGGTCGAACTGGTTCAGCACACAAAATTTAAAAACCGATCTAGACAGCTGTATCAAATTAAGATCACTTACACTGTCCCACTAACCTTGCGGTAAAAATATTTGAAAATTCACTCGGGTCATGTGAATATTTGCTGCACATTTTGTGTGCGCGTGCTCAAATTTATAAATTACAATTACTTATTTTCCACATATTATTAAATACCAGAGACAACTTACATAAATATTGCTAAGACAGCTTTCGTCTCGCCGAGAATAGGTACTGGTCAGCAAACAGACGCCAACCTACCTACCCTAATTTGTTAAAAAAAAATGTTTATTTGCTTTTCACAGACATTTTGCTCTTGAGGTGTTGATTTCTATCCTTCAGTAGCTGTGACCGCCTTCATTTATAACCAGTGACATGTAAAGAACTGAACTTTCCATACAAAAGCAATTTCAAATAAAATACGAGCAAAAAACATACAATGCATTTAGAGAAGTTATAATGATCCTTCCAACAAAATTACAGTTATATCTTACCTCTTACAACACGAATTATTACGCAAAAAAAAATTTAAAAGACATCCTTTAAAAACGGACGATCCTGCAAAATATGCAAATTAAACTCTTGCTCTGACAGTTGGTGTACGTACATAATTTTAGACGTCGTATTAAGGACACTAATATTCTAAGCAGGCGTCCAGCTAAAAAACTGATCAATAATGCAAGCAGACAGAAGCGTTTGAGCGATTTGATCCACATAATCATATTTCAACGGTGTAGCACGGTGGCGAATCACTTAGTAGTAATGGAATAGGTCTGTTTGTAAGGATCGATGGAGCAATGGATGTTTTGAAATACCGAGATATTTTAAATATCTCTATATTGACTCTAAGCATACTAGTATGGTAGATAAGTATTTTCTCATCGAAAGTTTTGGTCTGGCCATCTCAATCGGCAGAGCTAAATCCAACTGAACCTCACTGAGAATTTCTCGGTAGAAGACGACGCCCACATTATTACAAATTTTAATAAACTAATGGAAGTTCCTCTTTTTTTATACGATGTGGCCAAATCTTAGGGGATAACCCTTTGATGCGTTATCATGGCTTTGGCCGGAAGGGAATTAGGGTAAGGGAAGTGAGAAAACTTGTATTGTCTTGTTTTTTTTTTGCATTGCTGCGAGCTAGACAACAGCCCAGAGACGGAGTGGATTATTTTAATTTCTTAATAAAAACCCACGAGGAGATCTGGTCTCGAACCCGGGACCCATGGCATGGTGGTCGTGAGGCTCAACGAATTGATCCAACTACGTCTCTTGAAACAATCGTGACTTTAGTAGATTCCATCCGGCAATTACTAATAAATAAACGCGAGTATGGAACTAGATATTAGTTTTATTTAAATATTATTATTTAGTCAATGAAACTCCTTTACTTTTTTTTTTGTTAATATTCAAGCATTTTTCTGTGTTCCATTTGTTTTTCGTTCGTTTTTGGTTATGACCCACAATTCGTTGTACTTAACTCTCACAGGCCATACGTAGAATTTCCACAGTTAAGATAAAAGTAAGACCTATTGATATCCGCAATAGTTAAGCCATAACTACACTTATACTAGAAATATTTGTTATCACTTCTCTAAATGATACATTTGTTTGCACGCTATTGTAAATTCGTTGTTGTTTTTACTTTCGAGATGAGACTTTCCTACAGATTGCTCATAGTTCAAGTTCGACACTAACTTACTCTTCGACTCTACATTCATCTAGAACTGAGAAGAGCATAAATCGTATTTAATGAAACATAAAAGCCGCCCTAATTTGAGTGATCCAGCTCAGCTTTTTTTTTGCTCTACCATGCATGTGTTTCAATACTCGACTTTAGTTGATTTTAGTCGTTCCAAAACTCTGCAGTGAGCTAAATGACGTCAGAAATAGTTAACTTTTGTCCATTCCAAACAGTCAAACATTCACTGCAATAGTCAGCTATTTTTGACTCCAAGCAATTTGACATAACACTTTCAATACCTGCGATTAACTGCTGCTATAGCTGCAGCTGTGTTGTAGAATGCAGTCCATGTTAGGTAGATCAAGTTAAAGAAAACGACGGAGCTATAAAATTGATACATGTGATATTTCTTTTCTCTATCCAATTCGCTGATGAGTAAATATACTTTTCATAGAGAAATGCCAATATTTTGTGTTATGACGAGTATACTCATCACGTTCAAAAAGTAGTTATCATTAGCTATTATTTATATTATATATTAAATTTCAAAATAGTTTTAGATAAAGGCATTGACATTTATTAATAAAAAACTATTATAATATAAGTATTACTCGTCATAGCTTCATTTTTGCGACACAATTTAAGGACATACTTTGAAAACTACCTTGAATTGAAAACTACTCTGAACTGTTCGAAAATTCTTCCCCATATTCACAAAACCTCTTCCCTTTCTGCAAGTCTGTGCTACTTGTATCACAAAGTTTCCAATGAGCTAAAGATTGACACTAAGCAGATATTTCAAAGTATATTTTCTTTTTCCTTATTTTTTTTTATCGAATTTTGGTTCTTTAGATTACAGAACTAAACCTGGACAACTGCAGAAGTACAAGCATCGTTGGTTTGACAGATGAATTTACTGCTTTGGAGACACTAAGTTTGATAAATGTTGGTCTTACAACTCTCAAAGGATTTCCTAAACTACCTAATCTTAAGAAGTTGGAACTATCTGATAACAGGTAAATTGCCTAACTAAAATAATAATTATTAAAGTGAATAATTTATGAAATCAATTTTTATGTAAACAGAATATCCAATGGTCTTAATTATCTTACAACGAGCCCAAAACTAACTCATCTGAATTTATCTGGCAACAAGATAAAAGATTTAGAAACACTTAAGCCATTGGAAAGTTTTCAGAATCTCGAAGTGTTGGACTTATTTAATAATGAAGCAACTGCAGTTGAAAATTACAGGGAGAAGATCTTCGCTATGATTCCATCTTTAAAATATTTAGACGGGTAACTGAAATTCTAAAACATGTTTTCCAATTTAAAATTATTTCACTATTATTAACTTAAGGTTTGATGCAAATGAGGTTGAAGCTTCGTCCGAGGGTGACGATGATGATGAAGTGAATGGAAATGATTCAGAAGACGAAGGTAAGTTTCAATCATAAAAATATTTGATAATAATTTCAACTCGGTAGTCATATTCAGAAAATCTATATTATCACTATCATCAATCAAAGGTCGATTAATTTAGGAACAGAACTTTTTAAGAACAAATATGCAAAAATTGTGTCATGAAATCAAGTGAAGTTGTTCTGTACCTTTTAACGTATTATTAGGGAAGAGCTGGTTATAAATTTTAGATGGAGGATGTATCTAACTTAAAAACTAAAAGATTTTTCCACTTGAAGCACTTTTTTGTAGTAAGGGTCGCCATTGGAGTTCAATTATTTCTCCCGCATCAGAGTTTTTGTGATTGCACAGTAAAATCAAAGTCGCGATAGTTTGACCAATTGTTTGCACAGGTCTGCCCAAATTAAAGGACCTAACAAATATTAAACAACAATGTAAATATAAAATGACTATAATAATTTTCTTGGGCAGAAATAAATATTTGTTTCGCAATCACTTTCACTTCTGAATAAAATGTTCTAACAAATTGAGAGTTTTAACCATCCAAACGCAGGTCATTTTAATTCTCTATAAAATGAACGCGATTTCGACGTCGCCCGCGGGTAGAGGATTAAACGATTGGTTATATCATCACTTCTCTTGTAAGATTAACTTTTTTTTGTACAGTTTTCGTAATGTTTTCATAAATACACATTTGATAGAATTACATAAGTGGAGCTTTCATCAATGCTTTCTATAACGTGCATATAAAACCGGCAGCGACAAACGCAACGTACTATTTGGTTTTTCATGTATGTGTCAGTCGACACTTTTAATTTCGGTAAAATGTCTCTACTTGGCCATAGTCAAATCTACCAACATTAAATGTACATATCGTTTTCTCTTCGAATACTTATAAAATATCAAATCGATCGTTTCATTTTAGTGCTTCCCGCCCGCCGAGGATTTGAATAATAAGTGAATATTGTAAAATAGTACACTTAGTAGTGTTTTAAAGGTAATATAATGTGCTAATTGACTTAAAAACTATTACCAAGTGCAAGCGATTGTCGATAGTTGGTTTTTATAAAATTGGACAATAAAGTGCAGTGTGTGCTTTCTTGTAGAAATAACACTAAATTTTCAGGAGGAAAATCATTTTTTAAACAATAATCAAATCAAAAAGTTTCATAAGCAATGCATACTGCATCATCCTCAGAGGTCTATTCAAAATCTTCTAAATAAAATTGTACGCAGTATTACATACAATATTCAAAATTTTACATAGTATTCCATACAAAGGTTACTAACTAAAATGTAACACAGTATTACAGTATAAAATTGCAGCATTCATGAAGACACTTGACGTCAATATTAGTTTCTATAATAATTCGACGTTAAAAAGTATTTTGGTTAATTCTAACTGCGATTGTGTGCATACTGGCCAGGCGGGGAGGAATTTTAATATAAGATTCGAAAAATGTATGCGTTCATACAGAAATAAAAAATGTGACTCGGCCATTGCGTCTCATTTGTTGACATCCGGACATAATTGTTCTATTGACAATTTAAAAAACTGGATGCGTTAGAGTCATTTGAAATTAGAAAGCCCAAAGGGGCCAAAAACCCTTACTTAACGATCAAGTTGACTTCTTTGCTTTCCCACTGTTAGATTGCTTATTGTAATACTGTGTAATATTTTGTATGGAATACTATGTAAAAATTGTGACTATTGCATGTAATACAGAGTATCATATAGCAGAGACGGTTTAATTTCAATTCCCCGCTCCTTACCTTCTTAATAATTACACCTGTACTGAACTTCGCACCCAAACGCAAACGGTTTCCAATACAACTTGAATGGTAGTCGCTAAATTTCAGCCGTCGCCATTCCTGTTTTGTTTTCGATTCTAAGGTTTGCTTTGCTCAATTATCACTTGACGTTTATTTTTTACGTAATCTTCAACGCGTTTGGATAGCGAGAATTAAAATGAAAATATTCAAACTTCAAGCAATTAAACAAATTTCTACTTACAATTAATTAAATTATTTACTTAAAACAATTCAAGGATTGCAATCTAGGGTAAGCACGTTCGAGAAAGCCTAGAAAAAGGCTCTACTGCTCTGGTCGAGACATCTTCTACAGGCATGTCTTCCTTGCACTAAGGCCTTTAGTGGCCCGTTGTACGCCTCCTGCTCGTCAGTGTACCTTAAAGTCCACTGTCGAGCCAACTTATCCCCGTAACGAATTGGATAAATCGATTATACCGTGATTTCTTAACTTCTGCTAAATCTTCGCAATAGTATGTTCCTAAGATTCTGGATCTTTTTTGCGTTAGGGCTGGGCATTGGCCGAGAACGTGTAATACGGTCTCGTTTTTCTTTCCCACATCCCCTGCATAGATTGGTGTTTGCCCTTCCTATTTTGATATAGTAAGCTATTCTACTGAGAGTGCTAAGTTGAAGCTATCGCCACGGAGAGAGGATTATCTGAGCTACAAACAGCTTCGCCCCCCTACAAATCCCCTGAGCCAGATGAAAATTATCCTAATCATGTTACAGAAGCTGTTTATTTCTAAAGCTACTAAACAGGGTCACGAACTTTCGAAAGACCAATTAGTTGGACCCCTTATTTGTTGAAGACTCGTCGGGGAACGCCTCAAGTGGAGTGCTTTGGCGGATAGTAATGAACAAAATACTGCTAAAACGCACGTAATTAGGGTTATCGCATATACCAATGATTTATTAATCCTGATATCGTGGAAATTCCTTCCTGTAATTCTGACATTATGGAGAATGCACTAAACAAGGTCAGTAGATGGATCTTTACCATTAAAACCAAAGTATTCAACTTGGTTAGAACGTCGGAGCTGCCTTACAGGTCTCGGTGTTCACACCACAACTATTTTCGTAACGATAGAAAATAGTTGTGGTTTGAACAAGCCACTGTCTAATAGGCAAACATACTGCCAGGTTCGGAGCTCCTATAAACACTGTCCCAACTACGCGAAATGTTAGCGAAAAAGAAACCGTACTACACTCTCTCGTCTCTAGCTTTGGTGGGTCAGAAAGAAGGCACTGGGAGATTACTTTCGGATTCTCCAATCAGTCAAATTCAGTACTCGAAGTTGAACTGGAAACAAAACATAGATGGGAGCGTCAAAGGCGATTTTGGCTGATTTTGCCAGTAGTCAAAGTTTTAGTCAAAGGTGAGAGCTACAGCCTAAAATGATGCTGTGAATGTACACAGCAGTGGTAAGTCCTTTCCTCATTAATCGCTCTCTAGTTTCGTGCCCAGGAGTTAGCCCAATTCCTTGGCTTCTCGTGTTGACTCTAGCATAGTTCCCGCACCTCGACGGCATCTTAGTATTTCTTCCTCATTGCCTACGAAAGGCAGAGACCAACAATAGCATCTTACAGTTCAAAATATCGCGTTAAGTTCTAATTGGAGCGCTAGGCTTGCCGAGTAGCACTCGACATATAAACCAACTAATCAACCAGCAATGTTGCTATCCTTCTCTATTTTCTTTATTTAAACGCCTTTAATTAAGGTCGACGGGGGCAGATTTCAGCGGCGGCGACCCATGGTATTTTTATAAAAATAAATTATTATTATTATTACTAAAAAATAGGTGCTATGCTACTACAAATAAGTAACTGATTCAGATTAAACTTTTTCAGACGTTTTTTACGAGTGACATAGGCTTTTTTACAAAGTCATTTAGTAAAGATTGAAAAAATACGTTTTATAGTTAATATATTCCTCAACCCACAAGCAACTGCATTTTAAAAAGAAAATTAATGATTAAAAATCATAATCAAAAATTTTGATTTAAATTAATAAATCATAATCAAATTTTAAATGATTTAGATTATTAATCTTAATCATTAATCGTTAATTTGATAATTTGATTAACTATGTCCCAATAAAATGTATAATAATACAACTCAATCATAAAGTATATATAAGCTTACCTACCACTCATTCCTCGGTTCTTCGCATACGATAAAAAAAGCACGAGTTAATCGAATGTGGTTTTGGTTATTGAACGATGGCAAAACCGTGAGTTTATTTCCCTAAAACAATTCAGCATACAAGCCATCCGCTACATGTTTCAATTTAGCTAATCATTCAATCAACGCAGAGCACTGAATTTGGGTAGTGCGCTTTCGTATGAATTTTTCTGGGGCACATTTCCTTAAATTGCAGTCGCCTGCAATTGAATCCCTTGACATTGCGACGATTCAACGCCTATGTTGGTCGGTAGTATTGAGTGAGCGAGGCGCGTGGCTCCATTTCTGAAAACTCGACTAGCCTGACTATTGGCATGGGCTTGGTGAAAAATATGTAGTGGCTGGCGTGGAGGGCTCGAAGGAAACTCAGGAGCATTTCCATTCAATCCAGTCAGTCACGTTTTAACTATCTGGCTGACACACGCTCGCCTCGCGCTCGGTTGGCTATCAGTTTTTCGGATTTTACAAAAATTTTTGATATTTCATTCAGTTATTAACTTAAAAAACAAACATGAATCCTGATGATGACTTTATTGACTCTAATAGTAGTGGTGTGTCAAATGAACCGTCGGTGTCGTCAAACAATTCCGAGAATTCAACAATAGTATTGCAATCGGAATCGGATCTTTCTTCTTCTGCTTTATTTGTACCTGTTACAAGTTTCTACTAGACAAATGCACAGACAAGAACACAGTAGCAGTTTGTATGTAAGTGTTTGGAAGGTAAAGAAGTTAAGGGCTATGGCAAAACGACATCTAACTTTTTTGGAATGTAGAAAATATATGAAAGACAATAAGCAAAAATAATCCAGTTCAAACTTAAAGACAAACTCCATAAACACCTGTAGCTCAAGAAAATGTTGATCGTAACTTAGTAAATTATTTCGTTAACTCAATGATTGCTTTTCGAGCCGTGGAAGACCCTTACTTCATTCAGATGATAGAGGATTTAAATGTGACAAATAGTGAAATCTAGAGACCCGGACGACGTTCTCCAAGAAAAAAAATTGCTAAACAATCATTCGATCAGATTTGCGAGATAAAAGAAAATCTAGCTGCAGTGAAATATTTGTGCACCACCGCTAATATATGGTCAGGGAAAAAAAAGAAGTTTTTTAGATGTTTCAGTGCACTGGATTGATAGTGAGTATAAGAGGCGTTTCGCAGCTTTAGCTTGTCGCCGGTTTAAGGGACACACACCATTAACCGCATAAAAGATTTGCTTCTGGAAATATTTTCAGATTTTGACATTGAACGAAAATAGTATGCTCTGTTACTGACAATGGGTCAAATTTTGTGAAAGCGTTCAAGATATTCGGAGTAAATACAACATCCTTAATCGAATATGATAAAGATAATGAATCTTCAACTTCAAGTGGCTGCGAGAACGAGTTGAGTGTTGAAGAGACTGAAAGAGAGTTCGGCACAACACAGGAACACGAACATGATGATCTTCTGTTAGAAAGAAATATAATATACGACCATTCACAAAACAGTTCGTTACCATTTTACTTCACGTGTAATGCGCAGACTTTAAATCTGATTGCTAGTAAGGACGTCCAAGCCATGTTCACTGACAAATCGACATGTATTGGAAAAATGCATTCCACAGTAATGGAAAAATGTAACGATTTGTGGAGTGCTGCTGCTCGCCCAAAATCAGCTGTGGTGATACATAACATTCTCGGACATACGTTAACACGACCTGGCATAACTAAATGGAATAATTACTATGACTTTGAAAAATATATTGAAAATCAAAACTAGTTACTTTAAACTAGCCAGAGCACTTGGTATAAGAAATCCATTACGAGACTTTGAATTTCAATGCGTTGCTCCAGTTGCAACCGCTTTGGACATATTGCAGGTCGATGACTCATTTTATGGAATATTATTACCTTGTCTGCATGCACTAAAAAAAATTACAGAAGATCACGACGACTCCAAGTCTAAAATTCTGTGAACCACTTGCTGCAAAATATCTACAAAGCGTAGAGAAAAGATTTGAAGAGTTTCCTCTTTTGCAATATAAAGTAAGAGTTCAACAAAAAATTTTGGCACGTGTTATTTTAAGCTGCCTGGGTGACAGAGAAACGAGCCTAGATAAAGACAGCGTTATCGGCATAGAAATGCAGTCAAACGATGACTTACAACCCGACGAATTACAGCCGTCAAGAATTCATGGAGCTGGACAAAGTCGACGACTTGAAATTGCAAATTCATTGCTTGCGCAAAGAAGATAAAATTTGATCTGATTTAAACAAAGTCCATTTATTAAGGTACAGAAAAATAATATATAATTTTACAATATGAATTACAATGAAATCAATACGCTATAACCGAAGCGAGTCATTGCAGTAACAGCTTTCGAGATTGATCTCAAATTTACGGAGTTAGTCGTAATTCTCAGCTTCTCCATTTTTCGCATGCAGTTACGAGCTCAACCTTAGTCAGTTTGCTCAAACTCAGTAGTCTGAGCTAGAACTCGAAAGTCTCAGCTCTGAGTTCCATCTCAACTTTTTGCATTATGGCCCATTATTTTCCATTATTTCTTTTACGTATAATTGACAAAATTGATGGATGTATTAGTTTATAATCAAGTTAATCAATTAAGGGGTTATATACAAAGTTGAGGGGAAAAAGTGAGCTAAGTTGGTGATTTTGTTTTAAGGGTTTTATGCAAATTTTATTAGAAAAAGCGAAAGACAATTTGTTGGTAGTACTATCGAAGAAAAAAAAAACAAGTTGAATTATAAAAAAATATTAAAAATTCTCGGAGTTATGGCCCCTCCCCCGAAGCGCGTTTTCTTTTGCAGAGGCTTGCGGTGAACACTCTCCAAGGCGAACCGCTTAACTGAAATCAAAAGAGTAAAAAAATTATTGAAGGAAAATGTAATGTGGTGTACTTGAACGGTTCGGTTTCCGAAAATTTTTTTTCCAATAAAAAAACCATGTTGAAAAGAAAATCGATTTTTGAGGTGTTCAAAATTCATTGCAAACAATCGAAAAATTTTAGATGAAAAAGGAACCGTTCAAGTACACGAAATTGTAAATACGAACAATTTAAAAAAAATTATGAAAATCGGTTGAAAAGTTTTTGAGATATCACGTTCGCCGCAACGGTATTTTTCCAAAAATTCTATTCCGAGATCGCGTTTAAAGTTTTTGGACGCCGCTCGCCAAGTGCTTATGGATGGAACTGGCGCGCTGCGAACGGCTGTCATTTGAAATCTAGTCCTCCGATCTGGATGAAATTTCACACAGATCTTTTCGAAAGTATGTACTCTCAGAATATGCAATCAAAAAATTTTCGATTTTTTGAGCCCCAACTTTGTATATAACCCCTTAATGATCAACGCAATCTTGATTAAGATTACTTTTTTAATCATGATTAATTTAATCTGATTGAAATTAATCAAATTAATTAATTGATTAATGCCAACACTGCTGTGGATCCTCAAGTAAATTGTTAAATTTTCGGAATAAAATATGTTTGATGTCATTTAACTTCTTGAAGCATAGTTAATGTGTTTCGTTGTGAATACCTTCCTTGCACTAATTACTGATTGAATTGAATACTCAAACATCGGGCTTAGAATGTTAATATGCTGAATGCCAATTCGATCACAATTATTCGAGTTATATTTAGTAACTAACAATCGGCCTTATCATTGCAAACGTCAGCGAGGAACGCAATGATTAGTTTGGCATTTTATAAAGTCGACATTTTTAATGTGGGTAAACTGGGTCATATAGAAAGTTCACCGACAATAAAAGTGTCGATTTCATTTCAAATACTTATAAAATACCAAATAGATCCCTGTGGTTTCAATAAGAAGCATGATTAATTTATTTATGGGGTCTGCCTATTGTTAATCCATTCCATCAAACTTGATAATCAGAATAGTCAAATAAGATTTCAAATACCATATTATTTCGATTATCAATCGCGGAATTTTAGAATTACACTTTTACCGAATTTCCGAAAGTAAAATTTATTTCGACCTTATGTTTTCAGATAAAAATGTGTATTGCATTAATGGTTTGGAAATAGATTTGGATGAATTAAATCAATTTGAAAAAATCTTGAGGGAAAAAAAGTCTTTCAGATTTGATCAAATAGATGAAGTTCAACCAGATTATTTAGATGAATATTTAAGCAAATTAAACTTAGAAGAAGGAAAAACAGATGTTAGCAATACTTCTTCGGGCAGAGAAGAGTGTAGTTCTTTAGAATACTATAATAATATCGAGTCAATGGAATGTGATGATTCTTTACAAAATTCTGAAATAATACAAACGAGTATTCCACTTCTTATGTATGGATTTATGACTATACTCAGTTTAGTCAGTTTAGCATGCTGTAAGACAGAATCAGTTTTTAAAGTCAAAGTTAACCAGTAAATTTTGTTCTTTTTTCCAGTTTCCGATGAAATGTGTGAAGATGATGATGATGGAGAGGATGAAGATGAAGACGAGGATGAAAGTGATGATGATGATAATGGGGATGTGTCACTAGCAAAGGTTAATTTACTTTCTTTTATTTAAAACGACCAGAGAGTGATTGTATTTTTTAAAAGATTTATAATGACGATCTTGAGGAAGATAACTCAGATTGGGAAGAAGAAATTGAAGCAGAAGATGATGAAGACGATGAGTCTGATGAAGAAGAAGGAGCTGATGAAGCTGCTAAACAAAAAGAGGCAGAGACGCCAGGTATAATTTCAGTTTTTATATGTATCCAAATTAGTGCAAACCAACTTTTATTGCTTATTCCAACAAATTATTTTAAAATTGCGAACTATGCATGACCTTTTAATTTTTTAGTTTAGTTTTATATTAAGAATTATTTTCAATTATAGTAGACGCAAACAAGTTTGAAAACTTAAATTTATGTTGCAGTATATTTTGCTCTCAAGAAGTTTATTAAAATATGTATAATAATATATTTAATTGATTATTATCCAACGGAGTTGGATCAAAACAAGACCCTTAATTTCCCTCATTATAGGGTTGACCTCTGGGCTTTGGCTACATCATAAAAAAAATTAACAAAATTAAGCGCTTTAAAATTGACTTGAATCAATTATTTGTACTTGTTACGCAGAAATGCAATATTTTGTGTTATTATGAGTACATATACTCGTCATGTGCAAAACGTTATTACTATTTGCTATTTAACTAAAATATATCCGTAAATTTATTTGTATAAAAACAATATATAAATTTACTATGAAAATATGAGCATAACTCGCCATCACTTCATTTTTAACTGTGATGTCATCGCACGCCCTAATAACTGCCTTCTGCAGCTACGGAATGCTTTGGTACTCTGCCTGTTATTGTTGTACAGAACATGCTGGCCATTCCAAAACGAGGATACCGTGTTACGAAGACACGCCAAGGTTGCGAGACTACCGTGTACTGCGGCATTATCCTGCTGTAAGGTCCAATTGACTTCCCTTGTTTCCCCCAAAAATGTCACTTGTTTATGTTACAACAATCCAATGCACTCTAAATTGTTCATTCGAGTTCTTGGAATTGTAAGTCGAAGATTTCCATTGGAGCCAAAGACTCCTCAAACCGGAGGGCTTCCACCGCCAAAGTTTCTTCCTGAAAAATAATGATGACCGGGGGCTCTATATAAACTAGTCTATTAAAATATTAAGGGCGTAGATTTTACGTTTCAACATCACCCGTTAGGTGTTGTTTTAAGGCTGAACTCACAGAATAAGTCATTCAAGCGAATTCAAACAAAACATTTGGTTGAGTATTAAAATTTACATGATACAATCATGCAGCTCACACCAAATCTTTCAAAAGCGTTGCCTTGCTTTATTGATTCTTACGAGTGCAACTTTATACATAAAACAATTAGTTTATCCACATCGAAGAAGGCACATTTAAATCAAAATCATTTAGGTCATGCCTGAAAGGCAAGGATATTGAAATTGTGTTGAACAGCCCACACTGCATAATTTACAAATAATCAAAGCAGTTAGAGGAAGAAAACGGGGCTGACGCAGTTCGATGGTCCGTGTAAGTCATTCTTGTGGAAGTTCTCTATAAGAAAAGACGAGCATAAATGGAATGTGACGGTGAGCATTTAATTTTTTGTAGTTGAAAATCAATAGGACCCTCATATTCCTATTTCTTCTGATGAATTTATTACGAAATTCCGTAGATAGCACAGCACTACTGTTTTTTTCGTCCGCACTGGTCGCCATTTCGATTAATTCTGATAGTCAAACGATGTAATCAAGAATTCAGCGATTTGTTTAAATAATCGGCGCCACTGCAAAATTTGTGCAGCGAAGTGTCAAAAATTTCAGCGCACTGACAGTTCCACATGCAGCGCGTGCAGCGTTTGAAAGCTTTTCTTTTTTTCGTTCGGACTCGCTGAAAATATCATATAAGGTAGACACGCTATTGCTTTCCGCAACAAATGGAAGAATAATGTTATTAAAATATCCCCTTTTATTTATACAAGTATATCTTCACTCGTACTATGCAGTGATGTTTAATCTTCTGTTTCTTGCAACTTTAGCAGGTTGCTTTTGTGCAGCTTTAATGCGCAGTGCGCTGAATTCTTGATTACACCCAAAATCATTTCTGCCTTATGATTTAGTTAAATTCGTCGATACGATTGTGTCTCGGTTTGACATACATTGAATGACTTATTCTGTGTGGGTTCAGCCTAAATGTTCCCCTGTACTTCGGGATCTTAATCATGTAATTCGAAACGAACGTAAATATTTACAATCGAACTCATGGCAGAATGAATATTAATATGTTTCGGAGAAAAGTGGCTATCCTGTTACAAATTTGATTTACTGGAACTTCGCTGCATTTGGATGATTATCACTCTTCTACTGGTTACTGTTCTAATGAAATCTTTAACTAGATCCCTTTAGAGTCCTCCCCTCTCGCAATACAGAACTTTAAGGTACTCTCATCCTCCACCTTACAAGTATAATAATTATCTAGATTAGATTATACATTAAGTTATTTGTTTTAAAGTAAGCTACAGATTCTAATTTCTATTCTAAAATTCTAAGATTGTATTTTTTTCTTTACAGCAGAAGAGCCACAAGCACGAGGAAAAAAACGAAAGCACGAAGATGTTTAAGAAGTAAATTCTGTGTGGTAATAAATCAAAAAGTAAAAGTAATACAAAACACAAAACTTTGTATTTTCCCAAAAAACCAACAAAATCAGCGCAGAGTTCTTTTCAAATATTTTGTTCCTTCACTTGTAGAAAGATATAGGGGGGACACTAAGAACATCTTTTTCAACATTATAAAAACTGTTTGCTGTATTTGTTCTATATAAGTTAAATAAGTCTGTTCAATTTTAAATATGTATTATTATTAATCATAAATTACTTTTACACTGCGAAATCAAACAAAATATCAGGAATGTCTTCAATAGTTTTCTCCTTTTATTATAAGACAGACTCATTGCATCAAATCTTGTTGTATCCACTTTAACCGGTTCATTTGCCATTTGAGATTTTCTTTTTTTTATCATTGTTTTATTAAGGTATATAATTCAGAAAAATTAATAGAGTTTATACTATAGTCCTATCCCTTGTCGGTCACAGTCTTTTTAGTCGATCGTTTCCTTCATTGTATATATAGAAGTTGGAAATTTAAGTATAATTGATACAATAGACATTCGTTAAGACCAAAATTAATTTTTATTAAATATGGATCCGTTCAATCCCGAAATGTTTTAATTTCCTCATTTTTTTTTATATTATAGATTTGCTCGTGATGAAATAAAATAAATTTCTTAAAATTAGCACTAATTCCAATGTATCTATCACATTAATTTCTTAATTATTAGTGCATACTACGTTAGGTTCCTTAATTAATTGTATGTAATCATTTCCGCTCCTTTTATTTTCTCACCTAATATTTTCTGATTTAATAATATACAAACATTGGGAAATTTTGTATCAAAAACTGTTTTATTTTTGTAAAGTGTTAAGCATTTATCTTGGAGTAACCAAGCATTTTTAATAAAACAAATCAAAATTAATGTCAATGTTATCAAATTCATTTATGTTCGTTATATTCTTAAATTATACAGCGAAGCTCCGTTATTACAGGTCGTTGTCATAAATGCATTGTTTTGACTATCGGCAACAATAATTTTAATTATTGACTTATCTATCCATGCCATAAACACATGAATTTATGTCAACATGCAGTTTGATGTGTGTGTGCAATAAAAATTTGTTTTCTAAAGATGATCATAAAAATTATTAAACATAGGCCGTTTTCATAAGTACATGGTTGCATGCTTTTGCTAGTATTCAACAATTGGTTTATGCATTTGTGAAAACGGCTATACATTTCGAAAAACAAATAATTATGAAATTCAAATTCTCATGCATTCGGCAATTTCTTACAAGTTGCATTTGTCACCGATCAAGTGTTGGTATCCAACAAAAACGACAAGCAGGAACCGAAAATAATTGGTATTCTAAAAATCAGAAAAGTCCCATGAAGACTGATTGGTTTACTATAAAAGTAAGTAAAATCAGTTAATATTTCCGCTCATAATAAAAGTTTTGTTGACAGAATTTTCTATTTCTAAGTCATAATAAGTTGTTATGTTTCAAAAACTTTAATTTTTTAAGCCTCATAATAACAGTCTTATGCCGGATTTACACGAGTGACATATTCGTCATAATTTATGTCATAAACTGTCTGAAAACTGTCCTTTTTTTGTCAATATTTCGGTCATAAAAACTTTTGTCACTAAATGTTGTCATCATATTGACATCGTCTAAATGCCATGTAAACGCGTGTTGTACATTATGACTGAATAGTGACAAGCCGCGAAATAAAAATGAATTTTTTTTTCTTTTATGACAAATTGTCATTAATACAAGTGCGGTTGCGGTTAATTAATAAAACAAATTCAAAGTTGTTCATTGTGTATCAATATACTATAGTAGTCAGAATCTTGAGGGTGAATAGTTCTGTATCTAGGTGGGTTAGTTAATAGGTGAGATGGCTTTTGGTAAAAGCTGTAGTAAAGACATAATGTTTGGTTTATGTCAGAATGGCAGAGGTAAGACAAAGTCGTTAAGTCACGTTTGAAGTTGAGTGCGGGAATGGTGGGAAAGTTGACTAAGTGATGGGTGAAGTCGAAAGGATGGATTTTGTAACAGAATGGCGAAGTTAAGGCAAAGGATGAGTCGCTAAGTGACGGTGGAGCTGTGGAAGAATGGCAGTAAGTGAGGGTGGGTGGTGGGCGGAGGAGAGGTAGTAGTGAAAATGAATTGTTTATTATCGCAATGATAAGAGCAATGTTGATTTTAAGAGGTTGGATAAGTGGCGGTCGGTTGGTGGGCGGAGGAGGAAGGCAGTAATGAAAAAATTAATTGTTTCGTATGGGAATGGCAAAAAGAGCGTTGACATTGAGTTGTTGGATGAGAGGTGATGGGTGAGTTGGTGTCTTCCAAGTGATTCCGTGAATCTTTCGGACTATGAGAACTTAGGTGAACAACATCTAACCCTCGCATTAACGCATCCTTGCTGTGTGAACGCGTTTCGCACATAAGTGAACAGCGGCAAGGCGTGAAAAAAATGAGCTTGCTTATTATGTTATGAAAAATTTTGTCATTGCAAGTGCAACAAAGGTTTTTATGGAGTTCCAACCAGCATACAGGAATTCCATATTATGGAACACCCGCAAACAGAGGAGGGAAATTTAGCGCAGCAATTGTTAATTACAATCGACGAAGATTTGTTTAATTAACTTTACTTCAAATATTCTTCCTTTAAAACACAGTGTACCGCTGCACAAACTTCAGGAACAATCCTGGAAATAGATGATTTTGACCTCTTGAATAAAAACATCAAACTGCTGTAGCTATCACCACTCGCAAGAAATCGCAACATAACCGCAAGACGTTCCCCTCCACGTATTGATTCCCCAATGTTTGTGTCTTGCTTTTGGATTAGTGACGCGATTCTTTCAACCAAGAAATCAAAATCACCAGACGACATTCTCAAGAAATTTTTATATAGCTCTGGATCATTTTTTCGAAGCTTAGCACATAAGGTCTTATATAGGAATAATTCTGGATGATTACTAAAATGCTTACCATTCGAAACTTAAATGGTTTCGTATTCCCTATTACATGCTTGTGAAATCTAGTTCGATTCGTTCGAATCGAATTCCCCAGTAGGCCTGGATTTCGTTTGGCGCCAAAAAGCTTATCAGCGAGTTTTTCTACTACGCCAATGTAACCGCGTTTCGACCTAAAACGAATCGACTTTTAATTCATTTTATTTTATTTGACTTTGTGGAGGAACTTTGGATGCAGAGCTCTTTGATTTTTTGTAGTCTTTCGGCGTGATCGTCATGTTTTTGCTCTTGCCGCTCCCATTGGGACGAAGTTTTATGCGCTGTTCGCAGGGATATTCGGTGCTCACCCGGCAATATTCCTGAATCCGGCGATTTTGAGTTCCTGGGTGTTGCTTTGGGCTTCCCTACGAGGCGGATTTTGTTGCCGTTGTTTATATTCTTCTTGACTCGTCGCTTGATTTTTATAATTCTTCTGCCGTATGTACTGCCATCGTATGAACTAATTATTTCGGAAGACTTTAATCTGCCATCTATTAATTGACTGTATTCCGTCGATGACTGCTTGCTGCCTTTGTTTTCTGTGGTCCTGTGGTTTCGGCAAATTTCTGGATGTTGTGTTCTCTACTGATCCCTGTGGTACACAGGTGCAACGCTGTTTGACGCCCGTGGTTCCCGAATCCTTTCATTATCCAGCTCTAAACATTATTATCGCTTTTGATCAAGTTATTTTTCTGTTTTATCTTCTGATTATTATTTTAATTTCAAAAGAGCTGATTTTTCAAAACTAAATGATTGGCTTCTAAATTATGACTGGTCTGTTGTTTTGAATCAACGAAATATTGATAAAGCTGTTTCATCTTTTTATGATGCTCTTTATCTATGCTCGGACTTATCAACCATGGCTTGATTCTAACTTAAAGCTTTTAAAAAACTTAAAGGGTAAGGACTGTAGAAGTCTTACTTCCTAAAGGAGCGATGTCGACTATTTACTTTATTGCGATCAACAAAATTGAATCAAAATAATTTCAATTTAATTTGATTTCAATATAATTTTGTTTTTCACTCTTAACGGTTGAGCTCAGCCTCATCTCATGGACAAACATTTCCAGTTGGACACTTCCCTTCGTGCCGCCGATCATTGAAGAAAAGTTCGTCGACCCAGTTCCTTATTTATTTGGGCTGTCCGTCTAGCAAATTTCATATTTTATGACCATAAAATGGCCAGAAAGTGTCCACTCAATTAAATACTAACAACAAATTTAAAAAGTGAACTGCTAATGAGTGATGGGATTTTAACATTAGGCCTGTTGTCAGCGGAAGATGTCATGCACATCTCAAAGATGTTTTGCATTTATTACTGGCGACGAGGGAATTGCAAAAACAAAATTTTAAAACATTTTGGTTGAGAACAACTTGTTTAATTGCTAAAGAAACTTTTGTTGTTATTTTCTTATTAAAGTTGAAATAAACACATTCATGAAGTTTTTTACTAGGAAAGTCATTTTTAAACTCTGTTTGGGTTGAGTTCTATCTTTAGAAGGATTGCCCAAAAATACTTGAGAGAGATATAGGCTCGTTTCTGGTTTCATATCAGTGGAAATTGCCTGGCGCCCATCCACTTATTTTGGATATGTGGAAATCTCCAGCTGAAATGTTCCATTCATTAACTGAATCTCAAAATAAATCACTGGCGCTTTTACTTTAAATAATTAAAATAGCAGAGCGTAGAGCTGATGAAGTGCAAACTTTTAAACAACTCTTCGCGTTTTGTTCCACTTCTCTTCAAAGAATTGTTAACATTAGTGTTACGTTAACGTTTCGACATGTCTATCTTCTGTTGAGTTGTCTTCTTGTATATTTTCATTTAAGTGCGGAACACAATGTGATGCTGGCGCTCGTAGCTGGCGCGGTAGCGCAAAGTTCAATATTTTTAACTTTTGACGCGCGCCAAATTTGACATTTCCGAGTTAGCTACAGCGCCAGCTACGAGCGCCAGCACCACATTGTGTTCCAGCCTTTACTTGTAAGCTGCAAATTTACACTATCAAATCTCTTTCGAATAATAACAAAGGAAAAACAGATAAATTTTTAAATGCCATCTGATCGGAGGAGAAATATTTTAAAATATAATTCTTAAATGTACGTTGTGTAAACAATTAACAGCCAAGCAGAAGTTTTTATATTGTTGCGAAAATGCTATGATAGTGTATCAGTCTTTAAGGCCTGCAATTATCAAAATGGGGTTTGCTCTTGGAAGGTTTTTTTTAAAGCTATAGCATCGTTTATTATATATATACATTTATTATACTCTTTAAACGATGGATATAGTTCTTTATTCTAAGTTTAAAAATTAATTTCGATTTAATAGTTTCTTTTAAGTGTATATGTATATTCCCCAACCCTAAGAAATCCGTTTCATATTTATCATCCCACTTGTTTCATTTCCAAGCACCATCCTCACAAATTATACTTCATTTTGTAGTTTGTTGTCATTTTTGTCTGACATTTATTTTTGCGTGAACCATTTGGAAAGGGATCAGTCGTCAGTCTGTTCGAAATCAGTGTGTAAAATGGCCGAGAGTAAAGGTACGCTGCTCGCTAGATCTGTCCAAAAACATGCAGGACGTGCCAAAGAAAAGGTAAGTTATTAAAGAATCAACAAACATAAAGTGAACAAGTGAAAGTGGCTAAAACTTGTATAATCAAGCCGTGGGAAAGCATTCTAATTGATAGTTCCGGATACCATCATCTGTCAGTAGGATGCCTAGAGAAACACCCGTAGGCGGTCAAAAATAGAACAGCTCCGGATTTCCTTATAGGCAAGGAAGTAATTGAAATAAATACATGTAATTGGTGATTTAGTGTTTCTTACATAAAAAAATTTACTAGTGAACTTAAAGTGTATGTCCGAAAATGTGAAAATACCTCTATACAAGTGCATGTGTTCCTGACGGGCCCCTGTCGTTCAGATCGAGATGGACGGACGTCTGCTGGTGTTTTCTGTTATTTCAGCGATATCATTTGGAATGTTGCCGAAATGAAATTGTTTAACATATTCTAAGAAAAATTCTCGAATCGTTTTGGTAGATGTAACCTGCAGGAAAGTTGACGCTATTTTAAGATTGGCGACGTCTATTTTGGTTTTCACGAAACGTATGGCTTCCCGATTAACTGCCTCTTTTTATTCCTCTTGTGAACATTTTACGGATGCTCGAACAGCAAACTCAAGATTATTTTAATGAAATCCTCCGATTTTTCGAACGATGTCGATTTTAACTGGATCCTTTTATTGCTTTTGTGGAATGCCTCTGCCATTAGAAGATAAACAGTCCTAAATAAAGAGAGATTGGCAACCTTACTATTGCCGGGCTTGTGTGACTGACACACAGCGAGTGCGACCTGCTGGCTGCATTCTAGCGCATTGGATTTGGATCATCACTAGTCCCAGTGCAAGCGGCAGCTATTCATATCTTATTGGAGATTTTAATGCTTGCTGCTGATGGAATTCACCTGAGTTTTACTATGCTTTGGAAAACTTATAATTGGATTACTTTGTTAATGAGGGCAGTTTTGCATACTGTCATAAGCGTCAGCTCTGTTTAAGGGTTTCTAAAAATATATAGAGTTTTGCTCTTCAAGCTGCTCCAATTTGCGAAATTTGGTGCTCTTCAATTAATTTACGAAACGATTAACTTAAAATACTTAACAAAGTATAGCGAGCGAAGGTAATTCGATTAAAATTCTTTAATTTCCCCCTTCCTTACAGCGGTAAATAAGACCACGTTTCTGTTATCCCCCAAAGTCGACGGAGCTCTATTCATTGAAATGAGTTACCATTTTTGTTGATTTAAATCGCTGTTATAAAAGTGAACTTGCAGAGATTTTTTCGCTTTTGTAGCTTACACCCACATTTATTCACTGAACGTGGGATAATTTCAGCAGCTACGTAATCAATGTCAACAACCAGACTTGAGCTCATGTGAGATTTCTTGCTTTCACTGGCGTGGATAATATGATAATATTTGTGAGATTATTTCCACAGTGATAAGTTATAAACAAAATTGTTTCACAGAAATTGAACTCATCTTTAACGCGGGATATCATTCTATAATTAGTTGGGCTTTTACTTTTTTGATGTTTCATTGATCTTCACCCTCCCCTTTCAAGTGATATTCTGCACTGTGCAGAAATGTTAAATTACTTAAAAAACAAGAACTGAGCAAACCGAATAACTCCACCACAAAGCATGCACAAGGTTAATGGAGGGTAAATCCAGCTCTTACTTTTATCTTTTCCTGTTTTATACTATAAAGTATTGTTATTTACACTTGTTCAAGCTTATCAATTATAAATGTTTACTCAGATATATTATCAAAGGAATTTAAGAATATAATTGAGTTTACTACGTATTTTTTGCAGTGGATATGTGTGGGAGGTGATATGCTTTTTATTTTGGAAATTTTAAGAGAATCTGAGGAAGATTGTATATCAAATTTTTGGTTATTTAGCATTGGGTTTTATATCATTAAAATTTTGAGTTTTACTACAAAAGTGCGGTCGCAGAGACCATTACATTAAAACTTTGCGTGGGCAGAATTAAAAATTTCTTTACAAATATATTCGAAATTTTTTTAAACACACTCATTTCCCGATTTACATCGTAGATACATTCAACAAAAAAAATCTTGTAAATCTAAACCACGTAAAAGGTGGCTGGGTCGCATAAACATAATTAAACTATGGCTCCGTTCATAAACGCATGTTTGTGCTGCAGTTGCGGTTGCTATTTATTCGGCTCAGCTTAGGCAGTTGCTGCGCAAATCTGTGCTTATGAATATACCCATTGCTTAGGATTGACGTTTATGAATTCAATGTAAAATAGTTGTAATAAAACAAAAAATATTTTATTAATGTAAAAAATGTGTTAAAGCGGAGAGTGAGAGTAGTAAAGTGATATCCAGCAAGCGTGATATAACTTAACGGAAGAAAAAAACCAAATATGATAACAGTGATTTTCTTATAAGATCATTCGATGCCAATAAATGATCATTTGTCTGCAATATATGCACCAAGTCGATCTTGTAGGGTTTGTAGATGGGATGGGGATGTCATGTGTCATATAATAGCCCCTTACCTTATAATTGTTTTAAACGTTTCCACAACTTGACTAATAGCTTGCTCATACGGACAATTATATTGGACATATAATTCACGAAGTGCGCGTTGAGTTTGTGAGTTAACTCGTTGTGATATATAAACAGTGTTCAGATGTTATGGCCCTATTATAACATGGCAGAACATACTAAACAAAAATATTAACAAAAGCTGTTAAAATATAAATGTATGGCTACTAATATTAGATCTGTCTGTTTACTTGAAAGTTTTTATACAAAACCGAGAGTTTCCGTCCACACTGCGTCTGTTTACTTTTCGACACGAAGAAATTTGACAGTCAAGTAATTTCCCCTTTTGCCAAATTTTACACACGCTGATGAGTGTGGACAAAATTTCTGCTGAATTCTTCTTCTTCTTTTATGGTTGAAAACTAACAGCTGATTGATGTTTGGCAAGTTAAAGCTTATAAATAATAAATAGTTTTTAAAAAAAAGTTGAACTGACTTCACAAAAAGCGCGAAAAAGTATTAAATTAATTTTTAATTTTATATCTATTACGACATTTTGAAGTCGGTGCAAATCAAACAACCCAAACAACTACAACAAAAATATTTTATCGTCAATTCTTATGATCCCGTGAGCTGAAACGTTCAGGTAGCATTATGTATTATTTTCAATTGTGGTACTGTAGTTGTTTTATTTGTTTAATTTGCACCGACTTCAAAATGTCGTAATAAATATAAAATTAAAAATTATTTTATGCTTTTTAGCGCTTTTTGTGAAGTCGGTTCAACTTTTTTTTTAAAAACTATTTTATTTTTCACTTTTAAGTGTCTCCTACTCTATACAACGAAGAAAGAACCATCCAAATCGGTCCACGCATTAAAAAGTTAGGTTTAACCCCTACCCCACCTACATTCCACTAAAATTTTTTTCTCATTGTATCAATCAAGGAACATACTCTACCGAACAGAAAAGGAATCATGGAAACCGGTCCACACCTTACAAAGTTACCACTCCCCCCCCCCATCACACCCCCCACCATAACACCAAATTATTCTCCTATTAGCAATGGGGGATCACACTATACAACAGCAAAAGAACCATTCAAATCGGTCCATACAATACAAAGTAAGGTTCCCCCCCCACCAACATTTTTTTTCTCGTGTATCAACCAGGGAGCATACTCTACCCAACAAAAAAAGAATTATGGAAATCGGTCTACGTGTTACGAAGTTAGACCACTCCCCCCACCCCTCACCATAGGACCATATTATTCATCTATTAGCAATGGGGGATTACACTCTATACAACAGAAAAAGAACCATCGAAATCGGACCACGCGTTACAAAGTTAGGTTCTACCCACACCCCACCAAATTTTTTCGTGGTATTAACTAGGGAACATACTCTACCCAACAAAAAAAGAATTATCCAAATTGGTCCACGCGTTAGGAAGTTAGACTACCCCTCCCCCCCTCTCCACACCCTAGTTAATTTTTTTTTCTTTTATTAGCAATGAGGGATCATACTCTACCCAACAAAAAAGAATCATCAAAATCGGTCGACGCGTTATGTCGGACATAAAACAAACCTCTTGGTTTTTGGGAAGTCGGTTAAAAATTGCAATAAACATGGGGAACTATTAACTTTTTCAGTAAATTGTTATTCATTTTTACTTATTTTTACGATTTCTCTCTCTGATCTTTGCACTGACATTTATTTCTGACAGTTCTTCAGTTGCCATGAATTTACCCAAAAAGCGTCTGTTAACTTTCGCATTTTCATCCCCTCCACCAGAAGAACGTTTTTTGCCCACGTTTTACACACAAAAGTACACAGAAATACCTATTAAGTCTGTTCCCTAACGAGTACTGGTGATAACTCGTGCTCACTAAATGACACAGAATGCATTCCCTAACTTTCAGTGCTCGCTATTTGAATTGTCAAATCAACTTCCCCTTAAGGCCGTATTCTACTTGAGATTATGAATGACGATATTGATGTAGGGTTTTGTTAGGCTTAATAAATACACTTTTGAAATATATTTAAAAAAAATTATATATTTTATGCACTTTTAACGCACAAAAACACCATTTGAATACAAAGCTTCGATTAGTAGGTGGGTCTGCGCTGGTACAGACATTTTAAAAATGGGCCAGCTAAAACAAAAAAATTTTAAATTTTTAGATTCAGTATATCACTAGCAACCGACTGAACTCGGATTTTTGATGTACATGCAAAAATAACGGCGGCGAAAAAAAAGATAATAAATAATTCTAGTTAAGCCGGTTGCTATAGGTGTGCAGAATATGTGGTTAAAATTTTATAACAATCGGTTCAGTAGTTTCGGAAATTTTTACAACAAGCGGTGTAAAAGAGTAGTTTTGAGATAAACGCGTTCAAAGTCAGCGGCTGGGTCACCGCGTCGAATTAGCGCGCTGAGATAGTTAAGTTTGAAGGGCGGAAAAGTATACTTAGACTGCTTGAATCTTTCTAAAATTCAAAGTTTCAAGTTGAATCCTGCCTTAAGCACTTTTTATCCCTGAAAATGTTCACAGGGCTATTGAGTGCTCGGTGTTAAGAATTGTCAATTGCCTTGAACTGTCAGTTGACATTTCTCATTCTTGGCACTGAAAAGCACTCTGTGTTCCTCAACTCAGTGAAGAGTTATCTCCGCGTACTAGCGCATATTATCACTACACTTTTTGTCACTGAATGTTATCAGAAGTTCTATTACACCTATTGGTTAACCTTGTATTTCAAGTAGCCAATGTTTACCGCCTTATCTTTGTTTTTGACTGAGTATATATTTCTTGAAGATTTTTAAAATTTTCAATGTTTGACCTTTGCCGGACTCAAAAAATAAAACTCACTTAAATTCTTTGTAAGGTGCAAAGCACTTATAGTAGATTTTTTTAGAATACTAAATGGAAGCATTATTAATTCCTAGTTTTTAAGCTAAACGCCTTGCTTATCGATGTTACTTGTCTTTCTGATCCTGATCTCTTGTCGTTAAATTCTGAAACTTTTACATGAGCTTTCCATCCTGTAGTGTAAAAAGTTGTTCTGAAGTTTTACGTCACAATGTAAGAAGATATTCACGTGAAAGCTAAAGATATTTTTACTCATTTATTCTAAGTTTAACTTAGTATAAATCTTTTTTATGTTTTTGGATTTTCGTAACAACTTCTGGTACTGGCGGCGAGAAAGCATCCCAGTCGGCTTTTGGTGTACTAAGTTGTTACTATAAAGTGTAAAGTTTATAAAAATATTTTTTTGTGACATTGAATATAGAATAGAGCATGACGAAATTACAGGACTTACTACTGTTTCAGTTTCTTCTTGAAAATAAAGAAAGCAATTGAGTTTAATAAAATACTCGGTGGATGGGAGTCAAAGTGAGATGGGTTTTTCGTTCGGAATTTGGATTCAACGTTAAATTTGAAAGCATTTATCCAAGATTAATGAAAAGTCGGAAAATTATACTGCCGTTTATGCCTTAGCAAATAATTTATCGCCTTAGTAAATAAGGGGCCGTTCAAGTATTACGTAACGCATTTAGGGGGAGGGGGTTTTGTGAAACGTTACGGTGCGTTAAAGGGAGGGAGGAGGGTTCAAGCAACGCGTTACCTAGCATTAAAACTTTGTCTAAATTAAAAGTCCTAACTCTTAACTCGTCAGTGAGTATACAGAAATATATATATATATATATATATATATATATATATATATATATATATATATATATATATATATATATATATATATATATATATATATATATATATATATTGCAAATAATCACATTAAGCCGTGTACCACGAGACCATTGTTTGGACTCTAAGAGTCCGACCGTTGCGGTCAAGCAAAACCACCTAAACTACAAGCCATGAACTTACGAATTTCACGCACACACATTAGGGTACAAGTGGACTGAAGTTTCGTTTAATTTACATTGCTTCTTATTCCGGTATCTTGCGCAACATAATTGAAATTTTTAGGTAAAAATAATCATGTGAGTGTTACGTAACGTTTACGGGGGGAGGGGGTAACGCGAAACTTTACTGTGCGTTACAAAGGGGGAGAAGGGGCGGTCAGAAATCGTTAGGTAATATTTGAACGGCCCCTAAAACTACCCTGCAAAATTTTAACAAATTTTGTGCCCCTGGACAATGAATAGTTGTTTTCAAGGTAATTTTTCTCGCTGAAGCCGAATCCGGACTCAGAATTGCTCTATCAATCGCATTAAAGTGCATGGAAGTTTCATAGACGCTATTGTAACTTTAGTTAACTCAGGTCGGCCATATTGATATTTCTTCCAAAATTTAGATTAGATTCCGAACGAGAAGATCTTTTGACATAAGAAAATATGGACTTGTTATTGATTTTTTAAAAATTTTTTACGTTTCTTAATATAAAAAACAACCTTTTGATAAACACGTGTCCCTAATGAATTGTCAGGTATAGGGAAAATCACAAACATTAAAATTTCAAAATCTCATTTCTATATCTCGGTGAAAAAAAGAAGATATTTGAGCAAACTAAACGGCATTTGAAAGAGAAATACTTGTACTATAAGATTCCACACATGAAAAAAAAATTCGCGGTGCTACATAACCTGAAATACGTAAAAAAACAGGGTTTTTTGCACATTTAGGTTAGAAAAAAACCTGACGTGATAGAGAAATTCTTAGCCCGGATTTTGTTTCAGCGGGAAAAACTACTTCGAAAACTAGAATTCATTGTCCAGGGGCAACATCTTGCAAGGTAGTGTAATTTATCAGTTTTTTTTTGGACTGCGTCTACACGTGTAGTGTAGATATATCATATAAACTGAGCCGTGAGTCAAGAGTTAAGATTTTAATTTTAACAAAATATTAATGTTACATAACGCGTTGCTTTACCTCCCCCTCCCCTTCCCATAAGGCAGCGTAACGTTTCAGAAAACCCCCTCCCCCTAACTGCGTTACGTAATACTTGAACGGCCCCTTATACTCAAACTAAGAAAGTTGGGTTTCCCGCCATTACTGCTAGACTGGATTCCCTCGTACTTAAAATATAGGACATATCAAGTATCTTCCGGTAACACTTTATCTAGAGTCGTTAGGGCTTCTTCTGCTGTACCTCAAGGTCGCCGTCCGTTGCTGTTTATTATTGCCATTGACGACATTGTCCCCCTGATTAACCACTCCAAAGTCTTCATCTATGCAGACGATATCAAGATTTTCGCTTGCATTAGAAACAGTTACGATTCTTTCTGCAGTCAGGATTATTTAAATACCTTCTAAACTTAGCCTGGATAAATGTAAAGTTATGTCATCCTCTAGGAACCTCAATCAGCTCGTCTTTCATTATACCTTTGTGGATACTACTATCCGTCACGTGCAGTCCGTTACTGGCCTTGGTGTGAAGCTAGAAGCTCGATTTCACTCTGCACATAAACTATATTGTGTCTAGAAGTAATGCAGTTCTGGGTTATGTATGTTAAGCGAGCGGTGGTCAAGGGAGTTTTCTGATCTGTAGATCTTAATTCACAAATTTTTTTCTTTGGTTAGACCAATTCTCGAGTATGCATTTCAGATTTGGTCACCTTGCTATGCTGTTCATTCTAGACGCATTGAGTCAGTACAGCGGAACTTTGTTAGGTTCGAACTAAGAAACCTCCCGTGGAATGATCCACTAAGGCTTTCTCCTTATGAGTACCGCCTCCGCTAAATATGCACTTTTTGGAGGTACGATGCAGAATTGCTGACCTGGTCTTTATTCACCAGCGTGTGCGTAGTCTAGTTTTGATTATTTATGTTTTTTGCATGTTGATGTGGGAGCCTCACCTCGCCTCAATATATTGTTATATTCTGGCAAATAGGTGAGCTGATTCTAGGCTCCTGCCTAAGAGGTGCGCCTTCTGAGTTAGAAGGGTTAATTCTATATAAAAAAAAAGAAATAATTGACGTCGAAATACAACCGACCAGATCAATGTATATACGCATTCAACCAGTGGTTAAAATACTTTTATACCACTTGGTAGACCTCGATAACATAATTATGTTGTTCTGAGCTTAGGCCCATTAAAATCGGAGCGTTCGGATGTCGCTTGTTCGTCCCACGTTGTCCATACTTGAAGTTAGCTATTAATTAATTATTGCCGTAGCCTAAAATTGAATCTATAGATTGCTTATGTGTGGTTCTTGACGTCCAGCAACATCATATTAAAATCATAAATTTATGTCCTGTTCAGATGATAGTATCTTTTTTAGATTTTTTTTTACGATTTGGCCAAATCCTATTGGACAACCCTTTGATGCCAAAACCATGGTTTTGGCCGGAAGGGGATTAGGGTCAGGGAAGTGAGGAAACTTGAAAGTCTTCTTTTTTTGCATTGCTAGACAACAGATGGAGTGGATTTTAGTGGGTATTTTAGTTTCTTAATAAAAGCTCACGGGGAGACCTGGTCTCGAACCCGGGATCCATGGCATGGTAGTCGTGCGGCTCAACGAAATCCAACTCCGTCCCCAATTTACTTAAATTTCACTAAAATTCACTTTTCATTTAATTCTCAATTTTAAACTTCTTCGTAAACTAAACGGCTCTATTTGAAAGAATAATTAAAAATTATTTGCGTTTTGTGAAACTCTTTTTAAGTAATAAGTTGACCGCTGTGTCGTTGTGGGTTGCCGCTGCACCTAAAACTTTATTTGCGGCTTTTGTACTTACTTTCAACCGCTAACAATTGAATGACTACTTTCTTGCTAAGAGCCAATTTCAGTTGTTGTTTTTTTCATTTCATATTTAAACGCTCTGCAACATCTATTCAGGCATGAAACCCAACTGGAGAAAACTTCTTACTTTTTGAACGGTTCAATGAATCCATTAAACTTGATTTTACATTCATTGACTAATAAATTTGCTACCCCATATTATCCGATACCAAATTCGAACACATTTTATCGACCCTAAAGAGATAGACCTCCTACTATTGAACTGAAAGCTCCAAATTTCTAGCCCACGAACATACAGCATGCTATGACGAAAGGTAAAAATTTTGTTCAACGTCGAACATGCTAAGTGAGTGGCTGATTAGTAAGGAAAGAAGAAAGAAACTTGTGCAAGTTGTTTGCTCATCGTATTCGAGCTGCCAACAAATATGTGCAGAGATTAAAGCTGTTCCTCTAATTTGTGGGTGGAATATGGCGCAACTTGCGAAGAGTGTTGCTGACTATTTTTAGTAAATAATTCTAATGCTACTTACACATACTACAAGATGAGTATATCGTGTGGGAACTTTGGGAAATTGGCGTTGATCACATTTTAATTGCTTGCATTTACATCGATGATATAAATCTTAATGCACGTAGCAGTTACCTGAGTATTCGATGTTTATGTTAAAGCAAACCACCAGTCACAAATATGAACCAATTCGCGATAAGGCCAAACTCATAAGTAATAGCCATGACGATGACGTGTGGGCATTGCAAGAATTGTAAAATGATTGGAGGCGATAAATTACGATTTTTATGTGTACCATATGGGCTCTCTGGTTGAAGTCTCTTTGTCTATTAAAAAATAATTAAAAAATGTTTTGAGTAAACATTTTACTATTTGTACTACATAAGTATAATCGACTAATAAAAATTTATCTCCTTTAAAATATAAATTAATAAAACTTTTTATCGAATTTCTGTGCCATTCATTCCTGATAAAAAAATTATTCTGGAACCTGAATTCTCGGCAACGTAATCAGTTGTTTTAGTTTTACAAACTTGATTTGCTTACATGTTGGAGATTACCATGTAGAAATTATACCCTTCAGAATTTGATATTTTTGCTCTAAGCTTGGCTCATATATTTTTTTTTGATTAAAACTGGTGGTCAATAGGGAATAAAATTTGATTTGCGTAATTCCTAGGCATATTTAAAGGTAAATACATTCTTATCAAACAAAGCAAATTCAATGGCTGTTGATACCAATAATTTGAAATCGATGATTGTTTGTTATCTCATTTTGATTTTGTTTACTTATATTCAAAGACGTGGATTTATACGTTCAACAGTTATTATGCAGGGTATTTCCATTTTAAGAGGTCAATACTAAAAACGAAGACTTAATTAGACAAAGTGTATGTATGACATCCCCGGTTTCGGAATTAGAGGGTGACTACAATTAGTGCCAAAGAAAAGGTAACAAAATACCTTTCCTACTTGTGTTTCCTAGTAGAACAATTTTAGGAAAACACTATTTAAAAACTGTTTAGTCGTCGCAAATCGTGTTCAATGGCTTATATTCATCTATCAAAGGAAAAAACATAGATTTCCGAATTAAAAAACTTGCAATACTTTATTCGTAGAGATTCCCTACTATCCGACTCACCATCAGCTTGATCTGAGTCCCAGGACATAAAGACATCCAGAGGAATGATGAGTAAGCTAAGCGGTGCTCTGGTTTTTCTTGATTCCCTTGCGGAATTGATGCACATTCAGCTTAGGATTGTTAAGAGGGATATCTTCTCGCATTGTCTATCAACGGCATACTCCAAGTGGAGAGGCCTAACCTCCCGCACCATATCTAAGAAGACTATCTAAGAAGATGTGGACATGTTTTAACAAGAAAAGAGCGAAACAACTCATAAATATGACCCGAAGGGACGTCGCTAGAATAACTGCAGTGTGCACACGTCATTCACGCGGCAAGGGTTGGCATCCATTTTAATGCGCATTGCTGCACCTGCACGGAGGAAGTGACGAAAGAAAGTCTGGAAATTATCTACTTTAGCTTACACCTTTCTCATGGTCTTGATATTGGGATATGTTGTTGGGACCATTGACCGGAGTCGAACTAAGGTGGTTTGGGGTGCGCTGTCGTGTTAAGGGTAAGATAAATTATTATTAAATTTTTGGGAAAAACATTAACGGGTGGGCAATGTTGTTGGAGTTGGCGAGTGGAGGATGAGGAGTAATGGCGGGGGAGGGTGTAAATTTCGTCAGGCATTTCTAATCTCACCCCACCCTCCCTAATCGCATACCACCCCTGATCACATCTGAAAGCTTATAATCTGCCTTTTACAGAATATTGGAAGAATACATTTTGTGGAATGTCAGGGTTGAAATCACACCCTCCTCCTCGTCGAATTTGAATGCGGTCATTAAGAAACGTACTGCGGAGTTTGAGGAATGAGATTTTCAAGCTAAAAAATATATATTATGCTGGTCCGAGCGCGCCCTATATATTCATATATATACACACACTTGTTCAGAATGACCCCAACAATGACATATTTCAAGGTCAAGGTCATCGGAGGGTTGTAAGTTAATATAGACAATTACCAGGTCTCTTTCACTACTGGCCTAATGTGAACGAAACATCAATATTCCTTGTGTAACCAACTTTGGGCGACAAAGTCTGTATCAAATGCTGGCGTTGTTGGTGTTATTCGCGGTGAGCTCGTAGTGTTTCGTAACAAAAACAGATACTTGATTAACTATGACCAGTATGGTTTTCATGCCGGCCGTCCAGCCGAAGACCTACTTCCTGTTCTGTTAAAATACTTGTCACCATAACTATAAGTTAAAAATGTCTCTTTCAGTATTTCAAAAGCTTTCAAGAGAATTTAGCTATACTTCTAGCCAAATTCCAACCATTTACTTCTGAAATGGATGAAACGATATTTTTGTCCGCCCGCTTGATCCGTGTAATAATAGACGAAGTTAATTCTGGCGCATACCAAATAGATCGTGGTGTACTACAGGGTTCAGTTCTTTCACCAACCTTATTTTTTCTTTTTTTAAATGATCTTCTATACCTCATTTTTAATCTTAATCTTAGTTTCATCAATAACATCATCCTTACGTATTTTTTGGAATCTGTGGTAAATTTCCGTGGGAACTTTACAGGAAATTCTTCGGGAACGAATGTGTGGCAATGTAATTTCTGTGACCCGCTATTCAGGCAAAGTAAATTGTGTCACGTTTAATGCATCCAAAGCTCAATGCTATTAAATGTCCCTTACACAATCTATTAGAGATATCCAGCAATCTCAGCTAAACTCACCATGTATTTTCAGTCGCTAAAACACGATAAAATAGGTTTCTTGCAAAGATGTAAGAATTATTTCACTCCACCTGATTTGGCACTAGCGTACCATATTTCGGCAGGGCCCCAATTATGTTCCTTTGTACCTTTTTAGTCCGTTGAGTAAGTAATAACGTGTCGGGCTACCAATCCCGAAGTCTCAGGTTCGAATCGCACCGGCGGTGATCCATGTTTGTTTTCTGCGGACAACAGATTACGATAAAAAGTCATGGGGGTGTAGGCAGAGAAAATACTACGAGTGGTTCGAAATCGACTTTAAATTGTAGATTCACTTGCAATCGGTGTCTCTAATCAAGGGGTTGTGGGAACTAGATAGAGAGAAAGATGAATTAAATAAGAGCTTTTAGAGCAAACACATTTAGGTAAAGTTCGAGACAAAATAGCCTAGCTGACCGTAGTTGATCTACAGAAACAAATTGAATATAATTTAGGTTTAAAGGGTTCAGAAAGTTCGGATTATTTGGAAATAAATAAAAAACAGAATGATAGTTTTCCTTATTTAGCGGCCAAATGGAATAGTTATTAAAATTTTATCGATTGCTCACACATTAACATTATATACCCCAGCCCATTTTACTTGTATTTTCTTGATCTTACGTAATATGTAATACTACAAAAAGAAACATTTCCATTACATCACGAAACCTAGTAGGGAGTTCTACATTTTTTCAACAGCATTATTTATCTGGTGTGGCTAATATGAATTGAAAAGAGTCGTGACATTCTCCTGGGAATAAACTAATAAATTGCAACAATAAGATTCATGTGTATGGCGAGTATATCATTCTTAACAGCGTTTGAATAGACCGAGAAGAATAGAAGAAAAGTTAACTAGATCTTGATTAAATTTTATTCAGACTAACTGTTCGCTGGTAAGTATCACATAAAAGCCTGAATTAAGAGAGATTCAGATACAACTTAAATTGGCTCAGATGCATAAATCATGTTGGAGTTAATAACGCGCAACTTTTTCACTAATGGAAAACGAAAAGTTTTTTTTAGGCTTATTGTCGTCAAGAGGTGCTTAGCTGTTTTATAAATGAATAAATCGCATTTGAACGTCCTACGCCGAAATTAAAACGTTTGATTTGATGATTTGCCGTTGGTATTAAAAATATCATGATCGAATTTTTCATATTGAACCAAACCTGTTAATTATGGGAATTTCGTAAGGCATATAAAACATTACGTAAATTTCATTTCTTTATAACATAGTAACATTGAATTTCAAGGGACATGTTTACTGTCCAACTTTAGTCAATGAAGACATAAGCTCAGATGCACAGAGAACCAAATTATTGCAGATTTAAGTCCATAATAAACTATTATTCTAACCCCTGGTAGTTCAAGAATATCCTCTAATCGACTGAGCTGAGATTAAAAATTAATATTTGGTAAATTTCGGTAATAACATTTATTAATTAAAATTCTTTAAGATTATTCTATGTAGCCTCCATCAGCTGCCACGACTGCTCGAGCCTGAACCTAAACTGGCCGCAAGCAAGTTTTTAGGGCATCTTTTGTGTTATGGTGCTTTGCAGTAACGTTTGCCTCAACTACGCCCCATACGTAATAGTCAAGGGGATTGTTGTCCGGGCTGGAAGGAGGCCATAAGTCGGGGGATCACTAATACGGCAGATTGGTGTAAATCCAAGCCTGTGTCTTCCTTTAATTTTTAGCTGTAGCAGAGTCCTGTTGGAAGACATATTTCCTTCCGCCAGCCACTTTGTCCATCCACGGCTTCACAATAACTTCCAGAGGCGAATAATTTGGACAATATAGGAATCTTCCATGACCGATTTGTAGAAGCGTGTTATTAAAAGATTTCTGTTACGCTGAGATGTTGTGAAGTTAAAGAAAACTCTGAGGTATTCCAGTTTATTAGAATGAAGGAGATTGTACAAGAAAGCAAGAGCCCTTTGCTTTAGATAAGAAGATAATGTACCAGCGAGCACTTTCATCCGGAACGGTTAAACATGGTCGTACCTCCGTAGTCCGAAAACAAAACGAATGCAGTCATTGAAAGCAACTTTCATTTAACTCCCAAGATTCTTAACTAAAACTGGTAGCGAATACCTGTTTAAAAACACCGACGGAATATTAGACTGATCAATTACGCTGTTGGAGAAAATGATAAGCTGCGATTTCTTTGGGTTAAGCTGCAATCGACTATAATTTGACCATATGCATATACTGTTAAGGTCAGAATTAATGCGTGCTATACAGTCCTCAATAAGTCCCATCGGTCGGCTTAAGTATAATTGTACGTCGTCCGCATAGAGATGAATAGTTGAGTCGCGGATCACCGACGGCAGATCATTAATAAATAAACTGAACAGTTAGGGACCCAAAATTGATCTTTGAGGTACGCCTTGCTTCAGATATAGCCGCGAGGAGAATGTGTTGTCAACCTTAACCTGTTGGGAACGGCCCGAGAGGAAATTAATAATCATTTGGACTGCCAATGTATCAAACCTAAAATAAGAAGAATGTTTGCGAATGAGAATACAATGATCAACACAATCAAAAGCCTTAGAAAAATCAAGAAGAATTAAGGTAGTTAATTCATTCCTATCAGGAGCGTTTCTTATATCTGACGAAACTTTAAGAATGGCAGTTTCAGAGGAGTGATAGGCTCGGAAGCCAGACGGCCAACATGTTAACAAGTTATATTTTTCCAAATATTCCAGTATTTTCCTATACATAAGCTTCTCCAAAACTTTAGACAAAAAGCTTAGGTGTTCGGGTGCATTTCCAACGGTGATTCTGGACAGAACTTCTTAGGTATGGGAAGAACTATATCAGTCTTCCAGGTAGTGAGAAACGCAGATCCGGTGAGACAGGAATTTATTATATGGTGAATATATCTACCGATTATAGGGAATAAAAGTTTGATAAAGCGTGGTGAAAGGTTGTCTGGTCCTGTTGCACTTAATTTGATTGAGCCAATTGCTGTTACGAGTTCATCAAGATCGACCCACGAAAGGAAAACAAGTTGGTATAATTACCAATCACAGGAGGACTTGATGGGTCATCAAAAACGGCAGCCTGACTTGGAGCTACTGAAGGGACATAATTTAAGGAAGTGAAAAACGTATTAAGATCGCCAGGTTTAAAGGTGCATGGAATTCGGTCCTTACCGTATACTCCGGCCTGCCGTAAATTGCGCCATAACGTACTAAGATCCGTCAAGATCCGTGCTCAGTTTGGTGCTAAAGTATTGTTGCTTGGCACGTCTTATCGCCGTATTAGTCCTGTTGCGTGCGAATTTGTATAACGATCTCGACTCATCAGTTCTAAGCCTTTTCCAGCGTTGGTATAAATATTCCCGCTCGGCGATAAGGGACTTGACCCTAGCCGAAAACCATGGGCAATCGAGTTGCAGCAACACATTTCGATCTTAGGGGGACATAAATGTCAAATAAATACGACGCTAATGACGTAACCTGATCGTCAACTGAGGTAAAACAGAGTATGGTTTCCCAGAGTAGAAGCAGACATTCGTCAAATATGGAAGGCAGGTCGAAGTTAATAGAGGGTGGACTGGAGTTCACAACAAGGTCATAAGCTAAAAACATGAGATCGTGAATGAGAGTGCCAGGTGGAGTGATCTGGTTATGGGATAGCTCCTTATCGCGGTCTGAAACAAGAATTAAGTCTTTGCATATTTAATGGAATTTTATGAAAAAAATTTCATAAAAATTTTACTGATTTGTTAAATTTTAAGGTTCGATATCTCGAAAATTTATCGATATATCGAAATTTTTATATTCTTTTTTTGGTTTGGTTATTTGCTTATTTTGAGGTGTTCTATAAGCAAAGAACGTCAGATTGTAGCGCCACGGAAATCGCACACTTGCTAAATATAAGTTCACTTGCAATAAGTTTTTAAAAGGATAAGTACTTTTCCGGAATTATTTCATTTATCTTGTTTAAATTCAAATAGTGTTCCTTCCGCCCCATTTGAGTGAAGTAAACTATCTTTCCGCTGCTATTCACATAGTTTACTTATTTAAGTATTAAGCTTTTAAACGTTGTATACTTCGATAATAAACGAAAATGTAAATTACTTTTACCCACGACGTATTCAATTAACTTCGAAATTACAGTCTGCCGTTCTTTGTTTGTTCTTTTGCTAAACTAATTATTTTAGTTATTCTTTTTCTAGCAACAGATCATAAAGTTTTAGCTTAATCGAATTGTTTAGATTGTTTCATATTGACTAAGGCTAGCTAACCTTGAAACGCGAAAAATTTTACAAATGCAAAAGTTAGAAGTAACGTAAAATCTATTATTCATTGCCCAATTGCGACAATTTTAACAATCATTTCACAGTTACATAATATCCAACTGAGGAGAAACTTCAACCATTATTTATGCAACTTGTTCAGTTTCTGTAACTCATCTGCGCGACGAAGCATATAACACGCTGCTGGCAGCTATTTAAAGACACCGAAGTGTTTTTGGTCCCATTCAACTTTACTAACTTGAAATCATTTGTCGTCATTTCTTTAGCAGTTTGTAGTTATCCAAGAATGACACAGATTTAGTGAGTTGTGCTACATGTATGAAAAAAAAGCGAAATAAAAAATTACCCGGCATGTATTTAGGAGTATTTACCTTTCTGTTATGAAAGTTCTTAGGTTTGAATGTGTCGCGGAAATAATGACAGTACGGCACACGAGGTAATATCCCCTGCAGTTAGTATTTTTCTCCTAAGCAATTATTTCATCTAAGAATGCCTTAGACGTCTCCGTATAACGACGAGCATATTGAGAGTGTAATTTTAGAAGATAAAACGTGCCTCCACAATTTGCGCTAGCAAGAAAAAAGAAAACAGCATCCGCCTTTTGCTGGGTTAGTGTCATTGCAAATAATTTTCTCTTTGCTTTTTAGGTGCTTTAAATTTTTTTAAATGATTTTTATTTAAAACGAAAGCAAAATTTTACTTTCCAGGTCAAAGAACTTATTAAATAGACTAATTCTGAACAAATATTTTTATATTAGTCGTTCTTTATGTCTGAACGCGACGAAAAGATAAATCTTATGGCACATAAATGAGTCAAAATAAATTTTTTTTTATTTTTACAAAAACTCCCATCAAGAATTTCGGAATAGTTTGTGACTAATGGTAAGATTTAAAATTCCTCGAGATTTTAACATAGCTGTTTATTGGAATAAATGCAAGACTGATAATAAATATGACTGTCTATTCCAAAAATAATCATAACTGTCTGTTTAATATCATATTTCTTATTGTAATTTTGAACCCAAAAATGATTTTTCATGAATGTAATTTTTGCAGAAATTTAAGTTGCGTTACGACAATGAAATTGACAATTAGGGGAGACAAGACCGAATTGATCAATTGGTTGAGCGGCACGACCATATACCATGGTTCCCGGATTTGAGACCGGGTCTCCCAATGGGTTGTTAAAAAAATTGAATTAAAAATTCCGCTCCGTCTCTGGGTTGTTGTTTAGCTCGCAGCAATGACATTCAAGTTTCTTCACTCCCCTTGCCCTAATTCACTGCCGGCCAAAGCCATGCTAACGCATAAAAGTGTTATCCCCTAGGCTTTGGCATTGTAAATAAAATTTATTTCAAAAAATTGAATTTAGTTTTTGCTGGAGGATCTTGAGAATACATCTCTCGACGAATTTTTCAACTTTCAAACTGAAAGGGTTTCTATAGCTCTGTTTTGAGACGGAAATTTTACTTAGTTACTTAAAAATGTTGTTCGTGATTAAGCGAGGAGTATTGAACCGAATTAATTTTTTTTTTCATTTTATTTGTTATATAAACTACTGAATTACGTGTCAGTTTTTTGATTGAAGAATTTTCACCTACTTTACATGCGTTTTACTCGTACAATTTTGGTCGATTTCTGAACACCTTACTTTAATCGGCTGCCATTTTCTTAATGGGAGGGGGGGGGGGGGGGTGTAAGGGTTTCAGCGTGAAAAAAAAACACTTTTTTTGGTAATTTTTTTTTTATAAAGCAAATTAATTTAAACCTTTTGTACATTATTAAGTATAGTTGCAACAACATTGTCAAATTTTTTCATGCGAAGATATTGACAAACCAGTGACGGAGCTTTTCCAAGAACGTCTTTAGAAATGACGATTTGCGGTGTTCACTGTATCTCAGCTGGAAATTATCTAAAATCAAAATCTATTAAAATTTAGTCAAAGTATCATTAAATCCTCCCCCCAACGTTCTCTGATTTTTGATTTTTAAACTTTTGGTGGTCATTTGAAGTGAAAACTGCTAATTTTTACGAAAAATTCCGCCATTTTGTTAGTAGAAAACCCCCTTAATGTAAAAAAATTTCTGAAACTGAACGTTGGGGGGGGGGGGGAGGTATTTTATATGTAGAAAGTGTGTACTAAGTTTGAAATGAATCGGTAATGTAGTTTTTAAATGGCAGTGAACACGGTCTTTTAACAAGTGGTTTTGAGAAAAACGCGTTTAAAGTTTTAATAGTTTTCTGACCGCCCGCAGCTGTCGGAGTCTTGAAATGTTTAACTATAAGAAAAGACAACCAAAAAAATCGATTTTTCAAAAGTGCAACCCTCAGTCATGGTTTTGTGAAAAACACGTTTAAATGTTTGTAATTGCTTTGCCGTGAACCGGGCCGTCTTGAAATTGCGTACAACTCATTTTCTAGGATAAATGTGATAAAAAGGTTTACATAGGGTTATTCAAAAGGCTTCAGAGTATTGAAAAATGCAAAAAGATAAAAAATTGCTTTTTTGAAGCCAACACAGTAGAAGTCCCTCTTAATATTTCGCGTTATTCCTCTGAACACCAGTTTTTCGTTCAATTCATTATAACCAACAGTAACAGCGACCGCAAATTCGGCAGCAAAAAATTTTGTTGTCGGCTGTATCAGATTGCACGACAGAATACTTTGAGCGGAGAAAATGCCATTCCGAGAAATCTCAATTGGGAGTTAAGTAAAAAGCTACGAAGAAATAACTAAACGGAATGGCTGTAAAAGCAATTTTCTGAAGCATCTCACAACTCCTAACACACTTTCCACTACAAACACATTTTTAACATGGCCGTAGTAATTATTTTTTTCTAGGTAAAGTTTCGAAAAATATTACTTTAAGTAAAATAGCAGCTGAAAATATTATATTTACGACGTCTTTGCGCCAAATTAAACCAAGTTCAAGCCACTCTTGAATAATAAAAAAATTTGCCAAATGTAAACAATAACGAAAATGAATTTTCCTTACTACTTTTAATTAAAATTGCTTAGTAATTAACTTTGTTTACACGTTTAGAGCTTAGTTACTACCTATCTGTAGCGAAATATTTTGAAGAATTTTACATATGATATGATATTCCGGGCAATCGGCGATGGACTCGATTTTCACAATTTTGCACAATCCACGACATTTTATTTAGTTTATTTTACACTGGAAACATCGTTCACTTCTATAATGTTTCAGTTTATTAAGTTTATTTCACAAATTAACACACTTTGAATATATTTTACGTAAAAGCACTTGTTTACATAAGAAATGACAGTTCAAGTATCTACTTCTTATTGACGAAATTAAAGTCGCCCTTTCGTCCCCATACTTCTTCAACAAACAAAATGCTTCATTCACGTACAGGATTTTTACACGGTATAGCCGTTCCGTTTAGTTATTTCTTCGTACATAAAATTTACTCGTGCTGCCCGCGAGAGGGTAACAGCAAAATTAGGATTTGAAATGATTCGACAGCAAAAATTTTTCTGCTGTCGCGTCGGGTCACGTCATTCGGATTGGCCAATAAGAACACTTTGCTGTTGCTCTTACTATCGGTGAAAAGAAACTCTTTTTGAATATTTAAAATCTATATAGAATTGAAGTTTTGGAATTTTCTATTTCTATGCACTTTTTATATTTATTCGAAGTATAGAAGTTGCAGCCTTTTGTTAAATTAAATAATTCAGTCTATTCTTCATAACTAGTACTTATTGTTAAATTAGCCTCTTTCTTATCTATTCCTACACGTAGCTTTACGATAACATATCCGTACCTCAGAGCAAAAGGGTATTAAGTCACAAAATGTAAATTTAAATACAAAAATTTATTGTGTTGTACAGGCTACAAAGTAAGAAGAAATAATTATTATTTCTACTTGCTTTGTAGCCTGTATAAATCAGTAATTTAAACTTGATTTAGATTACTTATTTATATGAATAATGATAAAAAAAACAACAAACCGGAAAATTTAAATTTTGGACTTTATACCCTTTTGCTCTGAGGTACGGATATAATCTTGTAAGTGTAGTGTTTCAATAAAATTATTTGAATTCAAATTTTAAACAACACAATTTTTATTCATTCATTTTTGGTTTCACTTATTGTTTCCATGACTTCTAGGTTAAGTTGACTGCTGCAAAATGGAATCCCTATGAAACAGCAATCAGCAAAATCTCAAAATTACAAAATCCCAGTTTTTGGACAAATCCGCTTTACAATATTGCTTTGCTCAATATACCACTTTACAAAATTGTATAAAGAATAATGTTCCTTTACTTAATTTCATTTTATTTGAAAATTGTATATTGAAAATTGTGGAGGTAGACCACTCAAGCCCCTTCCATACATTTTTTCGTTTCTCGCCTAGATCTGCCAGTTCCTCATTTTTGCACGCGACCTAATAAACACCCTGTAGATCTTATATGTGTAACATTTTACCTAGTCTCAACTTGAAATCTACCACAAATGTTTCAGGTACCTATATGATTACTTAACAATTTCCAATCAACGTGCGGTATTTTAAGGTGATTTTTGATAGTGTAATATGTCTAGAACAGTGGTTCCTACGGACCACCTAGGGGTTCTTGTGACCGGCGAGGGGGTTGTGGCGAATTAAAAATAATTTGGTGGTGCGTGGACAACGTTGGGGGGTCCAAGAAATAAGATATATAAAGTTTAAGTAATGACAAGCGTCACACGGTGGTTGTCGGGCCGACCGCCGTCTATCTATATATCTATTCAGGTTTAAAAAGGAATGGAATCTTGCTGCTACATGCAATAACGTATCTAAAATATGGTACTGTAAAAGAGTCGTGCCAAAGATTATAGATTACTTCGTAACAAATTTAACGAAACCAATTTGAAGCTACAAGGTGATCAATTAAATTAATTTAAATCTGCGTTTGTTGCAAAACTTTTTCTATACAAACAAAACTTGGGAAGAGGAGAATGCTCCTTCCAAATCTTTCAAAATTGCAAAAACGAGATGAAGATTTGCTTGCTTATTGTCAACACTTAACGGCTCTTCATTGTGACCTCAGCCAAAGATTTGAAAACATTCTTCACTTGATTATCCGCGATTAGGTGTTGGACCCTTTTGGAAGTAGACCCACAAACTCAGATGAATCCATACTAATACAGGAGCAACTTATTGAATTATCCACAAATGAGAAGCTAAAACCAATGTTTGAACAATGATACCACAAATTTTGGTTACAAAAACAGATATCAATTTTATATCCTGCATTATGGGTGTACAGAAGCTGTTGATTGCTTTCCCGTCTTCCTATTTAGTAGAACGTGGATTTAGTGCAGTTATGAGCCTCATCACAAAAAGAGAAAACAACTGGATATTAGTGCTCGTGGAGACTAACGAATGTTACTCAGAAACATAAGTAATCTCATATCATCCCATCAGCTTCACCCATCTCATTGAAAAAATAATAATGTGTTATTTCATGGGGTTCATGGTCAAGTTTTTGCTATAAGTAGGGGTCCATGGGCATAGTAAGTTCGGGAACCACTGGTCTAGAATATATTCCTAAAAGAATTTTGCGAAATTCGACTTAAAAATTGTTTATATAACTTTTAAGGATACCATCTCATTTTTCGATTCTCTTTTTCTCTTGTGATTGATAAAGTCGTCGGACGAGTAAGGGATAATGTGTCGGCTTACCAATCCGGAGGTACCAGGTTCGAATCCCACCAACGGCGACCTATGGTTGTTTTTTGCTGGCAACAGATTACGATAAAATGGCCAGGGGGTTGGAGCGAAAATATCAGTGGTTCGGAATCCACTTTAAATTATAGGTCCACTTGCAACCGTTGTATCGAATCGGGTGAAGTTCTTCTCCCGTCCCATGCCCCACAAGGGGTTACGGGAACTAGAGAGCGATAATTTGAACGATTTTCCTCACTTTTTTTTAATAGAACGCTAAATGTTGGCATATCAATAAAAAATTTCCCATAGTTATAGTTAGTCAAAATGATGTAAATACAATACCCCCTTAAAGAAGAAAGCTCTATGAATACTCTTTCTCTTTTGAAGTCATTTGTTGAAGGAGCGAGCTTATAAGCGTCAGTGGCGGCAGTAGCTCTCTTTGTTTTCGGTTTGCACTTGTTACTCTCACAGCACGCGTATCATCTATGGTAAAACATACAGTGCAAAATATATGAAGCAGTGACGACATTTCTGATAGTAAAATAGCCTGAGCATTGGTGGTGTAAACAAACCAAAACTTGCCACAGTAGCCATAAGGAAAAGTTTGGGGAATTGTACTTTCTCGTAGTATTTCTCGCAATATATTTAAAGTCTTAAATTGGATTTTACTTGAGGTTAACCTACAAATATTCTGAACACGTGAACACGATAAAAAGTGTCTCTCTTATAAAATTTTCATTTGTAATAAAGGGAAAACTCTCTTTTGCTCGTTTTGTTGAATTATTGAGCTTAAAATGCATCAAGGACATCAGCGTTTCTCTTTGGTTTTCGCTACGAGAGTATGCAGTTTTATTTGTGTGTCCAAGGATTGGTTAATCTGTGGTACAACAAAAATGAAATAATGAAGAAGCGCTTGCTGGCCGGACTGTCATGTTTTCCGGGCTTGTATCTAGAGTAGGCTGTGGGAATGTACATATATCTAGATCTATCAATTTTACCATGACGCTAAACTAGAACCCAACAGAACAATATTTTTTTTCAAATTTATCTAATTTTATAACAATGTCGACTATACTAATTTGTACTTATTTATTAAAACATCTGCCTTTTTTTTAAGTAGAAGAATCGCTGATAGTAAGCAATGGTCCTTTATTTCATTGCTTGCCTTTATTTAATACATAAAAGTTTGATTGTTGACAAGGCTCCATCACAGTTCAAAATGTTTTTTTATAATAGTTTGTCTCCTAAAATATAGTTTTTAATGATATTATTATGAGTAGTTCTCACTGTTCAGTCTCAAAAAATAATTTTACTGAGCTGGAAAGGCTATTTTAAAAATACATTTCACTTGGAAGTCATTTTATCTCGTTCTGAGGATGTTATAACACAAATAAAAATGTAATAATGGCAGGAAGCCAACAAACAAATTTTCAATGTTGATGTTAGTATGAAGAAATACTTGAGTAAATAAATTGTTTACATAAAAGCCCGCAAAACTTGAAACTTAATTAAGACATGTTTAACAGATCTGGCAGGCATACGAACTAGAATTATTGCGATTTCTTCTCTTTTAAGTTCTGTGTTTATTTATGGCTTTAAAGTGCAGTGTATAACATAAATTTTAAATATTACTATTAAATTTACAGTTTTTTGATTTCCTCACTGTATCACTTAACTTAAGTTCGCTTGTCACCTTGAAAAATAGTTTATGCTTTGGTTGTTATTTAGACTAAGTAATTTAAAGAAGATTTGACTTATTTGTTTGTACAAGTTGATGGGATTAGCTCAAGGTTTGAAGCGCATTGATGCAGTCATCGTAAAGATTTATTTTACTCCAGCAAGTAGTTTCCTTTGTTAAAATTACGTGCTTTTTCGTAGTTTCAAAATATTGGCTAAGAGTATCATATAAACTGAGGAAACTTATGTCAGCGTGCTAATGAAAGTTAAATAATAACAAAGAATTGTATTTGGATAAATAATTTTAAATATAATAACTAAGAACTTTCCGAGTTATAATATTGACTCGAGTACTGATGATGTTAATAATATTAAGGAAAACGGGACAACACACAGTAAACTCTTTAAAATTTGGGGCGCGCAATTGAGGGATAGATTTATTACGCTCCCCGAACCCAACTTTCTTCCGTTCCAACCGTACGTGTTGTATTTATTTCAGCTAAATTTAATTTATTCCATATTGACAAAAATACTTTGTTTACTCGCAAAAATGGAAGAGCTTGCCTGGGTACGTTCTTAAATATCTTCTTTATATTAATAAAATTTGCAGTATCTGTTTGTGATTTCAAAATAATTGTCATTTTATAAGCACACGTGGTTATTTACATTAAAAACCATTCAATTATTTTTACAATTTTTGTCTCTGTTTGTCCGGGCTAATCTCGAAAGCGGCTAATCGAATTTCGAGGGGACTTTCACGCGAAGGTTCAGTATTTCCATAGGCATAGTTTAGGCTACTTATTGCTCACACGATTGCGAGAGGGGTAGGTAACATGTAAAAATAATCGACAAATAATTGAAAACGACCCGGGCTAATTTCGGAAACGGTTTCTATGGAACTTTTACGTGAAGGTCCAATATTTTCCTAGGCATAGTTTGGCCAGGACGAGGGGGGGAGGGGGGGGGGTTGACATGTACAAATAATCGGAACGACCGATATTAGTGCAGAATCCACACTTTTGTGGGTCAGTAAGACAACTCTAGGAATGGGGGGTGGGAAGAGAGTGGCATGTACAAATAAACGAAATCGACCGATATTAGTGTGATAATTCATAGTTTTCGGTGTCGCGCAGATAAATAATGACATTCCGGATGCCGTTAGATACTGCGGTAGTAAGACATCCCTAGATGTGGGGGTGGGAAGAATGCACAGAAAGAAATAATCGAAATTGAGCGATTCGATTCGAAAATGTCGAATTTACAGTTTCAAGGATCACTAAGAGATCTAGATCATACTGTGTCGTTGGATACTATTGGGTTAAGACATATCTAGCACCTTAATAATCTGGTGGTGTGGACGGAGTTGGATCAATACGTTGAGCGGCAAGACCAACATGCCACGGGTCCCGGGTTCGAGACCAGATGACCCCTTGAGTTTTTATTAAGAAATTAAAATAATCCACTCCGTCTCTGGGCTGTTGTCTAGCTCGCAGCAATGCAAAAAAGAGACTCAAGTTTCCTCACTTCCCTTAGCTTAATTCCCTTCCGGCCAAAACAATGCTAACGCAAGAAAGCCGTAAAAATGTGTTAAGAGAAAAACGCATTTAAAGTTTAAAGAAGTATCTAATAACATGCATTCTGCATAAAAAATTAATAGCTACAAGTCTGGGATATATATTTTATATATATAAGCTTCCGAACTTTCAGTAAAAGTGTTGATTCCAAGAATCATACGAAAGCATCAACAGCATCAGCATCAACTGCAAGGTGCAGTAATTCATGCAATTGCGTGACGATTCGAGACAACGATTGCAAGTGCACCTACAATTTAAAGCGGATTCCGAACCACGGGCATTTTCTGTGCAACCCCCCGGCCTTTTTATCGTAATCTGTTGTCAGTAGAAAACGACTATGGGTCGCTGCCGGTGGAATTTGAACCCAGGATCTCCGGATTGTTAGGCGGACACGTTATCACTACTCGACAAACAACTTACTTTTGCCACTTAAGAGTAAGGAATTACTTAATTATTATTGTTATGAATGAATTACGTCTGCTGCAGTTACAAAATTCGAATTTGTAGTACAATTCAGTACTTTACATTTAGTTAATGAAAATAAGTTTAATTTATTTCATTTGTTGAAATTATGTATGTGTCAAATTCTTCATTAATGACAAACACAAAATTTTCCTTCTATCGAAGGTAGGTAGGTCTCGGTTTTCGTTGCGTCGCATATATATTTTATAGCAGTGTTGATGTATTTCACTACTATTTTAAATAAAAATTTACATTCTTTTTCATAATCCATAAATTTAATAAAATAAGATAATTCCCGTCCAAATTATACTTTCGACTGCCGCATGCCAGAGTTCCCGGAAAAACGTCACATAGTTCTTACATTTAAATGCACTTGGCAGTGAAATATGTTATAGCAATAAAAGTTTTCTTCCTTACTTCTTTCAAAACACTAAAAATAGAATAGACTACAATTTGTATTTAATTTATGCAAGAATTTAATGTTGTGATCCCATACTTGCAGTAGCTTTCCTCTTGCCAATAATACATTGTGTCATTTTTTCGGTTCATTGTACAAAAGTTTATATGTGCTTAAAAAGAAGGATTGAACTGAATCTAAGAAATTTTGAATAGCTTTCTTTTAGTATGTTAATATAAATTCTTTTCAGAAAAATCGAAGTCATCGATAATTCTACGTTTCTGTGACATTTCTCTGTCAATTAAGGTGATCGTTCGACGGAAATTTCGAAAACTGGGCGTGGAGCTCAGCGGTAATTGCGCTCAATTAACTCCAAATAATGGGGAAAATATCAGTGTTGGACTCGTTTTTTTTCTTGCAATATCTCAAAAGCCGCTCTCGATTCAAAATAGAAATCTTTGATCTGCTATTGAAGACTATCAAACTATTAGCGGCGTTGAATGTATCATATGACCTGCAGACGTTTATGTTTGTTTATAATAATTATTAACCCGTCGGTGGTGAGCAACGTGCCGGCCAATTTCAGGTTTCCGAATGCAGTCTGTAGTGATGTGGAAATCAAAATGCTACGAAACCACAAATCTTTTTATAGAAATGTAAATTTACATACACAGCGGTGTATCACTTTCAAGTGTGACTGCATATGGCGTTCTTAATCGCTACCGACTCTGTTTGGCTTTCTCTAGTAGGTGACGACTGCACACGGCTGCGTTTTGTTGTCATCTTTCGACTGGACACTGGTCAGTGTATGTTGAATCACTTCTATTCTCCAGTTAGTTCAACAGTACGCCACTTCAAATAATTTGTATCTTTTAAAAATCTTACCTGATTTACCTGCGTGAATGTTTCGTTAGCAAGTTATTAACTATGAGTGTCAATGAACTTCAAACAGGTGTTGTCTTTAGGTCAGTCGTGCGTTCCCCGACTCAGTGAAGTGTGGAAATTTTAACTAGGAATTCTCGCTCTAATATAAGATAATTCTTATCGATATAGTTTTAAGTAGACTTGGAATATCAAAGCAAATTTAATGTGCCGTGTCTTATTTATTCCAGCATTGAATTTGTCTTCTACATTTGGAAAAATTTTTGATTTAAGACTAAGTGAATGTTTTCAAGGGTAACCACACTAATACTGGAAATATTAAAAGAACATTACATAAATCTTTGGCCATTGGGCATAAATAAAATATAGTCAATAGGCAAATGTAAGAGAGAATATAAGAAAATTGAAATTGCTTTTTCAATCTCTATGAAAATTAAAACGAAGATTGCATTTTGTTATCAATAAACTCACCTTTCATGTTCGTTTTCATTTGAAGAATCAGGTGAATGATTTTTTAATCAAACAGACCGTTGAGCTTTATTTATATAAAGTTAATTAATTCGGTATACGAATGAGTTTCCTCCCTGTTGACATAAATTTTATTGAGTCCATGCTAATTAAATTAGAAAAGTTCAACTTGAAATATCTACGAAAAGCTTACCATTGGTAATGTAAAAATTGTTATTGTTAAGATAACCCATATTACCTTAGCCTCCAGGCTTCGACAAGTAACAAGGAAAAATTATTTTGTAATGGAACGAGTCCCATGAATTAACCTGACTTATATGTGATGAATAAATAAGTGGTTGCGTTAACATTAAATTAAAGGAATTCCACTCTTCGCAGAAGTATGTTCCTAAGATTCTAAATCTTCTTTGCGTTAGGGCTGGGCATTGACGGAGAACGTGCAAGATGGTCTCGCCTTCTTCTCCACATTCGTTGCAAAGACTGGAGTTCGTTACTCTGGTGGCATCGTTTTGCCTCCCTTACTCCATGAGAGTCTGTTTACATACCTCTATCTTTTAAGATTTTACCGCAGCGTTTGCTAATGATTTGATGAACGCCTGGCTATCTGTAAATATTACTATCCTAGAGGATCTTATTCACCGTTCCGTTACATGCTTAGCACCTATCTCTAACGCTGCACATTCACATTGAAGAACCGAGGAGGAGTTGTTTACCCCTTCCCATATCTCCAGGTTTTGTTCCTCGTGATAATACACCCAAGTCACAGGTAAGCTCGCTTTTTGAGCCTTTTCGTTTTGGCAGGAACACGATACTCTGTGTTGTAGTGAAACAGTTAATACCAAACGCTACTAAGAACAGTTGATCAAATTGAATCGTGCACTGCTCAAGAAACGTCCACAATATAAATGAGAACCTCCTCCTTTTTTGAAGTCGGTTAAAAAAGGCAACACACGGTGATTTTTCTTCACGACAATATTCCGTCACGTACGGCAAAACTGGTTCGCGACACTTGAAATCACTCAATGGCCAGTCGAATCAAATTTTCTGACCTCTCTTGGATATTTTATTTATGGATGCCGCAATTAACCAATTTTGGAAATAATGGGGATATTTTATGATATATTTCGTTAAAAATATGTTAGAAAATGCAAATTATTTGCTTAAATGAAAAATTCTGGAGGGGGGTGGTGAGCCTACATCATGGAATAACTTAGCATACCGGAAGGTACCTTGATCATAATCACCCTATATATTTACTTATATGTATATTAATTCATCACGATTTATGTATGAAACTAGCACTTTCACGAACTTCTAGGGTTTTTAAATTTTATTTTCATATCACACCAGATAATTTTATATTTCAATTTTTTTTTTATTTACAGGTAAGAAATGATGAGCTTAACATGCAAATGGACGCTAAGTAAGTTATTATTTATTAATACATAAAATTCAATTATTTAAAATAAATTAACATCCATTTGAATGAAAGAAAACTTAAATTGCGTTAAGCAGTTTTAGTGGCATTTTTAGGATCTGACTTAAAAAGGATCACATTTTAACTCTGGTTTTGTATTTTTGCTAAGTAGTGAATTTAATTGTAACCCTCTGTGGTCAGAGGGTTACAGTACTCATTCGATGGTACGCAGAGTGTGCCATAGTTCTTATGGGGCAGTCCCTGTTTCGTTACCCTCTATGTCCTGAAACACAGCAGAGCCGAACCGCAAGGTATGAAGTATTTTTTAGTCTTTGACACTTTTTGTTTTTATCAGGTGGGAGTTTAAAGCCTTGACTGTCCACAAAAGTAGCGATCTCAGTTGTTGACATCTGCTTTGCTTGGGCATTGAGTGCAGTTTTAATTATAGCGTATACATATTTTCATTTGGTAGATGCTGCATTCGTCGGTGAGTCTATACGACTTACTTATTTGCATCGCTTCCGAGAAAGCTTCAGCTCCAATACACTTTTTGACTTTTGATCAATTTGTGAAGATTGAAGAAGTTCCTGTAAAGATATTTTCAGGATTCTTCCAATCTTCTCTGTTCTTCATATTGTGGCTCGGTATAATCCATGCAACCCACTTTAACTAAAGTTTAACTGCATGTCAAACACTGCGGTGTCCATTGGCTATTTAATTTTAAGTCTGAGAGCTGACAAGGTTTCATGCTAGATCGGGATGGGTCCTGGTTTTACTTCCACAATACGATCACTGCTGCGTTAAGTGTTCTAAACGGAACCTCACTGCTAGGCACTCAGCTGCTTTAATGAAGCTGAAGCAATCGCAATTACGCCTGCTGATTTAAACAATAACAAAGTTTAAATCAGCAGGCGTAATTGCGATTGCTTCAGCTGCAATAAAGCGGTTTTGCTGGTATCTGGGCATCCTTTTCACTATACTTTTAGTGGTTTTTGTTTTGCATGATTGGAGTTCATTTGAGGTAATACCAAAATCTTGTCTTGATTTTTACAACATCCTGATACTAACCATTTCTTCCCACTTAATTCGTTTAATTTATACGAAGCTACTAAACTAAGGCTGCAAAGAGCTTTAAATAAGTCAAGAGTACTTTTCTTTAAGCACTTTCTAATCATAAAAAACGGCAAAAGAAATGTCGTCTTTTCTGATAAAGAAACGACATTTTCGGCGAAATGTGTCCTTTTACAATCCTCATAAATATGTCCTTTTACTACCTTATGTCGAAAGACTTAGCCTGTTGCATTTGGATACTCTTGAAAAGAGACGCTATAACTCCAGAATCTCTTTTGCTTTTGACTGTATTTGGGTTTATATAGACTCTTCTGTTCTTTTAGCATGTTTTGGACATATCAATTCCGGCTGACTCCCTGTGGAGTCACGACTTCTTTTAGGTACCTTTTCATCGCCCATCACATCCATGTCCTGACTTTTTTATTCCTCTTTAGATCGCATTGATTTTCACCTGTCGTGAAATCATTGAAATTGTTGAAATTATTTTTTACTTCTTTGTATATATTATGTTTATATTTTCTAAAATCTTTCCTTTTCTTTGATTTTATATTTTTGTTTATACCGTTTGTCAAGCATATTGTTGTCAGCACATTGATGAAAATTTGTTAAATAAATAATAATCAAAATTGAATGTAGTACAGCGTAAAAGGATATCTTAAAGGGTACGTAACTTCCGGTAAAGGTGTAAGAATCAGCCACAATGACTTACACAACTTTTAAAACGAGACAAACGGAAAATAGTGATGATAACTCCAAATTGTTGGTAAAACCAGAAGTTCACACTCCGGTATCTTTTCACCTAATTATATTGCAAAATAAAGGACGTCGCATGAAAACCTTTAAACCTTGATCTAATTCAATTCTGCCCTACAATATATTCTGTATATTTAAGAAATCGAAAATATAGCACAGCTCATTCCATTAGTATAGAAACAGTAAGGAGTGATGTTTTCTAATTTGCTATTTAATTAACATCCATTGGGCGCATGGCTTTACCAACTAAGACCTGCACAGACTTACAGGCCAAGACGGAATAGACGTATAGAATATTCGTAGGCGAAAGTGGCAATGTATAGGCCACACACCACATTAAGAAAAGGGCCAAAAAACATCGCACAACAGGCTCTAGATTGGAATCCCCTAGGGACCCAAGGAAGACGCCGAATTGGGCGACCGTGCAACATATGAGAAAATTCGTCGAGAGGGCAGGTGCACAGATCAACAAATCGTGACCACAGTTGAAGGCGATGGTACAGAACCGGACCAGATGGAGAGTTGGTGTTATAGACGCCCTATGCCCCACAAGGGGTTAAAGCAAAGGACCTAGAGAGATTGGAGTTGCATTACGGATTATTTTTAAAAATTTTCATTCCGATTATTACCATTACGGATTAGTTTTTTAATTTTTATCCCAATATTTTCTATTACTAATTCATTTATCAATTTATCATTACAACTTTTCAAAGGTTATGGTCGATATGCAGAATTGATGCTGTCTTTAATCTGATTCCGTTCTTGTATTTTGGATCATGTGGCATCACTGCTCCATGGTTGTCTTTCGCGCTCTAATCGTACCACAGCTCATAAGACATTCCTTCGCCCACGACTGTGATATGCTATAAAAAAAATCTAACTGGTAAATTTTTATAGAAAGGCCTTCGACACTTCTCTTAGAAGAAGTTGCTATTCTCGTTTTTGACTTTCCGGCAACGTCCGTCAGTTTCAATTTTCCATGTTCAACAGCCATGTTAGAAATAAACCGATAACTTCCTCCAGCCCTTCAAGAAGTGTATTCCTTATACTTCGGTCACTATTTGTAAACGACTCATTTGCATCCATATGAACTTGTTTTCCTCAAGAGTCTATTATCAAAGACTTGACCTCTACATATATTTATGCGCGCCGGTAGTTTAAATTAAGTTTTAAATCATATCTTTTTGTTTCAGCAGTTTGGCAACTTTTATTCTCAATCTGCCATCGCTAGCATCCGCAAGACCAAATTAACCTAACTACTCAATTTTCCAAATCATGTGTTTCATAGCGTACTGCCCTTTATTCTTCGATTTGGGCTTATTATAATATCTTTTGTGACTTGATCCAGGTTCAGATCTAAGCTACCCAGTCAAGCTTTAGTTTCTTAATTAGACCTAAGATCGCTTTGGTGGCTGCCTTAGCTATGTCTGTTGTTGATGGGAAAGCGCCAATAAGATGTCTGAGTCTGATACGGCCTGTTCTCACAGTGACAGAGGATGTGTTCTGCTTCCTCTTCCTCTTCCAAACAGAAGCGACAGGTGTCATCTTCAGCTAGCCCCAACTTTTTTAGGTGGTAGCCCAGGAGGCAATGACCAGTTAGAAGTCCTGTTATCAGCCTTAAATCTGGTCTACTGAATGCTGCAATTCCGTTTTCTGTTTTGAGTAGGTTACGAATCTCTTTGCCTGTCTTAACCCTGGAGTATTTGTCCAGTGTGAGTGCTTGCGTTCGTCTTCCCATGACCTGATACGCATTGCATATCGGCTTTTCGAGTAGCCGTGAGAATCTGCCTTTTCGTTGCCTTCGATGCCCTCATGCCCTGGTGCCCATGCCAGCGGAATGCTGTTGCTCTGAGCTAGTTCTTTAAGAGTAGTGAGACAGTCCCAGACGATTTTGGACTCAAAGGTGTAGGACCCCAGAGCCTTGAGTGCCGCCTGACTGTCGGACATGATATATACTTTAGCACCGCGTATAGCTCTATTAGTAATTTCACGTGCGCATAGTTCGATGGAATGTATCTCTGCTTGAAAGATGGTTGGTGCAGAACCGAGCGATTTGTGCAGCCTTAAGGGGACATTTACATCAAAAAATTCATTTTTTTTTTATTGGCTTAATCGATGGATATATCGATCAAAAATAATGTGCCAAAATTCCAAATTGATATCTTGAGTAGTTTCCGAGTTACAGGTCATTAAAGAGGCGTGCCTCCCGTCGCTTTCTAAGCAGTCGAAAGTCGACTGAAATGTTTAAGGCCAAATATCTCAGCTTGTTACATTTTTTCCTCTCGGCAGCGTTTCTGAGCAAACGGCTACTGCGATTTTTCACAAAAGCGTTCTAATTATTCATTTCATATGTCATTGTGGTATAGGCCTTAAATTTTTTATTTTGATTGTTTTTTTCAAAAGTTAATAAAAAAATAGTACCAAAAAAATGACCAAAAAACGAGGTTTTTTTTCAAATGGCCGCCATTTTGTTTTTTATTGGAATTTTGGCTTGCCAAACGTCTATACCACGCATTATGGTATAAACTTTAAAAAAATGTTGACTTTTTTGTTTTTAGGTCACGTGTGTACCCAGGAAATCTGCCGAGAACACGACGTGTCCGCCGAGAACGGCAATCTTTTACGGCGCGGAGGGGGGGTTGGACTTGGGGGGGATGAAACGGCGACGTAGCAAATGTTACTTAACAAATGTACAAAAATAATAAAAAAAAAGTTCAATTGATTAGCATTGTTCATTCACGAGATATACGGTCTCAAAAAAAGCATGAAATTTTGGTCCAACTGATGTAAATGTCCCCTTAATCTTGGTCGGTAGACCGCGATGCCCGTCCTGTCTTCCATCTTGGATCCATCCGTGTACCAAACCAGAGATCCCTTCTCAAAGATGTATCTATTGTTGAGCCAATAGTCTCTGCTTTCAATGATCAGCTTGAATTGGGGCTTAGTTACAGAGAAGTTGGTTCCACTTGCCAATCGCACTTAATATCAAAAAAAGTTAATTTTCTATTATAAAAGCTTCTATCAACAAAAGCCAGTCGGCGAGAGCGGAATAAGGTAGGGATGGTTAACAAAAAATAACCGGTTAATTTCTTCAAAGGTTAAAACCTAACCGGTTATAATAAATAAAAAATAAACATAAAAAATAAGAAAAGTTGGTGTTGGTGGTCCGACATGGGACCGTTCGACATGGTTCGAGCACCGCCGGCGGCAACCCATGGTTGTTTTCTGCTAACAACAGATTAACAGATTACGCTAAAAGGTCATTGAAGATTACAGAGTAATGTGTATAATTCGGAGTCCGCCACAAAGGAGTTGGTTCACTCGCAATCGTTGCCATCGAATCGAATGAAGTTCTTCTCCTGTATCGTGCCCCACAAGTTATTATGGGAACTAGGGATAGATCTTTGCTATACTAACGTGTTCTTACGAGAACCTAAGAAGAGCTTACAAGAACAAGAACAGATATGTCTTCTCGGATAGCCAAGCCGCAATTAAAGCAATTGCTTCATCTACCAAGCTGGTATGGGAATGCCAAAGGACCCTAGATGAACTGTATAAAACTCATCAAGTCAACTTCGTTTGGATATCGGGACATCAGTGCTACACTGGAAAGGCAGATAAACTTGCCAGGCAAGGGTCCAATGCACCTTTCATAGGGTTAGAGCCGGTCTGTGGAATTCCTCTTTGCACGGCTAAAAGTCCGTGCAAGTGAGTAGCATAGGTTTTATTGAAACACCATTGAAGGAGCCTTACGCCCTTACCTTCACCGGGCAGATCCAGGGAACTCCGCAAACTGAGCAGGTTGTATGTCAGAACTCTGGCTGGCTTGCTTACCGGAAACTGTCAGCTCAGGAAGCACCTGGTAAAAATAGGCAGAGCCATTGATCCCACCTGGAGACTTTGTCTAGAGGATGATGAGACCCCGCTACACGTTTTTATGTTTCTGAAGAAAAGAGGGTCAAATATAAAACAAGCTTTCCACTAGTAGCACTTGTTGAAAATGAAGTAATGATTTTTTACATAGGTTCTGGTCGTTAGTAACCATTTTTACCCTTCAATATCTCATAGAAAGAATATTTTAATAGAAGATATTTTAATTCGGTGTTAACTTACTTTTAAATAGGAAAACGGATTTAGATCGTTTTCTTGAATATTCTTCAACCGTAAAATTCTCGGGTATGCTATTTCGTACTTTTGTTGATTTTAATCTTTTAAATGTTGACTTCGTTACTTTTCATTTTTGTTTTGTATCCACTGCCTGCCTTTAAACGTATATATGTCCACTGTAGTGCCCTATAGTATTGTCCCTGGTGGCTTTCTCCACCTTTCTTCCACTTTGACTTTACGTTTACCAAACTACAAATTAAAAGTTGTTTTGCTGTTAAATTTTTCGCATTTTCAAGTATTAACGAAGTAAATTTTAATGCTGTTGTAAAGCTTGATCCCTCCTTGGTTAGATAACGGGCATGACGCATGCAGCATATTATTGCAAACGATTATGTCATCCTTCACGATACTAAATATCCCTGTTTTACGGTACCTTTGTCGTTCCATTTTGGATAAAATAGCAGAGGCTGTTTGTGAAAACAAATTAAATATTATTTGAATTGCTACATCATCTTAACAGATACATGCCAAACATATGCCTTATTTGCATATAGCATCGTTTCGTTTATTGTAAACTACCTAAATTCAAAATACCATTTAGTGCTTTGTCAATAGAACTCAAGTAGATTGCAAAAAAAAATCAATTAGCATATTCATCTTCTGCTAATGTCGGAGTATGGTATGTGTGTCAAAATTAATTAAGCACCTTCAGGTTTCACACAATCAGCTCGGTGTAAACACACCAAATCAAGTTATGTATATTTCTGTTCACCGACGACCTATAAAAGAATTTAAAAAAGAGAACCAACCACATCGAACGTCAGGTAAACGTGTTCTGGCTCTCACCTACTTACGGATCGGTGCAAAAACAGTGAAAACTACTCGCGGGCTTTGAAGAACCTTGCGTCTTGGTACCCAGCATTTTCCACTGTTCTGTTAGACGTTCGCAAATTCCTTAAATGTAGGGCATTAAACTCCGTTGATTATTCCCTTAGGAATTTTGTGAATTCGCTTTTCGAGTAAATAAGAGAAAATTTAATAAAGCACACCGGTCGAAAACGTCGTTGCGGATCGTAATTACCAAACGTTTCCAATTACCTAATCGCTGTAAACTGTCTAAATTGATGATTAGATGTAAAACATAAAAATAAATTAAGATCCAAAAGATAATGTTTTAGGAAAAAGCACATAACGAAAATTAATTAATTTTTATTTTTAAGCTGCTGTGAAATCTATCTTTAATATTTTTAGAAATGTTTACAATTTTGGAACACTAAAGTTATTCCGAATAAAAAGTGATTCGAGAACAATTTCGCGCTAAAACAAACAAAATTTGCACGCAAACATATGTTTTTGTAATTTTATTGCATCTTGGCATGCTTCCAGGAAGTGTAAACAAATTGTAATTGAATTGCAAACTTATCGCTGGGAATTCATCCAATAAAGAAGATTTCAGTCACGATATCAGAAGGAGTTTGGATAAATGATTCTGTTGAGCGCAACCAACAAGTTTTGCTATTTGATACCTGATGCATTTTTTGTTGAACGCTGTGATTCGCAGTCCTTAAGATATTCAAGTATTTTAATTAATTTATTAATTTTTTTTTTACATTTCGTCAACGTTTCGTGAATTAATTTAGTAAAAAGCTTATAATATTAACCTTTTGCTAATCTCTAAATTTTTTTGAATATGTATGCAAATTTTATATTTAGACTGTAGATGCTGGAAGTAATTTCTTTATTGACAATACTCGAGTTTCTTCAACTGATAACTGAGCCAAAACGACTGCTTTTTAAGTGCGTGTTTTACTTTGAGTAAACAGCAAGATTTTTAGTCATAAACAGTGTTTCACGTAAGGTGTGCCAACATAAGTGGGGTGGTAGATTTCATCTAACCAAATAGAAAAACTCGAATCGTTTGGGATTGTTGGGATGTTTACAGTTTTTATGATTTAAACAGTATTATTTTATTTTTATCTTTTTATCTCATGGCAGCGATATCATGGAACCCCAAAGAACTACTTTCTCAATGGCCTTTCCAAAATTGTTTAAAATGTTGATCTAATGCTTACCAATGCAGGTACAGCGGAAGTAAAAAAATGTTTTGCGATAACCTAAAGTTCAACATAAATTTTCTCAGAAATGTATTAATATTTTGTATCACCAGACATGTTTTTTTGTTTAGGTAAGATCTTATTTTCTCAAATCTTATGTGAAACACCCTGTATAGCATGAAATAAAACTCTAATAATAAAATATATATTTTATGTATCTAAAATTGCATATAATTTATACAAAAGTCAACAAACTGAAGCAATGGAAACTTATTTAATTATTTATTAACAATATTTCATCAAAATGAAAATAAACAGTATAATACAATACAAAATTAAAGAATAAGGAGAGAATTCACAAAATATAAAAAGGCAAATGTGCATAAAAAGTACATAAAAAATCAACTTCAACAAAGTTGATTCTTCACATGATTTCGCGATAGATGAAAATCAATGCGATAAAAAAGAGGAATTAAAAAATCCCGACATCGATGTGATGGGCTCATTTAACCCATAATTAGTGCGATGAAAAGGTACCTGAAAGAAGTCGTGACAAAATATGCCAAAAGAACAGAAGAGTCTATGGACCCCCGAATGTAGTCGAAAGCAAAAAGGATCTGGAGTTACAGCGTCTTCAGTCAGTCATATTAACCTTGGTAACTATGGCATCAAAATGAACCTCGAAAGAAAATTGGAAATTAAGGGGTTATACATAGTTAGAAATTAAAAAAAAATCTATTTTTGCAGTTTCGGAATGTACATATATTTGAGTATATTCTCTATAGTTAATTTCGTCAAAAACAGTGAAACAAGTGAAACTTTCAACGCGTTTTTCTCAAAACGGCGTTTTCAAAGTCGGTGAGCACGATTTCTCAAAAACGACTCAACCGATCGGTCTGGAATTTTACCACAACCTTCTCAGATATATTCTTCAGGGATTGATCGAAGGAATAAAATTTCTATTTTAATAAACAATTAAACGAAAAAATTTTGGTCGCAAATCGGAATTTATTTTCTTTTTGGAGACGCCATTTTGTTACAAATCAAAATTTCGACTATTCCTTCGATTAATACCTAGATTTACCCATACTCTAATAGAATCTTTTTCATTTTGGATAATCCAAACCGGAGATATCAACCTTAAGCCAGACACCTAGGTCCTTAGTCTTTGTAACTCTTCTTAAAGGACAACCCTCTATGGTAAAGTTAAATTGATAATGATTTACACTTGCCGATATTTAGGAAAAAGTCTTTAATAAAACACCAATTCTGATAGGCGCCCAAATCAGAATTTAAAAGTAGGCAATCGGCATTGTCTGACACAGTGCGAAATATCTTAGCGTCGTCGGCATAACAAAGAATATTTGAGTGAGCCAGAATCGTAGATACATCATTGATGTATATTATAAATAACAATGGCCCAAGGTGGGAGCCCAGCGGTACACCGGAAGTGTTTAAAATAACATCAGACAGAGCTTCACGAAAAAAAGCGATAAGAGAGAGTTTGAGAACAAGAATTCTATGGTTTATTCTATCGAAAGCTTTGCTGAAGTCAGTAAAAATACAGTCAACTTGCAATAAATTGGTGGTAGTTGATTTACGAATTTACGATTTACAAACGACATGCAGTGGAAGTAAAGAACATCGCAAATAAGAGCCTCAAAAATCACAGTAGCCATGCATAAGCCACCACCTTTAACCCATCGGGATCGGAGGATCTTATTAATGCCAGAGTCAGAGTAATGGTGACAACACACTTGTGTTTAGTTTTTGAAGTGCCATGGATGCACTCCGACTCTGGGCTGTTACCTAGCTCGCAGCATTGCCAAAACAATTTTCCCTAATTCCCTTCCGGCCATAGCTATGCTAACGCATCATAGGGTTGAGTTGTCCTCTGGGCCTTGGCTTTGGTTTCGATAGATTTGGGGGCGGCGCGGAGTGCTCGAGAATTCAACGCAAACTTAGGTAACTTTTTCGTGCTTGGCGGTATCATTGATATCTGCGATCTTCACCCAGGGACGACGAGAGGTATAACGGCTGCAACTTACTATGGTTGTTCCACCCAGATTCAGCGTTCAAACTGACTGTATCATAGTGTAGAGCATCCGAATCAGCTATCGCACATTGATCGACTGGTTCTGACATCTTGACACTTTCTGCATCGTCTAGGGGCCCCGATTTCGCAGTCTTTTCATTTACGCGGCCTTGGAGTTTGTTGGTAAATTGTGCGGCCTTGAAGTGGTCAGTTGAAGGTCAAGTTCAATGTGAAATCCCGGCTTACCACTGGATAGCCAGGGGAAAATCCTACAAACTTTGTCTCTACCATTTTCTCCCAAAATGCGTTCCCAGAAAGTTATTCTGCTACATAGTTCGGTTCTTTTGCCACTCCCGGTATTTATTAATTAGTTCGTATTCTTTTTATAATGTAATCAAAGCCAAGGGCACAACCCTATGATGCTTTAGAATGATTTCGGCCGGAACGGAATTAAAATGTCTTTTTTTTGCATTCCTACGAGCTAGATAATAGCCTAGAGACGGAGTGGATTTTTTAATTTATTAAAATCTTAAGAGGAGACCGAGTCTCGAACCCTGGAACCGTCTCACTGAACCAATTGATTTAACTCCGCTTTAACGCTATGCAGTTGCATATAACGCTAAATAAATTTTCATCATGTACATGATGTAGAAAAAGATATTGCTTACTTTTCCCAAAAGAAGAGCTACATATTTCAGTTTTTTAACTGTCCGTTCCATTTCTTTTCACTTTTCATTTATTTCTAGCCTCATTTCACCTAGTTCCCAGCCTACCGCAAATATCTCTGATATATCCATGTTTATATGCAATTAAGAATGTGGTAATGTCGGGCTTAATAAGAAGTGCCTGAATTACACGATTTCTTTTGTAATGAACATTTAAAGCAAGGTGTGAAGCTTTAAGATATTAATATCGCAGTAAACAAATAATGGTAAACTGGTCGTAAAGCATACAAAAGCCTGCTTAATTGTATTGTAAATTGGCGGTCACGAAAGATATTCTCATGTAATTCATCATACTTGAATGGAGTGATTATTTCAAAACACTTGGCGGATCACTCTCAAAGCAAATCCTATCCCAAAGCTAAACAAATCAAAATATTGAGCTAGTAGTAAATCACGCTGTACCAAAACCCACAGACGTTTGGACTTGATCAAGTTGTAGAGTTGACTAGCCCCCCCGTCATCCCGGATAACTCTCAAAATAACTTATCCGCTGTCGTGTTGTACCGGCAGAAGACAACTGAAACCGTTTATTTTTTACTTAACGCACGAGAATCAGTCTCTGACTTTCTCAGCCGAATGCCGAAGTCGTGCAATAATGTCTGGGTCTTGGACCGGCAGAGAGATTGAATTCGGGTTAACGTTTTTCTAATCTGGGTCGCTCAAATTTTTACCCAATTCACTTCCTGAAGAATTTAATCGAAACTTTTATACCTATTGACATGAATTAATTAAAGCTTCCCATTCAAACTAGCGGCTCACCTAGAGGGAAGTCAAATGAAATTAATTCAGCTGGCAAAGCCTCAAACTCAACAAGTTTTATCGGCGAGTTCATGTTGCACGTAACGCTTTTCGCTTTTTCAAGCATTCGAAGGATATCTAGAGAATATTTTCGGTTTAGCTTAATGACTTTCACTGTTTCGATCAGAATAGATTTCCTGCTTAAATAAATACATGCACAGATTTCTATTTAAACAATCAAATGATATTGTTGTCAAAAGTGAGTATTTATATTTATTTTTAAAATTCTCGAGAATTTCTTAGAGCTTTTGTATTAATCTAATGGAAAGCATTTCAATGGATCTATAGAGAATAGTTCATAAATTTTAAAACGTTTATTTCACTGGCTATCTAGTGCCTCCTTTATTCTTTCGATAATATTGACGGTATTATCAGTAAGGCTACTGCTAGTTTGCGTCTCACTATATAAGATTATTCATGTTGTGAAATTACTTACCTTCTGGCAGGAGCAAAACGTCATCAGGTTCGACGACGAAAACAGCATTTGAAGCTGGACTGAACATCACGAAGACATCGGTACTTTGAACATTAACATTAATTGAACGTAATCCAGGTTATTGAGGCTTTCTAAAGCCGAACTTCGACTATGATAACCAATAGTGTCATATTAAAATCTCAATGAAACTCTCGAAAGAACAACCGCAATGCCTAAAATCAGAGATTGTGTTTTTAATTTTAATGTTGTGATTGTTAGCTTGCATGGAACCAACAATCGTACATTAACCTATACAGCTAACAGGGGTATGCAGGTTTTGAGTCGCTTTTAGATAATCTTATTACTTCTTCATTCATTAAAGAACAACTGTGCACTTTACACGGTCATCATCGTCACTTCCCTATCTTGTTTTTAGTTTGTGCTATGGATCGTGTATTATTTCTTAATCATGTGTTTCTTCCAGCTATTTCAGATCTTGATCTTTTATTTGTGACACTTCGTTGGGTATATAGCATAAGGCATTTCATACTTATTCATTTAGAGATTTTCGCAATATAGATGCGGAAGCTAGTGAAATTACCTGAATTCTGTGATACATATCAACTGAGGAAAGAATTGAACGCTTTCAGCTACTTCTCATTTACTTTTTTAACAAGTAAGTGGAAAGTGACGCAAACTTTGACTAACTGAAACCGCTTGGAACTTGTGCAATAAAAAGTTTAAAAAGTTAAAGTTAGTTGCATTGTTTTGAGGGCTATGTCTGAGTATAGATTTTTTGCCACCGTTTGTTCTGTGGAAGAGTTTACGCGGCTTGGGTGTGTGAAATTCTTACACTAGTGCGACGATCTCGAACTTCGATCCCGACAAACTTATTGACTTCTCTTATGGACTCTTATCTTCCAATAGCTCTTCGAATTTAGATACATTAACGAACTAAATACAATGAAAATCTTTCGAATTATAATACTACTTATCATTCCAGCTATCTCTATTATATATACAATGCAAGTCCAAGGTCTACTAACTTTCCATCTTCACTTACGTTCGCCAATATTGTACCGGTTCCAAAATCTTCAGTCTGACCCTGTTGGTATACTGCCCTTAGAATTTAGAGAAAGTAATAGTAGACCAGATACTGAACTTTTTGGAAAAACATTGTCTTCAAGCACAGTGCCAGTCGGATTTTAGGGCTAAACGTAGTTGTGTTACGCATTGCTGAAGATTACGGACGACTTTCGTTAATCGATTGACAGCGATTAAACCACAGTCGTGTCACTTTTAAATATTTTAAAAGCCATCGACACGGTCAGTTATGACATGTTAAAGAAATAGTTGACTGACAATTTCTTTTTTAGTGATAAGGACTGCTAATTTTATTTCATATTACTTATGTGGTCGATATCAGAGTTGGGATTGGTGGCGCTGCACTGAGTTTCGTCAATTGTCAAAGGCGGTTCCACAGGGCTCAGTACTCTCACCTTTATTGTTTTCTCTGTACATTAATAACATCGCTGAAGTGACGAGCTCGATGATCTGTTACCACTATGTAGATGATATATCACTTTATATTTCTAGATCGGTCGAATTAAAAATGATGCAGAAGCTATCTCGAACTAGTCGGATCATAATGACCTGGGATCGGCGGAAGTTTAGAACGTTTTCTAGCTTAACCAAAAGAGTATTTAGTTATTCTAAATTCAAAGCAGACCGCGTAACTGGTGCTTTTAATGCATCCCTAATCACCTTGATCAACTTCCCACAGAACTCACTCGCCATGGAGCAATTACAATAACTATTTCTTAAAATAAGCAAAATATAAAGCTCTTAAGGAGACTTAATATAAAACATAGGACCAGCAACGTCTAAACCAGCCGCATGAAATGGACGAGAAGTGATTTTCCACTTCTTAAAACTGGATCACACCAATTGCCAACCTCCAATTAATTAAAATTTTGATGTTGAGGTAGTATTACGAAGGCGCCTGTATGAAACAATTCTGTGGCTTCACGGAATAACCACTTAAGTCTAAAAATCAACTTTTCGAGAAATCGAGGTTTTTATGTTTCATTCGCCTTATACAGTTTACAGTCGCACACCATGTTTTTATAATTTTCAATATTTAAAAAAAATGTATATAATTTTAAATAAACAAATAAAAAACATACTAAATATAAATTTATTTTTAAGGTAAGAACATAATAGTACAACATTTCAAGAATCTTCTGTTAAATTTTTGGGTAAAAATATTGTGAATTGAGCGACTGACTGAATCTTCGTATACACAAAAAAAAAGATACTTTGCGGTGATCATCATAACTCATTACTGGATCATATGTTGACAAAAAACCGAGAAAAAAGTTTTTATACCAATTCCAAAAGGCCAAAATTCTCCTTTTTATTACAAAGGAACCATTAGATGAAGACTCACTAATAAGAGAATTTATTTATTTATTTATCGCCCAAACTGGCTACTACAAAAAAATTACAGAGTATTAAGCTATTGTTTAAGATTAAATATTATTCAAAAAAAGTCTCAATTGGCTCTTCAGCTGCTGCCTGGAACAACTTAGCCCAATGCAGGCAGCATCGGTTGTAGGGAACATGGCAGAAGTCGAGGTTCCTCAAGGACCCGGCCGGGATGGAAATGCTCTCTCTTCTCAAATGCGTCGAGAGAGATCAGGCTGAGTCTAGCAGGATAGGATGGGAGGGAGATAGGATCGTACCAGGGAAGGCCAGAAAGAGCAAAATTGAGAAATCTGCTCGGGACGGCTTCAATCCGGTTGATATGGACAGCAGAGTAGGGATCCCATACCGGAGGCGTATTCCAGGATGGGTCTAACAAAAGTGCAGAAGAGGAGCCTAGTTAAGTAGGGATTCACGGGCTCCTTGGAACAACGTTTCACAAACCTGAGCACGGAATTAGTCCTGCCCCCCACAAAATACACCTGATTCTTGAAAGATAGGCGAGAATTAAGGACTTACTCCGATCATCCTGCAGAAAGAATTCTTCTGAATTTAATTATTATCAATCCATAAAAACGATAGCAATACCGATTGTTACCATTGAAAATAATCTGTAAAAGGGTTTTTTCTATATTAGCTTTAATGCCGATATTTCCAGAGCGAAAATTCAAAATTTCAGATGAAAACCTTTTAATACCTTGATCATTCTTGCTTACATTTTCCGGTAAAATGCCTATCGATGCCAATTACCCGAAACGTTGTATGCTTCTGAATGTGCATACATTGAACACCGCGCTCTCACCAACCTTTAGATTCTCTTTTATTACAGACCTGAAGTGTCCAGCCTGATATAGTCGTCATAGTTAATTCCTTCTATGATTATTCTAAATTCACCAGTGACGACTTACCAATATCTATCAGGACACATTATTTATATTATTGTGTGCAAGATTTAACTCATGAATTAGTTTACTTGTATCAATACGGTACGGTGAGCTGTCTCAATACAAATTTAGAAATCTTGATTTGCATCAATTCTTAACAACTCATTATCACTCTACTGGCTGTGAAGAGTTAATCGCTCACAATTATATTGTTTAAGTGTACTTTGTGAAAGTACTGAAAGACAATGCGCACACTTTCTGCGTATTTATAATTGGGGAAATGGAGAGCTCTTGATAGACTTCTTTTTTTATATTCAGTAGAAAATGATTCTAACTTCGTAACTACTTTAATTACTCTCTTTTTTTCTCTTTCTCTTGTTCCCGTAATCTCTTGTGGGACATAGGTTGAAAGAACTTCACCCGATTCGATGGCAAAGATTACAAGTGCAACCCCCAATGGTTTTTTAGTGAGCAGAAGAAAACCCATGGTTCGCTGCGGGCGGGTTATGTAAACAGTCAAAACATTAATATCAGACTGGTTGCCCACTTTGTTCTACTTAGGAATACTTTTAACATTGGTTGTTATAGGTGATATACCAAGTTTACAGTATTTATGTTGTAACTAGTTTCTAGAAATTTGTCTCTTAAGAATCGAACAAAAATAAACAATTGGCGTCGTAGAGTATTGATTCAAGCATCACCCACAATGGTGAATTGCCTCCGTTCTAAAATTCTTTAATGGAAAAAAACTCGATTGCACATACATGACTCATTTTTTTAGAATTTCTTTTAAGTTAAAGTTTTCAGTAGTTACTTGATAACTCAAGAAATAGCTGCTTAAGAAATTAGTTCCGAACTTACCTACGGGGAAATTGTACAAATTTATTAAGCATAAGTCATTTTTCTGTAATATGCTGCAAGATTTACATATTGACCTACGTACATAAAAGCACATGATCGAAAGTGTCGCTCGGTACTTTTCTCGTAGAATTGTATTATATCTGCAAGGTCCGAGCAAACGTGGTTTATAAAATGTCTCGCACAAAAACGAACCGCGGGAGATTCCGGGCAAAAACGAACCGCGTGAGATTCCGGGCAAAATCGAATCAGAGAACAACCCCTGCAGAAAACGAATTATCTACACTGCATTACTTTTTGTAGTTAAGTCGTTTTTGCCTGGAGCTTTTTTCGTTTTTGCCCGGAATCTCACGCAGTTCGTTTTTACGCGGAATCTCTCGAAACATAGGGCGGAAAGTTTGCGACTACCAACATGTGAGATCGTAAACAATTCCCCAATAGGTGTTTAGCTAACAGTTGACAACCACTACGAATATCACCTTTGTAGTAGATACAAACCGTTTCGACGACGCTGTTTTTCGCACTCGAATGAAGCAGTTGCAGGTAATTATTCCAGCAAATCGCTCAGAAGTTGAGCAGTAATTAAAGTTCAGAACAATTCTATCTGTGCTTAAATAAACACTTTTTTTGATCCTTTGTTATTTCGTACAGGTTTTTTTTAGCGGGGGAGGTGAAAATCTCCCATAAGACATCGGACAGCCCGCGCACTTCGGTAGAATGAGATTCCTATTCACTAAAAGCATCTTTTCGGCTATTAACTGAAACAGACCACATAAAAGCGGGTTCTTTTTCGTCCTCTCCCAGTCTCCGTTAGCGGAGGCCAGCTGAATTCATTCTTCTGTCGCCTCTAACCTTGATTTACTGGCTCAGTGCAAACACGTTCCTGTGGGATACTTTGCACATTCTGCATTTGTCATCTTCAGAGATATATAGCTTCTTTAGATAATACCCGAAGTTATCATGGCCTGTCACCAGTGCTGTTTACCATTTCAGGGGTACCCTATCTAAGTTAAGGATATCCCTTTTGGTAGCACCATTAGTCATTTTAGGATCATCTTGGCCTGGCCTCATTACTGAGCGTGACTGCGTCATTCCGCCGGAATTTTTCTCTAGCCGATCCCGGTTAATGTCTGGATCTTTACGAAGGTCGTTACAAGACCGTACTTCAAACTATTTCTTGCTTTCTTAAGAACTTTCATGAGGTTGGTTCCACCTGAGGTTTTGTCCCCATATCTCTGCATCCAAGACACTCTTCGATACATTGACTTTGATTTCTCAACCTCTTTAGTATGATACCTTTGAGACAAAGATCATTCTTCTAATGTATTTAAGAACATCCATTCGGACCTCCCTAAAGTCAGCGCCTTCCCAAAGCTTGGTCAGATTTTCGACAATTTCTTATACCAAGACCTTGGACTGTTGACACACCTCAGTGTTATCAGACCAACCTTCAAAGTCACCGAGTTCAACGTTATATCGCCGGAGTTTTCAAGAAAGGAGTCTATAACCTTCGACAGGGACTCCCCGCAATAGTTAATCCGGAAGAAGGTACTTGTCCTGGCTCTGGGATTGAGACTAAAGCTCTCAAGGGTAAGAAAAGACAGGAAAGGAAAAAGCGACAAAAAGCCGCTAAGAGGGATTCGAATAGGCGATTTAGTAGGTCAACCAATTGGTCGGAAGATTTAACAAATTCCTCTCAATTGTCGTAACACCTGAAGATGCGGGTCCGGTGAGAAAGTTTCGAGGGGACCTAGAGACTATAAAACCGGGAACCTCAACGAATAGTGAAGATCCAAATGTTGATGAAGGTCGAAAGCTCATCGCACGGCGCGGCGTGGAAGCTGAACCAAGCAAGAGCGTCAGAGCGGTCATCAAAAAGTATAGTACCAGTCCACAAAGTACGTCTTCTGTGCAAAAGCGGACTCATAACCCTAAACAAAAAGCGACCAGACCGGCGCAGGCAAAAGGTAAGATTTCTGCGGCAACGCAGAAGTTAACCAGCTAGGGACGGCAGTCGGCACTAGTGGTAGGCCGACCTTTCCCCTGGCAACATTTAATGCCCTACATCTGGGGGTCATGAACGTGAGTAGGGAAGGAGGGATAGAGCCGGCACAACTAGGGGTTTTAAGGCAGAATCGGAAATTTACAAGAAAAGAAAGTTGTGAACGTTTGGTAGACTCGATGCCGAATCGTTGCAAAGAAATTATTAAGAACAAGGGTCATGCAATAAATTATTAAGGTTTAAATTATGTATATTTTTATATTTTATTTATTTATTATGTATATTTTTTTTATAGAATTTCATTTTTTATAAAATTTCATAACCTGTATTTATTTGTTTGTCCTCCCTTCTAATAGGATAGTAAAACAAAGTGGGAATCTATTAAAAACCCTTAATAATTAGGATGCGGTTTCTGTTAGTGATATGCATTTAAAGCTTGTAAAATTGGATGTTTTCCAGGAAATGCAGGGTTGTATTTTTTTTGGCCACCAGTGTACATACATATGTAACTTTCCCTCCCTTTATATAACTTCTATTTAACACCAATCATCATATGCTGGGCTGGGCCTAATTCATAACAGGTGTTCATATTTATTTTATGCTTCTTTGTAAATGAAATTAGATATGGGTTAATGTCGTTTTCCACTTGATTAATTTTAAGTGTTTTACAAGACCCTCAAAATGATATTTGATGAATTCTTTCTGCTTTTATTACTTAAAATTTTTAATTAACATTTACACAGATGTTAAAACCCTTCGTGAAAATTGCTAGATATTATAGTGTCATCGTTACATCCTTAACGTATATACGGATTTTATAAAGTTTTATTTTATATTTTTATAATTTAGTCCAGTTAAGTGGCTCTCACTGTAAGCTTTACGAATCTCCTTTACAACTCCTCAAAATTGAATTGAGGGAATAATTAAGTTTTCATTAAAATTTATTATTTCCTTTATTCCATTCATTCTCAATATTTTTTTTTTTAACAAAATTAGAATAACGATGCCATGAAAAATCCATGAATTCACGCAAATTCTATTAAAATCCGGAAATTTATTCATTTATTATTATTTTACTATGATTCATATTTCCGAGTCACCAAGTTAAAATCAAACAAGTAATTGTTGCTTTCTCGATAAAATTATTTCTGGATTTGTAATTGTGACATATATAAATGTCGCCCTATTTTATTGTTGTTAAAATAACCAAAGGTACAAAACTGGCAAGCCTAAGGAGAAATATGAGGGCATTGGTCTGAGTGCCATGTAATGCTATTTTACTGTCACACTTTTGAGCGCTGAGTAGTAATGTTCACGCCGCATTATTACGCGAGCTGCTTCCTGAGTTTATTTTTAAATTTATATTAGCTCTTCGTACAGCAAGTGGCTTGACGAAAATAGATATGGCACAAAAACACATTAAGACGTTAAGATACAGAAAAATTGAAGATTCGTTCCAAAATATTCACAGAATCTGAAAGATAATATTCGATGGAAAAAATGTTAATGTATGTACTTTGAAATTTTTAATGATATTCTTTTAAGATTAAAATTAAAATTTTATTTTGTAATACTCTCATTAAAGCATATTATCTGATATCGTTTTTTCATGATATAGAGAATCGATAAAGATATCACTTTTCTAAAAGATTGGTGGTGATATAAAAAAGAAAGCTATATGTCGTACACAGCGTTTTTCCGTCAAGGCTCTGGCAATGCGGCACACTGTAGAACACTACGGTACACTGTATATACTAGTATACTACTGTACCCTGTAAGATACTTGTATACTGTATCAATCCGGAAAATTGTAACAAAGATGAAAATGTGAACATGAGCTCTCAGAAAAACTGTGGTAACTGATTGAGCATCAGATTACAAGTCTGATTCCAGAAAAACTTTGTCGTTACAAATTTTCAGGCATTGGACTGGGAGTTAAAGGCAACGACGCATCTAGTGAAACAGAACATATAGTCCAGGAAAATTAGATATAAATTTCTCCAAAGCTGGAAAAAGTTAGATACAGGCTGATAATTTAGAGGCAACTTAGTTTAAGTATTTTAAATGTTGTGTGAAAGTTTCCCATCGATCCGAGTGCCGCGAAATTAATTACGCGGGGTCAAAGCCCGCTAAATACGGCTTTTCACGAATATCTCGAAAACGGTAGACTTTTCGACAATAAAGGTTCAGTAATAAATTGTAGCTGAGTCAACTCTCTACAAAAAGAATCACTCCGTAAGATCACCTGGATACTGCGTGGTATCCCCAGTAGGCCTAACGCACTGTCATTGATGTTGATATTTAGTTTGATAGTCCTGAACTCTCATCTTGATCTTCTGAATCCGACTCCACAGTCCTTAAACATTGTTCTAATAAGGACGATGGGATCTACATCGTCTTTCAAATCTGGCTCTACAGCCTCTAAAATTTCTTCTAGAACAGATGATGCAGCTTTAATATCGGTAAAGCAAACTAAGAATGATGCTAATGTTCTAATCGTCGAAACAGCGATTAAACAGTCATGTTCAAGGACGAGCATGATTGCGAGAGTGGATATAGATTTGTTAATAATATTGATAGGAAAGCAAACGTAAATCTATTCATCACAAAGTTTAGCTTCTCATCCCAAATGTCAAGCCTATATAGTACAAACGCAATGACAGGTTGTGATACAACTCCTGCTCTGTATAAAAAAAGGAAAATTGAAAATTTTGATATTGTTCGAAAAACAGATAAATTGTGCCGAAGTATTTTTGAGAGCTAACACAGCCCATAATGATATTTTTAATCATGGTCTATACTACCTTCTTGTAATAGAGAACCAAAGTTGATGCCGAAGAGAGTAAATACAGTGAGTAGCGCAATACTCGCGATCCTTTACAATTTTATCTCGATCGAATTTTTTACTTTTTACAAGAATCGTTATAAACTAATCACACTTAAACCGATTTGAACCGTACAGGAAAAATGATGAAACTACTGAATCGGAGAAATAAGTATTTTTCTGAATAATAAAGTATTGTCGTAATTATGATATTATGTAATTGATCGCGACTATTTTTAGAATAAAATTGGATATTAACTCATAATCGAGCTGGTCATATATTTGCAATCGCTAAAAATGTGAGAAATGTTTGCATTTTCTACAGAGATGTAAGAATATTCTATCTGACATGTTGCTGATCTACAAAACCCACATCAGGTCTAGACTGGAATATAATTCCCATATTTGGGAGAGACCGCCCGATACCGCATTGTCCGCTTTCGCTATCTCTGAGAACATTGTTCTAACGAAATTGCTGCCCTGATTTCTTGTAGGCACATTTCAACACAAAATAGAAGCGCTTCAATTTGCTCCCTCGTCCACCCCTGTAACCTCCACAAACTGGTCGTATTATTAAATTTCGGGAATCTTTCCTAAGCAGAACAACACGCCTGCTAAGTAGTTTACTATCATCTGTTTATTCTCCCGTCTTATCAGTCCGAAACTTTCAAACGATGCGTACATCGTCACTTTCTTCACTCAAAAGCTATTAACCCATTTCACTTATCCTTAATTCCTTTCTTGCCATAGCTGTGCTTAAGCATCATATTTTTGTTATTTTGTTTGTAGTATTTATTTTGTTATTTTGTATTTTTTTATGTAATAGCTTGCATTAAGCTTAAATAAATATCATTAAAAATAAATATTTATTGAATATTATTTAATACTTTGTTTCTTGCTTTTTATTTTATCTGTTGATGACATTGATTATCTCATAAGAACCTGTAAGATCTCAATGTATGTAGATGACACGAAGATTTTGTCAAGTATTAGGAATGCTGGTAATTGTGTCCAGATTCAGGATGACATCTTTTGGTGTTGGGATGTCGGCAATAATCTATAGCTTAATTTTGACAAGTATATGGTTATGACTTTCCCTAGGCGTCGGGATTATCTTCCCTTCTCTTACACTTTCTGAAATACCATGGTTCGTCGCGCGGAGTTCGTCAGTGATCTGGGGGGTTGTGCTTGATATGGAGTTCAACTTCGGCTCTTACATAAGCTGTATTATTTCTTAAAGCACTTCCACTACTCCAACATGACTTCGGAGCGGTGGAAAAATATCAATTACTACTTCACAACACCAAGTCTTTGGCCGGAGCTGAATCATAGCAGAACTTCAAATCTCTTATCTTTCGATAGAAAGCGCATTCAAACACTCGACGGCGTCATCACCGGGCACTGCTCCATAGGAGCTATGGTCATTAGACTCGGCGTACCATCGAATGAGTTTATTTATTTATTTATTTAAGCTTAATACAAGCTATTACATAATAATACATGCTACAATTACAAGCTATAACATAATACTAGTACTACAAGCTATAATAAATTATGACATAATAAATAAATAGTAAAAGCTCCAATATGAGCTCTAATTAAAGTAGATACGGGCTGGAAGGAGGAAGAATTAAGAAAGGCGATCAAGATGGGCGGGATCAAGATATAAGGCTTTGTGAAGGGATGATTTACTCAGATGGAAGTCAAAGGAGGAAAGGTCGTTGACTTTTCGTAGCATCCTGATAATTGGCTCACTTTGACCGTAGTTTGTGCGATGGCGGTCGAGTCGGAAAAGGGGAGTGGACCTAAGGTTGCGGGGATTGGTATAGATGGTTAAAGATTGCAGGATTGAAGAGCAGTCTATGGCACCACTTAATAGCTGATGAATGAAGAGAATGTCGGAAACATCACGCAGAAGCGCAGAAATGAAAAGAAACTGAGTCTATAGTGCACCTGCTCTGCGAATGCGACAATCTGGACGACCTAGCTGAGATAGCACTGGTGGACCTAAATAGATTCATACAGAGATCTGGGTGGTTTTAAGTTCTGACCATGCTTCTTCTTTTTAAGGGCATTCACAATGGGCCTTCATGGCCTCCGAGTGAACTTGATGCTTCTTAGCAACAAACAGCCCGACTAACCAACCAACCAAAGGCACTTCCACGCTTGGCTTCGTAAAACGTTGGCCGAGGGAATTTTCTGCTGTGAATATTTCTTTTTTTTGATATTGCTCTCTTGAGCCCTCCGCGTAGCACGGGTCGTCACCAGCTTCTTAATATGGTTACTCTCTGGAAACGACATAAAGTTGCTGATATTACATTTATTTACCAAGTTTTGAATACTAATATTGACTGCGAAGGACTTTTTCACCTAATTTCCTTTAGACAATATGTTCTTTTAGAACATCATCTAATGTTAATGGGGGATTCCTTTGATTTTAGTTGGAATATGACGATATTTCAGAATTTTTTTTTAGGAAAACTGTAACTCCTATTTTTTTGAAATTCAATTCATTGATTTAGTGATTATTTCTAAATATACAATTCAATTTGGAATTATTTCCTTCGAGCAATACGCCCGCGATCACGACGCCCCTGCAGTTCCACGGTTGACACGATTTAAGTTTTAAAAAAATCAAATTTCGTTTCATTGTCTATACACTGGTAAAAAAAATCATAATTTTTTTTTCTCAAAATTGGGCAACGTTTCATATCAAAAAAATTTCAAAAATTAACGTCTTTCATTTTAGGTTAAACGAAGTAAGAGTGTGTTCACAACATGCAGTTCAAATTTCCAAGCAATCGAGCCAATGGTTTCAGAGTTATCATTTCAGCCAGGCGCAGAAATCTGTTCCGAATTAAACGCATCTAAAGTTTGAAGTATAGTGCAGATTCTACCTGTGCGCTGAGCTTGTAAATGATTCACATCATCATAACTTTAGCAATATTGAGAATTTTGAATTGAAATTTTATCTACTTATGCTCAAGCCCTTATACGAGGCATGTCCAGAAAGTAAGTGTACTGGGGCCCTGGCGGGCAGAGGGATTTTTTTTGCTATGTTGGTCACACTGCTGTGTAGCTTAGCACCTCCATTTCTAACGAGCCCAAAAACGCGTCAGTATGACTAAAACTGTGGGTACAGCAACGTGTCCCGTGAACCATGTCGATAGAATCTGCTTCCAAGTGCGAAATTCGCAGCGTTATTCGTTGTGAAGGTAAAATTGCCGTCTGAAGTTTTTAACGAGATCAAATCGTTTTATGTCGAAGGAGTAATGAGTCGTACGAGTGTGTTTAAATGGTGTCGTGAAAGGAGTAGAAGACCGTCCATTTTGACTGATTCACTTGTTGAAAAAATTGATGAAGCTGTTCGTGGTGACCGCAGATTGACTTTGGATGAGCTTTCGATGATGTTTCTACAAATCTCCAGATCTCTGCTGCACGAAACAACCACAGAAAAACTCGGATTCCGTAAACTCTGTGCAAGGTGGGTCCCAAAACAGCTGAACCAGAGTAGCACAAATTGAATCAAGTGACAATCTCCAAAGAGTTTTTGGAGCTGTATGAACTTGAAGGTGACGTTTTTCTGCACTCTATTGTTACAGGGGACGAAACTTGGGTTGCCCACTTTACCCCAAAAACCAAAAGACAATCGTCCCAATGGCGTCACACCTTATCATCTTCAGCCAAAAATTCAAAACCACCATTTCGGCCAAAAATATCATGGCATCCGTGTTTTGGGACAACAAAGGGATCATTTTGATCAATTTTTTACCATCAATACTTCTGGGTATTGTAAGACCTTAAAAAAATTGAGAAGGGCAATTCAGAACAAGAGAAGGGGACTGCTGAAGAAGGGAATTTGCCTTCTGCGCGACAATGCCAGACCACACACGGCCAACAACAAAGTAACTTTTGGAGTCGTTCGGATCGGATGGTTCGAACCACTCCGCGCATTCCCCTGACCATGCCCCTTCAGATTATTATCTGCTCACCTCCCTGAAGATGCACATGGTGGTCAACTGACGAGGAAGTGAAGATGGAGGTGCAAAAGTGGGCAAAGGAGTTTGGCGGCAGAGTTCTTTGACCAAGGCATAAGAAATTGATCCCTCGTCTCACTAGTTCACATTAGAGCTCTCAGAAACCCGACCCGCGGGTACCTGGTTCCTACCCGGGTATCCGGTTCTCACACGGGTACCCGATTTAAGTCGGGTACCCGATTTAAGTCGGGTACCCGGTTCCTACTCGGGTACCCGGTTCCAAGGGAGAATCGGTTCCATTATAAGAGTCGGTTCCAACGCCAGAATCGATTCCGTCACAGGAATCGGTTCCTCTTGAAATCATGCAGTTCAGATTCAGTTTCAAGGCCAACAGAGGAAATTTTGCATTTCACTAAGGAAATGTCTAGTTTCTTTGGAAATAACTGATTTTTTTGTAGTGAAATTACAAAATACGACTTAGGATTTATTAATAAAAATTGAAAATTCCTTCTACTCCCTACTATTAGTGATCATTTTTTATTGCAATTTCACTCATTCTTATTAACCAGTTCATACGACGGAATCGATTCCCGGTGGCGGATTCGATTCTCACAGTGGAACCGGTTCCATTGATGGAATCGATTCCTATTTGGAACCGGGTACTCGTCTGGAACCGGGTACCCGATTGGAACCGAATTTTCGCTAGGAATCGATTCCTACCCGGTCGGGTGGGTACCCGGGTTTTCGGGTTATCCGATTCCAACTGAGAGCTCTAGTTCACATATGCACTAATGTAAGCATGTAGAAAAAATTTTTTTAAATAAATTGTTTGACAATTACAAAAATCTAGTAGTAGGGTCCGGTGTAATTGATCCAGTGCATAAACTAAGAGTTTATTTATCTGTTCTAGTGACATTTTTGGATTTCCAATGTTAAGCATGGCATCGCTCTTTTAAAATTAATTGCAATATTTAACAACAAACATCGGGGATTTTGCTTTTATCTCGTCAAGTGAATCTATTAAGAAACATTAGTATTCCTCTCTTTACCAACAGAAATGAACTCATGACAGCAATAAACGATGAACAGTTGTTATATAAACCTGGCAAGGGGAAAACATTGTCATATGAGGTGACAAAGTGACAAATTTGCATCCCACAAAGACTTCTGCTTGCATATTAACTAGAGGGGAATGAACAAGAGTTTTAAGAGGAGGAAAATTTAAATCTCGTGCAATCGGATGCAGTCCTATTGCAGCTTTTATAATAATAGTCAATTTCACAAATAAATAATGTAAAAGTAAAATCTCACAAAAGCCATAGAATGCCAAACAGGTTCCTCAATTATGTGCTCCGAGTCAAGTGAAACTGACTTGTGTCGAAGACTTACACCGATAATGATGATTAACTCCATATGACTTGGAGTCTGCGGTTAGAAGAAACTGAGATCATGAAAACAAGTTTATCAAATCGTAAGTAACTTTCAACTCTTAAGCACGTGAGTACTTTTCTCAACCTACCTGGAATCTGTAACGCTCAATACGGCACTCTGCTACCTCACTACCCTACTATAATGCGAATGATTAACAATATTTGTTAACCCAGTTATACACATCAATTGTATGTTGAAGACTTCCTTACTTATTCTGCTATTTCCATAGCCTCTTTAAAACATCTAGCACACCTGTACAATCGCGTAAAAAATGGCTTTAAAATGCGCAACATCGTTTATTAATTCGCAAATTCAAATGACAAATTCATAAAGAAACACAAAACTGGTGCTGTGTGAATGAAGTCATTGCTTTCAGGAAATTTTCTTGAAAATGATGAAGCTTGATGTGAACAACTCGACAACTTTTTCTTAAATTTTTGATTGTAAAGGAAATATACAACTTTAATAAAGAGCCGTTGTAACAGAATTTTTCTTCCGCTTGCAATTACGAAGTTTCTAAAAATAATATTTCGACCTTTTAGCAAAGATAAAAGTTATTGAAATGACTTTATCACAAAGTTGTAAACATTTGAATTTCACGCATATTTGCACGCCCTGGAAATATACTGATAGTTGTTTAATTGTAGTTATGCAAACACTGTAAATATATTTGTTAAAAACAAGTTTACAATTGTTGCTTCTAAGCTGTTTTGCGTACCGCATAAACAATGTACATGGTGTAGAGATACAAAAAGGTACTGGTAAATTCTTATACTTTTGGTAAACTTCCCAAAAATGTGGTACCCGGACCACCAAATATGCATATTTCTCATAGCTTGCTTGAAATAACCGTGTACACATTATAAATTTGTAATAAAAATAAATGAAAACACTAATCTTAAGCTCCTTTTACCCAATGGCCGGGCCCTCAAATCCTATTGACAAGTAGTTACACCGGAAAACTATTGGGTGTTAGAGAAAACCATTTGTTACTAATGGCTGGAAATTTAATTAAATATTAGCTTATCGGAAAAGATCGTTCATTTTTCTGGTCAAATAAAAACAGAATCTTTTTATCGTTTTTTACTTTAATCAATTCATAAGTGGAGTAAGTAATATTTAGAGAATTTATAGAAATAACCCTTCTAACACAGAAAGTGCACCTTCTTGGGAGGAGCCAAGAATCAATTGACCATCGATTCCATCAAAACGGTGGAATGAGACTCCCATTCATCTACCAACATGCATAGAAAAAAAAAGCAAGCAAATGGAAAGAATAGGAAAAAAAACAAGTAAGGATACCCAGCACACAACATGCATAACAGGTAGTAACGGAAGCACAGAGAATAGATAGTACTTAAGTGCCTCCTTGCTAAGAGTTAAATCGAAATTAGGACATGCATTAACAGTCCTACTACATAAACCCTTAATTGGTTCATGAATGCCATAATTTGAGCTGGATGGGTCAACATGCAATAAAGGCAGTCTTCGGAGATTATGTTAGGACTGCCTGAAGGAAACCTTGCTAACAAGAGTACCCGAGTCTATATTACAGTTCAAGAATTGGCGACCGGCGTCACCATCGCCCTTAACATAGGAGAAGATCTTCATGTCGTCAGTGTAGAACAGTACATTAGAGTGCGAGATTATATCGACAATGTCATCAATGGCAAGAACAAGTAGTAGAGGACCGAGATGACTACCTTGTGGTACACCAGATGAAGCTTTGAAATTTTTTGTGGTAGAGCCACGGAGTGACACACGATATTTTCTGTCTCTCAGATAGGAAGAAATTCTGCAGTGTTGATAATTCACGAAAAATTTCATATTTTGTGGGGAAGTTTAACTTTAAAAGAGTCAGTTTTGAAAAAGGGAAACATTTTAATGATCAAAAAACTTCGTGGAAAGTTAGAACTCTTCGGGTCAAAAATAATATTAATTTTACGCTTTCTAACCAAATAATTTGAATAAATCAAACAATTAGCTTAATTCTTTATAAAGCGGGGTCAGATCATGTTATAGTTGTACTACACAATTAAAAGTCACTGACGACATATGCTGGATGTTTATCATAAGGTGTGTCGAAATAAATTGGGTGATAGCAGGCCCGTGCGCAGGATTTGCTCCTAGGGGGGTTATCTAATTTCATATACATTTTAGGTTATTTTTTAGTATTTCAGTAAAAAAATTTCCTAATCGAGAAGTTCCTGGGGGGAGGGGGGAGGGAGTTGAACCCTACGCATATACTGAGATGTGGAAGGTTTTCCTTCTCGTACATATGATTTAAATAAATTTTTTCGACTGTAAGCTAGCAACCGCGCCTATTTAATTTTAGGCATCTTTTCATCAATAATAAATTGTTTCCAATGATACTAAAAATAAAATTTTTTTAAAAATGTCCGCTGGACCTGTTGCCGATTCACAGTCGTTTTAACATTTTTAGGGTTCCGTACCAAAATGGAAAGAATCCTTATAGGATCACTTCGTTGTGCGTCAAACCAAATCAAAACCTATAGGGTACTTCCCGGTGACCTAGAATCATGAAATTTGACAAGAAGCAAGGTCTCATAGCACAAGTAAAGGAAAAAATCTGAAAATCATTAATTTGTAGTTATTATATATCACATGAAAAAAAAATATGACGGAACCCTCGGTGCGCGAGTAAAACTCGCACTTGTCCGATTTTTTTAGAAATCAGCAACCTTCCAAAATACGGAACCGTCGATACGTGCGTCTGACTCGCACTTGTACGGAATTTTTGAAGATACTTTTTTCTGGATGGAATCTTTGAATAGAAGTAGAGATGTTAATAGTTTTCGACTTTCCATAAAAGTAAATTTTCATAGAATGTTCTTGTCTTAAGATACTATGATACATTTTTATTGAATATCTGCTCGGATTTTTAGTTCTTTTAAAAAATAAAACACTGAACCTTACGTTTCACCTTCTTCCAAATTTTTATCATAAATACATGTGCAGAACGCGCTGAAGTTCACCTCAAAAATAACGCCCCCCCCCCCTCCCCTATTCACTATAATACGCGAGGAATCTTCTTTTTTATTTTATTTTGACTAATATCGAAATTAGCGAACTAAAGGACGTAATTTTTAACAAGACTGTTCTTGATTTTTGTATTTAAGACCGATGGGGGCGAAGCTACCGGTTGAACCGTTTGTCATGTTATTTTTGAGGTGTCAACGGTCTGAACCGTTATGCATTTTTATTTACGACGGCAAAAAAATGTTTTCTAAACTTTAAGAGTTGCCTAATACTTTGCAAAAAGTTTTGCACATCAAAATAATAAATGAAAAAAATTCCAAAATTCCAAGAAGTTTGTAGGAAGGATCTGAAATTAACTTGATAACTTGCTGACTTTGAAAACATATATGAATGGAAGTCGAGCATAGCAAGCAAAGTCTGCAAATCTAGCTTCGGATCCTTACCCACCTTTTTTCAGGCAGGGTTCACATCTATTAATAACAGAGTCTGTAACTATGTATGCTATGTAATGGTAATATATTGAATAATTTTTTGTTCGAGAATATTAGTTTTCATTCACAAAAACCTAGAAGAAATGTTTTTTCTTACATTTGCCCAATCTGAACAACCCGTTAATCAGAAGAAATTTTGCAATAATTAGTTGGGATTAAAGAGGTTGCGATGTCATGATACTTTTTCACATATTTACGTTAAAATCAGTAAATTTTACTTTTCACATTTTTAATAATAAAACCCTTTGACTTAAAAGAAATTAATTTTGCTTTTATATTTCAGTTGTTACAAAATTTGGGAAAAGTCGACCGGACGGCGGACGAAATTTTCGATGATCATATGAACAATTTCAATCGTCAACAAAATTGTGCCAATAAACTTCAAAAGGAATTCAATAATTACATAAGATGTGTACGCGGTAAGTGTAGCAAAAATTTGCAATTTGGTTTTGCAATTTATAATCTTTTCGCTTTTTTCCAATCAACAGCAGTACAACTGGCATCAAAGTCACTGATGGATGCAATATGCGAGGTATACGAACCACAATGGAGTGGTTATGATGCACTGCTTGCACAAACACAATCTGCAGAAGCCCTTTGGCAAGATTTTTCACATAAACTAGGTGATCAAGTTTTAATACCACTTAATACCTACACAGCACAGTTCCCAGAAATGAAGGTATAATACAACTGGCGTTAATAAAGGTGTTGTTCACTTTTACTATCATTACTTTTCTTGCAGAAAAAAATTGAAAAAAGAAATAGGAAACTAATCGACTACGATAGTCAGCGGCATTCATTTCAAAATTTACAAGCCAATGCTTCTAAGCGAAAAGATGACGTCAAAGTAAGTACGAAATTATATGACGACACTTTTCTTAGTATAATAACAATTATCTTTTTGATAGCTGACTAAAGGGCGGGAACAATTAGAAGAGGCTCGACGCACTTATGAACTTTTAAACACCGAATTACATGATGAATTGCCAGCTTTGTTTGATTCACGGATTTTGTTCTTGGTTACAAATTTGCAGACATTGTTCGCTTCGGAGCAGGTATTTCACAGTGAAACATCAAAGGTGAGTTATAGTCTAATCTGGAAAACAAAGATACCAAATAAACCCTAATATTTATATAGTAATATCCAATTCAATGCAAGCAAAGAAATTACATGTCAGACAACCTCATTTTCTACCCTTGTGGATGGATGCTTCGCATTCGTAGTAAATTAATCAAGCTAGACACAGGTTTTGTAAATCTAAGTTTAGCTCTACTCAATGCAATTTTATTGCCGATATCTATCGCTTGTGCATAGAAAGTAGGGCGAAAATAAGAAGAGCTAGCAAGTAGCTCTAGATAGCCAAAGAAACAAAATTGATATTTTCTTAATTCGTGAGCATATTACAGATACAATAGTTTTTAACAAGAATTCAATATAGGTTTGAAATTAAAAATATATAATTTTTAGCATTTATAGAAAATTGCAGTTAATTTTTTAGCCTATACAGAAATGTTTTACTAAGCCATTAGGTTTACTCATAAATTATTGTCGGTACTGGGGAGCAGGCAGCAGGGTAGTTTTAATTTCTCTTGATTGTTGATATTTAAATAATAAATAAGAATTATTTTTTTAATCTCCCACTTCTAAGCGCATTCCAGAGTAAAACAAATATTTATTTCTAAATTACTATTTTAACAAATACGAGCAGTATATAGAAATATTATATCACAGAAAAATAATATCAGAGAAGGCAATGTGCTCTGTATATAATAATGGGTTTTTCTTCTGACAGTATTAGGAAATACTCCAAATATGCAGGGAAAAAAGGTTTCTTACTACTGGTCTCAAAATAAAATAGCCTACCGTCCATCCATAGTTGTAAGCACAGCCTACTCTAGATACTAACCCGTAAAACATTTCACCACCAAATTCGGCCATTTCACCACCAAGCATTTCGTCATTATTCATTTTTGTTGTACCACAGATTAACAATTCTTGCACATAAACAAAACTGCATACTCTCGTAACCAAAACCAAAGAGAAACGCTAATGTCATTGACGCAGTTTCAGCTCAATACTTCAACAAAACGAGCATAAGAGAGTTTTTCCTTTAAAACAAATGAAAGTTGTAAAGAGTGATACTTTTTATCGTGTTCACATGTTCAGAACATTTGTAGGTTAACCTCAAGTAAAATCCAATTTGAGAATTTAAATATATTGCGAGAAATACTACGAGAAAGTACAATTCCCCAAAACTTTTCCTTATATTTACTGTGGCAAGTTTGGTTTGTTTATGTTTGTTGTTTGTTGGAGACGGAGTTGGATCATTGCGTTGAGCGGCAAGACCAACATGCCATGGGTCCCGGGTTCGAGACCAGATGACCGTGAGCTTTTATTTAGAAATTAAAATAATCCACTCCGTCTCTGGGCTGTTGTCTAGCTCGCAGCAAACAAGACTCAAATTTCCTCACTTCCCTTACCCTAATTCCCGAATAATTACTTGGTGATTCCTTTCCTGGAAAGGTTAAAACCTAATTTGAGGTAATCATACCAAAGTTGAAATGAGAAGGAGTAACTCGAAACTACATGCTACAAATAAAAACCACCAATGCTCAGCTGTTAGTAGGTCTGTTTACTCGAAAGTTTTTACACAAAACCGAAAGTTTTCGTCCGCACTGCTTCTGTTTACTTTTGAACTTGAAGAAATTTTACAGTCGAGTAATTCTGTCCAAATTTTACACACGCTGATCAGTGTGGACAACATTTTCGGCAGAATTCTTCTTCATCTTGTATTGTTGAGAACTAACAGCTGATTGATGTTTGGCTAGTTAGAGCTTAAAACTAAAAATTGAAATAAACACGGAGAACTATTCACTTTTTCAGTAAATTGTTATTCATTTTTATTTACTTTTACGATTTCTTGTAAACGCACTGATTTTTGCACTGAAATTTACTTTTGACAGTACTTCAGTTGCCATTAATTTACCCAAAAAATGTCTGTTAACTTCCTCATTTTCATCCCCTCCACCAGAAGAACGATTTTTACTTGAGTTTTTACCCACGTTTTACACACAAAAGTAAACAGACAGACCTAATGTCAGCTTCCGGGCTTGTATCTAGAGTAGGCTGTGTCAAGTCATTGGTTGGGACCAAATTCTGGCAAACGCCTGGTGTTTTCAGATAACTGGTTGCCTTGTAAGTACACATAAATTTATAAATGTGTAGGGGATGTATTTAGCTTAAAAGAAGTTTAAGTTGTGCCTTGTTGCAATTTCCAGTAGTTCGATTCCTCTATTATTATCACTGGTGCAACCGCATACTTATCTTTGCAGTATATCTTCACTGAATTATAAGGTAGGTACACTGAGGGCAGAACAAACGTTATAGCGCCTGTTTCTGCCCATATGACCGCAAGTTCCACTTCTCACAGTTGTGGCATAAAAACTGCCTGAACTGCGTGTCGCACCGGGATGCACGGTCTTGGTTTGCTTTCTTATTTTACATAGTTTAGATTAGCAACGCACTACGGAAAATCTCGTATCTTCTTCTCAAAAATTCAGGGCTCCTGTATCAAAGCTATGTCCAGCTTCTCCAAAATAGCGATACATCATATCTGATGCCGCCCTGCTGTGATGTTAATTGATTTTAAGAGAAATTAATGTTAACAATAAAAAATTTATGAGGAATTGTTATATGTCTTTGAGTGATTTGAATACTTACTAATGGAAAAAACATAACCTTATTAAAACAAATTATTTTTTATTATCCATATGCTACAGTTTTAAATTACTCCTTTCAGATATACGCTGAACTGGAAGCAATTGTTGATAAATTGGCTACAGACTCACAACGAGGTTCATATACGCTAAAAAAGCCATCAAGTATGTTAATGGTATCATACTTACAAAGTTATAAAGTCTATTTATTTTAATTTCAGTTAATGCAATCAAATCCAATCTTCCACCTTCTCCTACAAAGACCATGAATAATTCTAATATTGTTAACTCTTATTCAAACCAAATTACAAATGGATCCAGCAATGCTAATAGTCGTAAGTATTCCTCTCACTTTAATAGTATTCATGTGAGCAGAAATTTTTTATTAATGGCTAAACAAATCAGTGTGTTTCATTAGTTAACTCAGCATCTTTAACATATTTCCTATGTACATCTACTGATTTTGCTACAAAAAAGATAAATTTATTTTTTATTTATTAATGGGATCAAATTTTTTTTTTTATTCTATCGTGATTTGAAAATAATAGTTTAAAGTATTATAAATACTATTGCATGTATCTTAAGTGAATTTAAAGTTCTGTTAAAATCCTACGTGTATAAAAAACAAAAAGCTTTCTATGAAACATGTGTACTTGCTTTTTGTATACTCAATATTCATTCAGCATTAAATTAAGTGCTGAATATTAGCAAAGTTATGCAACAATTTTTTCATAAGAAGTTTTATGAATTTTTACTAAATGTAGAATCGAAAAAAGTCGCTCAAAAGTATGAAATGATCAATTGTTTTTCGTTTAAATCTTTTGATCATGGCATTATATAAAAGTTATATGTAAAGATACAGGTGATGTCAAAGAACTTCAATATTTTATTGCAATGTTTTTACCTGGTTGCAAAAGCGAGGGTTATGTTTATCGCGCGAGATTCTTTATTCCCTCGTAACGTCCAAATAGCTGAATGGATTTTAATAAATGAGGTGCTATTAGATTTTTCTTGATCCCGAGAGTGACATAGAATACATGAAATGTCAAGAAAACAAATATGTGCTGCTGATGGCCGACTATAATTATATGTATCACTTTTCTCCCAAATCCATGGAGATGTAAAAAAGTATTAATGAATACTTTACTAATAGATATTCATCGAGAAATAAGAACACGCTAAAAATACCTTAATAAAAGAAGTTAATTAAAAACCCGACTGCCTGAAAAGCGAACTAAAAATACGGAAACGAGATGAAATAGAAAATCCTTTACCCTAAATTGAATGATGTGCACTCTAAAATTCATGCTATAAACGAATAACATGCAGACGGAGACATACATACATAATATTAACAAATTAAATAGAAATATGTAATGCCTCTGACGGCATGTTATCGTTCTATAGTATGAATTTTAGAGTGCCCACGACATTTTTTATGACCTTCCAATGCTCCCTTGTGGGGCATAGATTGTAAAACAACTTCACCCGATTCGACTCAACGATTGCAAGTGGACCTACAATTTGGCATTTAATCTGCAATCCCCATCGTCTTTTTATCATTATCTGTTGTCAGCAGAAAACAACGATGATTCGCCGTCGCACAGTGGTCTTGATATCATTTTTAGCGCGAATTAATTATTGTATTATGAAAAGCAAAAAATTTTTATTGAGTCACTTGAAATTGTTGAAGGATAGTGATAATAAATTTTAAAAAAGTCATCTGCTATAAGTTTTTTTTTAAAAATTTTTTTAGTAAAAGTAATAAAAAATATCCATCACCGCAAAAGAAAAATCTCTAAAAATATAACTAATTAATAAACCACGATACAATGCTCTAAAATTAATTACTCGCTATCTGAATTCGAAGAATTTGAGTCTATATTCTTTGAATAAACGGAGATTTCAGCAGATTCACAGCTTTAGCATCAAGTGTTAACTTTTTTTTGTGGTATTTACTTTTCCACCCCAAATGAGATATAATTGGGTCTGATGACATCAAAAAATATTTAAACAGATCTCAAGATCAAAATGCTTATATTTTGCTTCTCCGAGTTGTCCTATTGGCAAAATGGCATGATTAGTGATTTCCGCACCATGAATTAACCTCTTTATGATTTTCTTATCTACTCCGGTGGTTTTAAAAGACTTCTCTGAATTTGTAAAAAATATTCTAGCAGTATTGCCTGTATTAGTCGACCCATAACCAAGTTCCTTCCTAAGCTCGCCAATAATCTGCTTCTTTCTAGGCTGCATTTTATGTCTATTTTCTCCTCTAGCTTACCAACTTCTTATTTCCATCCTATAGCCAACGTGTAAACAACATTCGAAAAACCGAATCCAGGAATGTAAGGCAGATAAGCCAAAACTATATGTAGTTTTCTGTTCGTGCTACTTTCTTATCAATGTTTTTTTAAATCGTTCATATCCTTTGATTTCGCCTGGCATACACAACAACTCTGTGTGGACTTCGTGTTAGTCAACGTATGACAAACTTTGCCGTCGACCATAGTTAAGATAAGTTTAAAGCTTATACTTTTCTCCTCGTAAACAAAATCACACAAATCAACAATTTGCTTTCGAACTTTTTTTGTTCCCTCGGGGGTTTCTTTAGCAAATATACATAAACTTCACTGCTCTACAAAACGTTGAAGATAGCACTGGATTTTGCCAAACAATCTTTGTTTCGTCTTCAATGTCGCGTAATTACAGAGGAACAAGTGAAATAATTAATACGGACGAATCACAGCGTTAGTTAACTCTCTAGAATTGCTCTGTCCAGAACTACCATCTTTTTCCCTCTTACACAGAATAATAAGTCGATTACTTGAAAATGCTGCTTGCAACTGCCATATTCGATTTGCCGTGAGATGAAGAAGGTCTTGCAGCTTTACCTCGTCCTCGCTATCTTTTAATGTAATAGAACTTAATAGGTACAAAAGTTTGCTAGCCAGATTCCATTGACTTATAGGTACGTTTGTACTTCTGTTCACGTTTTGGAGAGCTTCATTTAAAAATGTCTTGAACTACCTTAGGCCTATCTCATCACCCACTTTTCCTTAAGCTCACCTGTGTTGCAAAGAAAAGCTCGTCTACACTAGCTTTAGACACCAAATTGTGAACCTTCTTTTGTTTGGCTCTGGTGCCACAATCTTTAAATTGTTTTGATGGTCTCCCGACTTTGGAAGGCTCGAGTTCTTGTACTCGCATGCCCCCTTTCAAGACATACTATTGTGGACTCGAACCATGTCTTATTTTTTGAACTGAATTTAGTTTGGTCTCTATTACACAATTTACAGCGTTTTTTTAATATTTTTTAGAAATTTACTTAGAATAAGGAACTAGAGGAAGCGCTGTACCGTGTAAAATTCCTATCCGTGAGTGAAGCTGCTCGTGGAATTTAAAATCAGCTGTGGGCGTTCAATTAAAGAGACAAAAGCATACTATATAAAAGAGACAAATATATTTCGGTTGCTTACTTTTGTGCGTGAAAATTTTTCCTCAAGTGAATTAAGTTCAATTTTGTTCCATTTGTTAAGATAGCTGCTACTAAAAGTGTATATTATCATTGTAATAAAATTATTAAACTATTTAGTGATTTTTGTGAGCCGACATTGCTTAAAAGAAGAGAATTTGTTTAAGTAAAGCAGCACGAAGTGTTAGATTTTTTGGTACCAAAATAATGAGAAATACATGTCGGGAAATCGCTTTTCCGGTAAATACATAACTCGAAGTACTTCGAAATTCATTCTATAAACATGTCATGTTCCATTAAAACCTTAATTTGCGCAAAAAAGTAAAAGTTTCGTATGAATGTTTGTGAGGTTAACATGAAAACTGATTTAATGTTCCTTGGGTGTTCGTTCTAGTGGTGGTGTTAAAAAAATTTTTCGGGGACATCGATAGGAAATCTTAAATAAGATTTAATCAATTTAAACCAAAATTGAGGATTCGCTTAACTTATAATATAACGTCAAAATTAATATGCAGCTTAAATATTTTATTCAGAGAAGTTAAAATCAAATTATTCTTTAACGAATTATCGAGATTTTAAATTTACTTTTGGGCCCACTTTAAATCTGACTTAGTTTACGCCTGTATTGTTGCTACCACTACATAGCCCGAAATTCTACCACAAACGAAATTTTCTTCACTAAAATCGAGTTACAGTTCTTCCTCTAGTTCTTTATTCTAAGGAAATTTATTTTGAATTTACTGTCGACATACATTGCTTTTGTCAAGAACGTTCTTAACCAATTCATTACAACAACTATTTCTATTTTAATGTTTAAATTTCAGCCATTTTTGAAAAAGCTCCAAATGGGTGATTGATGAAATGGTTGCTGAAATATTCAAATAAAATAAAAATAGGCGTAAACTGCGACTGTTATCATTCGCGAAAAAATGATAAGAGCGTAGAACGATTTTAACCGAGTGACAAATTCTAATATCACTATTTTTTGCGGTAGCTTTAGCTGTACCGTTAAGCTATGTACAACCAACTTTAAAAAAGAACTAACATAAGTAGAATAATGAAAGTTGATATTTTGAATTAATTTGCGCTAAACAGATCACTTGGACAACCGTGCGTCGATAGGATTCGAATCTGGAACCTCCGGATTTGTAGCCCGATACGTTATCACTTATTCCACCGACGACTTAAGGGGGAGGTTACCGTTCATATGCATGAAAAATGTGTCAACTTTGAGATTTTTTTCGGGTATATAATGATTATTTATTAAAACGGCAGTTTATATAATTTATTTCCCCATAAATAAAGAATACTTTAAAATTTTTTTTTATTAAAAAAATAATCCAAAATGGCGACTGTAGGTCCTATAATCTGAAGCCATGCACCGCGTGCAATGTTCTGCGCGGGGCGTTCCACCCCTTTGTCAGTTAATCCGAAATAAAAACGGGTAAAAAATTATTAATCTACATGAAATTTGGGTGGCCTTATAGTTTTTAAATTTTCTGAAAACCCCCGTTTATCAAAATGGCGGGCGTTTGAAATAAGAAATCATATTTTCACTGTGTTGATTGATTGATTGAACCGAAAAAAAAGTTTAAGTCTGAATAAAAAAAATCGCCTCGATAAGGCCCCCGAAATTAAATTTGCTTTACGGTTGAATAACTTGCAAGTCAATCGGTTCATCCGTTGAAGCTGTAGAGCGCCCCGCGCGCTGAAAAATGCTGTTTCGAGAAAAATGCTTATTTCTCGAAACAGCAGTTTTAAGTTATAAAAAATCGTTTTTAATGTTTATTGGTCGGGTCTTGTTACCTTACGTAGATAAACTGACCAACGCCATCTATAGCTAAGAAAAGGTCAAATATGCGATATGGATTCATTGAAATGCATGCCGGTATTTATGGTAGCGGAAAAAGGTCATTTTGCCAGGTACATCCCGCGCGCCTCAGCTACCTGTTTTCCTGCCGCTCAATGCGCTGTAACTTCTAAACTACATCAGATTTTACAAAATCCTTTTAACTATATATACTAGACACTATAAGGATTCAAATTATATTTAAAAAAACGGTATCCTTCCCTTAAGACAATATGTACTACTCGGATGCAAAATAGTTCACCGAGTTGAAAATTTATTTAAAAAAAAGTGCGATTGATTTGAATTAATAATCTAACCAAATGCTCTTTAAGGAAATAATTTTTGAATATTTTATAGATTTGGTTATTAATTTAGTATGGTTAAAATACCGAAGCTCTACATATATCAGAACAACAGTCGAGAAAATAAAATTAGAACAAAAAAAATGTATACTAATGGAAATTTTTTACTATTTTACTTTTATTTTATGTTGGGAGTTATATTTGACGAAAGACACTAATTTATTTATACTTTGAGTAGACTTTAAAAGTTTCAGTAGCAAGTATTTATTTTAGTTTATTTTTTGTTCAATAAATAAGAATTAAGAACTTCCGTTTTCCCATATACTTGTTAAATTAAAAAGAAAAAGATCTTTGCTGTAGCTTTTGTAAAGAGATGTTGTGGAAATTTTAGTAAAATCTTTCTGCTTCTTCGCTCTTAATAAAATGTTGACATTGCCTTAAGCATGTGTGTGATATGTTTGTTGTTTTTTTATGCATACTTTCAGCCATTTCAAGTACATCCACACCTAGTTCACAACCTGACCAGTCTCCAAAATTAGAAACCTCAAATTCACATCAAGAAAATACAAAACCCGATGAAAGTATTAATGATAATGAGCCATCATATCAAAACACTGCAGCCATACTGACCGCAAAGAGTCAAGATGAAGAAGCAACAATCAGAGAAGAGGAAGAACTAAATGAAACTAATGCCAACTCTAATACAACAACAGATCCTAGTAATAACCAACCGCCCAGTAGTATTCAACCGCCCAGTAAGCCAGAGCATGTGAATGGAAACGTAGAAAAATCGGAAAATAAAAAAACTGACGTAGTAGGTAATAACAATAAAATGGAAGAATTATACGATATTCCCGTAGGTGAGTCGCTAATTTGCTCGCTTATGTGTAATTTCACATTATTCTTCCGATTGTAAATGTTTGCGCGTCTCCATTAACTTTTATAACCTCCGGCAACTAAGCATTTTTGTTAATTTAACTTTTTACACTTTACAATTTTGTTTAAATGTTCTTACATTATTGCATTATTACAGGTGCCACAACAACAAATTTGCCTCCTGGAGTGCTTTATCGCGTGAAAGCCACTTATGGCTACGTGAAAGAAGATGTAGACGAGCTAAGTTTTGAGGTCGGCGATACCATCCAAGTAATAGAATATGATGACCCAGAAGATCAAGTAAGTCACGCAAATTTTATTTGACAATTTTACTTTTTGTAATTTTATTTGTTAAAAACATTCTCCAATTACACGGCAACCAAAGACTTAAGAAAAAACCGCCCTTATAAGTCCGACCGATCTACTTTAAAAAGAATCCCGGGCAAGAATAACTTGAAAATTGATTTATATATATCTTTTTATTTTAAGCTTGTCCACAACACAGGAGACCACGGTTCTCGGGTTCTAAACCAAGTCTCCCCGTGGGTTTTTAAAATTGAATTAAAAAATCCACTCCGTCTCTGGGCTGTTGTCTAGCTTGCAGCAGTGCAAAACAAGACATTCAAGTTTCCACACTTCCCTTACCCTAATTCTCTTCCGACGAAGCCATGTTAACGCATCAATGGGTTGTCCGCTAGGCTTTGGCCACATCGTAAAAAAGAAATATTTCAAGAAAAATAGTCTGAAGATTTGCTCTAAAACGGCGGACTTGAGTTCATTTACTGTGGTAAACCTTCTTCTTGAATCGGACTTCAGTTTTGAGAATAAAAAGTAGCCACTTGGAGCCAAATCTATGCTATAGGGTGTATGGGGAATTTCTGAAAAGCCATATTCTTTTACAACTTTGAGATCAAGTCAGTGTGACTAAAATTGTGCACTATCATGAAGTAAACGAGCTACTTGTGTCTGCGGTCTTATTTTATTCTTTCACGCAATTGATGAGGAACTTAGCATAATATTTCACGTACGTCTTCGTATTACATAAATACATATCCCAAATATAATTGCCCTCATCTTCTTAAGTTATAGGGGGACCTTGGCCCACAATTTGGTGGAGACTCAACACTATTTATATACTTGTCACTTTATGTTTTTAACATAACTTTCTTTTTCATAATCTTTCGAGTAATATTACAATTGGTTAAATACAAATATTTTCTTTCAGGAAGAGGGATGGCTAATGGGACAAAAAGAAGGAACAGATGAAAAAGGACTCTTCCCAGCAAACTTTACAAGACCAATATAAAGCGGCCAGAACGGGACGAGTGTGCGTATCAAAAAGAATTCCAATCGTAACATTGAGAAAATAAGGCCTAACTAACTAAATTTTAGTAAATCGTAAATCACTCGAACAACCACACTCGAACTTTTGTTATACAATTTTTTGTTTTCTTCTGCAAAAAGTAGATAACTCATATCTTCCAATTAAGTGTAAAACTAATTTATCATTTTATATATATACTACGCATTAGATACGAGCTTATAAACTCTGTGTTTTGTTTTCTTGTTTTATTTCTGTAACTTAGGTCATATTTTGTTTTTGTTTTAATCACAACTTTATTTTAAAGTAAAAAGTAATCTTTTAATCCGACCATTAGAATTGTTTTCTCTAATGTGTATGTACTTTTTATAAAGATTAGGAAGAAATAATTAATTTTAAAAAAGTTATGATAGTTTTTTGTTTGTTTACCATTTTATCCATATTCCTAAGCCTCTATTATGCTGATATCCTAAATGGTAGTCAGTTTTATTTTAGCGGGTAGAAAAAATGTATTTAGTTTTGCTTCTCTGAACTATGTGGAGTATGACTGAGGTTGGCCGAACCATCTGAATTGATTTATTTATTTATTTAATTTCGCTAACATACTAGCTAAGGAGTGGTTCAGAAAAAATTTACCCATTTAGTACTTGTTATAAGGACTGAAGCGAATATAACCTGTAAAATTCAAAGCTGTCCGTGCGTTAAACGTCAACAATTTCAGGACCCGTTATGTGTGCAAATTTATTTACGATCATTTAAAATTTTAATTCAGTTTTAATTTGAATGTTGTGTAACATTAATAATTTGAAACAATGCCTCAAGAGAAACGTCGGAAAAAATTTACAAATGGCTTGAAAATCCACAACAGGCAAATCCCTTTATAGCAAAAGAATTGAAAATTACGGGAACTACGGTGGATTCAGTTTTAAAACGTTATTTTGAAACGCTGTGTATTTTCCGAAAAACAAAAAGTGGTGCACATAACAAAAAGATGGACAAGAAAATAGTGACTGCAAGTGTTAAAAATCGGAGCATGTCTTCTAGAGATGTGGCTCGGGAATGTGCAACAAATCAAACAATGGTGCAAAGGTGTAAAAAACGTGCCGGTTTAAAAACGCGAAAAAAACAAAAAATACCGAAAGTAACTTAAAAACAACGGCAAGTCATCAAAACAAGAGCTAGAAAATTGTATGATTTAATTGGAAAGAAAAAAGCCATGAAACCTATGTCAAAGCGGACTTTAGTCCACTTCCAGGCTTACAATTTTATACTCTATTCGAAGGAGAAGTTCTTCCACAGTCGGAAACATCAATTGGCATAGAAAAATCAGGGACCAAATACCTTTTGTGACAGGCTCTATGTCAGTGTAGAAACCGAAGCCCAGCGTTCATCACAATTAGTGCAGAAGTGTACATCAATGAGTGCATTAAAGAACTGTTGATTCCGTTTGTGAAAAAGCATAGGGGTTCAACACTATTCTGGCCGGATTTAGCTTCCGCGCACTATGCCCGTGCAACAATAAACGACCTTATCCAAAATGACATTGATTTTGTGGGGAAAGATACCAATCCACCAAATGTTCCACAATGCCATCCTATTGAAAGATATTGGGCTTTGGCGAAAAGAGAACTGAGGACAAGTGAGCTGGCTGCAAAGGACCTTAAAGATTTTAGTGTTAAATGGAAAAGGGCGTCCAGACAGATTAAGGACACCACTATCAGAAATATTATGAAGGACATTAGAAAAAATTTAAGAGAAGAGTGGAATCCAAAGTAAAAAGTGAGCATTTTTTTATTAATAACACATAAAGTAAATGAAATAAGTACTTATGCAATATTAAAATAATAAAACTTTTGTATTTCAGAGTTTCCAAGTTCTATTCGTTTCAGTCCTTAACTGTAAAACTATAACAATTCAGGTCTGCATTTTATTGCTAAAAAATTCTATAAATACTGAATTTTGAGCTCATATGAATCATTCGTGCATTGTAAACCATAGTGTTAAAATATTTGGAAAATCCAACAATAAAATTTCTAAAAATTGACCACAAGTTATTCAACGGTAAAAAGGACTATTACCAAATACAGCCAAGGCATCTCAATAGAAATCCGGGGCCTTCACGTCCAGATAAAGCGAACTTATTCGCGCACTTCGGAAAGAAATATGGCGACATTGGCAGGAACATCAAAGTCTATAAAAAAATCTGTAGATTAAGGAGCTACAAGGTACAAAAAGGAAGGAAGATGAAAACTGCAAGAAGAAGGACGAGAAAACTTTATGAGAAGTAGCTGACGAAATATGATTGTGTCGTTATGGATAACAAACCCTACCTGTTTTTTTACTTTGTATTCCTATGCACATTCGAAGCAAGCGAAGTTTACTCAACTTCTGTGGTCAGCTCCATTATTTGGCTAAATAATTCAAATAGTTTAGCATAAAACAGACTCTATTGGATTCAATTAAAAGATTAAAAACATAAAGGAAACTCTTCACTTAAATTTCTTAGAATAATAAAAAGGCCTGAAGCGTTAGTTGAAATTTATAATAAATTTATATTTCATTCTATAAATTTTTGTTTTCATACTTGCAGCAAATCGTACTGCAACGTTAGTCAGAATTGCGTATTAAGTTTGCTTTTCAAAAGCATAAAATCTTTCCATAAGTAAAATAGTATTTAACATTTAAGGGTCGGTAAGGCTTAACTATAAAAACTTGTATATTTTTAACAGCGTAATACTTACTGCTTACACACTGTGTATTGCTCCATTAGATCAAAGAAATACACTACTCAAAACAATTAAGGGAAAAAAAAATATCAAAATTTTTTAGTGATTTTTAACGGGCTGTATCTAAGCGAGAAATAATCGTATCGAGGATCTGAAAAAAAAACGTGTTAAAGCTCCAAAACTCTAGTTTTTGAAACTTTCAGTCAAAAATTTTAAAGACCACGGTGCTCACGCAAATCTTTGATACGTCGATTTGTCGCGGAGGCATCCGATATTAAACGAAAAAGGACACTTTTGTATTCAACCATCGATATCTCAGCAACCAATGATCGTACAGAAAATTTAAGGGCAGTTTCGGAAACTGGAATAAATTTCCTAAAAGAATCCGTCAAGACATAAAAAAACTATTTTTTTTATCCGTAATTTCAATTTTTAAAAAGTCAAAAAAAGTGACATTTTTCCTTGTTTTGGTAAATTGGCCACATCTTTGCAAATACTAACGGAAAGGCTAAGGTTTGTAGGAATTTTTACACCTCAATGTACGCACAATAGCCCTGTAAATCCGCAGATCGATCCATTGGACGGTTCCTTCGGCCCGATTGATCAAAGTTTTGGAAAAAATTAAAGGAACAAGAATTGTGATCTCAAACATCGTGTAATCTTCATAAAAATGCAAAAATCATTCTTTTTCGACTTTTCTCACAATTATGCATCAGTCACTTGGTAAATTAAAAAAAAATACTTTTTTCTTTAGTTCAGTGGAACGACATTCTTATCGCTCCGAATTGATTCAATAACCACGACAACCACACACCTACCAGCCACCCTCCAGCCAATCATCCACATTCACTCCAAACCCATCTCACTAACTCACAAAACACTCCAAGTTCAGGACATCTTGTAATTAAATTACAGGTGAGTTGGACGTTTATAATTATCAGACTACTTCCTTTCATTCACCCACTCACCACCCACATCCCAACACCCACCCACCACGCATCTTCTAGCCCACTCATAACCCCTAGTATAAGACATCTCGTAATTAAGTTGCAGGTGAGGATCTCTTTCTTATAATTACCAAAGATATTCCTTTGATTCAGTGGAGCGATATTTTAATCGCTCCGAATCGTTTCAATATCGCTCCAGGAGCGGTTCGATATCACATTTGGAAAATAACGATCCGCTCCGGAGCGGTTCGATATTTTTATAACGCTCCAGGCTGAATCGATCCAGATATCGCACCGATCCGATCCGGAGCGGTTTAGAGCGATTTTTTTAAGCGAAATTTTGTATCGATTCGGAACCGTGATATGATGATAGTTCGGAGGGTGTTGTGTGATCGCTGCAACCCTCACGAAAGCCTGCATGTTCTGACCGCCCTGTCCCCCCTTGTAACGCGCCGTAACGTTTCGTGTTACTCCAGTAACGTATCACTCAGATGATAATTTCTACCTATAAATGTCAATTATGTTGCACAAAATACCGGAAAGTAAGAATAAATAAACAAAGTAAGAATAAATAAACAATAAATAAAACAAGACTCTTTTCGTATGTAAAAAAAATATGAGTAGTGTAGATATATCATATGTATAAACTGAGACGTGAGTCACGAGTTAAGAGTTAGGACTTTTAATTTTAACAAAAACTTAATAAACTTAATGTTACATAACGCGTTGCTTGACACCTCCCCTCCTCCGTATAACACACCTTAACGTTTCACAAGACCCCCCCCTCTCAACTCTTAACCTTAGAATAGATATCTATACTATGGCCTAATTGCGTTACGCAATACTTGAACGGCCCCTAACAGTGAGCTCGATTGTATGCTTGAATGGCATTAAGGGGCTAAATCCAGCCAGAGTGTGAAATTAAAGCGAAAGTTCAGGGTGATTTTTTTGTACAATAAAAAGTGATAATGGCATGGACTTTTTTTTAACAAAAAGTAGACGTAATGACAATACACTTATTGACAAAATCATGACAAAATATTTATTACAACATTATTTACTTCGCATCAAAAATGTTGATTTTTTTCACGGCTTCCTGGTGGAGGCTCCACAGCACGAACCAATAATCTGAAATCACAAAATAAAAATTGTTGTTAAAGGTAAACGTGTTTACAATTGCTTACCGATGTTCGTTTTTTTAAATTGAAGTCTTAAAAAAAAGGCGGCCATCAAACTTTTTTACGCATTTTTGGTCAAAAATTTATCGATTTAACTGTAAATTTTTCCAAAAATATTCATTATTTGTAAAATTTGCGATCGGGAAGCAACTAAGAATGTATTTTGACGTATTCATGCTAAATTTAAAACAAATCTGTCGATCGATTCAAAAGTTACAGCCGACACCGTATTGAAAAAAGGCTTTTTGAGAAAACGCGTTCAGAGTTTCTCGATTACATTTGCAAGCCTCAAAACCTAGAGAAACGTGCATTTTGAAGACCAAAACTAAAACGTTTAAGATCCGTAAATATTACTCTTACAATAGTGCATTTTGGTCAGGTGACAATCCGTCCATTGTGCGCTGGCAGTAAGATAAGCGCGCACGGCAATTACTGCTTCGAAAAAGCGTCGCCGGAGGGGGTGGAGAGGGTGCGCGTATGTCTTCGAAATTTCTTGGAACATCGTCTCAAAAAATTTTACACTATATTTTTGACAGTAATATCTAACTGAAAATGAAAAACAAAAAATGGATGTAAATTACCAAAATTTGGGAAAATGCTGAAATTTTGGTAATTTCAAAATATTTTTTTTTCAATTTTGGCCGTGACTGTACCTGCAGTGGTAGTAGTGAGATCAACATTGTTGACATTTTTGGAAAGGTCATTAGGATAGTAGTTTTTTGGCGTTTGTTTGATGTTGCTATGTTGGGTAGATCAAAAGATAAAAATAAAAGAGTAATGTGCATACCATGAAAAACTGAAATTTATGAATCACCTTGTAACTCCTAAACGGTTGAGATTGCCCCCCCCCCCACCCCTGCCATACAAATTTTTGTTTGGCTAGGTGAGATCTATCACCCCACTCATTTTGGCACATCAGATCTGAAACAACCTGTATACACTCAGGACTCTAAAAAAAGCGATTTTTCAGAAATTTTTCCTGAGAAGACCCTTTTATTTATTAAAGTAAAAATTTGTACACATATTATGGTAACTTTTAACGGTATTTTAAAATTTTTTATTTTTAAAAATAATTAAATTTAAAGCTGCTATAGCTGATTTCCGGGAGCACCTCTTAAAAATGGCGTCTTGCGGTGAGCACGATATCTCTGGACTGGATCATCAAAAATGTAAAAACCCAAAAATATTTCGTTAATATAATGTATTATCTTGTAATTAATCGATGGAATAAGCCAAATATTAATTTTTGACAAAATGGAGGCTTCTAAAAAAAATTGATTTTTGGCTAAAATTTAGGCCTTAAATTGTTTATAAATTAGAAAATATTTATCGGTGAGAAAAAACCTTCGATCAATTACTAAAAAATATACTTAAAAATCTTGTGTCAAAATTTGAGACTGATCGGTTCAGCCATTTCCTAGAAATCTTGCTCACCGACTTTGAAAACACAGTTTTGAGAAAATTGCGTTTAAAGTTTCAAAAGCTCTTTACACATAAGCAGGTGAGTAGCAGCTTATCCCTTACCGGTACCGCAAAGTTTTTAAGTAAATTGTGAAGCTATGAATCAGAACTCATTTTTATTGTACATAATTAAGTTTACCTACATATAAATTAATAATTAACAAGTAACTAGGAAAAAACATCACAGATAAGTAAAGTTCTTTTTATTTTTTGAACTAACAAATTATTATGTCTTTTATCAGGCTTTAAAGTCCAATATACAGTACTGTGAAAATTTTTAGGACCACTTAAATGCTTCGGGAAATTTTATTTTTTCAAAGCGCGCTTTTTTTTGCTGGACAGAGGGGGAAACTCAATATGGACAAGTAATAATCCTTGAAGTGTTTTTTGTGCTTTTTACATAATTTTATTTAAATTTAATGATTTATATAAAAAAATATAACAATTTTATTTTACAAACCATTGTGAATAATTATAGGACCAGATGTCTTCCCTAATAAAAATGAATAGCATTATCCTTTAATGTGGTGTCCTTTGGCGCTTATGACACTGGACATTCTTCGTGGCAAAGACTCTATGAAGTTTTTAGAAAATTCTCGAGGCAATCCCCTCCATTTCTCCATTAAAATTTCTTTTAATTGCCGGAGGGACTGTGGTCTCTTCTTTGCCACTCTGTCTTTAAGGATTTTCCAAACATTTTCAATTACATTCAGGTCGGGACTCTGTGCTGGCCATTCTAAACAACTTATGTTGTTGGTTTCTAGCCAGCGCTGTGTGGAAAGTGCGGTGTGGGGCCTGGCATTATTATGCTGCAACAAAGAACCCCGCAGTGGCATTTCATCCTCCGTGAAAGGAATTAATTTTTCCTGTAGAATGGACACGTAATACCGCTTTGTTACATTCTCTGTGCAGATATGGAAATCTGTATAAGTGCATACCCATACCAGAATACTCCGCCTCATACCGTCACTTTTCCCCCACCTGAAGGGTTGAGGGTTGACGCACTGGGGAACGTACAGCTCCTTTGGGAGCCTCCTCACTGAGACCCGTCAGTTCGGGAAGAATTGGAAAGAGCTTTCATCGGTAAAAATGATTTTTTTCCAATCGTTGGTACTCCAGTTGCGACGAGCTCTGCACCATCTCAATCATTTTTGAACATTGGTCCTGGTTAAACGGATTTTTTTCTGTGCAGTCCAACTCTTGTAACCACTGCCGCACAATAATTTCCGAACCAGTGACGAGTGCACGGATACCCCAGTCGCTGCAGTCAGTTGTACGGCCAGTTCTGCACTTGTTGCTGTTCTTCTTTTTTTTGCATAGACGAACAAGCCGTCTTAAAACTCTTTCGTTTAACTTTTTAGGAGGTCCTGACCTTTTCGATGTCCGATCACGCCGGTTTCTCGGTATTTGCAAATTGTGTTGTGAACACAAGTTTTGCTTATACCGAGCTTCTCCGCGATGTATCGTTCGGACCGTTGCTCCTCATATAATGCTATGATCTGAAAATGTGAAAACATTAATAAATTGAAATAATTTAATCACTTTGTGTTGTTACCTGTGACAATTTATTAGAATCCACACTTCGTTTTACCATATTTTCTTAATAAACTTTCAAAACTGACCTATTCTCGCCAAAACTAAAACCAAAAGTGCGATTTCGCAAACAAAGCACAGTTTACAACTTTCTACCGATAATAACTTAGGAATTTGTCACACTTCCTTAAAAAATAACGGTAGTTCTGAGCGATATTGCCTTCTCTCTTATGAGGGAAGACATCTGGTCCTATAATTATTCACAATGGTTTTTTAAATAAAATTGTTATAATTTTTTTATAAATCATTAAATTTAAATAAAATTATGTAAAATGCAAAAAAACACTTGAAGGATTATTACTTGCCCCTATTGATTTTCCTCCTCTGTCCAGCACCTAATTTTTAGAATCACTGTATAAAAATACAAACTAAGTAATAATAATGGTTACAAACTTTTTATTCTATTCTTGCTGTTACTTTTCTTGCAGGAAAAACCAATGTCTGGCTAAAAATTTCTTAAAAACCGAAAACGAAATTCGGTCGGACACTAACACTAAGTTTGGTACTTCAAAAACGTCGTAATTGGCATCACTGAAAGGAGTTTATTCTAATCTGTGTCTCTCCAATTACATTTCTCTTGCTTGCTTGCTTTTCAACAACAACTGCCATAGTAGGCAGATTAAGTTGGCAACAGTTCAATTTAAACGTTGAATTATTTATGATGTTTTTGCAGCACTATATATTTAAATTGAAATTGGTAAACAACCACATCCTGTATGAAGAGGTGGTACATGCGTCCAAATGTATTTCCTTCACTAAATGCGAATTTCATTTGAAATATATCATATAATTGAAAATGACGGTTATTTTAATTGAAGTGCAACCAACTTAATCTGCCTACTATGGCAGTTGTTGTTGGAGAAAAAATCTGAACCACGAAAGAATACTCTCCGTTAAAAAAATCTTAATCTAGCAGTATATTGGGCAACATACAGAATCCAACTGCAAACTGAACGAAAGATAATTTGGCAACACCGTTCAGAATTCATTGAAAAGTCAACTTAACTAATCGTCCATACTAGTCGTTTACTTTTTGGTACAATCCGCCATATTGCAGGCGGCATTCGTCATTTCATCGACTTTTTGTAGTATTCATGTTGTGATTGATCCGTAAAAACTAAATAATCGGGGGCACCGCAACAGACGTCTTTATGGATATTGTAATGTTTGTTGGGGCCCCAATCGCGCCGCTGTTTACCGTGTTAAAATCGTGTATTGGTGCAAGGTGAAACTTAGTTATATTGCAGTAGTAGAGTGTTGAAGATAGCAAATAACAAGAATAAAATCTAATTTAGTGTGCAGTTTATCAGTTAATTGCGGTGAATTAGTGATAAAATAGTTGAATAGTCGAAAAAAAAATTTTCGGACCTCGCCCGTCAAATATTATATATAGAGAACGACACATACACACTGTCACGCAGCCATTGATAACAGATAATCGCGTACGTATTAAATAAACAAACATTTTGCAGTGCTCTTTTCTGTATTAAATATCTTAAGTTTGCGGTTTTGTTGAAATAAATTTGTAAATGTAACATAATTCAAGGATAATTCTCATAATTTGCCAGTAATTGTTATTTACTGAACAACAAACACGTGAGTTTATCGCAAATTACTTACACTAGCTTAGTGTTATGTATTATGCATGCACCTGACAAATCGCTATACAATTCGACCGTTCAGCTTGTGTGTGTTGAATGTGAAATTACTTTCATTCCGCCAATTCTTATAGGATTACATTTGCAAATAGAAAAATCTTGCTGCCGTAAATGCAATTTACACCGCGGTCTTCTTAAACTCAAAGAAAAATATTCCATTTACGTGGAATTCAATAAATTCAATCTTATAATTGCATATATGTGGTACACACCAGCTTGGGATATGAAAGGGGATTTTTATCTACACTTGCACGCAGCCATAGTTTTCTCTTAAGCTTACAAGCGTTCTTTTTGCACCTAGGCAACAATCAAAATCTACTGAAATAGCTAAATAGTTTTTATTCTGTTAATGAAAACCAGATAATTTATTTTCATTCTAAAAGCCATATTATACCTACTTATTCCAAATACGTGCAGATCAGCGGATAAACAAAAGTTGTCTAGTTGCTACAGGAACGAATTGAAATGAAACAGTGTAAATGATATGCCGAAAAAAGTTCTAATTAAGAGTTTTTATTATAATTATATGTATTTATTTATGAATAAATAATTTCTGAATGTGGAATAAAATGATTAGTTAAATGAGCATCTATAAAGGAAAGTATTCTGTCAAATCCTCAGAATATCTACACCATGCTAAGTATGTATCAGAAATTGGAGAATCTTTTCTTTACCAATCTGGAATGAGGCTTATTTTTTCCCACCTCTTCTCCCTACTATTTTGTTAAAATCATTTTGGGAGAATTCAAGTCAAGCTTAGAAACTTTATTACTTTTATTATTTATTAATATAAAACCATTGATTTGTAAAGAATGAATTAAGTTTTTGAATTTTATCTTCATAAGAATATTGAAATAACCATTTTTTTTAATTAGCTAAATGAAATATTTGCATTTGGTTTAAGTTGATCCACCAACTCGATCTCAAAAAAGGTGCACAAAAAAACCTAAGAGGAAGAGTCATTTTATAACGAAAATAAAAAGTTGTCGACATTTCCTTTGTCATCCTATTTGACAGAATAAATTGCGATATTAATTTTTAGGCCTTAAAAATTTAGAACTAATTTCACGTGGATTGACATACATGAAACTAAACCAGGTATGTTCTTATTAAAACCATGTGAGCATCCTATTTGCAGTTCCTGTCTCTTCCTCTGATCAATTTTTGCTTTTCCCTTTTAATACCAATTATTTGGCAAGCGTACGATTTCCGTGGCGCCACTATCTGATGAACTTTTTTGATAAAACATCTTAAAAAAAATTTAAAAAACAATAAATAGAAAAATTCGATATCTCGCTTAGTTTTCGCGATATCGAAAGTTAAAATTTAAAAAATTCGATAAAATTTTGATGAATTTTTTTTATAGAACTCCTTAAAATAGGCTACCTTTTTCGGGAAAGTTCGGCTTTTACGTCGAAAATTTATTAGACTTTATGGGAGCAAGAGGTGTATTAATCTAGCTTCTTCTTTTATTAACTTGTCCAAAGCTGGAGAATATATTTCAATAGTAATATAAAACACCCCGCCCTAATTCTCTCCAACTCTAAATATTCACATGTAATTGGCAATGAAATGTTACAAATTTTCAATTATTCGAAGTGCAAAAACTATGTGAAGTTATGATTTCCGCGCCCAATATTATATATAGCCAAGTTAAATGACAAACTCAGCTGCAACTGAACACACTTTTCAATTTTCAAACTGACAGGTATTCAGAAACTAAGCCGAAAAGCACTGAAAGTAAACCAAGTTCGGTTTAAAAATGTTGCTGGTTGAGTACACTTTTCGTTTTGACGTCCATGTAACTAGCGACCAGTGGCAAGATGATAGAACATCGAAATTTTCGAAGTTCGATCATCTGTCGATAATTGGTATGTTGTAACACTTTCGACAGGCGATATTTTCATTAAAACTTTACTTCGGTTTGTTGATAGTGATACGAGAAGCGATATAGTTGAAATGTAAGTTTTTTTTAATATTATTTTCTGTAATCTATAAAGTTATAAATTAAGAGGAATAACATTGAAATAATAAAAGCATTTTAGATATATATCATAAGTTTTGTAATGAAAATACAAATTAAATGTAAACCCCTCTTGAATTATCTCTTATTTTCTGTTTTTTCGTCACCAATCGGGAATTTTAGGGTGGGTCAAGCTGGCACTGTCTTTATGGGCTAATTTTGTGCCCAAATAAAAAATTGTGCGCTCGATAATTAACGCGGCAAATTACAGTTGTAATTTCCAGTGCCAGCTATCGGCAAGCTAGCACTGCCTCTCCCTGGCAGGGTTATACTTGGCCTTGGATAAAAAATGACAGCGTTAAAATTAAGTGCTATTTATGTGCTTTAAAATAGCCGGGACCGATTTTCGAAAAAATCATCCCTTGCATAAAAAACAACCCCTATAAGAAATTGATCATTCTATGTCCTCGGGCAAGTGAGCTTTTAAGCTTTTATTAATTCGTATTAATAATTTTTATGCAAGGCATGATTTTTTCGAAAATCGGTCCCTACTATTTTAAAGCACATAAATAGCACTTAATTTTAACGCTGTTATTTTTATCCAAGGCCAAGTATAACCCTGCCAGGTAGAGGCAGTGCTAGCTTGCCGATAGCTGGCACTGGATATTACAACTGTAATTTGCCGCGTTAATTATCGAGCACAACATTTTTTATTTGGGCACAAAATTAGCCCATAAAGAGCACATTATTTTGCTGTGTCGCTTTTTTAATTTTTAGTATGTGACAGTGCCTGTTTGAGCCACCCGGAATTTTATCCATTTAGGACAAATTCTTCTCCAAGGCACTACTTATTTCATCTATAGATTTAGAAACCATAGACTGGTCCATTGAGTTAAGCATCACATCTCCATAAGTTCTTTGATAAGAACCAGTAGCATAAAAATTTAATACTGCTGCCAGTTTTAAAGAGAGAGGCATTCTTGAATTTTTTTCTGAATTTGTATCACTCAAATTCATCTTTTGTTTCCTCCAATATTTCCAAAAAAGCTTCTTTGGATACACTAAAAGATTCTTGAAACCAAGAATTATAAAACTGTGTCATAAAAATGAACTGTTTTGTGCAAAAAATATATAAAAATTACTTTTTGTTTGGCATATCCATATCCATTTTCGCTATCTTCCACAAATAAACCAACTCAACTACAAAAATTCATCATTTTGATTCATAATTAGTAATGTATAAAAATTTTTAAGAGCAAAATTTGTAATGCGGAATGTTGTATATGTGGAAGGTTGTATATGTGGAATGTCAAAAAGTTCGAAAAATATTTCGAAAATGATAGAATCGCCTGTCGAATGAAAATGTTGCAACATACCGCCAAAGAGATATTTTCGCTTCGATGATCGCTTTCAAAGTGATGTTATAACATAATGCCACAGGTAATAAACTCAAACACCGAACTGGCATCTAACACACTCATATGACATTTCAAGTTCATTTTTGAAGGTGTAATTTAACAAGAGACCCAAATTGCAAACTCAGTTCAAACTGAGTTCGGTTTACTTTCAGTTTGTCATGTAACTTGGGTAATATATATATTCTTGTTCAGGACAAAAAATACTACAACATACAAAATTTTCAAGTTCATCGGAGGGTGTATCATAATCTGCATAATTTCCAAAATTTTATCGAATTTTGAAAATTTTTACTTTCGATATCTCGAAAACTAATCGATATATCGATTTTTTTATTCTTTTTATTTTTTGCTTATTTCAAGGTGTTTTATCAAAAAAGTTCATCAGATTGTGGCGCCACGGAAATCTTACTCACCCCGACAAATCTTTCATCTTCAAAGATGGCAGCAGTAACCCCAATTTTACCCTCGCGGCATTATTATCTAGAGAAGTAGGTAAGTAGGTGATCTGGAAAATTTTGTTTTTTTTTTCCAAAATGGCGCATGGTAGAAGCCAAAGGGTAAAGTTTTGGCCTAAAATTACGTACTAAATTGTTTATAATACCTACCTACTTCACTAGAGAATTATAGAGCTTTGGGAAATTTCTCAAGTATCGGTTGAGAATTACGCGAGCTAAGATACGGTGACACAAAAGCCTCGGTCATCTGTTAGAAGCGAACTTTACCCATCTCAGGTAAAGTAAGTCTGTGGTGAACCCAGTAACGTATAGGTTGTCAGGCCTATTGATGCATTTCCTCTTGGGTCCCTTAAAAAACTATTTTTTTGGACAATGTGTTAGAGAAATTTTTTTTTTAATTGAAAGATATGAATTTTCCCATTCCTATGAACGAAAGGTTGGCGGAATTTTTCCCCTCCTTCCCCTTGCCAGCCACGCTTGAAAATGCGCGTGCTAAGGGAAAATCTACCCCATGTGTTAGAGGGATGAAAAAAATGGAAATGAAAGATTTTCATTTTCTCTTTGATTTTGCGGTGGGTTGGCGGCCTTTTTGTTAAAAAAAAAATTACTGCCGCACTCAAAGATGCCTTCTCTCGCTATGCTTCCTGTCATTAATTACTTGTCCGCGCACACACATTGTCCAAAAATCGTTTTTGGAGGGACCCAAAAGGCCCTTATTTTTCAGGTCATGCATCAATAGGCCCGGCAACCTATACGTTACTGGGTTCACCACAGACTTACTTGACCTGAGCGTGGTAAAGTTCGCTTCTAACAGATGACCGAGGCTTTTGTGTCACCGTCTCTCCTACAATTAGATCTCATTATTTTATGGAATGATTTGCATCGCCAAACCAGCCAAACCGGACTTGACAAATATGTATTTAAAATGTTAGCTGACTTATATATAATAGAAACTAAGACCCTAAGGAATAATTTTGATAAAAAAAAATTTCGATTTTTCATTATTCTATAGTGGCCTTACCCCTTAAGTAGCACTACCCCTTATTGCCCTGAAAACAAAAACAATATTTGTCCATTTTGTTGTAAAGCAATCCAATATGTTAGGTTATGCCATTTTTAAAACTAACGCAGTAAAAAAATCGCGTGGAATAGACGAAGATTGACGTAGAAATACTTCGTAACTCAAAAGTAAGTGGAATTTTTTATACCGATGATCTAGGCGTTGGGCATATTAGTTTACGGGGAATTGCCACGTCAACTCCAAATGGAATCCACAAATAAATGGCCACATAATTTTGTGCATATCAGGTGTTACTTAAACTTACATCTGCGAAGTAGTCATGTTTCTCTCTTCCTCTTATGTTATTGCGGAAATATTGAGAAATATGTAGATACAAGCCACTGAGAAGTATTAAATTAGAGTGACTTATATGCTATCTCATATACATAGGTACAATTTTATTTTCAGTGGAGGAAAACCATTTTTAATTTTCAATATTTACTGTGAATTTGCAGCTCTTGTGAGCAAAATAAAATAACCAAATATACGAAATGACATATTTAACTTTTAATCTTTTATATTGTAAAGAAAATGTAAAAATCATTGGAATTACTGAAACAAAAATTACAATTGGTCTAATCTGCAAAAATGCTTACCCAAATAATGGCTCCGGGGGAGGTGTGAAGTTAGCCCCCACGGAGGAAGTTTTAAAAAATTTTCAACTTTGATTTTGAAAAACTTATTATCTGGACCAAAAAACTGAGGGGTGGGTTTGAAAAAAGTGTGAAGTTAGCCCCGATTTTTGTTTTTTGATTAAATCGCTTTCAAAAAGTGGGTTAATAAAACTAATCGGTGGGTCAACACGTTCATTCCCTGTTCAAACGTATGACCTATTAAAATCGAATTTTCGTTTGATTCGGGGGCTAACTATTGTCAAAAAACTTTTTTTCAACGAGCGGGTCAACAATTTTAGGGGGTGGGTCAACGTGGTCAAACGATGGTCAATCGATGTAGCTAGCGATTTTCGAATTTCATAAAATTTGAAAAAACTGTGAAGTACAATTTTTGTTTTTTGAATAACTCGTTTTCAAAAAGTGGGTTAACAAAATTAATTGGTGGGTCAACATGGTCATTCCCTGGTCAAACGAATGAGCTATTAAAATCGAATTTTCGTTCGATTCGGGGGCTAACTTCACAGACCTGGGGACAACCCTATGATGTGTTAGCATATCTTTGACTGGAAGGGAATGAGAGTATATGAACTCCTTATTTTGTTTTTTTGCGTTGCTGCAAGCTAGACAACAGCTTAGAAGGGCGTGTTTAATTTTAAAATTTTTATTTTTATAAACTCACGGGGAGACCGAGGCTTGAACCTGGAACCATGGCATGGTGATCGTTTATAGTTTAAAGAAATTTGCACCGACTTCATAAAAGGCGCTAAAAAGAATAATATTATTAATATTATCCCAATTACGACGTTTTGAAGTCGGTGGCAAGTTAATGAAACAATACGTTAGGCACGTTTACGCATGTCGAAATGTTAGAAAAAGATTCGCGCAGTGTGGGTAAACAATTTTGTTTTGAAATATTTCAGACTTAGGAATATTTCTGATAAAAGCTGAATCTTATCTGTAGCTTTTATTATTCAAAATAATTTACATAACTAAATAATTAAGAGAATAATGTGCTCTGTATAGATTTTTTAGCAAATGTGTATTTTGCAATTTTCTGATAACACGGTGACTTTTGCAGTCTTTTTAATGTGTTCTAACAACCTAAGCCTATCGGACATATTTTGTTTTTATTTAATAAGTACTTTACTTAAAAAACACGAATACGAAGAATTAAACAGTTAAAAAGCTTGTTCTTGCAAAATCTTTGATGCATTAAAAAAGTATAGATAGCAAAAAATGACAAAAAATTTCAGGTTGCAGGTGTTAAAAATTATTTTATTCTTTTGCGATGGGATGGCATTTTTTTCTGAAAGCAGGCAGACGGAGCAACAAAAGCCGGGAAAATTATAAATTCGCTAAATTTCAGAATATCCTGCATTAATCGAACTTAATGACAGAAAGGTTCTTTTACAATATTTATGTGTACAATTTATCCGATATATTTTTTGCACCTAATAGTGTACGGTGTGTGTATAGTGTAATAGTGTAATTAAACTCATGCATTTATTCGAAATCTTTTAAAGAACCTCTCATAATTGTTTTATTCTTATCATTTATGGTCAAGCTTGCGGAAAAGGGAATTAAGTGCCAAGGTTATAAATATAAATATTGTTTTCTAATTAAGATTCCGAAGGCAAATAAGTCTTACCTTATTTTGAAAAACAATAGTTTTTTATTAAATATAATCATACTAATATTATGAAATTCTAGTTTCAGTCTGTAGGTATATTGTTTTCTTCGGGATGAAATTAATGTAGTGGGGTTAAAATACAATACTCAGACAATAATTATCAATTTTGGGAGGTTTTTCTATCTGTTAAACGTGAAAATATGAGTGATTTTGGTGAGAATGATGTAGTAATTTTGTACCCAAAGATGTTGTCAACGAAATATAAGCTATTTTTAAATATAGACTGCTCAAAAAATGTATAGAGTGAAAGTTGCAAATGTATAATGTACAAATATAATTGCTAACTAATAGCTCGAAATTGCATTTAAAAGTTCTAAACAATTTTGTACTGGCTAATTTACGGTGGAGTAGTTATGTACTCTGCTTCTCATAATAATTCATTAATAAAAACATCTGCTCGAATTTTTTAAGATTTTGGATTTTCTGAGTATCTATTTTCTTTATTATTGAAAATTTCAATAATTTCAATGCTCCTCTTTCTTTCTTTCAATGCTCCTCTTCCTAAGTTCACTTGCCCGTGAAAAAAAATACTCCTCAACTACCGTTCTGATCTCATCTAAAAAGTACATATTTTGTCCGTCCAAATGATTTTGAAGACAATATTTGGCGAATACAACACTGGCTTCCAACTGAAACGCCTCCAGCTTTTGTACTGTCATCCTCACTGTATGTTGCCGAGCTTTATCCTGATCGAAGAACACCTTTCATCTTGAAACCAGAGATGGTTGCTATTCTAAGGTTGACTTAAGCCGCTCAAGCTGTCCGCAGTACATCTTCTTTATTATCGTTTGAGTTTACAAGTTCAAAGTGGACTACACCTTTCATATCTCACCAATCATATAACAACACCTTACATGGTTCTTTAGCCTGGGGTGCCGGTGTTTCTTCTTTATCTACCCAGGACTTACGTTTATTGTCCGATCCTCGATCTTTCCTTTGCGTTGTTGTCTTTATTGAACTCATAAAGCAAAATATGCCGAATATGCTCCTTTGTCATTTCCATTTTATATTTGAAAAATTAACTAAAAATCGAATTGCACTTTTCAAGATTTGCACTACAAGGGGACAAGGTGAATTTCATAGATTCGAGGCGAAAAATAACATAAAATGATGGAAAAAGCTACTTTTACTGCATTGTTGTAACTTTTTGCCGTCCTTCCTTTCTTTGAAAGAAAACATCATCAAATATCATTTAGTACCATTGCCGCTCTCGTCGTTATCGCATGATATGAGAAGCTGCGGTGGGTGAAAATGATAGTTTGATGGAGAAGTACAATCGAAATAGACGTACTCGAGATGAACGTGTTATGAGCAACCGAGCACATGAGCCATGCTTATGCCGGAATGCTACAACCAAAGCTCCCACACTTGGCGTGGCGTAAGGCCCTAATATTACTTACATATTTAAATGGGTGTGTAAGAGAGCTGTCAAATGGAGAATGGCAAATGAAAAATTCCAAAAACAACGCAGGCCCGAAAATTTATTTTAACATAAATGTTTAAATGTGCGGAGCATTACGCCAAAAAATAGTATTAGTTCTGGTTTAACTTCTTTCCTTACCTCTCAGGGTCATAGGGTATTAAACACAAACATACAGCTGGCTTCTACGATTAATTAATTATCGAGTCATTGGTTCAGGATCTGGTTCGTATGAACAGTCTCGATTTTAGAAACTGGCCAGACTTCACCTAAAAGGAAGATCGCCTGGCTGTCCACCGATCTTTAGTCCTCGCAATCAATCAGCTTGGTATGACCTTGGAACCAGCCAACGTCTCAACAACAAGGAGTGGGTCCACGATTCTTCACCTTCCTTGATCTTATTTAGACCGTAGGAATTTAGAACTAGTTTAACGTAAGTCAATTTACGTAATACCGCATCCTGGCTTGTTCACCGTGGCCACAGCGGTCCCTTCCTTGAAGCAAGGGATGCACTAGATCTCGGTTTGAAGAGTCTAGTGCTGGCAAAAGAAGCTTTAATGCGGTTATTTCCCGCAGACGATTTTCTACAATCTGTGTGGGACGGGTTTTCCTTTACGGTCAAGGTCCTCCCAAGGGAATTTTTATCTTAGCTTTATCAGATTAGTTAGTGTTCATTTACAACTGTTTTCCTTGCCCACTTTCTTGGCCAATGGGGGATCATCCATGGACCGCACCCCATGCCAAGTAAACTCCATAATTACGCCCTGAGGTGGACAGGTATCAGGGAGGCAGCGTTAGAATACAGCCAATTACCCCTGCCTGCAAACTATACAGTGGACACGAAACGCATAACACCCTGGAGTTTTATTTACGAGAATATCTTTTTCCGCTCGACAACCATTAGCCAGCACTCATCAAGGTCAAGATTTCCAACCGTCCTCACATGGAGGCTAACTTTCATTAGTGTACATAGTTACAGCAGGCATACTAGGGTATTACAGTTCCCCCTGTGAACTTGATGGGCGATGGCCTCTTAAATCGTTAAGATTGACCCCGTCCTCCCATACAACTTTTTATTTGTTTCCATAAGTACTGTCACCTCTATAGTATTGGCTTCTGAAATGGAAACACTCTGTGTAGTAATATGTATATGCTTCCATTTTATTATTTACAATGCGACAGCATGGCTGTATTACAGTTTTAATTAAATTAAACTTTTCCTTGTCAATATTTGCATTCTTCCGGAGTCGTATCGATTCATTCTGAGAATAAAAATTATGTAGTCCAATGAAAGTCGCCAAAACAAAAAAACGTATTAACTATCGTAGTGTAGTACGTATCCGTCCGTCATTTAGCTGGGAAAACAAAGAATTTTCCAGCTCCGCTTCAAATAAAAATATATACATTATATTGAAAGAAATGAAGATTCTACCATTCATCACAATGCACAATGCCATTACTTTATGTAATTTGTTTCTATTTAGAGTCTCCCATTTTATTTTATACAGTACCGCAAAAAAAATAAGACTAAGCCTCTAATTAAGTGTAAATTAGATTAAATACATTTAGTGGATGACCAAGTACAAGTGCATTAAGCAGGAGCCAGGTAGCAGTTAGCTATAGTCTTGAGCAGAGCACAAATTTAATTTTTGAAGCTTAAAAGTTTTACTTAAAAATTTTCGTAAATATTTTGGCGTATGGTAAAACATCGCATGTTAGTCATAGTTCTAGCTTTACTGAATTATTTTATGAGCATACGCCCTTGCTATTGACAAAATTGGATTATTGTTAAATGACGCGCAGAAGAAGCCTTACAGGAAATATTTTCTATTCACTTTTAGAAGTCAGTGAGCAAATTCTTGAAGCATATTGCACAGACATAACTTCTTTAGCATTAACAGAGGACAGAACGTGATTTTTTAACTTCAATTTTTTTATTTAATTTTTTGTGTAAATTATTTCAGAATAGTTTAAATATTTTCTAATTACTCATATTTCTCTTCTTTCAGATGCTTCCTGCAATGCTAAGGAAATTTTTTGGGCTGCACGTATGTGGAATATAATACTGCGCAAAAGGTCTAAAAGTTTATTAGTTTTGCAGTAAATCGCATGATTATTTCATGGACTTTATATTATTTTTATTTTCCAAGTGAAAATTACTGTGTTTATTTTGAGTAATTTTATAATTGATTTGAGGTGTATGTGTTATAAAGTGAAAATTCCTATTATACGCAAAATAATTTGAGACGACCGGAGGGTGTGTTAATTAGAAGTTAGTATGGAGTGCTGCTTATCCGAAGAAGCTAAGGAACAGAAACGCATCAACCAAGAAATTGAGCGGCAGTTACGTCGAGACAAACGAGATGCACGACGAGAACTTAAACTGCTATTATTGGGTTTGTATTAATTTTTAATTTTATCTGTTCCCTGTAACAATTTTTTTTATAAATAACATTCGATTTGTTGACTTGTTGACTTTATTCAGCGATACAATATCATGTAAACATTAATAGTTCTTGTGAATAATGCATTAAGAGGCATTCTCGGAATACCATGGGAAAAATAGGGGTTTTTCAAATGAGATTTATTCGCTGGCCATTGGAAATAATTGAATGAGTTTTTTTTTTCTTTTTATTGGGATTCTCATTTGTTTTACAATTTCCTATGGTTGCTTTTATGTTTCCGTTTTGGCAGTCAGTAGACGACATTGTTCACAAGCCCCTTTTAAAATCATCCAAAACGGTGGACTTGATTGCGCAAATACGATACATCTGATTTTTTTAAATTCTTAATATAAAGACATTTTTTACAAAATGGCGGTCGGTTGAAGTTAGGCGTCCAGGAATCGACCGAAATCTTTCGAGCAAAACGAATCTAAAGTAAGTGAAAATTCTTCAATAAAATAAAAGACACGTGATTCGATAGAGGATTATATAACGAACAAAGTGAAACAAAAACCAATCAAATCGGTTTAATAGTCCTCGCTAAAGCACGCATCGAAAAAATCGAAAATCTAAAAAATGCATGACTTTGGTCGGAAGGGAATTAGGGTAAGGGGAGTGAGGAATTGTAATTGGTATTAAATAAGTAAAATTTACGGAAATAACAGAGCTATAGAGACACACCCAGTTAAAGACATCGAAATAATCATCGAAAGGTGTATTTAAAGACCCTCAAGAAGACGATCAACCAAACAAGAATTCAAAATGAATGCCCCTTAAAGGAACCTCTACCTTGGAGCATCATTTTTTGTTGCTCCGGACAAATAAACATTTCGCATTTATCAAAAAAACTATTTTGTCAATGAAAAAGAAACACAATATGGCGGTCGTCGCAGCCGCTGCAAATCAGACCTGCAAACCACCTGCGGTGGCAAACGATAATCGCAGTTGCCCCCCCCCATCCCCCCCTTGATCTGTTTTAAACAAAACTTTAAGATAGCGCATTATTCGAAACTCCTTTTTTTTAAACTATTTTATCGTAGACAGAGAACCATCGTAGTCACTCTAAGTACAAAATTGTTATCATTTATCAATTAGGAAACGTATTGTGTACAACCGAATCAAAATCGGTCTATGCCTTATGAAGCTAGGCGCCGCCCATCGTCCAACTCTCACCACAAGCCACAATTTTTGTCTGAATATAATTATATACTCTATGCATTCAGAATCATCTAAATCAGTCCACGCGTCCTTCCACCCCAACCCTAAGTCAAAATTTTTCCATAGAGTAGCAATGGAGGATCATACTGTACACAACAAAAAATTATCTGAATAGGTATGTGAATTAAGAAATTGGGTAACGCCCCCTACGCACACCACCCCACCTCATAAATTTTTGTCGTATCAGTGGGGCAACATATTATACACATCAAAAGAAGAATCATCCAAATAGGTCCAGGCGTTACGAAGTTAGACTACACCTCCCCCCACCCCACTCTAAGACCAAATTCTTTTCATTATTAGCAATGGGGTATCATACTATATACATCCAAAAAATCATTAAAATCGAGCAACGCGTTACGAAGTTAGACTACCCCTCCCCACCCCATCCTAGGACCAATTTTTTTTCATTGCTAGCAATGGGGCATCATACTCTATACAACAGAAAAAGAATCATCCAAATCGGTCCACGCGTTACGAAGTTACGTTTCACCTGCAACCTCCCACGCCCACTCCACTTGAATTCTTTTTGGTATGATACCAATCGGGGAACATACTCTACTCAACAAAAAAAGAATCATCAAAATCGATCCACGCGTTACAAAATTATGCCCGGTCAGACAAAAAAAAAATACGCGTCGAACTTAGAATTTCAGCTCAATGGGTTGAATATAGTACTCAGAATCGTGGTCACCATATTAAGAAACATATTTTCGAGAAAAAAAAGTACACTCGGAAGTTTTTATAAATACCAGAATTGGACAATTAGGTCACGGTTTTGAGATATTTGAGGTTATGTACTGGAAAATGGTTTTTTCGCTACTTTTGAGGTTATGTACAGGATGCACAAAATTTTTTGCTCCTTTTTTCTAGTTCGATTATTTAATGCTACTCTTAAGCTATTGAGCGATCGCCTAAGATTTTTCTTGAAAAGTTACGAAAAGTTTACGTAACCTTAAAAGTAGCAACAAAAAACCATTTTTCGAGTACATAACCTCAAATATTTCAAAATCGTGACCTGATTGTCCAATTCCGACCTCGGATTCGGATTCTATACAGCAAATTACTTTAAAAATTACTCCCTACTGCCTAGTTACAATCATGACCCCATTTTCTATCGCACAGACTTTCTTATTCAGAAACCATGCTATATCTTTTCGAAAGGTTTTGACGCCCTAAATCCGAATCCGATCTCAGAATTGCTTTATCACGTCAGGTTGTTGAGAGATTCTAACATAAGAGTGGAAAAAACTCGACTTTTTTACTCGGTAATTTTTTCCAAAAATCGTAAAAAAATTTTCTTTGAAATCTCAAGAATTTATTCCAAAGAATTTTTTCTCAAAACTCGGTGTTTAAGTATTAGTTTTACACTCTTTTGTCTGCGCCGGCAGGTACCGCGCGTGCTAGTTTCAAAACTTTAAACGCGTTTTTCTCGAAACACGATTTTTGAAACTCGGGAACACGATTGAGAAAAAATTCCGTTACCGATTTGCCAAAAAATTTATGAGCATATTTATTAACTAATTCTTGGTGCACTAACGTAGATATTTTTCGATATATGCTTTCAAAAACAATTTTACTTTCATTTTTACACTGAAATTTTAAGCGTTTTTGTTTTTGTTTGAGATGCTTCAGAATTAAGTTATCCTGCGTACAGTTTTTACATTTTCTTTTAAAGCGTCTCAGAAAGCGCCGCCTGTGCAAAAACGGCTAATTAAAAAACAAAAAAACTTAATTTTTTTATACTTTATAAAGATTTTAATAAAATAAAAAATATAAATACGTAAATATCTTGAATGGTTTTTTATGTAATCACATTTTAAAAATGACCTTTTTCTTTTCAAATTATTATAAAGGTCCGTTTAAATAACAATTTTAATTTCACGCCTATAAAGAAAACTATTCAATGAATGGCGGATGCCAAAGATATCCTCAAATCCATGATTTCCTTTTATAAAGTTCTTAAAATGTTTGTATTTTATTCTATTTTTGTTACAACTTCTTATACTGCCATTTCCCAATTAATGTTTTTGGTATCACATCGTCGAATCTGCTTCCAAACAAGTTCAATTTACTATTGCACTTATAGAAACTCATACGATCTTTGCAATGTGTTATGTACCATTTCCCATCATTCTTCTCGCCGGTCTTATTTTGTGACATGCTCAGTACCACTCAACGAAGGCTTCACACAAAACAATTGTTTTCATATGTATTCTCAGTCTCGCTCTTTCAATTTATTCCATAATTAAATTATTTGCTCAATGTATAGTAAATTAAGAGGGAACTTATAAAATTTATCTATCAAGAAATTAACGTAATTAGCTAAAGCAGTTTTAATCAGCAATTTTTTTCTATCAGGTAAACCAAAATAATTTGTTATAGAAAGCACATTTTATGAAACTTATGAATTATAAAATTCTTTACGACTGTTCCGCTGAAATATATATGTATTCATTAACTTTTTGTATACAATACTAGGTTTTTAAATAGAAGGTAAAAATAAGTTTATTATCAATATATACATATAATACATTTTATATTGAGAAATTTCCCTGTGCAAACATAAGAAAGATTTAAGACAATTATTATTTTTTTTAAACATTTTGTTAAAATATACGTATATATGCATACGTAATAAAATCATATTAGATTCTGTAGATATTTCACTTTGTGAAAACGGTCCTTAATTCGACTCATTTTTTTATGTATGACCCGGTCACTATCTCATAACGTGTGAATATGGTAGATTCGCGACATTCTTTTGTAGATTCCCTAAGCTATACCCTAAAAACCGGTTTAATTTGTAATGCCTGTTGTGATAAGGAGTGTTAGAAAATCTTTCTATCGATGCAAAAAGATTGAAAAATTGAGTTTTTATCCTAGCATGTTTATGGCTCAAAGTGGCCTAATAATTAAAGACAAAAATAAAATAAAAATAAAAGTTGAACCGACTTCACAAAAAGCGCTAAAAAGCATAAAATAATTTTTAATTTTATATATATTACGACATTTTGAAGTCCGTGCAAATCAAACAAAGAAACAACTACAATAAAAATATTTAATCGTCATTTCTTATGATGCGTAAACTGAAACGTTCAGGTATTATTATGTATTATTTTCAATTATGGTACTGTAGTTTTTTTATTTGTTTAATTTGCACCGACTTCAAAATGTCTTAATAGATATAAAATGAAAAATTTGTGACGTCGGTTAAATTTTTTTTTAAAACTATTTTATTTTTCACTTTTTAGTGTCTTCTACTCCATACAACGAAGAAAGAACCATCCAAATCGGTCCACGCGTTAATAAGTTAGGTTTAGCCCCCTACCCCACCACCATTTCACAAAAAATTGTTTCTTATGATATCAATCAAGGAACATACTCTACCGAACAGAAAAGAAATCGTCGATATCGGTCCACGCGTTACGAAGTTACTACCCCTCTCTCACCACCACCATAGGACCAATTTATTCTCCTATTAGCAATGGGAGATCACACCCTATACAACAGCAAAAGAAACATCGAAATCGGTCCACGCGTTACAAAGTTAGGTTCCACTCCCACCCTACCAACATTTTTTTTCTCGTGGTATCAACCAGGCAGCATACTCTACCCAACAGAAAAGGAATCGTAGAAATCGGTCCACGCGTTACGAAGTTATTACCCCTCCCCCTCCCCTACCACCAGCATAGGACCAAATTAATCTCCTATTAGCAATGGGGATCACACTCTATACAACAGCAAAATAAAGCTCCAAATCGATCCACGCGTTACAAAGTTAGGTTCCACTCCCCCCGTGAGATATCACGTTCACTGCAACGGTATTTTTCAAAAAACTCTATTCCGAGATCATCGCGTTTAAAGTTTTTGGACGCCGCTCGCCAAGTGCTTATGGATGGAACTAGCGCGCTGCGAACGGCTGTCATTTGAAATCTAGTGCTCCGATCTGGATGAAATTTCACACAGGTATTTTCGAAAGTATGTACTTTCAGAATATGCAATCAAAAAATTTTCGATTTTTTGAGCCCCAACTTTGTATATAACCCCTTAATATAATTATTTACTACATTTACAATTTAATCAGAAAATGGTTACTACATTTTACGCATGACGAATATCGTCGTCATGACACAAAATGCTGCCATTTCTCCATGACGGATATAGTCGTCAAACACAGCTGACTGGTTAAAAGTCGTTATAGAAAAAGATGGTCTAAGAATGGCAGGAAGCGGTCTATTTTTTAGTGTTTATCGAGCTACAGCGTAAATAGAATCTCAGAAAAAAACTTGCTCACGAAAAATAAAATAAAATGGAAGTGAAAAACTAATATTTTTAAAACATCGTGTAAACTTTACTGAAATAAAACAAATTGTAAAAAAGAAAAAGAAAATTATATCTCTCTGAAAAATCCTGGAACCTTCACGTTTACACCCCACGCACAGGTGCATTGTCGGCCATACTACTAGCTCTTTTCCATTCAACTTCGAAATACTTAATATCAACAACTTGGGCCTTTGTTCCTTTAAAACATTTTTGATTTGAGCCCAATATTTGTTGGTTAGGCGAAATTCCGGACAATTCGGCTGCTTTGGTACAACAACAATGGGAGGTAAAAGAGTTATGACTATGATTAAATTGCAGAAGCCGTTTCCGTCAACATACATCTACGTAAGCTGTGTGAAGTTGGCACCCCCTTTTTTGAATTTTGAAATATTTTTTTTTGCATTCGTTTGTCCATCGTTAGTCCATGTTTGTCCACCCATTTAGTTTTAGCTTCATTTCAAAATGGCGAACAAAAAACTTTTTTTACGTATTGTTTCACCAGCACCCCCAAATTCCGAAAAACGTTTTTTAGCTCCGCAGATCGTGTGTCCATCGTTAGTCCACGTTTGTCCACCCATTAGTTTCATTTCTCCACCCGCAGATTAATTGTAATTAATTATATAAAGTTTTTTGTCCGCCATTTTGAAATGGAGCTTGGACAAATAAAACTAATGGGTGGACAAACGATCTATGGAGTTCAAAAAGATTATTTTGCACCAGGGACCGTACCTGTTTTCTCTTTTTTCTGAAAAAGTGCTATTTTAACTGGTATTTCTGGACACTTATAATTCATGATTAAAACTAACAATTATTTTGGACTATTTATTGTTCCAGTGCAAAGTAAAAGTTCCATTTAAACTTTTATTTTTTCAGTTTGATGAAAACTGTTAAGAAGACCTTTTATTTATTCCTGGCAAAAATAAAAGTTCTATTTGACCGTTTTTTCTTTCTATGAGTTGAAAACTATTTAATTTTTTTCCTGGCAGCTATAAAAATATTATTATTTGTAACTAATTAAACAAGTTAACAGCAAAAGATTTTGTACCACAAAAAATAAAAGAGTTATTTCAGAGTTTTTAACAAACTAAAAAAATAAAAGTTCAAATGGACCAGTTATTTTTGCCAGAAAAAAATAAAAGTCCTTCTCAACAGTTTTCGTCAGACTGAAAAAATAAAAGTTCAAATGAAACTTTTACTTGGCACTGGAAAAATAAACAGTCCAAAATAACTGTTTTTTCTAGTGTCCAAAAATAAATGTTTTTTTCTAATGTCCAAAAATAACTGTTTTTGTGGTATAGATATGGATAAAAATGAAATTTTAAAAAATTCTGTCGGAAATCAATTGAGGACTCAATGAGAATATGTTTCATTTCATTTGGTGACTCCAATTTCCTTGGAACTTTTTCGTTTAAAAATTCAAAAATAACAGTTATTTTCGGTCCCTGTTTTGGACTTTTGGAATTTCGGTGAAAATATAATACAAAAAAAAGTTTTTTGTCCGCTTTTTTGAAATGGAGCATGGACAAATGAAACTAATGGATGGATAAATGTGGACTAACGATGGACAAACGATCTGAGGAGTTAAAAAACGTTTTTCGGAATTTCGGGGTGTTGGTAATGGGTGGACTAACGACGGACAAACGAATGCATAAAATTCGAAATTCCAAAAAGCGGGTGAAATTCAAAGAGCGTGCCTCTGAGTTTACACTGACTTCTTCTGCCACAGGTCGTGTCTGCCATGTTAAAAACTTTCGAGGTTATTTCATGGTACAACGGAGCTTCAATTTATTCGGAGCTCCTCCTCGTCTTCTTGAAATATAAAAATTCTGCCCCGGTATTTCATCGAAGTCAATCACCACGTAGGTTTCATCATCCATTATGCAACAATTAAATTTCGTCAAAAAATCATCATAAAGTTTGTGTGATCGCGATTTGGTCTTCTACTGATTCTTTAAATCTCGGTGCGAAACCTTTTTTACCTTGTATGCGATCAGCCCTGCTGTTTTCTTGTTTCGGCATCCATTTGATGATGATATTCGCACTTTTTCCGCTACCACACGTAAGGTAAGGTTTTCTTTTCTGCCTCTTTATCATCAGGCCCGAGATTTCTTCCCGATTACCTTTCAATTGTTAAAGCATCTCTAAAGTTGGCCAAAACATTTTGAACAGTCGATGTCGGAACACCAAGAAGTTTTGCCAACTTTCATCGAGACATCATTGAATTTTCTTGATGTTTGGTTAAAATGAGTTTTCTGTTTTTTATTTCCTTTGACCCCATAATTGTTAAAGGTATTGTTGAAACCGTCTCCACATTTTATTATTTAGATCTTAACGGTAGAGCATTGATTTCGGAAAAATTAAAATCGAATTTATAGAAGTAAAATGATATCACAATGAAATTGACCGGGTTTCTTCTAAAATAGTTTTTAAATCTTCACATTTCCTACCATAGTTCAGGGTAATTTTTGAGACATCACTGCGAAGCAAACATCATACCTTTTACCTTATTTCCCGTTAATTTCATACCAAATACGCAGCCGGAAATTAAGAAAAAAACGTAAATTGCCTTAGTGATTGAATTTTTTTAATAAACATAGTTATTTGACATTTACATAGTAAACATTACACTAACTTAATTTCAAAAGTATGAGCCTTTGCTAAGAGGTATTTTGGATGACTCGCAAAGTCACATACATAGCAGTCTTGACATCTCCGTTTGTAAAATTTTTAATATTTGTTGTTTAAGTACAGGGTATTAGTATTGTATACAACTTACAGCTTCTTAAGTAAAGCCGGTATTTGTAAAAACCATGTATGCCGGTATGTGTAAACACCATGATGTTGATGGCCCGAAAAGATTTAATTTAAGTCGAAATAAATATATAAAAAAATATATTTGCGCTAGCAAAGCTCTTTTCAACCGAAGATACCCCAGGTAAAATTCCCCTCTTAAAAGAAAGTTTTTTATAATTGTAAATACAATTTTCGTGTTTGGATACTCATATTATGTGTAAATTTCAAGTCGAAACTCATTATGAAGTTGGAAGCCTTTTCTGACAGACGGACAGAAATAATAATGGTCTTCCCGTTGGGACCCTTCGGGTACGGAACCCTAAAAATCACATTTGTTGCAAGTTGTCAGAAATTAATCTACCGTCACTGCTAGGTCATCAAAAAAAAATGTTTAACTACCAATATGTGATATTAGTTTAAAGTTAAAACTATATTTCTAACTTTTCAAAAGGAACAACAAATTTTAATGTATTTATAATAAAAACCATTCCATATTTACTTACTATCCTATCAGAAAGCAATCTTTGTCTAGCTTTTGTTTAAATGTTTAATTATTCCCTTTTTTAAATGATAAATACTGCTTATCTAAATTCTTATTTACATCTTTTTCTAGGAACTGGTGAATCTGGCAAATCCACATTCATCAAACAGATGCGAATCATTCACGGAAGCGGTTATTCGGATGAAGATAAAAAGGGATTCATTAAAATAGTGTATCAAAATATTTTTATGGCCATGCAATCCATGATTAAAGCGATGGATATGCTAAAAATTCAATATGGGTCACCGGAGAACGTCGTAAGTACATATATTAACGTAATAAGGATCCATTAGGTAATGACTTTTCATTATTATTTTAGGAAAATGCTGAACTAGTGCGGTCGATAGATTATGAAACAGTTACAACATTTGAAGACCCCTATGTCTCCGCCATTAAAAGTTTATGGGCTGATAGTGGTATACAAGAATGTTACGACAGGAGAAGAGAATACCAGCTTACGGATTCAGCTAAATAGTAATTGAAATTTTTACTAATTTTTATCATTTAAACAAAAACTATTCAGAAAAATTCATCACAATTAAAATAAGTAAGTTGCAATAATGTTCATACTCAAAAATTTTACAAGAACATGTAAGATCTTTTTAACTTTTCTTTTGTTATGATTAACTAAAATCCGGACAAAAGACATAAATAGGAAATAAATTGAGCGTTAAGAGCAACATCAATACTTTCATTTTTAAGATGTTTCCAAAGCTCAACGGAAACCCTATGATGTTGTAGTACAACATTGGCAGGATTCGTAAAAATAGGAAAACAGAAGATAGCAAACAATTTCACATTCTTACTGTTCTTGTTATAGACTTATAGAGGTTATGATAATGAGAATCCATTGAGGTTGAAGTGTGCACAAAAGCTGAAATCTACATGGAAAAGGCTAGAAATTTAGTTAAAAGAATAGCCATTGAAATAGCGGTAGAAGAGTGATAGACAACTGACGCTGCGTCTATGTTCCAAAGAATCAATCTCGGAATTGATTTCTTGCTTCTCGTCGGTCCTTACTTACTTATTCCACCTTAAGTATCTTCGATTATTCATAAGTCATAATCGTGTTATGTTGTTGAAGCTTTGTAATCATATGATGACCTGCTGCCCTTTGGTAATTTCAATTTGCCCAATGCTGGCTAGTATTCACATCATGATGATTGCGGCGTTCTGACTTCCTACTTGCCTTCGCCCAGCCATGCATGCTTGGTCTTTTCGACTAATTCAGATGGTGTCGGGGTTGAATGGTGATTCCTCACAAAATTCGGCTCTTCAAATCAGTCTTCACCTCGTTCCTCTAACTGATTCTTCTGTTATATATAGTAACTAGGTGTTATGAAAGAAAAATAAACTACTTCTATTTCATGGGTATCTAACTAATATTAAATAAAATATCTCCGGTGTGCCGAAAAATAGCCATCTTGGCACTCTTCAGTTTGTCCTTTACATTAATGATATTTCTACGTTCAAAGTTGTGTTGCGCTCACGATGTTAAAATGTGTTGTTTTTCTTGCGTACGAATGCGAAATTGTACGCAACTTAAATATCTTTTACAAATGGTATTTTTTAAATTTTTTGCTATGTTTAGTCGGTCTGTTAGCGCTTACATAAATCGCTGACTACACAATCAATGGTCGTGTACTAATTCGACTTGACAAAGCCAGGGGCTTAAGTATTTAGCGGAACTGCAACTTTACCTTCCAACGTCACATCGACATTATAGTAAAAAAGCTTAGTTTACTTTGGGTTTTATAAAAGATGGGCTAAAAAGTGTAATGATATATTGTATATTATTATTCTCGAAGATTTTTTATTTTTACGTTATCTTACTAGAAAATCATGTTTTGGTTCTGATCAAAGCATCATTTAAAATACAGAATTCATGTTTGAGGGCGCGAAACGAATTAACTACGACACAGGCACCACTCTGAGTCCAATCCCTGTGGTCTTTTGCAAATTGAAGAAGACGAGTTCTGTTGGTGTTTTTTAATGCAGGCTTTTTAAGGACAATTAACCAGCAATAACATTGATTCACAATCATCTTGTCAAAAACTAGGTGTAAAAATATTTTAAGACTAACTTCACGGCTGTCTTGCCACTCGGTATGATTACTGAATAAGAAATTAACCCCGTATTACAATTTTGGATCTACCTTGTTCCAAGCGCTGTATTCATGTTGCAGCGGATCTTCGTATGCTTAAAATACGTACCAACTGGTTTCAATGTGTATCCAGCATAGTGTACGTACGACTGAGCGCCTATTTGTGAGCGTTTTATTCACGTTTCATCGGATGGTGAATTTTGAAAGGCGTTTAAATTAACTATCTTTGTATGTTTACAATACGTATCCGCCGTTTTAAATTTAAAAAAAAGTTTAAAATCATAATCATAATAATGCTTTATTTAACAGTACAAAGATACATTAATTATCTTAAAGTGTACAAAGTAAGATGGTTAAATGAATTAATATTGATGGGTACTACAAATTTAAAAATTAAACAAAAATAAAAATAAATGCAAACGCTATAACCCCATGAATTGAGAACAAAATTACGTTAAGAAATGCAATATAGTAAAAAAAAAAAGAAGTACAAGAACTAGTAAGAAAGCGAAAAACAAAGAGCAAAGATCGAGAAAAGGAGAAGAAAAAAAAAAGCGAAACTACCGCCGATGTGCGCCATCACTCAGAAAATATTGGCCTGCGCTATGGATCTACTAAAAGTTACGCTGCAAACCGTGCGCTGCATGTCACTTGGTAACCGATGCCACAGTCGAGCGCACTTAGCGAAGTAAGAACGCTCAAATCTAACCTCATCATTAAATGCAACATTAATTTTCCTCCGGTATACTGAATCAAAAACCGGAAATATAATACTGGCATATGTAAAATGGGGAATAACTAATGATTTAACAAGACGGTTTCGTAAACTAAACGAAAGCACTGTGTATGGTTAAAACGGCTATTTCCAAGTACGGTTTCGTGTTTTGACGACGGTTGATCAAACGTGGAAATTATTTCTGATTAGTATCTTCGTGCACTTAAAATACCTACCAAATGCAAACAGAAGGGCTTAAATACAATTTTCCAGAGGCATCACGTTTGAGGGGATGGTCAAACGAGGAATTCGAGTTAGGCGAATATATTTGTGGAAATTTTTATTTTCTCTTTGGCAATTAATAATGTTGTAAAGAAGGTACCGTCGTTCTTTTACTAATGCGCGTGCTTTTATTAACGACGATGGCTCCTAATGTTTCTATGTAATCAGATGCATGTATACTCGAGATGAATAAATTAATTAGTAAGACGTTAGTAAATCAACACCACCTTTTTATTGTCATAAATATTCTTCCGGAAAAATAATGGTAATTATTCTAAATGTTCCATCCAGTCTACTACTAAAGAATAGAAGACTAGAAAAAAACTACTAATAACAGCGCCTAACAGGCGTGTTTAAACATACATTCGCGGAAGGAAAGTTCGCACAATTTCCAAATCAAATATGTAAATATGTAAATATGTAAAACAATTTTTTTAGTATCCATTACATAAATTTCACTTTACGCGAAAAGAAGATATATATTTAACGACTAAATGTAAAAAATAGTTAAACCGACTTCACAAAAAGCGCTGAAAAGCATAAAAGGATATTTAGTTTTATATCTAATACGACATTTTGAAATCTTTGAAGATTAAATCAACAAAACAACTACCCAACTGCAATCGACGATACTATATAAAACTACCTAAACATTTCAGCTCACGGGATCATAAGAAAAGAGGATTAAATAATGTTGTTGTGTTGCAACAAAAAAAGAATCACCGAAAGTTTACCCTCCCCTCCCATCACGCTTTGAATCAGAGCGTCATAATAAGTACCCTAAGGCTCATCTCAGATTTCAAGAAATAGGCTGGTTCACCCTCAGTTTCCTTTAATTCCTTATGGGTCACAGTGCGTTTGCTACGCCGACCCTGCTCCGATTTTGCTCTGACCCCTCAACTCCTGCACGGTTGACGAATTTGGTCGTACAATCTGGTATATTCTTTGAGTCCTGTACCGGTTCAAATGTGTTTGTGTTTGTATCAAAGATGTTCAGCCACAAAGCCCGAAAAAATTACAAGTTTTACTTGTATACTACTACTACAAGTTTTACTTGTATATTTATATAAAATAAAGATTTATTTACTTGTACATTATATTACTGTTTCTATAACAAACTATTTGAAATTTAGACTTAATAATGATACAACATTACTGTGCTCAGCCAGTTCGGCGAAGATGTACTGTTTCAATTTAAGTTTTTGGAGACGGAGTTGGCACGAAAGCCACGCTATGGATGCAGGTATGAGTTTTGGTTTGTCCATGCAATCAATTTAAAAATCTAGTCCGTCTCTGAGCTGTTGTTCCTCATTCCCTTCTTTGTGATTCTTTGATTGATCTTGTGAATACTAGTATTAAAATATTAAACTTACTTTTCTACAAATATGGAACTTATAAATTCTCTAAAAAACACGAAAGGAACGAAAGGAACCTAAATAAAAAAAAGTGGTCTGTTTCGACTGATCCCTAACTGTAGTAATTATAAATTTATCAAGCCATAGCAAATGATTTATGTTCAATTTTTCTGGTTCCTTTAAGAAGTCTGCTATATCGACTTCCTGCCTGGTACGGTTCTGCACCAACCGACCATTCAATTCAGAGTCTTCCCCAAGTCCCGTGCGGGTTCCAATCTAGAGGTTGTTGTGCGATGTTGTTTGGTTTTTTTCTTAGTGTGCGGCCTATCCGTTACCACTTTCGCCTGCGAATACTGGTGTCGATCCTGTCTTGGTCTGTAAGTCTGTGTAGGTCTTCGTTGGTAATGACCTCCGGCAAATGTATGTTAACGATGCACCAGAGACACCTTGACTTCTAGCTTAGATGATATTTGACAGGTCCATGTTGAACAGCCGTACAACAGAACAGATTTTACGTTCGATTAGAAGATCCGGAATTTTGTGCGTCTAGAGACGTTGTTATTGCGCCAGTTTTCAGCAAGAGTATTAAATACAACTCGAGCCTTATTGATGCGAGCCTGTACATCAGCTTCAGCTCCGCAGTTTACTGTACATTTACTTCCGAGATAGAAAAGTTCATCCACTTACTTTATTTGCCTCTCATCCATTTTCTTTGCAGATTCCCAGATTTGGTGGCATTTGAAAGAAGTCACTGGGAAAATATTTTTATGAAAACCTTCAAGCAATCTCAGGAGTAAAAGGTTGGTTTTAACACATTCCTTAAGCCTCATCGGCGTCTCTGATCTGTACCGCTAATTGGAGGGCTGGTCTCGTGGCTTTCGCCACCTACACCAACCAACCTACTCTATTTGCTGGGCTTCAAAATAATGTCCAACTTACTAAAGGAAATTGTAGTAATTACTGACGTTTTCTACAAATAGAGCGTAGAAAATAATATATCACATTTGCGGACAAATTAGTGGCACAAGGTGTATTCAAGTTAGCCGATAAATACAATGGCTGAGGAGCTTACTTTAGAAAAGTACGTGTATATTTACACGTGTACTGTTTCGTTGATGAAAATGATAATTTTTTAAATTGGGGTTCACAAGTAGATTAAATATTAAAATTTCACAATCACCCTGTAACTCCTAAATCGTAAAAATTGCCTTCCTCCATGCCATACAATTTTTTATTAGTTCCGATAAGTACTATTCCCCGCTTCGGTGTTGACCATTTCAACAGAAACACACGGTATAAAAAATTATTATATTATTTAATATTTGCACTAATTATTACAAATTAAAGAGAGCATCAACGTTATTGCAACTTACTTTATTCAATTATATTCTCAACAATGTTTAAAATCAATTTTTCATAACAGTTATCTTATGGAAATCGACCGAGTTTCAGGACCAAATTATTTACCAACTGAGCAAGATATATTAAGAGTTCGAGTACCAACAACGGGAATAATCGAATATCCATTTGACTTAGAGGAAATACGGTTTAGGTCAGCTAATATACTTTAAATGAGCGTTTTTAATGTCTCGAATATATCTTGCATGTTTATCGTTGCATATTTTATTTCATTGATTAAAAATCTTTTCAGCAAACTTAAAATGCATTAATGAGTTGGAATGGTTTTAATGTCTGTTAATTTTGTCCACTACTAATTTTTTTATTGCAAATCATTTCGAAATTTCAGAAATGAAATTGTTTTGCTTATATTTAAGTGACTGGTCCTTGTAACATTTATGTTCATCTGAAATTAACACTTCTTTTTATAATTTATTGCATAAATATCATTTCTAACAATAATTTATTTCTAATAGCTATATAAGCGATATGGATCGAATTGAAAAGCCAGATTTCCTTCCATCAGAACAAGATATTTTACGAGCTCGAGTACCGACAACGGGAATTCTTGAATATCCATTCGATTTGGATGGCATTGTTTTTAGGTATCTGTGCAATAGCGCGTGGAAAAGTATATTTGCAGTTCGGAGGCTCTAATTAAATATTAGTTGTTAAGTTAAAAGATTCTCTGAATTGCAAATTTAAATAAGTAATGCTAGAAGGCGCAATGCGGGAAATGAAAGTAGCAAGTTTTTCGGCGTTAAAATATCGCTTGCACGCTTTTTTTTTATTATGTTGAAGCATTTTTGTTTTTATTATTTATGCTTTGCATGTTTATTTTAAAATAATCCCGCTTAAGGAACTTTAATGGAATTATAAAACATATGGATTTGTGAATAGTAAGGATTAATTCAAATTTATCATATTATAGAATGGTTGACGTCGGTGGCCAGCGATCGGAAAGAAGAAAATGGATTCATTGTTTTGAAAATGTAACATCAATTATTTTTCTGGTAGCGTTATCAGAATATGACCAAATTTTATTCGAATCGGAAAATGAAGTATGAACTTATATGATAAAAATATTTAAGTGATAGATATGAGATCAATTATTTTTCCAGAATCGTATGGAAGAATCAAAGGCTTTATTCAAGACTATCATTACGTATCCATGGTTCCAAAATTCATCAGTTATTCTCTTTTTGAATAAGAAAGACTTATTAGAAGAAAAAATTATGTATTCTCATTTGGTGGACTACTTTCCGGAATATGACGGTAAGTTTGATAAAATTGATTAATTTATCAAAGCATTATTTTATATTTCTGACGATATTATGATCAAAGGACCAAAGCAAGACCACGTTAAAGCACGAGAGTTTATTCTAAAAAAATATTTAAATGCCAACCCAGATCCAGATCGACAATGTTATTCTCACTTCACCACAGCCACAGGTGTATAGAAATAAAAAAATATTTTCTGCAAAGTTTTTGCCACATAGATATTCTTGCTAAACGCTCGGGTTGAATTTTATTATATAATCGCTACTATATTATTGCTAGTTCGTAGATAGATGTATCGCTAGTAACAATGCTTCATTATTTTTTTTTTCTAAATCTTTTAGGCCCACAGAGAGATGCAATAGCAGCAAGAGAATTTATACTGCGTATGTTTGTAGACTTAAACCCCGATTCTGAAAAAATTATTTATTCACATTTTACATGTGCTACAGGTAAGTAAAACAACTAATATATTTTTGAATGAATGATTTGAGTATGATTGTTAGGTAAATTAAAAGCAAGCAAAGAAAATGTGTCATATGTCAAAAATAGAAGTGTAAATTAAACCAGTTTTTATTTAGTTTCCAGCTTTAGAAATACTGCACTATGGTTTTTTTACGAATATTGTTACGAGAGCTTATCAATTGAACACATAATGGTTAACTTCGTGCACCCCACAGAATACCAATTTCTAATCAGGGAACAGACCTATTATAACCGTCCTTTTTCAATAGACAGAAAAAACTAATTTATCGTGTGATCCACATAGGCTCTAATTAATAAAATTTTTTTTTTGACTGATCATTAAATTTATTCCACATTATACATTACGGTGGACATCATAACTCATCACTGGATCATCCGAAATCAAAAAATCGAAAGTATTTGGTTAGTTTATGCGTTTCTCGAGGTAATGACGTCGAAATTTTTTTTTGAGTATTTTTCAGTTCTTGGCATCACTTAGAAGTCAAAACTACGAATTTTTCTTAAAAAAAGGGGCAAAAATCAGTATATTCGTCACTGTAAAACTAATTATAATGCAAAAGCTCGACGTCATTACCTCATATTTTATGTATTAAAAGAGAGTGTCAAATTTGGAGAGGATCGGTCAAGTAGATTTTGAGTTACAGTGTCCACCGACTTTACAAATGCTATATTCGCGAAAAACGCGTTTAAAGTTTTAGCACTGTTCTTTTGTATATGGAATGGATCGAATGGAGGGAGATCCGAGGCACTATAACTCCGGCAGTTTTGCTCCAATCGACCTCCAATTTCAACTGGATACTAGTTGTACAAGAGTACACTCCCTGTAACTTCAATCTGGATCCTGCAGCAGTAATATAACTCTGTATGCTTCAATTCTGTTGATTTATGCCTCCTTTGTGATGGTACCAGGTAGTAGCTCTGCACTATTTACCGGAATTCGAGCAGCAATATTGCTAGCCCGGTCATTTTTTTCACCTGGCAAACGCTGCTTGTGGCGAGAAATTGCGTATATATGCATTAAAAGTCGTCGGTAGAGTAAGTAAAGGCGACTCATGGTTGTTTTCTGCTTACAACAGATTGCAATAAAAAGGCAGAGAAAATGTCAGTAATTCGAAACCCACTTTAAATGCTAGGTCCACTTGCAACCGTTGTCTCGAATCGGCTGAAGTTCTTCTCCTGCCCCATGCCCCACAAGGAGTTACAGGAACTAGAGAGAGAAAGGTTGTCGATATGGACGATTCTTGTGTGATGCCATTATCAAGCGAACTTTTGTCTACATTGCCTTTGACCTCTGCTATGACCTTTTTGAAAGAAAAAATTGAATGACATGTACAAACTTAAGATCAATTCCACAGGCTAGTGGTAGTATCTTGTGCTTGTTCAACCTTACGAATGTCTTTTCAAGGTCCACAGACGTGTAGCCATTCCTCCGGATCTCGTGAGCCAGCTTAAGCCGGTTTTGCTAGTTCCAGGAAGAGTGACATAGTCTCGTGCTGGCCAGTACAGGTTCCATTGCGTAACCCAGTATCTTCCCAACTATCCTTGCGATAGCGTGAGAAAGAGTAAGATAGTCCAGTAATCCCTGAGCGTATTACTCGAATTCATTCTCTTATGGATGGGGATCTTTATTGCATTTTTCCGCATATTTGGAAAGATGCGTTGATCCAGGATGTTGTTATACAGGTGTATTAATCGTATATGAGGCATAATGGGGTTTCTGATGATGCGATAAGAAATGTTGTTCATGCTGATTCAATTAGGATCTAGAGAGTATTTTGCATTTGAGAAGTTTGTCCGTTTTCAGTTCAGCAAAAAGGCCAACATACATATTCTATACAGCAAAAACAGAATCATACAAATTGGTGCACATGCTAAGAAGTTAGTCTACACAACGTTCAGATTTTTTGTCATGGTGTTAATGAGGAATCATACTTTGAAAGAATCATCCAAATCGTTCTACGCCGTACGAAGTTGATTCTTCTCCTTTCCCGACTTCACCCATCATCCATTTCAAAGTTAGACTACTACCTCGAATCATCCGCACCGAAGGGCCAAATCTGGAGGATCTTACTCTATGCAACAACACAAGAATCATCCAAATCGGACTATGCGTTAAGAAGTTGGGTAACGCCGCTCCCTCACTCCCACACATAAATTTTTATTGTGTAAAAATGGTTAAATTTTTTTCTCAAATTAGAAATGTAGTGTCATATTCTAATAACAAAGAAGAACCATCCAAATCGGTCCATGCGTTATGAAGTTGGTTTCAACCCTTACCGTATCCTCGCACTCCCATACATAGACACCAACGAAACATGGTACCAATTGGGGAGTATACTCTACCCAACAAAAAAAGAATCATCCAAATCATGCCACGCGTTACCAGGTCTCGTTTATGGGAAGTCGGTTAAAAATTAAGCCTCTTTTATTAAAGCGCAATGGTATGAAATAAATGGAATTAGCTCGTTGGTCTTCCCCAATTATTTTTTCTAAAAAAGCAGTTTTGTACAGCTTATGGCGTAAACGCAGCGAGTAGGGATACTTAGCATTCCGATTCTTGGAATTTCTGAGGCCAGGGACGTTTGCTTTTTATGCATATGTGAAGCTTGCTCAACTGTCCGTTCGCGAAGATCTGCAACTGCTAACACATGAGGATTAAAATATGTTTAATCTGTCCAGGACTTCCTTGCAACATATCCTTCATAAGAACTTACATTTTCACACCTACAAGATACAGTCGATACAAGAATTCCAATTGTATCAATGAAATGAAAAATTTTCAATAACATTTTGTTCTTTAATAACAAAAAAAATTCGAAAATAGCAACACTTTCTGATGCCGTCCGAGGTTTACTGTACGTCAAATCGGTTTATTCAAAAGTCTACAACAATTTTATTTAATGAGTTCAACAATCCGAGTTTCATTTACGCTAATTAAATATTGTTTGCTAAATGTTCGTCACAGAATCTTAGTTTTGATAAACGTTCGACACAAAAAACACACATTCTGCTCCAATGAAACGCTTCACATCGACTGAAATAAAATGTTCTCACATCTCTTCAACTGTTGCTTGCTCTAATTCCCGTAACCCCTTATTGGGTATGGGACGGAAGAGGAACTTCAACAGATGCACGAGGACCATCAATTTAACCTGTATTTCGAACCACCGACCTCACTCTGCTACCCCCCAATGGCTACTTATCATGATCTGCTGTCAGCAGAAAACAACCATGGGTCCGAACTATAATAGAAGCCTAAGCGCTCGCGCACACTGAAAGCGGAGCTGATCTGAGCTAAATCTAAAAATGCTTTCAAAAGTACAACGAAATATTTGATTGGAAAATAGCTTAATTTAAAGACGAAAAAAAAAATCTGAGTTTATGAAATGATTTTTTACGGAATTTTCGCATTTCTTTTCTTAAAATTTGGCAATCAATGTCTCGTTCAAAATAAATAAATATTTTTTTCCTATTGATTTTTAGTTGTGCCGCTACTTCATTCCACAACTTATTTGTGATTATTCGATTCGACAATGTAGGACGCACGCAAATTTCTCTGATTAATGATTTCCATTTCCACTTCACTAGTCATATCATGAATACCACGTGAAAATTGATATGCTAATAGCTTATACGCACTGATTTAAACAGACCAAAGTAAGCAACCAAAATGTTGTCGGCTACGTGCCTATTAGATCGGCTAAGCTTATTGTTTGCGCATTTGCATTACTGCACTATGTTTGTTCAGCTCAGTGCTGATAAGTTCAGCTCCGCTTTCCACGTACACGAGCAATAATATCTATGGAAAATGATAATGTTTGACAAAATTGTATTTCTAGTTATATGCACTCAATATCTTCCTGCATAAATGTTATGATTTTATTAAAATTCCATCTAACAATAATTTTTTACAAGTACCAATGTTATCATGTCTATTTTTAAGATGTCAACAGAACCTTGTTAAATATAATTATACTGTTGTGAAATGCTGGTTGGTAGCTGGACGGGTGGGTGAATTTGTAATGTTTTATAGCTAAGGCTAATTTAAAATTTATGTCTAAAGGCAGTTTTCATCTAAACAAGTATGATGAATACAACGCAATATGTACATATTATGTAAATACTTTAAACATCTTTATGGGTCATGTTATCATATTTTATATGTCTACAATTAGTAGTCAGTAGTTTTAAAATTGACAAAAATATTTTTTCTTGTAAACTACAATTTTTAAGGAAGAATTGGTAAGAATGTTTTTTCAGAGCCATCGAATACTAAAGTAACAATTGCTTCGATAGTTTTATATTAGATATATGCTTATAGGTTGCTTTTATTTGTAGTATATAATCTAAAATTGCTTTATATACGTTAAAATTAGTAATGAGTTTACGAAAATAAAATTTAAATAATTCTTCTTTACTGCATGCATATTTTTGATGTTCAATCTTCAATAAACTAAAAAGATACTGAAAACATCAAACTTGTCTTCTGTGCCGTAAAAGATACCATCATGCAAGCTGCATTGAAGGAGTTTAATTTATCATAAAATATTTTACAAAAGAAATATTTTACACGGCATGTAAATGTACTTTGTTTTATTACTTAAATAAAATATTTTAAAATTATGTGTTTTCCTTAATTATCATTTTATTCTTAAAGAAATAATTTTTTCCTATACTCTAATGACATATTGTAATGCATGAATCTTTTTGTCTTTGAGTTTTGACACTACAATTTTGATTAAGTGTGAGATCAAAACTCAATTTACATCATCATCATTAATTTATGACATACTGCTTCTTTTATTTTGCATTATATTAATTTTTAAACTTTTGTGATTAATTTTACCTGAATGTGCCTAAAAGGCAATATTTGCCAATATAAAAATACACGCTATCATCCACCACATTTAATCATTATTGGTAGTCTTCGTCTAAAAGTCTATTTCCGCTGATTTTGCTTATCTCAATTTGGTTATAAAATTTACAAATTTATCATTCAAATAACTAATTTGTTCGTAAGCAGATATCACCAAATTATTTCTGTACGATTATCTGTTTATGCCTTCATATCATTTTATGAGTGGTTTGAGAGCCTTATACCAAAGACTACTTACTACTAGATAACCGGCTCTCTAAATTACCCAGCTAATTTGAAAAAGTAACCAAATATATCCAGCTTTTAAGGTCATAAGAATATACATGCAAATAAGGAGTACAGGTAATGTGCAGTCATTTACTCCTGTCAAAATTCTGTTCTCATCCGTAGAGAATCACAGTCGAAGAGAAAAATGTACCAAAAAGTACCACCAATAAAAAAAATTCATGTGAATCACATGACTGAGATCTGATCTTTTAGTGAGAAAAGGCTGTAACAGAATTTGCAGCTGGCGCGTGGTGCGAGACCTGTCAAAAGTTAAAAACGTAGTCATTTGATATCGCCGACAGAATTTGTAGCTGGCGCTGGCGCGTGGTGGTGGTGCTGGCGCGCACTTTTGCCTACTTTCAACTTCTTGGTGCGCGCCAAATGTGACATTTCTAAATTAATGAATTTGAAGCACGGTTTTAGAGAAAAATTTAACTAAAACTATTCGGAAACAACATGTATTCTGGGATTTATCACATCCCGAATACAAAACTTAGAAGCGAAGGCAAAACTGTGGAAAAATATTTCAGAGGAATCTGGAATAAGTGTTAAGTGCTTTTATTTCTGTTTAGTTGTACTGTTGCTTAACTGAGTATAAGTTTTTTGAAGCAACTTTTGAATACTTAAGGATAACAACACTACTTTTAGGTAAAATTTCAAAAGTGACAGTGCTACATATTCTGTTCGTACTTAGCTACAGACCGAGCACCAGAGTGCGCACCAGCGCCAAAGAGAGCGCCAGCTCCAAATTCTGTTTCCCACTTAAAGTACATTTGACATTTGTAAATGCACATAAGAAAAGTATACTTGTCTCCTACCCACAAACTCTCTAGGAAAACAAATTTTTAGTTCTGACTGCAGGGTTGCCCTAGTAATAGTAATCTTTGCTTATACTGTCGATTGAAATCAGTGCAACCAAAGTTCCAAATTCATGCATTCACCTAAGTTGTTATTAAACAGTTATGAGTAATAACACATTTTCGGTAACGTGTACATATTAGAATCCTGATAAATTAAGCCATTTATAATACTAAGTGAAATGCTGTTGTGGGTTTACACCATCTTGTCGCTCGGAAAACTACACCTCGCATCAAAAAAAAAAGTTCGCACTAATCGTTTGATAATATCAGTGCGTAATTTTAAAGAACGGTGTACTCTTTGGTGGCCTTGCAAGCTTTCTTACATTGAATCAAGTACCCTCTTTCAAATGCAAGTGTTATCATTTAAATTGTATCAGCTTGAGTTTGATCAAGAACAAAGGAAAGAGTGTCAGAATGGGAAAAACGAAACAAATGAGTATTGCAATTAAAAGCAGAACTTTAACGCTAAAATCGGATTTGTCATGTTGAAATCGAGAAATAGCGAAAATAGAGTATGTTTTAATGAAACAACTGTCCCAAAATTTAAAAAAAATACGTGATTGTTATGATCGGATACCCGGAAGGGGTCGGCTGCGTGTCACAACACAACTGCCCGACAATAGCGTGTGTTGAAGCATTGATTTAAAACTTCTACACAATTTAGAATGGAGCTAAAGGAAACAACTTCAGCAACTGTAAGCGACAGTACTTGTCAACGTCGCTTAAAAGAAATATCGCTGGTTTCAGCTCGCCCAGTCAAAAAACTATTATTAACGCCAAAATTGAAGCGGGCAAACAACATGCAAATTGGACAACAGAAGATTGGACAACGTTATATTTTCCGATGAGTCTAAGTTCAATTTGTAACCAGACGGAACAGTAAGGGTTTGGCATATAAAGTCAGAGTTTTACATGTATTGTTCCAAGCATTAAGCATTCTCTTTACCACATAAAATTATATTTTATTACATTAACCTAATACATTCTCTCCTTGAAGCTTAGAATATATAATTAAGAAGAAAGTATCATAAGCTGAGAAAACTTCGGCATATCTATTTAAGTAGTGGAAAGGCCTTTTCATGTGTAAGTGCATCATGGAAGTAGTAAAATTGTAGAATTTCTGTGGAGGCGTTCAAAACAAATTTAAATAAAAAAACACCGCCATTGAACAGTTGAACTGGAAATAGTAATAACAAGTTTGTAAAATTATCATTTCCTTTCCAGTATTTACACTTTTGTAAGTCAATATAGACAATAAACAGTCAATAAACTCGCGAATTGCAGCGATTATTTTCACAGCACAAAATATCACTATTCATTGCGAATTAAGTTAATTATAACACTTTAACTTTTCACAGAGTTTGTCAAAACACTATTTATATCGGCTTTATCTATTTAGTTACACAAATCTAATAATTCACTGATAACTTGTTTATAAACTCAAAAAAACTTTTCTGACAAAGGCTTTAGACAGATATCGCCGAAATAAAAAGTTGACAGCTCAACGTAGTGAACTTCGCCTCCTTCCCTGTCTCCACCCTTCCTACGAGTAAAATAGCTGGTCTCACGTACATTACACGTAATGGCCTATCCTGTTTATTATTTTATCTAAGCCTTGAAGACCCTTTTTTGGCAAGTGCATTCTAGTATTATGAATTAAATAAAAAAATCATCAATTAAAAAAATTAAAAAATGGCGGAGATATATTGTGAAAATCCTCGCTGGTGTGAACTTTTTCTCTGTCAGGAATCTTATGAGAAATATAAAAATAAAGTTCATAGCTAAAATGTAGCATAGCGAAAAAAATTCTAAAAATTTATATGTAGAAATAACAGCTGTTTAGAAAGGAAACTGATTTGGTACTTTGAAGTTAAAAAAATAAAAAATGAACGCGGCATCCAATCAAATAAAATTCTATGCTACATCCTAGATAATATTGTAATATGTATTGGTATCGTGTAAATTTAATTTAAATTGGTTGAGTAGATCTCGAGTTATTTTGTCCACTAGTTTGAGAAAACTTGTTTTGAGAAAAACGCAATAGAAAAAGAGGTACCGCGTCAACGTCTTAAAAGGAAATATTTCTTTCCTTCAATCTGTGATTCTTGGAACAAGCAAAAGTGCATCGTCTCGCAGTGGCGAAAAGATGAAATATAAAAGGATATTCAACACCTATTGCAATACTTTATTCGGTCGCTACTTGAAGTGTGGGTCTATTCTCTGCGCTCACTTCAAATTTCGGTAATCATTGAAATTTGACATGAGTAAAGGCTTCAAATATTCTTAAAATAATAAATTTAGACAAAAAAAAACCAATTTTTGAAAATCCCAAGGTGGTGTAACCTCTCCCGCGCATCAAGAAAACGTATGCCAATATTTAGAAAATAAAAGCCGATTTATATTCGATATTTGATATTGGCGTACTTAAACAAAGTAAAAGTTAACCGATTTTTTTCTAAATTTTTGTGTTTTATTGAAAGACGAATATTACAAAAAATTTCTTTTTTGTGCGCATAAAGTTCAAAGGGATTTTCGAAGCGGCTCAATTTTCCCTTCAAGTAAAATCGGGCTGAGCTGTTAGTACTGGTCAAACAAAATCAAAACGGTTTCCACAAGATAACAGTTTTGGCTTCTAAAAAAATCCTTACTTTTCGAAAGAATATTGAAAAAGAAAAATTACAGCTAAAAAACGAAAAAGTGGCAATATTTTCGATAAATTTTTCTCGAATTTGGCCATTGCTGTAATTGAAATTCCATTCCACTAGCAAGTTGTAGCAAAAAATCTCTCCAAACATGAAGACAAACTTAAAAGTTACTACAGCATAGGAAAGGAAGCTGTTAGTGAACTTATCGATTTAATAGTGTCTAAATCGAGGGTTCTCACTTCTATTGATTATGATTTTAATAAAAACTAATATAGGTCCCTATCACAATCGTCAGAAACCAGGGGTCTTATTACCGAATATGATTCGATTGCAATCCGATCGTAAATATAGGAAAATTAGAATTAAAGAAATTAAAGAGAGATATTGTACTTACGTGAGTTGCTAGCTTTAAATACATTCAATTCTAAATTTCCTATATTTACGATCGATTGCAATCGAATCGTATTCGGTAATAAGGCCCCAGAGGCGCAAGTCTGATATCTCTTCCAAATTGTAACGCAATACTTCACTCACTCGCATTGTGCGATAACAATTTAACTTGTATGTGTTTTTCATATAGGGGGTAAGCGGTATTTGTTGCATTTGGGTAAATACCACATTGCGGTAATAATCTCAACGTAACAAATGTCACTTGTGCGTGTATATTTTTTCTGTTTGTTAGTTTACGTAACAAAAAAATACTCTTACTATTTATAATTCTATCAACTTATGCTTTACCAAATATTTTTATTAATAAAAATTCTCTTTTTTCTAGATACTGAAAATATACGATTTGTATTTGCTGCAGTAAAAGATACAATTCTTCAGTCAAATCTCAAAGAATACAATTTAGTCTGAATTGGATTTAGATTATTTTTTTTTGTGATTATTGGCTTTATGTTATTTCCTATATCAGAACATTTATATTAACAGGATAGATATACATAATAAACGAGCATAAATACTGATGATCAATTTGGATTTTATCATGCTGCTATTTCCTGAAGTATTAAATAACGGAAATAGAAGTGGTAATGCAAACAGATTAAATTGTAATCCTGTTCTTTAATGCTTAATCGAAACTGTGTAAACGAGCATAGTGTTACAGAGAATAAGCAACAAAAAATCGTAGTATTACTGAAGGAAACATTGGCTCCCCTATTAGGCTTCAGAAATGTGTTTTAATAGAATTATTTGTTTTAATTTGATTTGATTTATAAAAACACATTTTTTTCGTTTTGTAACAATGACGTACATTCTCAACACGAGCCATTCCTTGCCAATATTTAAATAAAAAAAATTTTGTATTCTCAATATTTTTAAATTAAGTAAAAAAAATTATGGCACTGTAAAGTCGCAAATCTCCTAGCTAAAGGTTGTTTTTATTTGATAATCATGCTTTTTGTTTTATTTGTTCAAATGCTTTAAATGAATAGGCTTTAAATATTTTGGTTTATTAGTAATAAGAAAGAACTTTCCAAAATTTGCCATTTTTATTATCCATCAATGAGATGAAATAAGTCACTAGTCAAATTTTCAAGTCATAGAACATCCCTGTGATTGTGTACGTTGGATGGATAAGTTTATTTAGTGATTTTGGAAATGTTCTTTTTCTATGAAGTTGCTTGATTTCAAAACACTACGACTTAATGGCTTACAATTAGTATAATTTGAAATAAAAGCCTTCGATAGTCTATTTTTGTGAATTTACTTTAATATTACGTCATAAAAATATTATAATGCCGTCTTATTTAAAAATCATTCAATAACATTTATTTATTATTTTATTTTTGCAATTATATAAATATTTTCATTTAGATGTGATTTTTAGTTTTAACATTTAATGTTTTTATTAAAAATATGTATGTATATGGAAATAATAAAGTAAGGATTTCGTTTTTAGTCCGAATCGCAATTCGAAGAATATTGAAAATACATAAGATCAAAGGCTAAAAGGGAAGATAATTTAACAATAAAAAAAAAATAGAAATCTCAAAAACTATAAAATTTCGTTGTGATATAACTAATCAATGTTTGAAGAAATGAAGCCACTTTAATTTTTTTTTATGTTTCTTTCTTTAGTAGGTCTAACTTTATTTAAACGTAAATGCATGAAATTGTTAAACTTTATGAACTCTTTCCACTAACATTTTTAATTCATATGACTACTTGGAATACAACAGTGCATTAAGGGCAAAATGCAATAAAATCGTTCTAATTAATTTTGTTTTTTTCCTTTAAAAATTCCTTAAATTTTTTTTTAAATATTTTTATTTAATTTATGAGATTACAATATGATAAAACAGTACTGTAAATAATAACAAAAAAGGTACACGTGTATTTAACATAAATAGGTGAAGAAAAAAATAAACCACGGTAATGTATTTACCGCAAACTATCGCTGTATTCATATAGTCAGAATAAGGGTGCATTTGCCTGGAATTTATCGGTAGACTTTTGTATGTTTTGAATCGACCACCTTTCTCACTTACCAACTAAGTGCGATGATGTACTAATACTGTTTTATAGTTCTCAATCGTAAAAAGTATATAAAACTTAACAGGCGGCACAAATTTTACAAGAAAACTGCTTGATTGAGATATATATATAGATATATTTAAGAGTAAAATAACGTGAAGGTAAAAAACATACGTTCACTAACACGGACCTGCCGATGTCTCGAAAGTAAATAAAATTTTAGTAAGAAAGAAACTAGTAAATCTAATCAAAGTTAAATTACACTATGCTAGCGTGGAGGAAATTAACAGGAGCCAAGAGCTAAGTGAGGAAATATATAAAAACAGATGTGATTATATAAGGAAAACTTATATTAGAAAAAATTAGCCCGACAGAGGTGTGTTCAGATTGCTTTTGTAGATTTTTATTAACGCTTGGATAAGAAGAAGAAGTAGAAGAAAATGCGCATACAATTTGTGATTCATTCCACCCACAATACTTACTTTTTGTTCGTTTAATTTATTTTTTCCGTCCAAAATTGTTATAGACCTTTACAAAAGAAATGGACAACTCATCAAATTCATTGCCCTTCGATTACAAAATGTATCACAATATTGTATATGCATTGTTGCCATTTTTATATTGAAAATTTCATAAATAAATTGCTAGAAACTCTTGTAATTACTATTGCTATTTAAAAAAAAATAAAAAAAAGATAAAAATAACATCGCTTTCCTATTAAAACTATATTTTATGTTAACATTTGTTAAATTTATTTTTTATATATATTATAAATATATATTTCAAATTAGAATTAAGATAGGATAAGGTAAGTAGTTGAGATGCAGTGTCAGATGCACAACATATAATGTCGTGAATAGAAATAAAATTATTCATATAAACGAATTGTTTTTAATTTCATAAAATATTATCATTTCTCTTGATTTAAATTTAAATGAAAAAAAACAAAATTTTAATTATTAAAACCACGGCGTATATTATTCATTTTGTATACAAATATTTAAATATGTAAAAATTGTACTACATTTAGAGATAGGTAAGCATAATATATTAATATATAAAAAAGAAAGTTTTTCACAAATATAAAATTCGAACAAGTTTTAAGTCCTTTAGTCTGAAATTTCTGTGGAAGTCAAGAAATTTCGAGGAAATCACTTTTAAATATAAAAATTATGATAAATTTGCTATTGATGTGTCATAAGTAATATAAAAGTATATGAACATTTATTGACAGCAACATGTAAAAAATGTAAAAACTTTAGAACGTTTTATTGCACAAAACGAGTATATAAAATCGATGCTGGAAAAATTAATGTTTATTATTATTATTTACTCAACATTTCATAGCGCTTTCGATTAGATGTTTCCAATATTTTTTCCATTATGTTTTAACTTATTATCTCTAAAAGTTATGTTACCAAAACTATACATTACACATACATTATATATATATGTATATATATCCATATACGTGCATATATATATATATATATATATATATATATATATATATATATATATATATATATATGTGGGTGGATAAGTAAGGAAAGAGTAATGGTAAACATTATATTAATGTTTTGAAAACGCTATTCAATGTCATATAGGAGAATTTTGTGCAACAAAACTAGGCTCACTACTTCTAGTAAAGTAGAAAAAAAATGTCATAAGAAATCTTTTTGCAAAAAAAATATATTTAAAAAAAAAATCTTAAATGGTGAAATTTACCTAAAAGAACAAAAACAAATACTTAGACTTCTCTAAACAAATTTATATCATGCAGTCTGAATGAAATGAAAAGTAAATTTATATGCATTTGCCAACGATCAATAAATTCAATTGGGCGATTACTTTGAAATTACAATAAAAATGCTTTAGAAGTTGCCTTTTTCCAATGAGCCAATATTGGGGCAACTTTTTAGTACAATATTTCAATTTTTTTCTAATTTTCTTTCAAGAAAATTGAAATATCAAGGTAAACCCAATTTATTTATTTGTTGAGTTATTTGAAAACTCGTAAAATTATGACACGTAAATGAAATCACGATCTGCATAATATAAATTTACTTCTTTTTTAAATATAAAAGCAAAAATATTTATAAAAATACTATATTATATGTATGGCTGAATTTTTCAACTGAAAAATTGAATAAAAGAATGAATAATAGATTAAAAAACGCTTTATATTTTCAATTACCATTGATATTTCTTCACTTTAAGGGGGTTCTTTTAGTGTATTGGCTTCAAAAAGCGATTTTTTTTCTTTTTTCCTTGTTCAATATTCTGAAGCCTCTAGAACAGAGATGTTAAAGATGCGGCCCACAACACAGTGGAAAGCGGCCCGCGAATTAATCTGTTTGTCTTTTTGTCGCCACCATGCATTGTGCACACTCTTTTGTCTTAAGATGGGAGCAACGGTGAGGTGATGTTTTGTTCTTAGAGATATGATATGGCGAAAGGCAGGTGAACGATTGGCCGTTATAGTAGGAAAACATTGACTCATTTCTTGGGAGTCATTTTACTGACTCGGTCAAAAAGACCGAATCGTTCGCCACCGACACATCACTATTCTCTTGTGCAATGAACATTACATGTGTTTTTGCGAGTCCGTGTTCGATTTGTCGCATTCAAATAGTCAATCAGTCTCAGTATGCTTTTGCAATTCAAGTGGTCTATATAATCTGTTGCAAAAAGATTGGCAGTAGACGCTCTTATGGGCTATTTTGTTATTATCCCATCATTTTCCTATGCATGCATCCCTCTCCTCAGCACGCTGTTGCCACGATTTCAACTCAGAACATTTTCTAATTTGACTGATTGGCACATCAAAAGCATGTAAATACAAGTTTCTTGATGAATCCAAAACCATTCATTAGGGATTTTTTTTATTAGCAGCTGTGCAACATTGAACCAAAAATATATACATATTTCAAAATAAATAATTTAAAACAATTTATAATAAGTAAATTCGAGCATCTGTGCAAACCTATCTCAACCGGAGTTGCAGGGTGATTCATAAATTTGCAATTTTAATGGTATGCACTATTTTATTTTTATCTTTCTCTCCAAAAGCCAAAAAACTACTATTCCGATGACCTTTTCAAAATTATCAACAATGTTGATATAACTTCTGGAAGTGGAAAAACTGTTTTGAAATTACCAAAAATTCAGCATTTCCAAGATTTCTTTCGAAATTCATGTTATTAATACATCTGTTTTTTACTTTATAAAAGTTCACATCTCACTACCTTTCCAAAAAGGTGCAATATGTCCACGTAGAGAGAGGATGTGGAAATTTAGACATAGAAAACCTATCTGGGAGTATTGCAATTTAAAGAAACTCATACTAACCCTAAAATGCTTTTAATGGAATTCAAAACGTATTACAAAAGCTGTTCGAAATGTGCTCCGTCACTTTCGATATATACCAACAACTTGCTTCTAATTCCCTGTTTAAAGTATGTTGTGGCCAACCTCTCTCGTATTTTCGTCACTGTAGTCCCAATTCTGCTAACTAATTCGCCTCTATTGTTAACTGGCCTTGAGTAAACTTCATCCTTCACTGTTTTCTATTAAGAAAGTTCAATGGAGTAAGATTTGGAGCTTTAGCAGACCAAGGAATCAGTACACCTCGTCCAATCCATTAGTCAGAAAATTTTTCATTCAATATTGCTTCATAATGTTGACAGTATGCATTGGGGCTCCATCGTGTTGGGAAAACACGGATATCTACGGAGAGACGGATGTCATCTAGTAGATTTAGTAGTGTATTTCACAAAAAGTCCGTACAAATTTGGCTACTAAGCACTTGCGGTAAAATAAATGGTCCTTTGAAATGGATGCAGATGATACCAGGCCAAATATTGGCTCCTAATTTGGTCTGGAAGGAGGTACCCTTGTCCTATGTGGTTTTTTAGCGGGAGAGGTGAAAATCTTCCAAAAGGCACCGGACAGCCCGTGCTCTCCGGTAGTGTGAGATTCTTACTCTCTAAAAACATCTCTCTGGGGATTAGCCGAAACAGACCACTTAGAGTCAGGTCCATTTTTGCCCCCTCCCAGTCTCCTTAGTGGGGTAACTGAGTATCCAGTTATCCCACTGTCGCTACTAACCTCGGTTTCCAGGGTCACTGCTAGAATCCTAGCCTATTGCAGGAATCCATGTTCTTCCACCGTCTCCAGTGTTTCTTCTTGGTCCATGTGTTAATGCCTACGGCATTGAAAGTTTCCAGGCCATAAAGATTTAGTCCAGATCCAGGACAAATAATCGCCTCCGGATTAACCGCAGGTAAGCTTTCAGCCGGCGCAACCCAGCCTCGGTAGTCGCCGTAGAACCTTCGAAAGGTAATTTTCCCAAAGCTGCTTCTGTTGTGTTGTTGGTATAGCCAATCTGTCAGGGTCTACCATACCCTCCACCTCCACTCCTACAGAAGTTCCCAAGGAAACGCCATTCGCCCCTGAGTCCTGCAGAGGGAAGGACACCACTACAATCTTGGAGTTAGGGGAATTTTTCAAGAGGTTATCTCCTCCCGCATTACTTACTTGGCTACGTTCTAGGATGCATTGCCCGATTGCTTTCGCTTGGGCGTGTAACTAACACTTGAGGATGAGGATCGCCGTACCCTAGAAGGCTTCAACTTTTCCGTCCATTCTCGAGCAACCATCCTATGTGGGTTAGTATCCGACCAGGTTTGGAGGTTGCAGAAGTTTGTAATACCAGCCCTGGTGAACTGCGATTCATCCGTCTACAGCATTTGGCCCAGAAACACCCCGTTCTCAATGTCGCATTACAAAAGCCAAATGCAAAATTTTAATCTTTTCGCGGAATACGCTTCCAGTAGACCTTGGGCTGGGATATGATTATATGGACGTCACCCTGCTGGATGAATAACCCTTCAAACTTTAACTGAAGACACTTCAATCGTCCTGTAACTCGTGTCGGGCTTGTTTCAGGGTCTTTCCCGACGAGGATGATTATTTACTGTTCGAGGTCGGCAGAATCTTCCGATGTTTGAATTAGCAATTCCGTGCTGTTTGAAGTTAGACTTTCGGCTTTTACGGAATCTCCTTTCATATTCCAGTATAGCCGCTTTTTCGTTTCCATTTACACAATAAATGTAAATTATATCCACGTATTCCTCAAAAGTAAATTCTGCCAATTTTAGCTTAACATTACCCGCAGTTTCGATTTCTTTTTCAACTATGATAGATATTCTTGCTGACTTTGCTCTTTTATAGCAACATTTCTATCAGGTATTAGTAACAGAACGCCAGGATACTAGGGTGTGAACTCTGGCTAATACAAACTAATAACGGCTTATACCTGTGTACCGTAAAAAACAGATGTAATTTCGGAGACAATTTGGGAATATGCTGAATTTTTGGTAATTTCAAATGGTAGGAGTTAGATCAACATTGTTGACAATTTCGGAAAGGTCATCGGGATAGATTGTGGTAGTAGATGGAGATCTATGCCCTTTTATTTTGACGCAAACTAACGCGAAACACCCTGTATATAATTTAGTAGCTTACTTGAAAATTCAATAGATAAATTGAATCTACTGGAAAATGGAAATATTTTCGATTAACCCTAGAATAAAGGAATATAATTACTCCTTCGAAAGAGGATCCCTTACCAACAGATGAACACCGAGGGTGAAGCAGACGTGGGAGTATGTGGATCAAAACTTAGGATCCAAAAAAAAACGCTTGGATTTGTGTCAACCACTTTTCAAGCAAAGATACATGCTGTTGAACTGTGCGCACACGATATACTTAATCGAGGTATTCGTGGTGCTAAAATTTATATAACTGACGAAAAGCAACAGGATAACTTTTACGTGGGTACCAGGCCACGAAGGCATTGAAGGTAACGAGGTTGTGGATCGCCTTGTAAAGGAAGCTAAAGCAACATTTGTAGGTCTCGAACAGTTTTGTGGCTTTCCAAAAAGCCAGGTCGCGATGCACATTAGATCGTGGGAAACAGGAATAAGCACACTTGGAAAAACTCCCAGGAACAAGTTTATTAACTACTCGCAACAGAGGTCAAAAACATACCGTACACTTAGCAAATCAGAGCTAAGACTGATAATAGGTCTACTGGACACTGCCCTCTGATATATCACCTCAAAAAGATGGGTAAAGCTGAGAACGAAGCTTGTCACTTCAGCATAAAAGAAAATGAAACGGTTGAACATATCCTCTATCACTGTGAAGCCTTTGATCGCTTATGGTTTAAACATCTTGGAATGGCGTTTCCATCGCCAGAGGTCGTTGGGAAAGCAGCGCTCAGGTCAATAATAGGATTTATATAAGATCTTAACTTTAACTGGGCTCAATAAGATAGGGTAGGGCCACAAAAGATCAAGCTGGTCGAAGTAATATGTACGATCTTAATAATATTTTTTTTGTGTATATGGTCCTTTATTTGGCTCATCGTAATAAAGCGTAAAAATTCTACAAAAACTAGCTACCCTATAATTTTTACAAACATTAAAAAGACACAGCAATAAAGATGAGAAAGATCATAATAAATACTGACTCAATATATACGTGTGTGCAACTGTGGGCTGTTGCCCAGGTTCGATCCACATGCGGTACAGATGAATTTTTGATTTATCAACTGTTAGGATAAAGCTTATCAAGCAATTCACCCGGTTACATGTTCAGTAAAAACGACGTTCTTTTTACGCCGAATATCGTGCAGATAAGCTCGCACATATCGCGACCAAGATTATTAATGTCGCGGTCAATTCAGTACGAAAGCATTTATCACCTCAGTGCTAGGTTCCCTAGTAAACGTTCTCGTGCTGCATCCACCAATTCGTTTAATTGTATGATGTTTGGGTGTATCAGTGTGCTCGCATAAGCGAGTGTGATGTCTCCAAGAACTTTAAGTTGTCCTGTATCGACCGTTACACCTCGAGCAGTACCGAATATCGAATCTACTAACTCAGGGTTCAACCTGATCGAAATTGCTGAGAACTCCACGTACCCAAGTTCATTTCATCGCAAATTGAATGTTGGTCTTATTCTGCCCCAGGTCGTAATCGTGGAGATCAGATCCTGGGACCAGTCATGCGAATATGGTGGATGGACCGAGAGCAGATAGTAGTGCTCCCCTGTTAAGTTATCTCTTTGACAGAACACTCACTGGTATGTCCGTACCTGAAGCAATGAAATTTCACGACTATGTCTGTAAGACCCAAACTACCCTCCGGTACTGATCGGCAGAGCGTGCTTACAGCAACCCACCACCTTCCCCCCTGTAAAAGTTTCACGAAGCCTTTTTCGATGCACTCCGATTTTAACATGTGCACGATGGACGAGGTAATCAAATAATTGACAATGAATGCACGTCCTTTCAGCAAAAGGGGGTGCAGTCTAGTCCGCCACGAATTCACAGCTCCACATGTACAACTAAATATTTCAGGCGAGTATGCGGCCATTGTATGCCGAGGCCTTGCTTTTGCTAAGGTTAACCCTAGCCCCTACCAGTCACTCGTATTGTTCGAAAACTTTACAAGAAACTGAAAGTGCATCCTCTTTCGTGACAGGTCGTCAGCATACGCTAATATAAGTGGCCTGATATTAGTGTATGGTAAGTGAACTGAATAGTCCCTCAACGATCGATACCTAATAAGGGGCATCCCTGATCTAAAGAGATCATGGCCATTTACGAACCACGGCGCATGGCGATGTTGTCGTAGATACTGCGACCTGGAACGCAGTAGAACTGTGAAGATCTCCCTTCTTGTGTATTTGACGCATAACGGATCTCCGCTAACTTGAAGGAAATTCAGTATGTCCAGCCACTGTAGAATTAGAGACATCGAAAAGGTCAGGAATCAAAATATTCCTTAAACGTACAAAGAATTCTGGAGTTAGACCATCATAACCCGGAGAAGTATGACGTCGAAGATCCACCGTTGCGGTAAGCATATCAACGAGAAAGTACACATTATGAACATTATGAAAGAATTCATCGTTGGACGAGAATATTGGCAACGTCAGTGCAGCATAAAGACTCGTGTAGTAGTTGTGAATATTATTCGCAAGTTCCTCTCCGTAGGAATGATCTGGCCTGATTCGACAAGAATCCAATCTATTTCACAAGAAGCGGTACGACGTCAAGTTGTCTGGAAAAAGTACTCGGTCGGAGACCCGCCCTCTCGCAACCAGCGCGACTGGTTTCGGAGCACTAACTCCAAGCTCTCAATAAATGAGCGAATCTGAAGCTTTCCAACATCCAACCAATGGCTAATTTTCAGGCCAATGGTGCCAAAATTGAATTAATTTTTCGATGAACTGACCCGTGTTGTTTGTTGAAAATCCAATAAGCAGCTCGCTTCTCGACCAAAGTGCTAGCCGCCACAACAAGGTGATGACTTAGTGAACACACTTAATGAGTGACACTAAGAAAAAAGCTTCCATTGACATTTCGGGAAACCTTTGTGTATGATCTAGACGTCTAATTAAGCTAACGGTAGACATCCACTTGGTTGCTTTGTCTGACTAGGCTCACAATCGCGGAGCTTTCACCGAGTTGAATTCAACTCTAGAATGATGATCGATTGAAGAATGTAGTGTGTAGTTGAAGTCACCCCCAATGATAACCTCACCATCAAAGTAACATCCGACATGATTGAGTCCAACACCTGTCTTGAAGAATCCTGGTCATGCGGCAGGTACACGTTTACTACCCTTAGAGTTTTGTCCCGCAAGACGAAATCTAAGGAAGAAGTAAAACTTGGGCAGATGACTGTGTATACAGGAGACATGAGTGTAAAGCTGTGGGACGTTTCTGTGGCAAAAACTGTGTAACTCTTGTGTAGATTTGAATTATGCAGTATAGTGGGTGCACTTAAGCATTAATCGATGTTATCATACACATTCAAGAAATCGCAAGAACTCAGGCAATGACTGTACGATTTTAATGATGAAGTCCTTTCCAGGCGGTGATCTTCAAGGATTCCCGAAACTTTATTACAGAGGCGCTCGCACATCGACACCTCATTATACTTGGCCTTCTTATTAGCCTCTGCCATAAGCAGCTTTGGTTGAGGCAGGATTGTGGCTGGATCCCAAGCTCTCGCCTGATGGTCAGGATTGTGTTTGCGCTCTTCTTGAGGAGCATGCGCAGCTTCTTCCTCGAAACCTCCACCAAAGCAGAGTTCACCTCAAAAAGGCTACCAATCGATATGGAGTTTCTACACGATTCTTAGCCGCTCTGATTTGGACCAGAGACAACCTCTACGTCCGAGAGAACATCAGTGACAACCATTGGAGACACTAATAGTGCATTCGGAGTGCTTTCCCCGAGACCCTCCCAGTTTTCATTGCCTTATCCGGTGGCGGCATCACCGCTACGTCCGAGTTGTCAGCGTTTTCCTGTGTTGGGGTAACACCGTTTATTTTCGGCGTCGAATTTGCCTCAGGGAGTAGCTCAGCAGACACCTTAGTGGCAGCTTGCTCCAAGAGAACAGACGCAGCACTGTTTTGGAGCAATTGTTTTTTATATAGTGGCCTCAGCCACTTTTCAGAGCCTCTGAGGATACTCCGGAATAAAGTGAACTGACTGATGGCAAGCATAGCATTTTGCTTCGGTGCTTACCCCAATCCAGGGGGTTTATTATGGAACACGAAAACGAAACGAATTTTCTAGTCTCGACACTTTTTTAAATGAGAAAGTGCATGTAAAAATTTGTCTCGACTAGAAATTCGTTTCGTTTTCGTGTTCCATTATAAGCCCCAGGTCATTAATCCAGTAACACTCCAGTAAAAGACGCACCCCTGGTTTAAAGTGATGTGTATTTCACGGCTTAATTATTTCTAACGCAAGAGAAAATCTTCATATCGTTCGCATATGTTAACACTTTGGAGAGTGGAAGTAATCGAAAACTTCCGAGTGCTAAAATGCATCTGTATATAAATCTTCATATATCGAGCCCACCGTCCAATATAACCAACCTACTTTAGTTAAACAAAGTTCTATTATTCTGATTTTATTAAAAATGTAACAAAATAACGCTTACGACTCGAATATATCAATGTTTATGTAAAACACATTCTACAGAACTTCTTAATTGGTCTATAACTGCCTTTTGATTGTCTGATTGAATGATCGCTGTTCCAGCCACTATCATATTAGCACCAGCCTGTAAAATATAAAAACATTATTTGATACTTTTCTTAAGGGGACTAAGCACTAAGCATTTTTTCATTGCATTTTTAGAAAGTTCTTATTTACTTGAATATTTGGGAAATTGTTAATTTCTGTTATTCAATGTGGTTTTCTTAGTTAAAATGAAATAAATCAACTTTTCCACTTCCTTGTCCCCTTAATCAAAATATTTTAATATTAATACCTTTGCACACTCATCGATAGTATTAAGTCCAACTCCACCGTCAACTTCTATGTCTAAATTAGGATAATTCTCTCTGAGCCACCTTACTTTGGGCATCATATCAGTCATGAATTTCTGACCACCAAATCCAGGTTCCACTGTCATTATTAAAATCATATCAGCTATGGAAACGTATTCTTTAACCACTTCTACATCCGTTCCGGGCTTGAGCGCTAATCCTACTTTCATTCCAGCTTCTCTAACTTGTCGACAAATATCTGGGACGCAAGGCAGAACTGGTTCAATGTGAAAAGTATACTGATCCACACCAGCGTCTGCCATTCCTTCTATCCACTGTTGAGGCTTGGATACCATCATGTGTGTCTCGAAAAAAGCATCCTTAAAATTATAAGTTACACATTGCTTTCCGAATTTAAGATATTTTACAGAACTTACCTTTACTTTCTTTCTGAGGCATTTTACTACCGGATGACCAAAGGTTAAGTTAGGCACAAAGTGCCCATCCATTACATCTAAATGCAAGTAGTCTGCGCCATTCTTAAGTAGCTTTTCAGATTCCTCATGTAATTTCGCTAGATCTGCGTTTAAAATAGATGGACCAATTTTAGCACTCAGCGACATTTTTCTTATCAAACTCGGGCTCCTCTGGTGCTGCAAACCGCACGTGTTGTTTATTGTCAAAAGTTGTTGACATTCAAAGGGATTGTTCGTTCTTGTAATTATGAGATAATTTATGTCCAAAAGAGAGGCTTAAAAACAACTTTTAATAAAATTATTGTTGTAGAGTTAAATAAATATATATAGGTTTGCATATATTTTATTTTATTCGAAATTATTTTGACTTTTGAACAAACGCACTCCAAAAGAAAACAACTTTTGACATGACATCTTGTAAATACGATTTCGATTTTTGGTGTGTGATATTTTTCTGGTAGATAAAAAAATGAAAAAGTTATTTCTTTTCTTATCCCTTTTAGTTTCAAGTGTAGTATGTAAAAAATTTAATGAAGTTGAGAAGCCCGACTGGGCCAAAAAGGACATAAGAGATTACAACGATGCCGATTTGGAGAGACTTTTGGATCAGTGGGAGGTAAATATGGTTATTTTCTAATGCGAATCCTTGCGTTCTTTTCGCTAATTATCTGCTTATGTGCCCAAAAAGTAGAAGACAGCTTTCAATTGCTAGTTATATCAAATAAACTAAAATTATACCACATCGCCATTCAGCTACTGCTACGTGGACTATCGGTATACACATTTTTGTTATCTAGTTAGCTTTCTTAACAAATTTCATCAATAATATAAAAATTATCGATTTGCCGGTATTTCGAATTGAAAAAACTCTCAATCTGTGAAAAAAAAACTAATACTAAAGGGTTTTGGCTGTCGTCACAGTATACTCAATGAGCCTGTTCACATTGGGGTAAAAACCCGCGTTTAAAGGCAGAAATTCGGGTACGGGGCACGTGTGGGTTTGATGAATCGTACAGCCGTTTGAAACTGTTTGATTGGTAACTTTGAGGCTCTGTTACTGTGGAGTTTTTCTTAGTCAAAGGACTAATGTGAATGCATGTGGGACAAAGCGCGTTTCAAGGCTCGCGCTCGAGATTTATTCACGTAATTTTCAATCCTTTGCTGCGCCTGACCTGAAACAGCAGGTACAGTAAATACTTCGCTTGCTTCAATGATTGAAACATCAGATAGGCATGACTCCAACCAAATGATTAAATTAACCGATTCATCTGAAGTGGAAGATGACCAACTGGCTGTCGTTATCGTCACGCGCTTGGACAAGTTTATTCATAGAGTCGTGGAAATAGCTATAATTCCAACAACCTTTTTGTACATTTAAAAGAAGTGAATGTTAATTTTTAATACAAAATGCGTTATACGTGATAGAAGCAATATTTTATTTATAAATATAAATCAAATAGCTATAAATCCACTATCGATATTTAACTATATTTGATTTTTTAGTATCGCGTACTTCCTCCTTTAGCCTGAATATCGTGAAATATTCTTGTTGGCATACTATTTACTAATCGTTAAAGTTGTTCTTGAGAAATTTGAGCCCAACAAAGATTTATGGTCTCCTTCTACTCTTCTTTGATTTTAAACTGTCTCCATTTGTGTAGACGAGCCGAAACAGTGCACCCCAAAGATTTTCTCTCGGGTTGAGATCAGGACTACGCGCCGGCCAATCCAAAATACCAATGTTCCTACTCTGAAACCACGATTTTGTCTCGCGAGATGTGTGTATTGCAGCATTGTTCTGTTGAAATACCCACTCATCGCCAAGAATATCGTCGGTGAAGTTAATGAGTGCACTATCCAAAAGCTCTATATAATCCTTAGATTTTATTCTCGTAGATATATAACAGATGGGCGTCTTCGCTTGGTTCCAAACGCAGCCCAAACCTGAATGCTGCCACCACCAAAGTTGTGGCTCATAGCGATCTCTGCATCCTTTCTCAAGTCATGCCAATAAAACTGACAGCCATCTGGGTCATCTAAGTTAAACTTCTTTTCGTCGCTAAAAACAACTTCTTTCCATTCGGAGGTCCAGGACATGTGTTTTTTAGCGAACTTAAGCCTAGCTTCCTTATTCAACTTGTTTAGTGGTGGTCTCGACAGCCTCTTCTTCCACTGAAAAGTCCCGCTGTTGTGCAAAATCTGCGGAACACGTCTGGAAGTTACGGGCAACTTGAGTTCGTTGACAATTTGAACAGAATTTAAGTGTTTTCTCCCTGCTAGCCCAATTATGGGACGACGCTGTCTGTTAGAGAGCTTTGGTGGACGTCCGTCTTTAATAGTTTTCCCGTAATTTTGGCCCAAGCGCAGGAAATTTATTACGGCTGTGTGTTCTTCCGCTTCCCAGCTCTTCTGCGATCGGAAGAGTTGAAAAATTTGCATTTTTCAATGCAATGATTTTTGCTTGCTCCTCCCTCGTTAATAATTTTCCTCGTGGCATGTCTGAATCAACTTTAACCTAAATTTATTATATTTTCTTTATAAAATATTTAAATTACCTCTAAATTTATTGTATGTCTATCAATAAAGTGATTCCCTTAGTATAATTTCCACTACTCTCACGAAAATACTTAATGGAATTATAGCTGCTTCCGCGCGCAATCACAGCAAGAATGACTAAAACTGACTTAGAAAGGTTAAACACCAAAAAACTTCAAACAGTTGCTGACGAACATGATTAAGCATGCACAGAGATCCTGGAAGAGCAACTTTCATTCCTCTTTTTGAAAACACAAAAGTCTGACATCATTTTTCTTTAGTGGATTTATAGCTATTTCCGACTTTATAACAATAACGTCTCTTGTCACAATTAATTTCAAAATATTTTATTTTTAAATATCTCAGCACCTTAACTTATTCTGAACATTCCTAATTAGTACACACAAGCTGATACCTGTTGGTTGATTATTATAAAGTATGCCTTTTATATTCAGAGGGTGTCCCGAACCCGAAGTTGACATTTAACAATGCGGCAACATATTTATAAAACAATTACTTTTGTTGTTTTCTAGAAAAATTCTATTTATGGAAGAACTCTTGGTATCAGGAATATGTGTAGCTAGATAGTCTTCAATAAGCTTGCACTAAATTTTAATTTATGAACGTTTTTTTATTATTTATTATCAATATTTAAAACAATTAGTCTGTGAGTAAAAAATTAAGAAGTAAACGGCGACTGGATCGCACAGCTTCTGCCTCATAGGTGCTAGTTTTTTCTAAATAAAGGGCGCCTAATAATTAATATAATTTTTTTAAACCTTTCAGGAAGACGAAGAACCTCTCGAGCCAGATGAATTACCTGAACATTTAAGACCTCAACCACAAATTGATTTTTCAAATTTAGACACGAAGGATCCCGAGGATCTTCTTAAATTGTCTAAAAAGGGTAAAACTTTGATGACATTTGTTTCTGTTGCGTCAAAACTTACAAAGGAAGAAGCGGAAACTATTACAAAAATATGGCAAACAAGTTTATGGAATAATCATATTCAAGCCGAAAGATATATGGTTGACGATAACAGGGCAATATTCCTTTTTAAAGAGGGATCACAGGCATGGCAAGCAAAAGATTATCTCATCGAGCAAGAGAATTGTGAAAGCGTTACTATTGAAAATAAGGTTTACGAAGGAAAACATAAAGTTAGGAAAGAAGAACTATAGACGATTTTTTATAATTTATTTAGAAAATGCTTTTCTAATTATGTTAAGAACAAAGGTACATATTTTCAGTGGATTTTGCAAAATAATTTTTAAATATTGAAATATAACGCAAAAATAACTTTTGTATGTTGTGTCTAATGTTTTATTTAACTAACATTCAATATAACATCCTTCTATTAACAGAAACAATTCATTCAAGTTATTTAAAGTTTTGCACGGTTTTTATTCGAATAAAACTGATAACCAATATTCAACTGCCGCCACTACACTAGATAAAACGTTTATTATTCCATATTGTTAACCAAAAGGAAATGCTCTGTTTATCACAAGAGATAGCTCATGAATTCTTCTTGGCTAAGAGTTAAATTTTTTCTGGCTCCACAGCATTGCCCATTGGATTCCTCAACAACACCGGTTTTCTAGTAGTTCTCACAAGTCTGAATATAAACCTTGTGCCAGTCAAAGAATACACAGTCACTCCTTTAGCCAAAGAACCTGACAAAGGACCGATAGTATCAGTGGTAAACCTATCAAACAGGTGATACGGATCTCTTGATTCCTACGTCTCCTAGATTTAGAAAATTAGAAGTAAGAAACAACTACCAATACGGCGATGTTAAAGAGTCAACCATAATACCCTTACGACATGTTTTTAGACGAGAAATTGGATGTAAAAATTTCTCTCGACTAGAAATTCGTCTCGCTTTCAGAAATTTATTCCTGAGTTTTAACAGTACGTCCAATTGCGAAATTACTCCGCAAGGATGTCAAATTAACGTGGGCAGAAAAATGTCAGGATGCATTCGAAACTATCAAAACTTCCCTAATTGCACCCTCTCTTCTTATATATCCTGATTTCTCCCAACCCTTTCACCTTCTTTCCTTATATATCCTGATTTGTGCCAACCCTTCACCACGAACACCAGTAGCATTACGAGTCGTCCTCTCCCAAGACGAAATTGACGAGACCATTCCATTGCCTACGCCAGTCGCACACTAAATAAGCCGAACGTAATTACTCCACCATAGAGGAGTTGCTGCTGGTAACTTCAGCTGTTACCTTCACAGCCGAAACTTCACTGCCTACACAGTGTCTGCAATGTGAAAGACCCTACTTCCAGCTTTGTGACATTCCACCACAAACTTTCCGAATTCGAGTATAAAATCGAATACAAACCCGGAACGTACAACACGATTGCAAACGCTTTAAGTCCCGAAAAATAGGGTTCTCTGCCAAGTGACGACAACATTATTCCTAACCAGGAGGTTATTCATACGACAAGATACATAACCCCATCAGCTACCGATCCAATTGAAATAAAGAAGGCAAAAACCCCTAAAGTGATCACAAACCCCCAGGAAGACAAAACAATCCGACGAGGTTACCATAACTCTCCTTTCATTGGCCACCAGGGAGTCATGAAAACTTATAAACGGAACCGAAGAAGGTACTAGCGGAAACACATGCTACGAGATATTAAAAACTATGTCAAGCGATGTCGAAAATGTTAAATTATCAGGGAAGGAATTTTCTGAGTGATTTGTTCAAACAGGTGTGCAAACTTTTAAGGGTAAAGAAGTTATAAGCCTCTGCTTATTACCTTCAGTCTAATGGAGCGTGCCTATAGACCTCTAATAGTAGAACCGTGAAGGTACATAATAACCGTCTCAAGCCTATTAGGCTATTAGAAATAAGCAACACTTAGATGTAAGAATAAATATACAAAAAGAATAAAAAATGTTCTAATTCAATCTCGCACTCAACGTGCCGTCCTACCCTTTTCGTCCGACGAAAGCGAACCCATCCATTTAGCCTTTAAGAACAATATCAAACCCTTTGACTCAAAAGCGATACGACCAAGCATCCCCGAAGACTTCTGAATAAGAACATTTGCGGCCTTCATAAACACCTAGGCCCATATTCTAGCCATTATGGATTATCGCGATAATTTTCAAGAGTTCAAGTTCAATCACAGTCGCGATAAGTTAAATCGCTGTCGGGCTGGATCCGATCATACGAGTCTGATTGAGAGTGTCAAACGAAAAAGGCGACTTGAGGTTGCAGCAATTAGCGCGGTATCTGTCTTACTTGCAGTCTCCAAATTGACGACAAAGCCCATCTTAATGCGAGCCAAGTAAACAATCGAGCACACTCTAAATGATAAAGAGGTAGGGTTTCGGGAGGGTTTCTTCTGCTGGGATCACATCAACACCCTCCGAATTATTATCGAGCAATCCGACGAATGGAGATCCCCTTTACACCTAATGTTCGTCGATTTTAAAAAGGCGTTTGACACTTTTGATCGGAAGTATACATATATGAGCAGCTTTACGTAGGAGAGACATCTCCGAAAAATCATCACCATCATAAAGGAGTCCTACTCAGGAACCCAATATAATTCCTACACAAGGGAAAACTTTCGGAGCCAACCTGTTTTGTTGTACTTCTATTCAACATAGAAAGTGTCATCTAAGCCTACAGGCTTACAGGCTAAGACGGGATAGAAACCAGTATTCGCAAACGAAAGTGACAATGGATAGGCCACACACTAAGAAAACAACATAGCACAGCAGATGGAACCTCCACGGGATCCAAGGAAGACGCTGAATTGGACGACCGCGTAACACATGGAGATCAGTAGACACAGAGGGCACCCAGATCATCAAATCGTTGCCACTGTTGAAGGCATTGGCGCAGAAGCGGACCAGTGGTTAAAGGAACCAAAGAGAGAGAGAGAAAGAGTGTGATATTATTTCTTAGCCTTGTCAATCATGTTTTTGTAACTCAGAGTTTGCTCTGAGGTTACAATTTAAATTCTCAGCCACGTACTCTTACTACCAGTTAATGGGAGTATGTGCGCGTGGGCCTTACAACTTACCATAAATGTACCCTTCCATTGATGAAAGTTATGAAATCAATCAGTGAATCAGTGCTGTGACCTCTCGGGGTAGGTTTTAATGCACTAACCACTAAATTCATTTAGTATCGTAATGGACACCACGAGAACAGATCCGAAAATAATCGTCCATATACAGGAATATCCGGAACACCCACGTTACCTGAGTATGCCTAGAGACGGCACATGGCAGAAACGAACTCAGTTCGCTGTGTGGTATAAGCGGACACTGATAAATAAGAAAAATGGGAAGCGACACTCAGAGAAAACTGCTCCACCAGCCATTTAGGGAGCGCAGGCAAAATGGGAATCAAGAGTGTAAAGGAAATGTTCTCCAGGTTGAAGAAGACGCACTTAGTCAATATGTTTATATTAGCAATGATGACAGCCCCTATACGGATCTATCATCACCAACTCTGCTTGGAAGATCCGTGGGTGAATTTTATCGAATCTCTAAGTACAATGATTTGAACACAACCAAGTTATCCAACAACATATTGCATTAAATGTGGTTAAATACAATACTTCCAACACAAGTTATTTTGGCCTTTAAGCGTTAAGTTAACGAACTGTGAAACTATAGGTATTTCTGCTTTCCGAGCTTTTTTTTTAGGGAGGTGAAATGCTTTATGCACGCTGGGCACTTCTTCCCAGCAGTGTCGGACTCCTGTGGCGCAGTTTACGGACTAAAACACCGCCCTTGCTCTCCGGACACTAGCCTGGAACCGTTTCTGTAACAGGTTTGTTCGTCGGCGATCATGCCTTGGACTATATTTTCCTTGGAGACCACCCCTCCTAGGTGGACTCTCAGTGCTCGTCTCTCGGGAGCCCATCTTTGACACTTGAAAGTGTGTTCTGCGGTGTCCGTTTGGCCTGGGTAATAGAGGCACTCCGGTGACACGCCACCTTTCCCATTAGGTGAAGATACGAACGAAAGTACTCGTGGCCATTCAGGAGTTAGGTTAGGTAAAAACTTACCTCTCCATGCCTCGTTGTCCACCGCCCCCTCCTCTCTCCATCTTTGTTTCCACCTTTCCATGGTGTCGTACCTTTCCTGTCGGTGCACTGTTGTCTTGTCCATTTCTACCTTCCTGAGATAGGTCGCCCTTCGTTCCCTGGCGAGCAGGTCGATAGGAACGACCCCTGCAATCACCAGGACGGCCGGTTCGGAGACAGTGCGGTATCCCTTCTTTTAAGTAAGTATTTGCCGCTATAACTGCTTTAACATGTTTCCGTTTTCACTGCTTTCAGCATCGAGTTTTTGCAAAAACCTTTCGGACATAATTCTATACATTCATTTGTGTAAATGAATATTCCAAGCTCCTCCTCGATACAGCGTGCGTACTTACTTTTGGTCGTTACTATACAAAAAGCTTTTATTGATAGATAAGTTGAAAATCTCTCTGCAAAGTTTGTGATACGCTGGTTCTCAGCTGATAAAAATTTGTCTCTATTATATTGGCAGTACTTTCTGTTGATATCTCATTTGACGTTTATCTGTCGTCGCGATAAAAAGTCTTTACAGTTTACAATCATCCGTAAATTTGTTTATATTTTATAAAATCGTGTTAGTTTTAACGCGTGACTGGATTCTTTTCATAGAAAAGCAGTCCTTATAAGAAATTTTAAAGTGCTATAAACAATTTTATACTCCTTATCAAAATTGTATAGTATAGTATAGTAGGGCAATGAATAAGGTGTGAAATGATGTCATCGCTAAAACCAAATCCCTGCCCTACGATTGTTTAAACAGATTTCAGTGCATTTTGTGAACTAGTGAAGTGTTAATACAAGTAACATGGTTCTCGAATCAATTTTGACGGACCTTCTGAACAAATATCTTGGAGATTATGTTGAAAATCTGGATAAAAAGCAACTCAAAGTTGGAATTTGGGGGGGTGAGTAATATTTATTACCTGACCCAATTTCGTTTTAGTAGGAAATATACCAAACCGTTATTTGCCGCTATCACGCATGGCCAGCCGAAAATATTGCATTACTTTGTGATTTTCAGCATATCTCTGTACACTAATTAGTAGACTATGAAAGTAGCACTATTGAAACACACCAACGACCCTTTGGTAAGCTTTCAGATTGTTATCCGTTCCGGTACATTTGCACTCGGCTACGGGGAATCATCGCATGAATGATACACCTTGGAATTAGTAATAGGAATGCGATTTAATAGAAAGAAACATTTACATCGAGTTATTTTTGGCTCAGATTCTTTTTAGCTTTAGTATTTAAAGAGAATAATTCGTTTTTTACGGGATGGGCACCTTTAATGGTTTTCTAAAACAATGTAGGCTAAAGTGCCAAATTTTTTTTTTGCTGTAATTGTAAAAAGAGTCAACTAAAAAAGAGGAACGCACGAGTTGTATAGGGCTTACTTCTGATATTTTCCAAATTGATAAAAATATGTTTGATAAGGCAATATTACAGGAAGATGAACAAGAAGAGGTCTTTGGCCAGTTAAACATTTGGGATATTTACTTAACATATTAGGTGGCTTAATTTACATGTTTATGTCGGGATAACCAACTGGGAATAATCATATTTAGGTATTTAAAGGCAGTTCCCGTTATACCTGGTATTTACGTTCACAATTTCGGTTCATTAATAATTTAAACGGCTTCACGCACGTGTACTTGCAAGTGCCACTTTTTCCGAATTTGCTAATAATATCTAAAGTAAACTATTTAACTAGATTTCTGTTCATTAAAAGTGAAGTAATAACTGAAACACATTCAGAGAGTATCAAGTATCAAATGTAAGTTTAAGACAGGCCAGGCCGGACACAGAAAAGATTTTCAATTGCTAACTTTAGTTGAAAACTGAAAGTGGAATTGACTTTTAGTTTTTCTCAAGTCAAGTGACTTTTACGCGCCCACAGAACAGCGTGCAAAAATGAAGAAACTGGTAGATCTAGGCGTGAGACGACACACAATTTATGGGAGGGGTCTATCTACATAGGGATTTTTGAGTTTTACATTTAAGGGGGGAACCTCATTTCAGCACATCATAAACAGCTGTTTAACCAGCTCGCAGTTTTCTAGAATTTGGAAGCATGCACTGGTACTTCCCATTCCTAAAAATAATAATCCTAGGGATGTTCTGGATTTTAGGCCAATAAGCCTGTTGTGCTTTGTGTATTGATGTATACACAAATCCTTGAATACATTTCGAGAGGAGGCTATCTTTATAAACTTGAGGTATTAGGTAGGAACCATCTAGGAGTCCTAGTTCTACTAGACTTTTCTAAAGCTTTTAACTTGGTGAACCATGATTTACTTCTCAACAAGTTGGGTAGAATATATGGATTCTCATCATCGCCATTAAGAGTAATAAATCAGTTTATAATAGGGAGGACACAGTAGACTAAAGTAGATAATGAACTGTCGACGCCGTTAGGTCGAACTTGCGGTGTGCCACAGGGATCAATATTATGCCCATTACTCTTTAGTCTCTACATTAATGATTTTCCAAGTGTATTGACAAATGCTAACTGTCATATTTATGCTGATGATGTCCAGCTATACCTTAGTAAACCAATCGGGCTAATGGAGGACTGTATTCACAGAATTAATGAAGAACTTAATCGAGTTCATGAATGGGCAAAACATAACTACCTTATGATTAATACTAAAAAGTCATGCTGTCTTCCACTATGTAGAAATGCGGCAATAATCGAAGAGCTTCCTGTCGTATATATCAATAATATGGCTATACAGTTTGTTAGACGAGTAAAAAATCTTGGAGTAATGCTGAATTTCAGAATGACATGTGACCAAATAAATTCTATTATTGGCAAAGTGTATTATTGTTTATCTTATGTCCTAACGCTTGAATTAAAAATGAAGCTCGTAAAAACGCTAATTATACCTCATTTTACATATTCCAGTACTGTGTTTTTTTAACATGATTCGGTGTGCTATAATAAATTAAAGGTGGCCTTTAATGACTGTCTTCGCTTTATATTTAACTTAAAGCGATATGAACACATATCGCAGTATCAAAATAGCATACTAGGTTGCTCAATATCTGATCTTATGTGGCGAAGAAATGTCATTTTTCTTCATGGCTTATTTTTATTCAAAGGAACCTCTTTATCTTTATGAAAGAATGAATTTCTTGCGTACTACTAGGCGGTATGGCATATTGATCCCGAGATATGAGTCTATGTATGGCGAACGCTCTTTCTTTGTCTGACTGGCACGTAGGTGGAACGGCTTACAAAACAATATGAAATTTATAAGAACTTCGGGGGTCTTCAGAGGTGCGCTTGTGGTAAATTCGTAGGGGACTAGGATGCTTCTGCCTGTAGCTGAACTTTTTATTTTTTTATTTGTACATTCTTTTTTTTAATTTTCTCTTAATCTTATTTGCTTTATGTATTCGTATTTGTTTCTTCTTTTACTAGTAGTTGAATAGATTCTTTTTGTTTTTGTTAATTTTTTTCAGATCATTGGGCTTTTTTAGACTTGTGTACATGTAAAAGATTCCAATCTTCTTGTACTCATTATTATAATAATAAAGTAAGTAAGTAACCTCCTCCAGAAATTATTTTTTTTGCATTTTTTTTTGCTTTAAAAATTTATTTATGTTCTAAAAAGTCCGTCAATAGTTAGTCACCGAAGTGATGCGCACCAAAAGTAACAAGAGCAAAAACTAGCGAGAACGAAAACTTTAATCGCGTTTTTCTCGAAACGTATTTTTTCCGCGCCGTGGAATATAACTTACAAAGTAATAAAGCAATCAACTTGCACTTTTTTATAAATTGTTATAATAAATTTTGTTTTAAAACAAAAAAAGTCTTTTTTTTTGTCCTTCGAACCCTTCGAAGCATGAACGTTTTACCGATTATTCGAAGTTTTCGAAGCTTCGAAGCATGAAAGTTCTATCGAAGCTTCGACGCTTCGAAGCATGAAAGTTCTATCGAAGCTTCGAAGCATGAAAGTTCTATCGAAGCTTCGTAGCTTCGAAGCATGTTTAAAAGAGCGGAGTTAATTTTTGTGAAAAATTCTTAATTTTGTCGTTGGAAATTTATAAAAAGAAAATATACGGTCTATAAATAGTGAATGTTGGTGGCTGGATGGGTGGTGAATTTCTACCCCACCTCCCGCCCACCGCCACCCATCCATCCACTCCTACCCACCGCCACCCATCCATCCACTCCCACCCACCCCCAGCCATTAGCCCATCACCCACATACCACCAACATTCACTATTTATAAATTTTATATTTTGTTTTATAAGTTTAAAACAACAATGTTTTTTCGGGAGCGCCCGGCCTGAAAAAACATTGGGGCCGGGTCTGGACAAATAGGCTGCCCGTTTGCGGGGCTCTAATGCACACACATACATGACCAGCATAAATTCAAGAGTTGGTCTTAAATTACACGAGGGGGTCTTACTAAATGATTGATGAAAAACAGTTTTTTTAAAACGAGAGAATTGAAGTGGGAAGAGGGTCATCTGTGAGTGTTGATAACGAATGGAACGGTTTCTGCTTCAAATTTTCCTGATTTGCTTGTGTTCATTTTTTCGTAATTTCTGCAAAACACTCAATAAACTGGTTTTTTAAGGTAAACACTTAGAGGATTTTTCTACTTTTGCACGGAAGAGAATTGCCATGAGCCATTTGGTAAGAACTCTCTCGTGCAATTTGGGAGTTAAAAAGTTCGAACGAAATTTTTGTTCCCTGTGATGCATTTCACAATTTACCCACAAACCAAAATGAGAACTGCTAATCTATAATTCCCGCTATACAAGTAAACAAGCCGTGAAGTAGGAATTGCATATGTAGTGTAGCCGACCTACTAGTTTGCCGAGATAACATTGGCGTTTATGAAGGGGAACTTATATTTTACTCGAATGTGTTAATGAGTAGTCTGCCCTTATATTATGGCTTGTGTATGTATATTCCGGGCCCTGCGGTCACGGCTAAATCACATCTCAGTCCATCTCAGCGGCCAGTCTGATGTGTGGTGCGCGGAAGAAAAGTAGAAGTGAAACCTCTTTCATCAACTTAACACTAAGTAAAAAACAAAATAGTGTAACAGAATTTTATCCCATATTTCGACGAAACTCGCCCTGGATTTTCTATTCAAGAAGCCCCAAGACGGGATTTTCGTTCATTTTGTAAGTAAACGTAAAAAAGTCTTTCTTAAATTAAATTGTAAAGATATTTTAATAAATTATTTTTGAAACTTAATAAATGGTTTGGCGATTTCTTATAAAAATGGATTCAAATTAATAAGAAGTGCTTTCAAATAACTTTTCCGTTTTTCCGTTTAATCTAATAGTAAAGTCTGTCCAACTCTGCGAACGATTCCGACTCTGCGAGCGAAAAATCATCTTAAAATAGTTGGCAACTCAAGCGAAGCAACTACAGTTTCCAACGTAGTTATTGTGTTTCATAGAAATGCATACGTTGATTTGTAGTGGTGGTGAAATGACCGAACTGTTTTCCGGGCTTGTATCTAGAGTAGGCTCTGTGGATCAGAATACATTGACAGTTTGAAAGTTTCTTACGCACACAAGGAATTAACTCAGTCATGTGCTTTACATGAATTATTTTCATTTGTGGTACATTTTTACTCTTCGACAAGATTTAGCGGTACTTTTTTGACAGGAGTCCGTGATTCTCTCCGGATGAGAACAGAATTTTGACAGGAGCAAGTGATTCTCTCAAATAATTTTGACAGGAGTAAATGACTGCACACTACCTGTACTCTTTATTTGATATTTTGAATTTTAGATAAAAAATTTTCTTTAAAGATCAACACGTAATTATGTTCTTATCTTTATTAGTTGGTGAGATAAAAATTCTTGAAATTCATTGAGAAAACGGCGCTGAAAACTGGCATGCCCCCTTAAAATGATAGAAATTTTATACCTAGAGTGACTACGACGATTCTCTGAAGAGTAACGTAGCGCATTCTCGCCATTGTAATAATTTTGTATCTAAAGTGAGGGTAAGAAAGGGTGACCGTGACTAATTTCGTAAAATGAGCAGCATTTTTGAGTCGTACAACTCTAAAAAGTGACAAATAAAATAGTTTTTAAAAAAGTTGAACCGTTAACCGACTTCCCAAAAAGCGCTAAAATAATCGGAAATTTTGACATTTTCATTGGGGTAGTAGTTTTTTGGCGTTTGTTTGATGTCGCTCCGTTGAGTAGATCAGAAGATAGAAGTAAAAGAGTGGTGTGCATACCCTGAAAATTGCAAAATTATGAATCATCCTGTAACTCCCAAACGGTAACTGGTAACTCGCGCGCTCCTCATCACGAAGTGTGGCTCGTCGTATTTTGAATAAAACCTCGATTCTTGGCGCGTGATTTAAACTTTTTTTAATAGAGCATTTCAATAAAAATTCAACAGTGGTTCAGTGCTAAGTATTTTAATGTGTCGTTAAAATTCCATTTACCTTTTTTGTTTAAGACGATCCTGTGACGAGATATCACTTGCACCGATTATATCTTTTTTTTTCTTGGAGCCGTAAAAAATTTCTTTCAAGTTGAAGTATTTTATTAGTTCTTATTCTTATTAGTTCTATATTCTATTCTAAGGATTCTACATTCATATTTACTTTTAATAAAATGAGCGAAGTCATTATACCAAATTTATCGGGAATCTGCACTTCTGACACTATTATGCAGGACACTTGAGCTCCTTAAGCTTCTTAGAGACGCGCCAGTATTGTGAATATGACCTAGTTCAAGTGTGTATTTATTGCTAAAGACTTCTTCCTACATGCTTATTTTAATAATTGCATCGCGAATTTAAAATTCTACAATTCATGATGTTTTGAGTATTAAATTATCTAAGACGTAATGAAATTGTATTAATACTTAATTAAGATTTTACCACCCATCAACGCAAAGCACTTGATATTGAAATTCCTTCTACTTACGATACAATTTTTGGTTTGCTTGGACACTATTTCTTTTTTTATTCTTCATCAATCACATTTGGATCTCTTAAATTATTGCTCTCTGACCCACTTCAATTACTATTAACCGAGAGAGAGAGAGAATTCTTTCATTTCGAAGCAAACCAAAAGTTTCAAACGGTGATGTTATAATGGTACCGGGGTTTGCTCTCAAATAAAATTAAAGACTTAATTTTCAATTTTGGTAATATAATATTGTGAATATTTCAGATATTTTTTTAAGAATTTTACGTAAATAGTTTTAATTGATTGATGGGGTTCGCATCATGGCTTAAAAATGTGCGCATGCGAATGTTGTTCATAGTCTGATAACTGACGAAAGCAACACTGTTTGAAAACAGTATCGGATAAAAGCAAATCGAATTGCAATTCAGCTTAACTCTAGGAGGGTGACCATATCATACTTGTACTTCTTGGCCAACTGAGACATAACCATAACTATTTCCAAAATTGAAATAAAAATGAAAAAATGCTATCATACTGTTATTTTATTCATTTAAAGGTCTTTTATTATTTATTTGTTTGAACCAATTAATCAAATATATTTAAAAATCAATATTTGCTTGTTCGTATTTTATGCTCTGCCATACCGTTCCTCCCATTGCGATAAAACTTTGTCAACTTATTGCTTGCACTTGCGCGAAGTACATAGGCATAGTACAATTAACTTACAGTAATCATTTTTGAGGTCTTATATAAAAACACACTTACTTTTAAATTATTCACATTTATTTAATTATTCATTTCGTTATAATAACTTCGCTAACGCGTTTCGTGATCTATCACATCATCAGAGCGACTAACTTTGAAATTCTAATAACTTGCAAAATAAAATTTGTTTGACTAACTAACTAAGTCTACTTTAAGGCTTCATATTAAGTTGTTATAATTCGAGGATTTAAGAAAGGGCTCTTATTTATAAAATCTAATTGGTCATTAAACAGAATTTTGTTATCTTGATTGTTCTTGCTAATCTTAAAAATTTCATATCTGTCCAGTATCCGGCCACCTTCAACGTGAAGTAAAAGTTTTAAATTATCTATACTTGTGCCGTGTCATTTCTCCTTCAAATGTTTAGCTAACCCAGACTGTGGTTTGTCATTTATAACTAAGGTAATGTGTTCCTTAAATCGTGTTTCAATGATTCTTTTTGTTTTACCTATGTATAGCCCAGCACAATCACCACAACTCACTCTATAAACGCCACTCTTCAAATCGTCAGTTTTTTGCTTTAATTTATTGTTTATTTAAAGGAATTTTGTTGTTTTTTTATTAAAAAAGCAGGCTGTATATTTGTATTTTTTAAAATACTTTTTATTCTAAAATCAATCTTTGGTGAGTACGGGATTTTCGATGATGTTGGAAAAAAAGCAGTTTGTGCGAACTTAATTGAAAAATACGATTATAGGAAAAATGTTAGTTGTGATGATAGAATAATTAAAAATATTAGCGAAAAATTAGATGCGAATAATAATAATTCTTTGCAAAGCTGATAAAGGTAGTTCGGTCACAATTTTAAACAAAGACGTGTATTTAAGTAAAATGTTGTGTACCTTAGATTCGATGAATGTTGAACAAATTAGTATAGATCCTACTAAGAAATATAATAAAAATGTTGTTGAGTTAATTAAGCAATCAAATTTCTTCAATTCAAAGGAAAAATTCTTTTTAAAAAATAGTTCTCCATCTGCACCAGTATTGTACGGCTTGCCAAAATTACATAAAATAAACACTCCTTTAAGACCGGTTTCTTCTTCACACATATGTATGTATACCTGTGCCTATTATTTAGCCAGTATATCGATGCTTTAGACGTCACGTACTTATTGATGGCACCTTACTCACGAAGAAAAGTTTATACTTTGATGTAGGACCACAGTTACTATTTAAGAAAATGGCTTTAAAGTTTAAACCTAAAATATTAAATAAGTCTCTTCTTTTAACGGTCAATGCTGAATAGGAATGGTTTTATTTTTTTACCCTATTTTCATAACCTCATGGAATGTCGTTTTTCTCCTTATAAACTACATTATTACCTACTTAATAAATAAAGGTAGCAAAAACCCTTAACAAAAAGGCTTTGTGTTAGTAGTAGTATCAATACCAATGGTTTCAAAAAGTGAAATGTTTACATAATCTAAATTTTTCAGGAGAAGGTTTTTTTCTGTTTAAATTATAATTGCCTAAATACAAATTCGTTAAATTGAACTGAAACGGCTTTACAGGCATTTAGTTTTGTTATGATTACAAACTTTTAAACGATAGATTTCTATTACAAAAATTCGAAACGAACAAAAACGTCCCAAACATTAGAAAAACTTAAGATTTTTGAAAATTCTCGATATCTATTTTGTTAGATATATTTTCTCATTATTTATTTTATTTTGCAGGAGATGTTGTCCTAGAAAATTTGTCTCTTAGAGAAAATGCTTTTGATGACTTGGATCTTCCAATTCAACTAGTTTATGGGTTTTTAGGTAAGTATATTTTATTATTTATTTTTTTAGCTATCTTAGTCAAACATTTTTATAGGAAAATTAGTACTTAAAATACCCTGGAAAAATTTATACAGCCAACCAGTGGTTGCACAAGTTGAAGATTTGTATATTTTACTTTCTCCAAAACAATCTATTCGTTATGATCCTGTCAAAGAAGCTAAGTATGAAAGGCAAGGGAAACAGGCTGCATTACAAAACTTGGAAACGAGGAGACAAATTGAAGAAGAAAAACGTAAGAATTAAATGATGTTATTTTTTGCTTAACATAACTTTTGTTTTTTAGAAAAAATTAAAGGCGATCCCACATTTGCTGAAAAATTGACCGCGCAAATTGTTAACAATTTGCAAATCAAAATAGCCAACGTGCACATACGCTATGAAGATAATACTACCACAAATCATCCCATTGCCTTTGGTGTAACATTACATGGACTAGAAGTTTACACAACAGATGCATTTTGGGAAAGAAGTTACATGAGTGGCCAAATAAGCAAAGTTTTTAAGGTAAAATTTTTTTTCCTCATTTCAATTAAAAAAGTATAGAAGTCAAATGAAAACGTTAATTATTTCGAAAGTCATATCCTCCCTCTCTTTTTTAGAAGAGAGACAATAATGTATACGTGCATGGCTTAAAGTTCTGGGTGATGGGTCGTATGTTTGACTCTTTAAGACTACACCGGTCACGGAACTTTCGACAAAAAATTTTCCCCAATGCATTAATGTACATTTCGTTTTCTTTATCAAATATACGGTTTGTTCCCGCACCTGCAGAGATTATAAGCGCTTCGAAGAAAACTGCAGAAAAGTGTTCCTGTATTCACTTCTCCAAGATTGTGCCTCCGTTACAACTTGCCCTTCTTCAGAAAGTTGAAGAATTCTGCAGCAACTTTGAGCAGCTGCAATATTCTTAAATCTTCTTTCTGTCAAAGTGACAACTGCCTAAACGTCAAGGGAGTGAAGTTGAAATTTGTGAATCCAACTTTCATAAAGTTTTATATCCTAAAAGTTAAGTGTTGGATTAAGGAAGTGAAGTATCCTATAAAGAAGAACTGTGATTGTTTAGTTTCCATATCGAGGAAAAGATTTTTTTCTCCAAAACAAATCTTCTTCCTTTTCAGAAAATTGCAGCTGGCCGTTCCCGTACTGAAGTGAATTCACCCCCACCAAATAAATAAGTAAACTGCAGCCAGCTGTAGCTGCAGAAATAAGGGAACAGATCTATTGTATTACTTTTACTTCACATTGTCATTGTATAATTTCGCACCGAAAATTCGACTTATTTCGGTCCCACATTGTCTGCCAGAGAGTTTTTCAAAATATCCATCGCTTGGTTAATGCTCGCGAAAATGCGAGATTTCCCGCATTAACTTAACTTTGTAGAGTTTTGTTTCTAAATGCGTGAACATTAGTAATACTGCGCTGCTTTTTTTTATTTCATTAAATTATTGAATTTAAATTAAGGTTGTGTACTTTCATTAGATACGGTTATTTTCGTAACTTTCATTTTCTTCAGTTTCCTTTTGAAATACCTCGGTTAATCTTGGGCTCCCTATTTTGTCGTTAGTTGATCATTGATAAATTTTTGTGAGAGACTCACTTATGTATTTATTCCAAACTTTCTGTAAGAATTTTTAAGTTGTTTCGATATATAAAAAGCTGTGAGTCGATGTACGCAGAACTGGTATAAGCATATTTTTTTTAATTTCCAAGCCAATATTACTCTGCTTCACTATGTTTAATTCAAAATAGTTTTTCTTCCATTCTTAACAAAATCTTCTTATACTTTTCTCTTTTTCGCTCGGCTTGCTATGCGGCCGATATACAGATATAACTCGCTCAAAAAAAACCTCACTCGAACAGTAATCTCTTACTCAAAAGAAAAATGAGAAATAACGTCCCTACGAGCTATGTATGTTAAAAGTTTAACGAAAAAACTGTTGTGTTTTCAGATTTTGGGCCTTAAAAGGCCATACTTGGCCTCGTAGTTTTTTTTAAATTCCCACATTTGTATTTAGAACATTTTTTTTAACTTTCAATTGGTTTTGGGATTTTTGAATCTAATAATTTTTATTCTAAACATTTTTCTCGAAAATGTTACCCTTGAAATATATTCATGGTTCCGATGTTTTTGTATGTTTTGAAATAGCATTTGGTATAGATTACAGTGGAGAAATACAATTGCTGTATTCGGGGTTACATTTTTTTTTTGTATTTTTATTTTACTAATTTTTATACGTTCTCATTACATTTATAACGTTGCTTGAAAGTATGAATATTATCATAAATAATATTAAGTAAATCAACCAATTGCCTTTTAAAGATTGCAGATTTGGATAGTTTAGCAGCCTACATGAATTGCAATGCACGTATATTTATGCAATACGATCTATCAGAATTCTCGAACTTATTTAAATCTAACATTGCATACAAAGGTTACTTTCCTCAGAATTATAGCTACAGTAAGTAAAAATATTTTTAATTGTTTGTTCTAAAACTTAACTGTTTAATTTTTAGTATTTGGTCCTATATCAGTTATAACTAAGCTTAAGCTTAACATGAATCCTGAGAGAGATGAACCACCATTTTTAACTCCCAAAATCGATCTTGTCTTAGGGATGGAAAAGCTAAATATTGGAATAACAAGAATACAATTTCAGGTAAATACACTTTTCCATTTATTAAAATATTTATTGCAACAAAGTTTTTTCTAGGATATTTTAACTCTTTGTGATTCTATAAATCGGCTACAAACAGGTGTACAATTCAGAAAGCATAGACCTTATGGAATAAGTAAATAGTTTTTATTTTTTTTTTGTCGAAGTGGAAATTAAATTCAATTTTTTATTTAGCATACAAAGGCTATGCTAAAGAGTGGTGGAAATTTGCCATAACTTGCATTCTTGAGGATGTTCGTAGAAAACAGCGCAATTTTAGTTGGGATCATATAAAGCAACATAGAAAGCTATGTAAAACTTATGCTGAGGTACTAAAATTTATAGTTTTATGTTCATAGTTTATTAGTTGTATTCTTGATTTATTAGGCATTCAAAGAAAAAATGCTTACGAAGAAGCCATCAGCCAATCTACTAGAAACAGTTGACTTATGCGAAGATAAGTTGGACATATTTAACTTGATTTTAATTCGAAACAGAGCTTATTTAGAGGTAAGCATTAAAACGTACAATTAACTTTTCTTTTTTCTGTAAAATTTTTAAATTTTAGTAAGAAAATTTCAATTAACTCATTTAACATAAATATTCATATTAGTTAGTTATTATTGAATTAATTGAAATGAACAATGATTAGCATAAAGTAAAAGTTAAAACTACAAAAGCTGATATTAACCAAGAACTAATCGTCGGTGCATTCTTAAGCAAAAACGCAAATGGTCAAGTACTTAATTTTAAGTTGTCGGTGGAGTAAGTGATAACGTGTCGGCCTTCCATCCCGGAGGTCTCAAACTCGAACCCCACTTTCGGCGACACATGGAAAGTTTTCTGCTGATAACATATTGCGTTTAAAATTCCATTGGAGGTTGTAAAGTAAAGTCGGTGGTTTTGAATCTACTATATACGGGTGTTTCACAGCGCGTGTGCAAAAATGAAGGATCTGGTAGATCTAAGTGAGAAACGAAAAAAATTTTATGTGAGGGGGGGGGGGTCTATCTACACCCCCTCACAACTACAGACGTATGAACTATTTTTACGATGACAAAAACCAGTTGTACATTTTAACGGATATCTTCTAAAGTTTTATTGCTAAGAGACGTTATTAATATCTCAGTTGACAGGTAACACAATAGTGCTAAAGACTGTGTAGTTTACTGGTAATTATATATGTATTGTGGATCCATTTGGATCAAAAACGTTCCTAAATCTACAGCCGTGAGTATAAAGAGGTTAATTCATTTTGATCAGGACCAAACCTTAAATTTCTTTGACTGGCTTGACTTGCGAAAATTAAATGTATTTCTTGCTATGGACGGAGAATTATTATTCTTTATTCTATTAGCCATGTACTTTAAGTTCTTTCATTAATTATCATAATTTGTAATTTGCATACCATGTTCTTCGAGTGTTACCTGTTGTGATGGTCGCACTATGTCAACTTAGGATGTGGAAAAACAATCTGATCGCCTATATGTCTAATGGTTCGTCTATGCGAGCTGAATCCCATTCCGTACTCACAATCCTAAAATGTTGTCCCCATTTTTCACATCATTTTCCCCAATCACTCAGTTTTGCATCACACCTAAAATCCCTGAAAAAAAGCAGGATGACCCCCTTCCTGAACCCCCCACTTCTCTACCGCAGTCCCTAGCCTACCAGCATGACTCTGCTGACAAATGAATGCAGGGTAAGTAAAATGAGGGAATTTGAATGTCTTGTTTTTGCATTACTGGGAGCTAGACAACAACTCAGAGGCGGAGTGGATATTTTAAATTTTATTAAAAACTCACGGGGAGACTGAGGCTCGAAGCCTGGAACTATGTCGTGGTGATCGTGCCACTCTACCAATCAATCCAACACCGTCATTACTGTTATTTTTCAAAATGCCTTTTATTTTATTTCAGGCAGCACAGTTTTTGGTGATTTCTGAAAAGTTTTTCTTGATGGAAATACGACTTTTTCAAAAATCACTGGTCAGTAATTTTTTGTCATTGTAAATAGTTTGCTCTTTCTTATTTGTTTATTTTACTTCTGTAGACCTCTCTCTCATTTTAAGTAATAAAATTGCAGTCTGACCAACAAATTAGCATACATCTATAAATTTTTCTTTCTTTCTGGGCATCTGGCGTTGTATTTTATAGGATCGTCTTATTTAATTTCTATGCGGCCAATTACAGTAGGCAATCTAATGATTAAGGAAATATTGTGCTGTCTTATTTGATCATGCGACAACACTTTGAAATAAATGTTACATGCACAAATATATGTAAATAATATTATGATACTTCTCATATCATTTCTGTCTAGTTCCCGTAACTCCTTGTGGAGCATAGGTTGGGAGAACAACTTCACCCGATTCGAGACAACGATTGCAAGGGGACCTACAATTTAAAGTAGTTTTTCTGCAACTCGTATGGCTTTTTAATCATTAACCGACTTCCCAAAAACACAGAGGTTCTAAGTTCGACGCGTATTTTTTTAATTTTTTTTATGTCTGACCGGGCATAACGTAACGCGTCGACCGATTTTGATGATTCTTTTTTTGTTGTACAGAGTATGGTCCCCCATTGCTAATAGGAGAAATTTGGCCTAGGGAGGGGGGAGGGGTTGTCTAACTTCGTAACGCGTGGACCGATTTGGATAATTCTTTTTCTATTGGGTAGAATATGATGCTTGGCTGATACTACGAGAAAACAAATGTTGCTGTGGTGGTGGGGGGGGGGGGGGGGACCTAACTTTGTAACACGTGGACCGATTTGGATGGTTCTTTTGCTGTTAAATAGAATGTGATCATCCATTGCTAATAGAAGAATAATTTGGCCCATGGTGGGGGGTTGGGCGAGGGGAGGAGTAGTCTAACTTCGTAACGCGTGGACCAATTTGGATATTTCTTCTTCTTTTGGGTAGAGTATGCTCGCTGGTTGATACCAAGAGAAAAAAAATTGTTGGTGTGGTTGGGGTGGGAGAAGGGGGGTGGAACCTAACTTTGTAACGCGTGGACCGATTTGGATGGTTCTTTTGCTGTTGTATAGTGTGATCCCCCATTGCTAATAGGAGAATAATTTGGTCCTATGGTGGTGGTGGGGGAGGGGTAGTAACTTCGTAATGCGTGGACCGATTTCGATGATTCCTTTTCTGTTCAGTAGAGTATGTTCCTTGATTGATACCATGAGAAAAAAAGTTTAGTGGAATGGGGGTGGGGTAGGGGGTTATAACTAACTTTTAACGCGTGGACCGATTTGGATGGTTCTTTTCATTGTATAGAGTCGAAGACACTAAAAAGTGAAAAATAAAATAGTTCTTAAAAAAAAAGTTGAACCGACTTCACAAAAAGCGCTAAAAAGCATAAAATTAAAAATTATATTATGCTTTTTAGCGCTTTTTGTGAAGTCGGTTCAACTTTTTTTTTAAAAACTATTTTTATCTGTTGTCAGTAGAAAACAACCATGGGTCACCGTAGGTAGGATTCTAACCTGAGACCTCCGGATTGATGGATCGATACGTTATCACTTACTCCACCGACGACTCTCTCATTTAGCACAATAGAAACTGTTTTTCACGGAAGTGTATGATTTCGATTAGTTGGGGTCTTGCTCTAAGCCCCTTTTTGAATCACATGAAATAACTTCAATTGAATATTTTCGTTAAATTAAAATATTACCTGAATGTGAAAATTTATTAGAAAAGAAGAAATGAAGAAGTTTATTGGCATTATAAAATATGACCACATCGTTTACAGAGTCAAAGTTTGCATACTAGAAGATTTACTCCAAAATACTAAAAGCAGAATATATGCAAAAGTTTCAGATAAATGTTATTAAATTATTATTGGTTTTTGTAAATTGAAACAACAGTCGACAAACATCCCAGTAATAACATACTTACATGTATGAAACACTATCCTTTCACTAGCTGATAATTTCATTTGGCTTGTACAGTAGTAAAACTGGCCTTTAGTCAGTTTTTGTAACTTACGTGAGTATTTTCTCACTCGCAATGACGTTGACTACAAGAACAACTTCGTTGAGTTTTACGTCACAAAGTAAGAAAATCTTCACCTGAAAGTTACAGGAATTCGCTGTTTGCAACTTATAAATATATAGTCTGATGCTTTAAAAGTGTAAAAAAGAGCGCAGTAAACTCCAATAATTGTCATACTTCTTAATTAGGATTTTTATTTTCCTAATTCATTTTGCTTAATATATAAGTATTTCTTACTAATGCAACTATTTTAAACCGAAGAAACTGATTGAAGTAATATTTGTATTAGCCTATTTAAAATATTTATTTTTTAACAGCTTGATGCGCTTAAATTAGAAGAAAAACTTAAATCTCAAAAAAGTTCTTGGTTTGGTACTTGGTGGGGAGGAACAAGAGCAGAAGACGAAGAACGATCAGAATTTAGTAATTTTTTATAATTAATACAATTGTTTTTATTCAGTTGTTTATTTATTTAGCTAAAAAGTTTGAAGCGGCAATGACACCAGAAGAGAAAGCCAAATTATACAAAGCTATAGGCTACCAAGAAAATGTTCAACAATTGGAGTTACCTGAAACCTATGAAGCTATTACAATGAAGTTTTCTCTCGCGGCCCTTGAGGTAGTTGTTAATGATGAGCTTATAAAGGTGTCAAACACAGACGAAGCGAAAAATGTTGTTGGAACTCGAACAATTGTTCGCCTGATATTATCCTGGGTTCTTTGCGATGTATCGCAGCGGCCTTCATCAAATGGATTGACGTTAGTTTATATTTATATATATCTTAAACATAACCAGTGGGAAAGTTCTTTATTGTGCAAAAAAAAACTCAGTTAAAACTTTACTTTAAACAGGCGAAATAAATATGTTACTTTTCTAGAGTAAAGATGGGAATCAAAAATATGGTACTTACTGGATATCAGCAAAATGTCCCAAAAATTATTAAATCTATAGTGCTTGAGGAAGAAAACTTACTGGACATTAATTTTGAAATGAATCCAGTCGATAAGGTGTGTGGGAAAGGAATTCCATGAAATTTATATGAGTAATAATATAATTTTAGATGTGTGATCAAAGAATTAAAGTTTTTGCTAGACCTCTTCAGATAGCGTACGATGCTCAAACTTTGATTCAAATTCTACAAGTATTTACTGCGCCATCATCAGTTAATGTATCAAAGTAGGTAAACATAATTTAGTTTAATAACGAAAATACTTAAATTTGTACTTTTAGCCTAACTCCAGCAGTGCCTATTACGGATGTTAAGGAACGATCTGCTTTAGGTTTTCAATATATGGTAGAAAGTCATCCTAAACTTGAAGTGGATGTAAAGTTTCTTCCCAGCATTGTGATAGTCCCTCATTCTGGAATATATAACGGGTATTGTATATTTAAAAGAGAATTATAATAATATTTTTTATATATTGTGTTAAAAAAGACAAATCTCTTGAAAATTTTCTTTCCAAACAAAATCCTAAATAACACGAGAGGGATTTTACCCCATAACTCACGGCAATTCTCTTCTGTGCAAAAGTAGAAAAGCCCTCGGAGTGTTGCTACGAAAGGGGCTTTGATTGACGTTAAAAAACCGGTTCATAAGTGTTTTGCAGGATTGAAAATTTGTATTCACCGGCTCAAACAATACTAAATCAACCTGACACCAAAAAATGTTCGAACCGTAATAAGGAAGTTACGAAAATGGACAAAAGCAAATCAGGAAAAACTCAAGCAAAACCCCTACGATTCGTGATTGACACTCACATGTGACCCTCTTGCTACCTCACTTCTCTCACCAAGAAAAAAAATCAGGTTTTCGTCACTCATGGGGTAAAACCCTTTCGTGTAATTCAGGACTACGCCGTTATTTAGTGCTTAGTTTTTAAGATTATTTAAACTTTCAAAGTTTTTTTAAAGCTTTGAGCATTAAAATATTTATAACGTTGCATAGTAGTGATTAGACCGTGAAATTTTGTGATTGTAAAAAAGTGTCTTAATTAATCCGTTGACAAGAAGAAATATTTAATATAAGACGAATTTGTACCTTTTTAGCTAATGAGTAGCAAGCCTTAATGCTAGCTGTCTGGATACTTCGTCAAATCTCGCTTTGAAATTTTTCATGGACAAGTTTTTACTTTAAAATCATGTCTTACGCATATCTTACGTTTCAAGTGAGTAAAGCAAAGCCACTTCAACTCTTTGGTACATTGCCTTGAGAATACTTAACTGGTACCTTAGCGCTCCGCAGACCAGAGTATGTCTGACAAATAGTGTACCAGCCACGCATATAATTAGTGTAGCTACTACAGGTAGCGCTATTACCAATATTATATTTATGCCAGTTAAATTACCGCACTTAATTAAAGTTTGACATGTAGGGCCTTTTCATAAACGCAGGAACGTACAGCGGTTGCGCAAGTTGGCTGAACAAAGCTAATTGCTGACGCATTCAGCTGGTATAAGAAAATGATGAAGCAGTAGGCAATTTAAGTGTCAATGCAATCTAAATTTAACTCAACTCTGTCGCCTAAGATCGATTTATAGTTCGCGGGCCCCAAAAAGAGCTTATAATTCGTGCATAGCAAATTATTTTTGTGAGGTGAACTTTGGGACCTTAATGTAGGTGTCAGAAAATATGTAATCATATTACTAATATTGTACAAAGTGGGCTCAAAGGTGAGACAGGTCTTTAAAAAACGTTTCTCCGTAACGGAGTGAGCAAGGTCACCCATATTGACTTTAAACAAAATCGAAAAAAATTCTTACTCTCTAGGGTCACATTTATGGTCGAAAGCGTAGATTAGTAGGAGTAGCAGTTATTGTTATTGATCAAAAAACCCCACTCAATACAAAAAAATCGGTCCACTCGTTGCGAAGTTATGTGATTCTGGTGAGTTGGAAGCGCAAGGTTGGGAGTGATAGGTGGTGGCAGCGGTCGGAAAGGTGATGGCTGGGGGGCAGCTCCATCCAACAATTTTTTTAACACGGTACTAATTCGCAGTAAGATTTTTTGTCATCATTTTGCAGACTGTCATCACTTTGGAGAGAGGAAAGATAATGTCAGTAGAAGGTCTGCTGTTAGCGCTGGCCACAACCGGCGGTAGTTTAGGCTCAGATTAAGAGGCATTCGACATTCCAAAGGTGTTATTTAGGACTTACACGAACTATTCTCTCCACTTTTGCAGTTGATGACCCTCCGTAACAAGTCAGTTCTGCAGTCTAGAGAAACACAGGATAATAAAGGGTTTTAGCAAGGATTCACCAATGTTGCCGCGAGTTACACAATTTAACACACAACTTCCCATTTGCGTTCCTTTTTCCGAGTTCAAACTTCGCCTTTACATGCTCCAGGCCGATGTTGTTTAATCTTGGCGGTGTGATCCCACATACCTATTTTGTTATCACCTTTAGGAGCCTTAACAAGGCATCGCCAAAGAGTTGGTTAAACGGTCGGCACATAAATAATTATTGAGATGTTACGTTTCCTGGTCCGAAACCAAGCAAAAATAATTGGGTCAGATATTGGCTACCTGCCATGCGGGGTATGTCTAATTCTGCCTGGCCAAAGAATAGCACCACGATTACAGATGTCTGTAATCTAAATTTTCGCTCTTCACTTCCTCTCCATCTAATAAACGTGTCAAAAAGAAGTTTAATTTTAAATTTCGTTCTATTTTTCATATGTCAAATGGAAATGTAAAAATTAACTACAAAGTAAAGTTCGAACTGCGTTCGGCGTCTTCTCATTCAGCAATTGTGAACCTGAAGCTGCTTAGCTAAATTAATCGAAAATATTGTTGGTGTATCTAAAAGTGTTGCGGAATACACGAGTATTCGAAGACCTTCATAGCAATTGGGCAATTGGGTATCAACAGCCAGCCTGCACCGTATTTTAGACAAAGATCTTGGTCTAAAGACTTACAAAGTCCAGTTGACACAAGAATTGAAACCAGTGGATCATGAATGACGCCGGTTGTTCGTTGAATAGTGTTGGAAATTTATGAAGGTGACCATTGTTTTTTAAAGAAGATCATTTTAAGTGACAAAGCTCATTTTCATCTCCCTGCCCACGTAAATAAGCAAAACTATAGCATCTTGGGCTCTCAAAACCTCTCTCAGAAAGAAAGAGAAATAGCAAAATCTCACAACCTCTCCATTAAGATATTCTGGTTGTTTGGGTTTCTCAGTCGGACTTGGGATCGGTTTCGACGGAGTTTATTACTATTTACTTTTAAATGAAGCGTTGAAACTAAAATTTAACATTTATTATTTTTAGAGAGACTACTTCCGTAATAGTTTTAAGTTTGGGTCAGCTGACTATCGCAACAGATGCTCACAAAGGTGATGACAAAGATGTCCGTGAAATGTTTAAAGTTGGTACAAGAAAGGAAACAATTCTCAAAGAAATGATGGAACGTACCTACGATAAATTTAATATAACAGTTGAAAATATACAAGTAATTAAATATACTTACAACGTTTTTCTTTCACAATAGTAAATAATAATAATTTTCTTTTAGGTGATAGTTGCAAAAGCAAACGAGAACTGGACGGAAATTTTAGACAGGGGTGAACTGTCGGATATGCATATCTTATGTCCAATGGCTTTATCTGTCACACTTGGACTTTGCTTAATAGATGATGATCCCCGTTTACCGAAAAAAAGATTAAAAGGTAGCTTTGACTTCATTAATATAGAGAGAAATGATATTTAAAATTTATGTTTTCTTTAGTGGTAATACCTTCAGTGAAAATTAATGTAATTGAAGAGCGAATTTTTGAAGGATTAGGAATTGTCGCCAGTATCCCCTTACCGGAATCAGAAATTGAGGAAAAAGGAATAACAAAGGTAATAATTTATTTTCATTCTATAGTTTATATTTATTATTTTTAATTTTGTTTTAATTTAGGCGTCGAGTTTCGCTTTGTCTACGGTATCAATTAAGAAGCTCTTAGAAACTGAAAGAGATGTGTTAAAAAAGAGTACACCCAGTTCGGAAGTGACAACTGAAATTATTCAGTATGTTGATTTGGATATAAGTTTTGCTTTGAAGGGTATTCATGAAATAAATGTTAACAAGACCCATGTTAAATTCACTTTTATTTCAGAATTTTCTGTTGTATTGTACAAAGCAAGAGATGATAAAGATACCACCCCATCAGATCAGTATAAAACACCAGTCGAAGAATTTGAGGTAGATATTTTTCAAAAGAAGCGTGATGTTGTTGTTGATCCATGTGGACATGATCGACTTATAATGTTTGAAGTAATACAATTAGAAGCGCAAATGGTGCAGAGAACATATGATATGAAAGCAACTGTAAAGTAAGTAAAAACTTTTAGTAGTACTGTATAGCAAAACTTAAATTAGGTTATAGTGGTGGCATTGTTTGTTGTTTCCGATGCGAATTTCATAATACTTCTCATATTGCTCTTAGAAGCTTTCTTTAGATTGCTGAAGCAGTACCTATCTAGCAGTTTCTGCCTTGTTCTTGTTAGCGCAAGGCATTCACACAGAAAGTGTTCCATCGTTTCCATTTTATCGGGCTCCTGCACAGCCCATAAGACAATCGTCTACACGTCGTGGTCCCTTCCCAAGTTTTTTTTTCGCACGGTGCAGCAAGTCGTCATTGAGGTGTTTGGTAACGACTTGTTTTAGATGCAGTAATTGCTTTGCCTCTTGAGCCTCCAATTTGTCCTTTTTTTTATGAAACCATCTGCCACTTCGTTGTAGACGATGTCTCTGTGGCCTGGTACCTAGCAAACTCGCACCTTTCCCTTCGTGCTGAGACTTTCCACAGTTTTGCAGCAGTTTAGTAGAGTTGTGAATTTGAATTCGTTGGACGCAAGAACTTTAAAAGCTGACACACAACAACACACACAAAATTTGCACAACATTGAGAGGCACACTCACTCAAGGAGCCTTATGCCCTCACCTTCACTTGGGAGATCCAGGAACTCTGGCTGGCTCTTGCTTACCGGCCACTGAGCTGATGAAGCACCTGCAAAAAATAGGCAGATCCATTGACTCCACCTGCAGACTTTGTCTGTAGGATGATGAGACCCACTTCACGATTTATATGAATGCCCAGTTGCCAGGCGCAAATTTAGCCTCTGGCTGGCTCTTGCTTACCGGCCACTGAGCTGAAGAAGCACCTGCAAAAAATAGGCAGATCCATTGACTCCACCTGCAGACTTTGTCTGTAGGATGATGAGACCCACTTCACGATTTATATGAATGCCCAGTGGCCAGGCGCAAATTTAGCCTATTCGGGAAACCAACCCTGGTATCGAGTGAGCTGAGTGACTGCTAACTGCGGAAGCTGTTGTACCTCTTCGGACTGACAGGCTTGTTCTAAGGAGTTTAGAGGGCTAGCCTAATACGCCCTGGTAGCCGCAACGCTTGAGGACCTCACACCTTCAATTCAAACCAACCCTCCAATGTGCTTTACTAATAGTTAAAAAATTTCAACCGTTATTTATCATTTTCCAGGCCTAAAATATTACATGAAAGAATTGTCAATGTAATGCGATTGTGTAATAATTGCAGCGAACCTGAACAGACGCCTTTTTTTCTAGTTAGAATAATTATAACGCAAACGGTTAAAGTAGTGCTTGCACATCTGTGAAAAGACTTGCAATACTGAAAATATAATTGAGGAGTTGGCGAGCAAAACCGGATAAATCCATTTTGGCGAATTTTACAGGAGAGGCCAAAATGTAACTACCCTATATACACTTTTTTCCGAGCCACGTTTTTAAAGCTATTTTAAGCCATTGTTTTAGTAATATTTAATCCGTGATCTTTGGTCATTCGATCCGGTGATGGTTGAAAATGCCAAATCGAAAAAGTCACCTCGGTAAAAAGTGCACGCATCATATCAAGTTTTGTTGCGCTGATACTCAATTGTCGTTCTGTGTTGAATTCAAGTGGTAGTGGATAATTTGTGTAAATATACATTGTGATTAATTGTTTAAGACTAAAACTACGAAAACGGAACGGAAATAATATACAAAGCTTACCTGTATCACTTAGAAAACTGCTTCTGCAATTTTTCGATGCTGCCTTTTCTTTATTACTTTATCCCTGGGTTTCAACATTTAATTGCATAGTTCCAAATAATAATTCTACAGAATCTTCAAAGCATTCATCAAACAGAACAGAAGCGGCTAAATTTATACATATTTTACATTTCAAAATTTTAGATTAGGAGCAATCGCCTTGAACCAGTTTGACATATTTGCTGGAAAAGAAGAACGGCTGACTATTATTAATACACCGCAATATGAGAAAGATATACAATACTTACTTACAATTTCATACACAAATGTAAGTAGTTATTAGAGATTTTAAAATTTTCTCAATTAATTCTTTATTACAGGCTAATAAGACGGCTCCTGAATTTAAAACCAAGTATAATTCTACTGAACAACTTATAGTAGTTAACTTTTCATCTTTGCTTGTTGTACTACATCAAGATTTCTTGAAGAAACTTCTCGCTGTAAGAACAACAATATAAATAATAAAACTTTGCCAAACTATAACGTTGCCAATTCCAGAAAATAAATTTTTCTTTAAATTAGCGTTTACTAAAATATATTAAAAAAATAACGTTATTTTTGGCACCACTTAATTGTTAAACATATAGATATTAAAATACAATTTGAAAAATAGATCGCAAATACATATCAAACTAAATTGAGTGAAATTCAAATTACGACGCCAAGAGATCATTACGCTACGGCAGCAGAGGAAGGATTGATTCCCAAACTTAAAGAAAATTTGGCCACAATAATTGAAGAGGATGCGGAAGGAAAAGTTGTGAAAAAGCCTGAACGTATACGAAGAAAAGCAAAAGTCGTTGACAGCATTAAAGTAAAAGTTGTTGCGAATATGGAGAAAGTTGCTGTAGAGTTAACATGTAGCAAGAGACCTATCGCCAACCTGCAAGTTTCGAATTTTGATGCTGGAGTTGTTATCAAAACGTCTTACACAGAAATTACTTTAAAATTGAAAGATATTTTAGTGACAGATTTAAATCCGGAAACAATACATTCAAAGGTAATCTTATAATATATTTTTTTAGCCGTACTTAACTGAAGATTTTAAGGTATTATCAATTATTGGAGAAAACGCTATACAATGCCAAGTTGTCATTTATAATTTAGATGAAACGGCAAATTATAATTCAGATGATATGAAAATTGATATTTCAATGGGATGTGTAAAAATTATTTTTCTTAATTGGTTCGTACAGTCGTGCCTGGTAAGAAAATATATAGTGGTAAATTATGTATTATTTTCTTATTTATATTTATAGACTTTTTTGAATAATTTCCAAGCTGCACAAGAAGCAATAGCAAATGCTAGCGCTGCAGCTGCGGATGCTGCCAAACAAAATGTCGTCGATGCTTATGAAAAAGCGACAAGATTAAAGTTTAACGTTAAAATAAAGGCGCCTATTATTGTTGTTCCTATAGATTCCAAAAGTACTGAAGGAATTGCGTTAGATCTTGGATATTTAAGTATTACAAACTCGTCCACTGAAATTGATGTGAAACAAGTAAGTATATTTAAATTTACTAATTAAATGCAAAACAAACCTTGACATTTTGACATTAATCGTTTCTATTAAAATTTTGGAAGATACCTTATTGAGATCAATGTTAAAGTAAATGGCGATCTCGTTGAAGGAAAAGGATTATTTTTTGGCAAATGCCGAGATTTTTATTACCATTGGTTAGCTAACAAAAATGTAAATCAAGTATTCGTAAAAGTTACCATAAATGTGCAATATAGCGTCCATTGATTGTTAGACCAATTTTGTTTTAAGTATAGACTAAATAATGTAGAAGTCCATTGGTATGGTAGATGCGTCTGTAAGAGATTTGGTCGTCGTGAATTTTAATCCGACAAGAAAGTTGTGAAAATTTTCTAACATATGGTTAATATGATAATAATATTGAATCATCGGTTTTAAAGGATGTGGCCAAAGGGGACAACCCTTTGATGCGTTAGCGTGACTTTGTCCGGAAGGGAATTAGGGTAAAAGGAGTGAGGAAACTTGAATGTCTTGTTTTTGCATTACTGCGAGCTAGACAACAGCCCAGAGACGGAGCTGAATTTTAATTCTATTTTTTTTTTAGACTGAGTCCCGAACCCAAGAACCATGGCGTGGTGGTTACTTTCTGCTGAAAATAGGTTACGATAAAATGTCATTGGGGTTCCAGGGTAATGTCGGTGGTACGGAATCCACCTCCATTTGCAATCGTTGTCTCGAATCGGCTGATGTTCTTCTCCCATCCCATGCCTCATAAGGGGTTACGCCAACTAGTGAAATGGTACTTTAAAATCATATGACGAAATTAGAAGTGCGGTAAGAATCTTTCGAATATTACCAATACAATTTTTAATAACTGTGGACTTGATTTAGGAAAAGAAAGCTAAAATCAAATCTAATTGGGTCTGTTCATAAACCTATATAAGTTGCTGCTACTGCGCAAATATGCGTTCGCGAACACGCTAATAAATATATTCTGCTGCATACGCCGTGCTTTTAAGCACACCTTTTATTTTTCTCTAGGTACTCCTTTTCGAATTTGGGTCTTGAGCCAAATGAATTATAAAAAAAATACATAGAATTTGGCATGAATCATTAACAGACATGTAGTTGTAACGTTGGTGTAGTGAGTGATAACGTGTCGGCCTACCAATTCGGAGGTCACAGGTTCGAATCTCACCGACGGCGGCTGACAACAGATTTCTATAAAAGAGCCATGGGAATGCAAAGAAAATTTCAGCGGTTTGGAATCCACTTTTGTAGGTACACTTGCAATCGTTGTCTTGAATCGGGTGAAGTTGTCCCATGCCCCGCAAGAGGTTGGTAACATTAAATTCAGGAAACAATTAAATACCACGTCTTTCTATTTTTTCATGGCTTTCTACATATAACAGTTTTATTACTTTGAACATTAAATGAATATTAAGACGCCAAAATTATGAAAAGACAATAACTGTTGATACAAACAAAATTTACGCTTCGCATCACTTACTCTACATAAGTACAAAATCCCAATCTGATTGATTCACTCCGTGTTGAACTACACTTTGTCCCAGGTATAGACATTTAAAATAAGGAAAGTAATTAGGGAACGACTTCAAATTATTTTTTGGTCGAATAGAAAAAATATGGACTAATAAAAAATTTAAAAAAAAACGATTTTTTGCCCTTAATTGTGGTTGTCTTCTTAACTACTTCCTATTTACTGAAGGAATTTTCCGAAATAGTTCGTAATCTTTTGAGGGACATTGGTAATGGTAATCTGTTTTCAGCAAAAAGTAATCCTGCGTGGCCGCCGATAAACCTAAAACCTACGGCTCTTACAATTAAAAGCAAAAAGTAGAACAATAAACGTCTTGTCCCTGGATCTGGAAAAACTTTCGACAGAGTATATAGTCAATCTAGAACACTTCACTCATTCTACAATACGTACCAATACGGACTAACGACAATACTTGACAATACAGAGAATAGGTATGTTTCCTGACTTTCAGTGACAAAAAGTTGGTGGGGATAGCAATTGACAATTCAAAACACGGAGTACTCAATAGTACTAGAAAATTTTCAGAGATAAAAAGTGCTTGAGGGGAAGTTGATTTGACAATTCAAATAGTGAGCACTGAAAGTTGGGAAATGCTTTCAGTGTCATTTAGTGAGCACGAGTTATCAGTAGTGCTCGTTAGAAAACGGACCTAATACTTTGCGGACGCCGACAATATACCCGTAACACCATTTTCAGAGAAGTCATATTTTGCTTAAATCAATGGCGTCATAAAACAGGCGCATTTAGCCGCTAGAGAAAGAAGAAGCTAAATCATTTAGCCGAAAAAGAACACCCACTTCTCAAGGCTAAAAATTCTAAGACAACATGGACAGAAGACTAACATGGAAACCCCATACAGGAGTGGTCTGTAAACAGTTGGTTTCAGTGAATTGTTTGGCCAGATCACTAGCTACTAAGAATAAGGGGGCATCAACTCAAAAAAGTCAATACCCTCATTACCGGCTATACTGGATACAGAATGCTCCTGTATGGGGCTTCTAAACAGACACACATAAAACAGATATAGACAAAAATCATACGAACAGTTACAGGACTCAGGAAAACAACACCGATACCAGCAATGACGATATATAAACACAATATGCGACAGAATAATCGAAGCCAGGAACAAAGCACAGTATAACAAATTCCACCTAAGAATAATCAGACAACTAGTAGAGAGATGACAGCAGGCAAAACAACATTCGAAAGTGGACTAACGAAAGTACCAAAAATATTACTTGAACTAAATATTCACCTAACCCACCTCCCTGAAGCGGGTTGCTGCTTCTTGGAGATATGCATATAAACACGTGCAGACACATGACAAGAAATGCACATCCACCGAAAACATAGCCGATTACATCTTGAAGCAAACAATTACAACAGAGACAGCTTCCTATACACATGGCTCAGAAAGAGTCAGGCAAACCATGGCGACCATAATCATCAAGCAACCTCATGCGCAAACAGTGAAAACAACTGCAAAGGATCGTAATCCACCAGGGGGCATTCGTCTTCGAAGCTGAACTATCTGCCATAGTCTTCGCCATTAAGTCAGTGCCTGACCGCAACGAAAAGGCAATTATATTCACTGACTCCAAAAGCCGCCTGGAGGCCGTACAAAATCTAAGCAACAATGACCTGCTAATCAGCTGGATTAGAAATAAAATGATAACGAAAAAGGAAAAATAAAGCTCGAGTGGACCACAAGCCACCAAGGGATCCTAGGAAACGAAGAAGCGGACCAAGCAGCCAAAGACGTAGCAAATTGAATTGAAAGGACTTCAGAAGTCGTTGTTCAAATAAGGGAAAAAGGGAACGCTTGTGGAGAAAGAACGAAAATTTCCTTCCTTGTAAAGAGTTCGTTAAGGTTTTACTTGTTCCTGTTTTCTTTCGCTTCATGAAGTTAAGTCGCTACCTGCTGCAGTAGATATTATGTTCATGAATTCAAAGTTAACTTGCAGTATGGTGACGATATACGTACTGTGTTGTCACAGTTGTGGCGTTGACAGAAACTATGAACATAATAATAATTTATAGACGGTTAATATAAAATTACAGAGTCAAAAATAGTATCAAAAGTTTACATAAAAGCAGAGCACTATAAAAAAGATTCAAGTTTATCGTCAGAATTGAATTAATTTGTAAGTCACACATATAATTCAAATAATTTTAAAATTTCTTTTCTTTGGAACTAATAAATTTAATAATAATGGCTTTCCAATAACAAAAATTTAAAGCAAGAAATATAAAAAGAGTAATGTTTGAACTAATTTTCATAATAACCGTCAACTTCTGGTTAAGCTAATTCAAATTCGAATCGTCCAAATTTAATGTCACCATTGATGAAATGTTTTTATTTTATTCCCAGTTAAATGGTAACATAATGCTACAAAATATTAAATAAGTGACTATTTTAGGTGCTTACCGATCAAAATAAAAGAGGCAACGCTATTATTGACGAGATAAAACTAGAGTTAAAAGACTTTAAACTATCGCGGGTTTCTATAACTCCACCACATGAATCAGTAGCACTTTTAAAGGAAATCAAAGGTAAACCTTATATTTCAAATAAAATTTAAAATAATATCTATTTTGGTAAAATATTGCAGATTCTGACCGCACATATGGAATTTCACCGATTGCTAATATATTTGATCCTATAAGCTTTGGTCTTATTGTATTCAGGAATTTATCTTACTCGTGGTATAAGGAAAGACCAGAACTAGATGTATCTGCACGCATAAAATCTATAGAGGTATATATTAGGTTCTTGCATATGAAATAGCTGATTTTTTATATGAAAGAGGCAGTTTCCGTCAGAATTTATTGTTTGTTGCCAACGAGTTTTTAATTTGCCAATGAAATCCTTTCAACACTTTGTCTATCCGTATTGAAACAGTGAGTTCTAAAGAGGCTGGGAAAGAGATGAAAAATGTCCGCCATAACAGATCCGATTAATATAAAAGTTGTGCAGGTGTGCATGTTAATCAGCTTCGAAATCGTTCTATTTTCCTCATGATGTTGTTTCGCGTTGTCGTTCAATAAAATATCTTTTGAACATCCAATGGTTTGAGATGCATCGCTTTATTCCTAATTTCAAAATCCTGAAATCTACTCACACCAATTGGTTCAATAATTACTACTCTACGGCTAGTAAAAATAAGGAAGTAGTCTTTTCCGTCATATAAATTGTGCCCATCAGCGGAATTGAAACGTATTTATAGAGATGAGCGGAATACATCCAAATCAGTGATTAGTCTAGCTAAGTTCAATTTCGGTGAGGCCGTTATATAGTAGGTATTTGCCACCCAAAACGGTGAAAAGGGCTTCTGATCTCTAATGAAAATCGTTAAGAACAATTTTACCAGTTCTTCAATAGCACTACTCATTAATATATGTTCATTAAACGAAGCTAACCTGCTTGTTGCTAATTTTGCTGATAATTTCTGCTTGCCTCCTTCATCGCATTCTTTTCCATATCCAGCGCTGTGCCATAGTAGGCAAAATCTCACTCCACTTTCGCACGCGGGAAGTTTTTGGGGTACTCTCTTAAATCGACGTGACCAAAACTATTAGACTTGATGGTTTCTCGCCCCTGATTTCAAAATGGTGCGATCTGCTTTGGATAAACCTTTGCGCAAACTGTTTCACTTGTCATGCACAACAGGATAGTTTCCGCGTGTATAGAAACTTGCCAATGTTCAGCCGGTTTTATCTAAAATTGTTGAATCGCTCATCAACTGAGAATTGATGAAATATTTAGTAAAGAATCATCTTATTAACGATTGCCAGGGGAACCACTAATGGCACCAACGGAATAGAGAGTTTTGTACCAGACTGTTATCCGTGCAATAATAGACGGAGCTATATCTGATACCTAGGATAAGTTCTTTCACCTATCTTATTTCTTAATTTGATTAATGATCTCTTATCTCTCCCTCTCAATCCTGTACGTAGTTTCTCTTTACAAGTTTTGCGAGAATCGCTCTCTAAAAAGGCTTTCAGGGACCTGTCGTCGTGTAATGTTTCAGATCTTCTACGAAGCCAACTTGGATAGTTGAAATCTCTTTAATGAAATTTACCAAACCAACTAGGAACATCTTATTGCCTTGATGTTTCTTCCCCATGCCCATGGTTATTTTTTTTTGGATGCTGCTACTGATGATTTCGCAAACTTAAAGAGGAACAAAAAATAATCCGTTTGTCACGATTTGCAAGCAGTTTTATCAGTAAAAAAATCACTTCGTGTTAAGTCAGAAAATATATTTTAATTAGTAAGGTGACTTTATCTGGTATGCGTAAAAATGACGGTAAAACAGCCATTTCATCTGCAACGACCTGATAGTATGAATTATTTTAATGCATCATCTTATCTAATACAATGATTTTTATTTAATAGCTTAATGTTCTTGTTGATGATTACGTCTTGTTAATGAGTATAGTGAACAAGAATCTACCTGAAGGAAAAGATGAGTTTCCTCCCGTTTCATATTCTAAAAAATCTGAAGGTAAAATATTTTTTATATTATTTGTTGCTTAAATGGTGTCCCATTTTAAAGCTTTTTTATATGACTATTTTGCTGTTAATGTTCCATTTTGAATATTATTTTAAAATTAGACGTTCAGGAAGCATTGGAATCTCCCGTAACAAAAGTTGAAGTTCATCAAGGAGGTGGTGATGCACCAATAGAAGAAGGTAAACACAAGCAAATCCAATTTGGTAACAAGTAATAAAATACAAAGAACAAAACCACTTTACTCTTTCGTGTTTAACGTTGAGAACTCGTTTAGATTGAGAAAGCATTCTAATTTATTTATCTAAAACTCGCCCAATTTACTTATCTGAATTATTTAAATTTCAGCATCTATTTGTTACCCCTTCTTTTATTCAGAAAATTTTCTTTTGTTTACATAAATACACTTAACATATTATTCTGAGAGATTTTGGATAAGACTTGATTATTACTGCTTTGTTTTTGAAAAATCGCATAAATGAAAGTCTATCAATATCATCGAAAATATTACATAATTGTTATGTAGTCTTTGTTATAGTTTTCGGTTTAAACACACGTTGCTGATTCTTTTAATTTATTCACGTTGTGCTAAAAATGGTTCAGTACAGATTGCTTTGATCTAGTCAATTTTTATGACAGTTATTTAGTTGAATATCGATCATATTGTAGTTGCACTTCAATAGCGCTCAGTTCATCTACCTTGCAAAATGAATAATCAACGGAACGTAATCGAGAATTGCACAAGGGTAAAAGCAAAGAAAAATTGGACGATCACACTATCGACTCGGTTTTTACCAGTACCAGTATAGCTGTAAATTTCGCAGCTTAGTATTTTTTCACTACTCTTTTTCCCTTGCTTAATTTAAAGTTATTAATTGACAAAGACAGAAGAAGTTTCACTTCATCTATGCGCTTATGTAGGTGAGGTTTTGGTTTTAGGGTTCCGTGGCATCTAGGAACCACTATAGCTTCGGTCTTCCGTCCGTTCGTCTATCTGTTGGTCGCAGTCCTCCCATCCTCTCGTTTATAAACTTAAGATGAAATTTGGTATACGGATGTTACTAAACACAAATTTAATGAGATTTTTGGAAAAAATATTTTTTGGACCTCCTTCTCATAGAATGAAAAATATGCTGAAAATTTTTTTACTTACTCCCATGAGTGAAAAGTTTCGGACTTTTAAGACGGGAGAAAAACAGAAGATGGTTAACTATTCAAAATGCGTGTTGTTCTGCTTAGGAAATATTCCCGAAATTTGACAATACGACTGGATGGTACAGGGGTGGCAGCGACTTGAAGCTCTTCTATCGCGCGTTGCAATGTGCCTACAAGGAATCACGCTAGCAATTTCGTTAGAACAATGGCCGGTGAATTAGCGATAGAAGAGTGAAAGGCAACCGACATTCCGTCGATGCTTCAGAAAGTCAATGTTCTCCGAGATAGTGGGGCCGCCAATAAATTTTATAGCCTTTATTTTAACTTTATCTAACGCGTACAATGCAGTATACCCGGTCTGTACTGAAATATTGGAATTGTATTGTTTAGGCCTGATGTAGGTCTCATATATCAGGTATCTCTTCTATCTCTTGTCGTATTTGCAATGTCAGCGTTCTGTGCATTTTGTATCGTGCAGCGTTGCACTTTCGTTAGTTAATTTTCTGAAATGAACTAACCAAAAAATTGTTAATTTATAAAAACTCGGTATTTTTTAAAAATTGCTTCGCTAATAGAAGTATGAACGTAAATTATGTTATTCCAAAGGGACATTACTAAAAAATTCTTGTCCATGGGCGAAGCTAAAAATTTAGTACGAAGGTTGCTACTTAAGTTTTGAGGTAGACAAGTAAATACAAATATTCATAATTGAAAATGGCTTTTTTGTTTTCAAAATATTCTCCATGAAAATCAATACACTTTTGCATGCGCTTGAACCAATTTTCAAAGCACTTTTTCTACTCCGATTAACGTTCCTCCAAAACATGTGATTTGATCGCATCAACCGCTTCTTCATGCGTCGAAAAACGTTGACCTCGCATTTTATTTTTGATCTGCGGGAATAAGAAGAAATCAGTGGGTGCCAAATCAGCACTGTAATGGTGGATGATTTCGATGTTTTGAATGCTCAACAATTCATTTATTTGACCCGATGTGTGCGAACTTGTATTGTCGTGGTGGAGAATGATTCGTCTTCTGCGATTGGTTTCCTTTATTTTTTCGAACACTTCTGGCAAACAAATGGTAGTGTATCATTCAGAATTGACCGTTCTAAGTTGCTGTAATGGTACGGTGCCGACAGTCCAATTATTCCGAAAAAAACAGGCGACCATTTGCTTCGAAGTGCTTCGTGCGCGAACAAATTTTGTTGGATTTGGCTTGTCTTGAAAGACTCATACACAGTCGATTGTTGCTTAGTTTCGGGTTCATATGCACAGATCCATGATTCGTCGCCTGTCACGATCTTATAGACGTCTTTTGAAGTACCGCGATTGAATTTCTTCAACATTTCTTTGCACCAATCGACACGAGCCTTTTTTGAGCGAGTGTCAAATTACGCGGTATCCAACGCGAACAAATCTTTTTGACGGCCAAATGTTCATGCAATATTGAATGTATGCGAGTGGAACTAATGCCCAAGCATGCCTCAATCTCAAGGTATGTCACATGACGATCTTGCAATATCAGTTCACGCACAGTATCGATTTTTTCTGGGAAAACAACCGATTTAGGACGACCTTCACGAATTTCGTCCTGTAGCGAAATGCGACCACGATTAAATTCGGAAAACCAGCGAAACACGGTGGGGCGAGATAGTGCTCCATTACCAAAAGTCGAAGCGAGTTGATCGGCACACTGTTGTTGGCTTAATCCACGTCGAAAGTCATAGAAAATCATCGCACTAAAATGTTCAGGATTTAATTCCATTTTTTGACCAAGATGAATGTTTCAAGTACCTGTAAACAACACAAATATGACTCGTATGATAAAACGTTCTGAGTACGATTACTATTAAAAATATCAAACTTTACGATAATGGTAGATTTGACATATTCACACTGCTGTTGCCATATCTCAAAACTTAAGTAGCAACCTACGGACCCTATCGTTTTCAAATTAGAAGCATATATTTATTTAGACTTAAAATCTTCAAAATCTTGAGAATTGGAATACCGTATAAGGTCAGTACAAAATCATATCATTCATAATATTTGTATTAAATTAAACTGCTATGTGAACATTTTCATATTATTTAAATGCTTCTGCTTTTCTTCGTTATTGTAAAATTGTTCTTGCAGATCTTTGTAAATTACTGGATTTTTTATTTTCAGTATTGAAGGACTTTGATAAGAATGCAAAGCCGCCGTCCAAAGAATTAATAAAAGCAATATCTGGTAAAATATTATTCAGTCTATTGTCTTCCTGTCTTCAAAATAAATTATATAAGCTTCTTTCTGTTATGTTCTTTTTAAATTGTGCTGGTTTTTTACAGTTTGTTACTTTTTAAACATTAATATATTTGTGTAACACCACTTGATTACTCTTTGCGGCTTATTGAGAAAAACTCTGAAACGTTAACATTACCCCTTATAGACCTATTTAAGAAGTAGGTTTCTAAAAAAGGTATTCTTTTTTTCTTGTATAATTTCCTCAATTTTACAATAAATTTTTTAAATTTTTTATTTCACATATTCCTAAAAATTTCAACTTTTATTAACCAATGCATTCCGAATATAGTGTTAGGTTGTTGCGAATTAACAGCAAAGAGAAAACATATTACTAAAATAAAAGAAGTCATTATATTGAGCGAGGTTTTGTGATGGTTTCGCAAATTTTTTTATCATAAGTTAGATTCAAATCACACTTTATTATTTGTTGTACACTCCGTACACCTACTCCCAAGTTCATTTGTCCCTGAATATCGTTAGCGCTAAGGCTTTCTTTAATGGTAAGTCTACTCATCTCTCTTTTTCGCTAGTAGTGACCGCCGGCGTTCTTCCTGCTCGCTTTTTACTTCCGCCCGGACGCCCCACACTCCTTCTTTCAGAAACACCACGTTTGCAGAGACACTCAGCCACTTGCTCCCGAAAGTCGGGCAATTGAATTTTTTTCTGGGGATGGATCCTGTGGAAAATAATATATGCATCTTCTATCGCTAAATCAATCTGGTGGTAAAAATTCCTCTTCGTCCAATTAGTTGCCTTCATGCGAATGTGGTAACGGCGAAAGAGTCCATCCATCAAATCTAACCCCCCCATGTGCCAATTGTACTCTTTTATGATTTCGGGGCAGTCAATTTCGGTGTGTTGTTTTTCTTTTTTATTCCATCGGAGGATTATTATGCACCGTTTGTATCAAGCCAGAGCGCAGATGTATTGTCAACCCCAAACGCATTGGTAACATACTCTTCCGAGTGGCACACGATTAACTCGTACCGTTGCCAGACTGTCTATACCTCTGCTGCGAAGATAAACCAGGAGGCCAAAGGGATGTATAAAAGTTATCAAAGTATATAACGTGATTGACACAGTTGGGGATTTTTTGGGACAGACGCACAACTACGTTCAAAGATGCTCCTAAATTTGGCGCTCTTGTACAACCTATCGTAATCAGGAAATCCTCTATCAGCTTCTTTTGAAGTATCACTGAAATTGTCATTGTCTGTCGAATGTCCTCAAAGGCATGATTGCCCCAGTACGAGCGCGCATTAGGGTATCGAAAAACGCTCATATAAATCAAGATGCCTACATATTTCTGAAGATCAGTGGCAGTAACTTTGAAATTTGTATTTACGTCCTTTTGGTTTGCGTACCAGTGTGTCTGGTCGATGATGTACTGAACAATGTCTTCTACAACTATATCCGGTGACGCCTGACGCCTGACGCTTGCGTGGAGTATACGAAGGTGGTGGCACATAGATGAGAGCGTGTTGTAACACTTCTGCCAGTGTGATTGGATGCTTACCTGAACAAATCAGGGCAATATCATCAGCGTAACAGAGAACAGAGTGCTCCAGTTCTATGAGTAACTCATCCAGATTTAGGTTCCACAAGAGTGGTGAAAGGATATCTCCCTGCGGAGTACCCCTAGTGACGACTCTGGTTAGAAACATTTATTTAATTAACGGAAAGTAGATCTGTATCAGTTTGTTAGATTAGTCAACTGACTTGTTACTTAACTTTTCATGTTATGGTATGTTGTTAGGTTTTTTTCAATTACTCTGGTATAATTTGAATAACTATCAAGAGATTTGTGATGATTTGCAAAAATGTCCACTCTTCACTTACTGCTTGACGCAAAAGCAGTTATTCTTACTATTAGCATCCATAAAACAACGTAAAGATTTAAGTGAAAACTATAAATTGTTTATCGGTATATCAATTAAAAGTTCGACGTAACGTACTGTTAAAGGAAAATGCCTTGTAATACATTTCTGCTGTTAAAAAATGGAAACAATTTGCATACCTGTCTGTACTCGGAAGAGGTTTTTTAATATATTTACAAACTATTTAGATTTAATTTAGGCTTCAATTAATGTAAATCTATGAAACTGCCCATGGTTTTGAATATTTAATTTTCAATTAAACAATTTATAACAGGCGTAGCACCAATAACAATCAAAGGGCAATCAACAGACCTTCCATCATCAAAAACTGAAGTCCAGAAAGGTATTGAAAAGAGCAAAATTGACGTTGCCTTAAAATTCAACTTTCAACTAGACGGCATCATAGTTAATTTAATAACAGGTGCGAATTTGTAAGTACTATATAAGTCTGTACTAATCGTTCAATTACAGCAAATAAGGAAGGGCTAGCGTCATTTGGACTTTATGTGCTTTCTGTGAAAGGGACGCAACTTGCCGATGGAACATTAAGTACTTCAGTTGTGTTGTGTGATTTACAATTGGATGACATTCGTCCGACTTCTAAAACTAAAATCAATAAGTAAAAATATTTCATAACATATTATGAATTTGTAAAAACTTTTTTCTTTCTTAGATATTTACAAAGAAGAGAATCGAAGCAAAAACCAGGTGTTTCTAATAGTGAAGAAAATCTGCCTTATATGGTAGATGCTGTAGCCATAATTAAAAATAAAGAGACTTTTGGTAAATGTTTTTAAATTATTGCTGAGCTAGGATTTATATGTAAATTATTTTTAGCTGAACTTCGGGTTTGTGCATTTGATTTAATTATCTCGATTGACTTTCTTTTGCAAATTGCACACTTTGTTACTTTACCCGAAGAACAGGAAGCCTTGTATGCACCAGTAAAAACAGAAATTAAGGCTTCCGCCAAGGCACCACCAATTAAAAGTATGTTTTTTTACTTAAATTTTTAAATGCATCTGCAATTGATTATTTATAGAAAAGCAAAGCCAGTCGGATCCAAACCAAAATATGGAATTAGTACTTCACTTAGAGCAGCCTGATATTATTTTAATCGAAAATCTCGACGACTTTAATACCCATGCTATTATTTTCAATGTAAGAAGTTGTTATGCAAATTTATGAACAATATTAAACTTAATCATTAATTTTAGGCTGAAGTAAATCTTAGATTGCGCATGATTGGTGACAAACAGCTAATATATGGTGATGTAAAAGATTTAAAAATGTACATGTGTTCATTTTTACCGGAACGTAGGGAAGCGACAAAACATTTTATAATATATCCTTGCACTATGACCTTACAAGGATCAACACCAGAAAATGAAGGGCTGCATATTAATCTCAAATCCTCCGAGGTTATTATTAACATATCTCCAGGTAATTGTCAATTTATATTTGCAACTTCAAAGAAAAAGCTAGTAAACGCTAATTAAGGGTAATTTGATAACGTGAAAATGATCAGATTTTTTAATCCCTTGTATGGAATTGGGCGAAATTTAATTTCTGCGCCACATTATGCGGAATTAATTTCACACATTTACATAGAAGTTAAGCAAGTCGGAATTTTAGGTTTTTTTTTCGATTCCATGAATATGGAAATTTCTGTAATTCCGCAGCTTTAGTAGAGTAACAGTTACATTGATGTGAATTGGTGCCTAAGATGAAATTTCATTGCGAATTTTATCAGTGACAGTGTGAAATGAAAAATATTTAGAACATCGATTATCCGGATGTCAATTTATCCGGAACCTTCATTATTCGATAATATTTTCTTTTTAAGTTAATTAAAAGACGAATGCACAGAAACATCATATAAGGCCGCATATTAACATTGCCATTTACTCCAACCGATTGAATCGGCTAACGCGCTCAATAGAAATAATTGTACTGGAGAGTACCAGAAGTATGTATTTGATTTAATATTTTCAAATTGTTTGTTTTTTGCGACACTTTATTACAGAGTGGTTGGAAATCTATAGTAAATTATTGATCGACTTGCAATCATTGTCGTCGAATCGGGTGAAGTTCTTTTCTCGATCGGTTACGGGAACTCGAAAAAGATACTTTCACATAGCACATTTACGGATCTTGTCACAGCATTTGCACAATTAAAAAATTATCAATGGGAAATTGATGCACTGATTTACTGATTAGTAAAAAACTTTAATTGGTATTTAACAGTTTTTACATTAACTATTATATTTTTGCGCTGCACCATTAGTAGTAAATAAAACTTAAAATTTGACCAATATGAGAACAATTTGCTTCTAACGGGAATATATGTTAATTTTATTTTAATCATAATGCAATTCCTTTAAAATAACGTTAACATGTAAATATTTAATAAGAAAAGGTGAAGAAAGCATAGGGGAGTGTCCCGGTTTGTGCAGTACCCATCATTATCGACGTGTTTATTTGCCCAGCGCTGTGAAACTACTGTCAACGTCTATTGGTATAGTTTTTCTGAATACTATAAAAAAATCTGAAAAAGTATTTTTTTACGCATAAACTTAGTTTTGTGTATTTTACCTTACAAAAGGAATTCCGGTGAAATCATTGAGTCGAAAAAAATTGTGAAGTCACTCGCAAAATGGCGTCAAACTCGGTTGTGCAGGAGTCGTGTCCCCGGTTATGCAGCACTTAAAAGAGTCATTCTTTTGACAATTGTTATGGTAGTGCAAGCGCCAAAGGAAGTTGAGTATGCAAAATGTGAGGACCGGCAACTATGCTCAAATTCTCTTAACTGAGACACCAAACAAACAAAAACCATGTTGCCGGCAGCTGTGCTAGTCTCTTTCCCTTCTCCCCGCTCTGGGCGTCAATGCATCATAGCGCTCGTAATATTCAGTAGAAAATAAGTCATAGTTCGCAACGGTTTATTTTTTCGTATTCACGCAATATTATATAAGTTTTCTTGTAGTTTTGTGTTTTATTTAAATAAAAACGTGGATAATGTCGCTACCAGTAAAAATGTAAAGAGGCGAAGACTAAACGAAATTTCGTGTTTGTTTTCTGATAAAACGGGTAATTTAGTCGAAAAACCAAAACCACAATCGTTTATTAATATTCAAAGAGCAGCAAATCAGAGAAAAGATGACATTAGTGAGAAAATAAAAAATAATACAGACTTTACTGAACACAATTGTTCACGGCATTGAACTTGTATGGCAATTTACATTAGTGAAGAGAAAATAAGGCGTCGAGAATTAGCATTACATAAGCATGAGAATGTCTCTATTTCCACCTCCTCTGCAGAAGCAAGTGTTTCAGGCACTCAACGTGTTCGTCAGTCATCAAGAACTGATTTAAAGTTTAATAAAGATTTGAATATGAAGTGTTTAATCTGTGGTAAACAAACAAAAAATAAAAACAAAACACTTTTTTGTGCTCCGAAATTTCGGCGGCGGTACAACTTTTAAATACTGCCCGAAAAAAACAAGATGATGTTTTCATAAAAATTGGCATTTGCGAACATCCAGCTGATTTATTTGCAATGGAAGCGAGGTATCATAAACACTGTTATCGTGATTATCTACGACTAACAAAAACTTCAGCAACTCCAGCAGGTAGACCTCCAAATAAAATACCACATGACATACTTATAGAAGCATTTGAGTAGCTGATTGATGAAATATTATAAAACATCATTAACATCTCAGTCTTTTGAAGTGCCATTTATGGCTAAGCGACTAGCTGAACTCACTGAAGTAGAAGATGCAGTTATAGAAAATCGCGAAAACTCATTAATAAGTATGGTGAAAACGTTTTATTTTCATATCCAAGTGATCGATCGAAATCATTATTGGTGTATATGGGCAACATACCACTGGATGAAGTCATTGAACATATTCGTACCATAAATTCAACAAACTACATTGTTCAAGTAGCAAAACAACTTCGCAAAGAAATATTAAGTACCGAAGTAATACCAGATGGGTATTTATATGATGAAATTTTAATTGAACAATTTTTAAAAAAAGGTCAATTACCGAATACTTGGCAAATTTTTATGCAAGCATTGTTGAGTGCTAAGAATAAAAAATTAAGTGAGAATTATAATCGACGAGCGTTATCAGTGTTTCATGATATATATTTCACGATTACTGAGAAACAGACTCCAAATCATGTAGCTTTAGCTCAATCTATTCGTCATTTGACTCCATCGAAATATTTAATCAATATGTTGAATAAATTTGGGCATTGCATCAGTTACAAAGCATTAAAAAACCTCGATAAAGAAGTAACAACGTCAATTGTGTGTGAAGATAAAGACAGAAAATTGCTTATTCCTAAAAATATAGTTCGAGATTCATCGTTATTTCTTCATGGAGCTTTAGATAACAATGATTTCAATGAAGAAATATTAAGCGGAAAAGACTCGACCCATGTTACAGCAATGGTGATACATGAAGAAAAAAACCCAATCTTCATTTTTTCAAGTACTTGACTTAAATTTGAACCATTTAGAAGCCTATTCAAGGATGTTTTGTTACATATTTCACGCAGTAAAAATCCAATCTGCCCATATCATAATCCTTATTAGGATATGAAAAAAAAAGATGGTAAATCGTACCCACAGCACTGACGAAGCGACCATTGCCAGAATTGTTGATTCAGCCGTGTAAATGTACATCAAATTGTCAAACAAAGGCTTGTTCTTGCAAAAAATTACAACTAAATTGTATTTCGTTGTGCAAATGTATTAATAATGACTGTCAAAATAAAAAAGATTGATGATTTGTATTTTTTTTTGATGACTTATGTAAAAATTTACTTTTTCGTATTAAATATTTTTTTTATCAACTATTCTTGTTCTTAGTTTTAACTTTTTTGTTTTTTTTTTAAATTGACTAGTTAAAAGTATCTTTAATCATGAGAAACAATTCGATTGTCACTAAAAGAATCATTAAAATGGTTCCAAAGCTTTTGTTCGGTCCATTTACCAAATATCTAAGGGGATGGGGTATAAAAAAAATGGACTAACAAACATCCTGGCAACATCCAGAATCATAATCTGCAAGCTTTTCTGAGTTCAAACTATGTACAGAATGCGGTCCTCATATTTTGCACACTCAACTCCATCCAGCTCCCGGTCTAATGATCAAATATCAAATTATTACATTTAAGTGTTTTAAATAGCATATAATTGATTTTTCGGGCCACTTTGGTATTGTTATAACTTCAATTAAATGTGCCAACTTATTGAAGGCTTACACAATAATTAAATGATGTTAAATTTTCAATTTGTATTAGTTTGATTACATTTTTTTAGTGGATTTTTTGAAGTGCTGCACAACCGGGGACAATGTTTTTTGTCAAAAAAGCTATTTTCCAAAAATTTCCCACAATTTTTCTGTTTTAAACGGAATCAATATACTTTCTTCGGCAAAGTTAGATATTGATATTAGCTTTACAACGGTATCTCAATCATCAAAATTGGGTGAGCCGATCAAAAGTTATGGACCAAAAACAAAATCTGTTGCACAACCGGGGACATGCCCCTACTTATAGAACTTCTTGGCTTAAATATCATGAGAAATTCTATACTACTATTGACGTCCATACAATATAATGGTTAGTGTAAGAAAAATGAACCATTAAAAAGTAATAGGTTACAGAACGCATAATGCATTTAAAAAAAAGAATCCCGTTTTTGCAGTTGGGTTTTCTGCTTTGTTTTTTCGAACTGTTTAGAGGCCATCCCGTCCTAATTCTGAGAGATCTTGCTATGACATCCTGAGCTTCTTCGATGGTATCTTTTATATCCCGGTGATGATTAGGTCGTCACATTAACATCTATGTATAAGAGAGGGTTGTAAAACATTAAAGTGTAATAAAATATTTCCTATAAAATACATACGGTCAGAGCGTATAGCTAGCCTAAAGAAATATTCTATCCGATTTTCTCATCTTGTATATGAAATATCAAAAACTGACTGCATTAAGTTAAGATTCGCAAACAATAGTCTATGCTTCAGATTTGCTCCTGTTCCCCAGGATCTGATATGTCCTGAACTAGCTTTTTAAATAGCCACTAAATTATTGTGGACTGACGTAAACAGTTTTGCACCTTAATCCACCCATTTCCCTTTATCTCAAATATTCACCTTAAATGGTTGCTCAAAGTTGTATTCTGTCGACATTACATTCATAATCGAGCTTACTGCCAGATCGTCTTTGAATTCATTAAGTATACGTCTAGTTGAATTGCCTACTTGAAGGGGACCTGCCCTATGAAGGCTGACCACATCGAGAGTTGCCTCCTTTCTTACAAGTATTAAACAGGTCTTCTAAATATGCAGTTGCGCATGGCGCCCTTACTTTCAATCATGCAACTCTCTATAGACGTTGCAGTTTTCGTACAATGTGGAGATTCAATATAACGCGAAATATTTAAAAAAAAAATCTTATTTAACCCTTTTTCAAAGTAATAGCGAACGACACGGACAGAATTACGACATCAAATCCGTGGGTGTATTAAAATTGCAGCTGGGGTACATTTTTTAAAAATTAAAACAGCGGTTCGGCGTGATTGAAATTAATTAATATTGATCGATATCATACTTGAGAAAATCATCCGCTCCGAAGTGGTTCGATGCTCTTTTTAATTTAAGTCGCTCTAAACTACTCCTGGAGCGATATTCAATCGGAGCGGTATGATATAGTTCCGTTTCGAAGTGGTTCGATATTACCAAAATGCTCCAGTCTAAATCGAGACGTGGCACAGAGCTACAATTTGCATCTATTCCAAACCCGGATATTAACTCCGTTGGGATATGGAATTTCATACTTCCTAGAGACAGATGCTTTCTTGAGCTTCTAACATGTAAGATGTAAACCTAATAAGTCTGTAATCGTCTAGCATCGTAATCCAATAGCTTTTATCATTCGCCATCCTTTTAATTTATTGTAATATTTTATTGCTTTAAGAAAATTATAGGTTTTATTATAAGACTTAAAAAGTAACATGTATTACCTTCATTTTAGCCACGATTGAGCTGATCAATAAAGCTGTAGTTACAGTTTCTGGAACATCTGCAGAAAAAAAAGAAAAATCTAAGCAACCTATAGATTATAGTCACATTTGGGCGGTAAAGAATTTTAATGAAAATGACCATTGGTTTATGAAAATAGGTAAGTTACTCTATAATGAGATTTACATAGCCAGAATTATTCCACTAATTAACATCATAGAAGAGGCATACGATGCGTTAGAAATTGATGAAAATCCTGAACCAGAAACGGCAATTAAACCTGAAGTATGTATAATAGAACTACCAGCAATAGTAATAGTTCTTGAAAGTGGAGTCGGATATTATACAACTCCACTTTTAACAGTTGAGACAAATTTAAACGGAGCTATACATGACTGGAGTAGACAAGTATAATTTTTATAATATATTTGGAAATTGTTTTTTTTTTTATTAAATTATTTTTTGCAGATGAGAGTTAATGGAAATCTAACTCTAACGGTATCTTACTATAACAATTCACTGGCTGTCTGGGAGCCCTTAATTGAACCAAATGAAAGAATTGGCAAAACAACCGGTGTATATGTACATTCACCGTGGGAAGTGAATTTTGAACTTATAACGGAATCAAAGAAATCCGAAGAAGTTATTAGTGTCGATGAATCAATGACAAAAATTAAAATACATTCTGCAGATGTATTGGAAATAACAATTAGTAAAACATGCTATGACTTGCTAATGGAAATAGGCACAGCCTTTTCTCAAGCTTTTGATTCACAAGGTTTAGTAAAACCTGATGTTGTAGCGCCATACGTTTTGGAAAATGATACAGGATTTGAATTGACTATTGATTTTACGAAAGGAATATTTACTCTTCATGATTATCATATACCTTCATTGAATCCAAAATACACAGAAGGTGTTAACAGTGCATTAGTTTTCCAGGCGATGGAGGAAAAACCTGCTATTAGGCCTGAGGATGTTCAAAACTGCAAGATTTCGCCAAATGGAAAAGTCTTCTTGAAAAAGAAAGCTTTAATAGACATCGAGTCAAGTACGAGTAATGTTGCAGATAATACCGGAGCACCAATGGAATATTTGAATATTCAGGTAAATATAAGATTGCTATTGAAAAATAAAAAATTACACGATTACATAAAAACTTTGTATAAAAATAAGTAAACGCATTGTACCATAATTCGGCAAAGACAAATTTTTAAAATTTTTGTTAACTCAACTCTCCATAACTTAATTCCAACCATAAGCTTAAATAAAATAATTATGAAAGGATAATTTCCTAAATTCCATATTTACGTCTTAGTAAGTATACCTGACTCTCTGGCCTCTTAAGTTTTGGCTTATTTTTCGTGAATATTCTCAAAATTTCAAACATACTTTTCTCATTATAAAGTTAAGATGAGTAAGAACAAAATTTCAGATAAGCGGGATACAAGCCTATCTATCCTATCACAGAAGGAGGGCTGCTTCTTTAGACGTCCTGGGAGTCACTGAGAGTGTATTTGTATAACGCGAGATACTCTAGTGAAAAAATGAAACAATCGAACAGCGCGAAGCACGTTTACGTTCCCAACGAAAGAGAATGAGGACCGTGAGGAGCAGATAAACCGAAGAACAACGAAATGAAGGAATTAAAGAATCAAGACTTGCCCCCATGAAAATATCAGCCTACGAGAAGCGCGGACGAACTAAAATTATCTTCTGGCACATAAAAAATCACTCGAAGCCATGGACAGAACATTAGAAGAACTCTTAGGAGATTTTCGTCAAACACTTTCAGTTATCCCCAAGTCAACACCAGCAGACGAAATCAATACATGCTTAAAAAAATCACATCTCTGGCCACACATACAAATACTGCCACTAACAAAAAATATGAGAGTTGAACTATCGAAAGACTAAACAACAGCACATTTTGCTCAAAAACTTTTGCAAATAGGCGAAGGCACATATCCTACTGACCAGACGACCGGCCTCATTGAACTCAACAGTGATTTCTGCAACATAGCCACTACTGAAAACGAACTCATCGACCAAATTTATCCAAACATTGTTCACAACTATACCAACCCAGAAGGCAATTTTAGCAATTAAAAATAATATTGTCGACGATATCAACTTTAGTATTCAAAAGGAAATTCACGGTGAAGAGAGGATATACAAATCGATCGACACGATGGTAAACGTTGAAGAAAATGTAACTTCCCTACAGAATTTTTAAACTCTTTGCAAGTACCAGGAATGCTATTAGACTGCTTTCGACTGAAAATTTGATCTCCAATCAAACTACTCAGAAATCTCAACTGACCAAAACTATGTAATGTAACAAGGATGATCGAAAAACAGGTATCGAATAACATCATCGAAGCCGAACTTATGACTGGAAAAGATACACAGTATTTATCCAGAGAATAGCACTGAGCTCTACTGAACTGCCATTCAAATTTAAAAGACTGCAATTTCCAATCAAATTAACCTATAGTTTTACAATTAACAAAGCGCAAGGACAAACTTTAAGACATTGCGGCATCCACCTCAAAGACTTCTGCTTTTCTCACGGCCAACTATTCGTAGCTTGCTCTCGAGAAGGAAATTCGAAAAAGCGCCCCGGATAACAAAATGAACATGTTGTTTATAAACAAGTGTAATAGTTAGAATATGTTTTCAATAAAAAATGTTTACCTCTTATATTTTAAAGTTTATCCTTTTATTCCAACTACCACACAATCTCATATCAACTTCGTGAGCGAAGCCGGGTACCCTAGCTTGTTAATAAATAAAACTTTTTTTATGTAAAATAAGATATAAATTATTAATTTGTCTAATTTTCACACAGATTGGAGGAATCAAAAAGCAAATATCTATCCCGGTATCTAAGGCAGATGAACGATACTTTCCATTATACCGAGATACCAATCAAGAACCTTGGGGTATTATCTCTGAAGTCTCAAACGAATATGGAACGATTAAAGTAAATATACACGGTGTTCTAAAGGTACTTAAATATTGAAATAAGATTTGTTTATTTCTAAAGCTATTCACTTTAGATACGCAATCACTTTACAACGACAATAACTGTTTATCGATATCGTAATGAAAAAATTCAAGTGGTTGGAGATGTGAAACCTGGGGAAGTATTTCACGTTCCTTTGCATGCTATTTATTCCGCCCATAAGGATTTGTACTTCTCCTTGCCGGTAAAAAGAATTCATTTATTATTTATTGTTTTATTACATTTACGTCTTTTTCGGTGCTCAGGGATACAAACGATCCGTGCAAGGAATTAAGTGGAATGACTGTTTAACAGACTTAACGTATAATCGACAGATTCAGTGCGATCCTGTCAGTACATACGAACCATTTTATATCAACGCTTTAAGAGAAAAAACCGAAGTATATTTTGAAGTAACTTCGAAGTTTACTTTACTTAGTGCATGTTATACGATTCACCTTCGCCCACCGCTGTATTTAAGGAATGCACTGCCTATTGAAATTAAAGTGTCTGTTGCAGGTTGCTCTGTGCGTCAAGATGGTAACCTAATAGAGCGCTTTTTAATTTTTAAATATATGATTTAAATTTTCAGGACTATCTAAAGGTATAGAAATGGAAGAAGTCGCTTATAAAAGCCTGGTTCGAGAAGACTTTTTAGATTATGGCGAAAAGGAAATTAAACCAGGAGATGTTTTACATTTACCTACTGTGAAACTAACAACAAAATCCGGAGAAGCTAAAAGTTACATTGTAGTTAGAGTATGTTCAAACATATTTATTAATTTATACAAATTTCACTTATTTTCTATTATTTAGTTAATTCAATACCTTGAGAAAGATTGGTCATGTACAACTGAAATATCTGAAACTCACGAGGATTATGAGGTGTGGACATTTTCTTCATATGACTCTGTATCGAAAATGGACATGGAACTTGGAGTGAAGTGATATAAATACCACTTGTTATATCTGAGATATGTATATAAAGTATTAAATTTTACAGATATGAAAATCGCCACGGAAGCCTCATGCTTACCTTATACTGTCCATTTTGGATGATCAACAAAACTGGGTTGACCTTAAGCTATAGGGTAAGTCTGCCTTTTTTTTTGTTATAAATTTTATAACATTTGCTAAATAAATTTATGGTGCAGAAATTTAGAAGAAATGAGAAAGAAATACAGGCTGGTGTAGTTATGAAGGTATTTTAAGAAAATGTCATAAAGTTGAATAGTATGTTTTCTTAGACGCTTTAAAATTTGTGTTATTTACCATATTTTATTATTTTGATGAGGCATACTCGATCTCTTATGGTCGGTCTACACTAAGTAACAAAACATTTGTTTTTGATTTTATTATACTACAGGGTGGCTCAAAAGTTTCTCCCCACAAAATGTTTGCTACAAAAAGCAACAACATAATTTAGAAATTTAAATTTACTTAAGATGTAAACATAATACAGATTCTTATTCTTACTACTAATAATGTGTATGTCTACTGTTATTATCAATACATTCTAAAATATGTCGTCCAAAATTATCACACAAATTCTTTAGTTCGTCCTCAGTGTAGTTGCTCCATTCTTGTTGTACTCTCGGAATTAATTGTCGTCTATTTTTCGGCATCGGATGTCAAAATACATTCTCTTGAAATCGAGCCCAAACGTGTTCGATTGGGTTAAGGTAAGGAGACTTTTCAGGCCAATCTTCCCAAACAGTTGAAAACATCGATTTTGCCAACGTCACAATCGCCTTTGCCGTATGGGCTCTTGCTCCATCTTGCATAAATATGGCTAAATTTTTATCTGGAAACTGTCTCCTGTCATCCAGGCATTCTGTGTAACAAGGTAAAATGCTGTTCCGATAATAGAATCGACGGTTGTGTTTAGCTCAATAACATGAAGGCTCGACTTTCCACATGATTCCTCCTGCAATCATTATCTTGAGGTCAAATTTCGGCTTTTGCACTGGTTCAATAGTGCTTGGATCACTTGTTCTAACTCTCATGTTTTGCCTATTTGCCGTTGGGTGCAAAACAATTAGGGATTCGTCCGTAAAAAGCACATTAGCTCTCTAAGACCTCCCTTGAGCACTATTATCACAGAATCCATCGCTTTGTACCCTTCTACAGAAGTTAAGTCTATCTCTGACATTCTTTTCAGTAAGAAGCGGCGGGTCTCCAATTCGTCGATTTATTGTACCGTTGAACCGTTGATCGAGACGTTCTTTTCCGCCGTTGTTGGTAATTTTCAGATTGATTGATCTTTTTGGTTTCTGTCCTTGTTCCAATGCCTGGCTTGCTTACCTTGATTTTCGTTATTTTTATTTCTGTTGTAGGCGGTCTACCGTAGCGTCTGTTGTCCTCTATATCGCCTTTCTCCTTTTTCAGCCATAACTGTACGGTCTTCCTGTGTACACCTAGTGTCCTTGATATTTCGGAGACGGATCTTCCCACCTCGACAAGAGTTTGAATTCGAATCCCCGTCTGTATCCTCTTCGAAGCCATTATGACGAAAAACAAAAGTCCTGTTACAGGTATTAAAAATTTAATGGTTTTTCAGTAAAAGCCCGCCTAAGATTTTCGAAGAAAAATCACTACTTACGATAAACACGGTAATAAAACAGGAACCTTGAAATCGAGAGCGATAAAATTTCAAGGTAAGGTAATTAATTACTCCGGTAATAAAAATTAGTTTTATAAAGGGACAAATAAGTTTTAAATATAACTCCTGGAAATGCACTATGCTATGCCGCTTTGCACTGCTAGTATTGATCTGTATGCGATCGTAACTAAGCACAATATGATTTTAACAAAAGCTGAAGAGTTGATATTTAACCCCTGCTTAGAATTTTTGATAGAACGAGAGGTTTGTTTTTCAATAAGCGGGGAGAAATTGTTGGGCCACCCTGTATATAACTTGTTATATTTTTGCTACACATTTAACACGAAAATTGTTATATAACAATATGCTATATGAAATTATTTGCTCTCGTTTCATAACTACTTGCTATATAAGATATTGTATTATATCGTGCATCGACATTTAGCACCTACGGTTATTTTGTGGAGTTTCAATTCTCTACTGGGGTCAATTGAGAAACGTAAAAATTGCATGCATCGATTCAGATTCAGTATAACGATGAAGCGCCAGTTTGACTTTATTTTTATTATAATCTAGAAAACATATTAATGGATCGAGATTTTCAGTTAATATAACTATGAAAATTTTATGTAGGTCCTATAGAAAATCAATTTTTAATGTCCAGTATTTTTCCGCGGCTGTCACGAATCTGTAAATTTCTAACTATTACTGTGTTTCCATCCTGGGTTCAAGTCGAGTTGGTCTCGAATTAGAGCTTACGGGAGTTAATTCTCGTTAAATCCAACTAAACTCCACGAAGTCCACTAATAGGGTTGAATTGGTTTTTTGTATTCATTTTTTTATACGATGTGGCATGGTTTTAGCCGGAATGGAATTAAGGGAAGTGAGGAAACTTGAATTGTTGTTTTTGCATTGCTGCGAGCTAGACAACAGCGCAGAGAGGGAGCGGATTATTTTAATTTCTTAATAAAACCTCACGGGGAGACCTGATCTCGAACCCGGAACCCATGGCATGGTGGTCGTGCCGCTCAACGAATTGATCCAACTCCGTCTCCTTTGTTGAAATAACGCGGATGTTTATTTATGATTTTATCTTATGATAAAAATGATGGCGAGTCCATTTCGGGACACGATATAGTACAATACGAATTCGGCAATTTAACACAAAATATTTCAGTTTTCAACTCAACGCAGCAGATGTCATAGAAACAGCATTGAACCCAACTCCAACTCAGCTCTAGCGTCGAAGTATTTTAAAGAGCAAAGAAGTTTACTAACTTATTCAAATATAAAGAAATGGATGATGTAGATAATAGGTCGTCAGTGGAGAAAGTAATAACGTGTCGATCTACCAATCCGGTCCGAGGTCCGAATCCCACCGATGGCGGCTCATGGTTGTTTTCTTTCTCCCGACAACATATTACGATAAGAAGAGGCCATGGGGATTGCAGAATAAATGTCAGTGGTTCGGAATCCACTTTAAATTCACTTTCAATCGCTGTCTCGAATCGGGTGCAGTTGTTCTCCCGCCCCATGTCCCACAAGGGTAATGATCACGATCCACATGGACTGAACCGTAAACGCTCGATACTCGTAACAGACGCTATTAAATGCCTTTCTTTGATTTAAAGATGGTAGACGAAAAGTTCCCCATCCACTGAAGATCTTCCTTTTTGGGTATCAGACGTATAACGGATCTTTGCCAAATTGAGTGCAATCGCGGAACTAAAGACATCCAAGGGATCAGAAATCAAAATATTCCTAAAACGTTTAAAGAATTCTGGAGTTAGACCATCATAACCATTAAAAGCATGATGCAGAAGATACTTCGTTGCGGTAAGCATATCACCGAGAGTTAGCGTTCTGTCCAGGAATTCTCTACTTTCTTTAGACAAAATAGGAACTTAATAAAAGAATTTATCATTGAACAAGGATGTTGGCAAGGTCGATGCAGTATAAAGTCGCATGCAGTAGTTGAGAATATAACTCGCAAGCTCCTAGCCGTGTAGAAGCTGGCCAGATTCGGCAAGAGCCGAGTCTACTTTAGAAGAGTTACGACGTCGAGTTATCTGGGAGAAGTATTCGGTCGGAGATTGACCCTCTCGCAAATCTTTCTTTTTCAATAAGTAGGTACGTAAAATATTCTGGGCACTTTTATTTCGAGTCCCAATGGAATAATTTTCTTTAATTCTCGGTTAATGAAACAAATTCAAGAACAGGAAACAAACGAGATTTTAATAAATTGAAAAGTTTATAGACACTGGCTCCTAACAAACTGTGCCTTTAAATCTGCAAGAATTATCATTTAGAATAATCAATGTCGTTATTTTCGGCTTATTCATATATCAATGTCATCACAAGGTATTTTATGATATTTGTTGCACGAAGTTTACGCATTCGATCCGCCGATGAATTTAGGAGCAGAAAACTTATGTTATCGATGCAAGTTTGATAACTTTACGAAAGTTCAACGTTTGTAATGTAAAATTACATGACAAAATGTTGTTCGGTTACATTTTACATCACACACTTTTAAATTTGCGATACAAAAAGCATTGTTAAGAAAATGTTCGCCATACTTTTCTGGTCTTTCAAATCGAAGATCTAAGGAGTCTTTGAAATCATCATGTTGCAGTGCTTGGGTGTTTTTATTTCCATTTTAATATGAAATTTAAAAATTAGTTTGAAATGTTGCGAACAGTTGTATTTGGCATGATCTTGTATGTGGTAGCTGCAGGTTATTACAGCTAAGATCATTTGAAAAATGAACCTCAAGCAATATAACACACACTTAGGCCAAGAATGCCCATTGTGATACCACAGTTGAGACTGTGCACTCAACCCTATAAACCCCTAAGGAGAGAATAGAGCCTCCTTATAGCTCTTTAGGAGGCCGATCTATATCGCTAGAAGGGGCCGAGCTAGAGCAACATCAGTGGAGCCTTATTCTGTTAATCTTTAAAAAAGCGGGAGCCCAAAAACCGGTTCTGCGGTTGGCTAGAGTCGGGCAATTGCAGATGTGGAATATGATTTCCTCTTCCTCCTCGACTTGACAACTCGTACAGAAGTTATTTGAAGGCGCACCGAGTCTGTGAGCTTTCTTGATCGCTTTGGGTTAAGATTCGGCCATATAAGCCGGGGAAAAAGGTAGATGTGTTCCCTCTGCCATCTAACATTTGCAATCCTGAGGGCTGCTTATGAAATCTTCAATTTGCATGTGACTAACGGCTTGCCAAACTGGTGATTAGTGTTCGAGTGGTGCCGATTCCTGCTAGCTCATCGCTTCTACAGTTATCCGGAATGCCACTATGCCCCGGTACTGAAATGATGCGTACGTTCAAATGCTCAGCCATATCATTTAAAGTTGAGCGGCATATTATAATCGTTTTTTAGGTTGTATGCACTCCTGCGAGGGATGTAATAACAGCCTGTTAAGTGCTTCAGATGGTCTGTGGCTACCTTTATAGCCATGGTTTTTGTCTGAAAAACACTGCAATAGTCAGGTAAGAGAAGTAAAACGTCCAGGTGTTCCGAAAAGATACTCCCACCCAGTCTGCCTTCCAATTTGGAACCGTCATTGTAAAAATGCAATGCCTCTTCCCAATGAGGGGGGCCTTCCTCCCATGCCAACTTGGTAGGGAAACAGGAATAAAATTTAGCATTAAAGAAAGGCTTGGGCGTGGATAGTCAGTGTTTGTTGCGACTCTACCGTCCAGGATTTTGGAGTGTCCGTAATTAGTGCGTTTCCAGGTCTGGACTAAGTTGAGCCTAATGGCCGACGAGGATGCGGTTTGCTTCCTAAAAAGATCCACCGGAAGCAGGGGAAGAAAAGCATTAAGGACTTTAGAAGGTGTGGTTCCTGTTATTTTTTCGTAGAGAGTGATCGTTTTTTGAAGACATTCAGAATTTTGCGAATCTGCATTCTGTAAGGAATGTAGGTAATGTGTTTGTAGATATAAAATTAGTTAAGAGCAGAAAATGTAAACATATTCCTCTATAATGGAAAATATAACAGGGGACTCGCAAAGTACGTTAGCCTATGAAACTTATAACGGTTTAATCCGACCCTGATAAAACAAGCCATGATTTCATATTGGGTTTGGTACAAAGGTCTGTATAACACGTGAACTAGGAGTTACAGGGGCCATGCGCACCTGCCCCAGTGCAGCTATTGAGGCTAGTACCAAATTATTCAAGTAGTACATACTCAAGGTTGCTATACCTCCCTCTGGATAATAGTTAGGACACGGACTCGGAATTAGAATCCCATTTCGACACCGCACTATAAATAAATACGCCCGTAAGCATACAATTATATAACCACAGGCCAACGTAGAGCAGAGGTCTGTTATAACAAAGTAGCTTTAATGTTTTGCATTTATTTTATAAATTTGTTTATTCTATAATTTTATCAAACAGTTTAACATATTTATCTGATTGCTTTTTTACGTTCTTTTTACTAAAAATTGTTTTCTGTAATTAATAAAAAAAATTCGTTTAATTAACAGGCAAATGCTGAATCTGTAAATGTTTTATACCATCCTCCAAATTATGAAGGACCTATTTTATTCTCATTTCGTGACAAATACTTTTTTGGCAAGAAAAGAGCATCTATTAGAGTTGATTCCGGTGAATGGAGTGAGAAGATACCTTTAGATGTTGCTGGATCAACTGGTTCTGTGCAGTGTAAGGCTAATGACTTAGTATACACCGTAAGTTGAAAATGATTTGCATAAATTTAAACAACAATCTTATTAAATGTATTTTCAGATTGCAGTTCATAATCATTTAACGTACAACTCTTTAACAAAGGAAATAACGTTTATTCCATTTTATATTGTCATTAATAAAGCTTATTTCGCAATCGAACTACAAGAGGCTAATCGTCCTGGAGATCCTTGGTTGAAGGTAAACATTTAGAATTGCAAAGAAAAGGTTAAACTACAAAATTTTACTAGGTTGAACCAAATGAATGTATTCCACTCTGGCCTAAGACAGATACAAAACATATATTACATGTAAAAGTGCCTGGTGAAAGACATGTGTCACCTCCTTTCAAATATACGGAAGTTCAGTGCACTCTGCTCAAAATGAAAAATAAAGTAATGAGGCTGTTTGTTTGTTTTAAAAAAATTTATATTTATTATCGTTTTCGTTTTTGCAGTATGGTGGGATTAACGTTGATGTCCATGTAACAGAAGGAGGAATTTTTATAACATTCACGGAATATCATCCAGGAGATGCACCTGGGCTAGTAATTAATCATACCTCAAAACAAATATCTTTCTGGGAAAAAGGAAATATTAATGAAAGGTATTTTATAGTAGTTAGCTTTACAAGATAAAATATGCCACATACATCTGCCTGAAAAGATAAAAGTATACCAACGTACATTTTTAAGAAGTTGGTCACATGGTCTTCGGTTCAAGACTCGATCTCGCCAGTTGCTAATTTTTCTCCAATTCTTCATACATCCCCTGAAGATGGGTGTAAAGTGGCAGCCCGGTCGGTTCAGTAGTTTCTGAGATGTCATATCAACCAATCGTGAAAACATGGGGTTGAGAAAAACGCGTTTAAAACGTCCCAAAGGCTCGGAGCCCCCGAAACTCAGATACCTAACCCGACCCCAAAATATTCTTTTACACACTTATTCTACAAACCATAAACCGAATAACGCCAAAAAATTAAATTCGTGACATTAAAATAGAATTTTTTGAGTACAAGTACAATTCCTTGGTATTTGTATTTGAAAATTAGTACCGGGACTTGTACTTACAATTCCCACAAAAGTACTTTAATATCTGATCTTAATTACTTTAGTACTTAAAAATTGTACTTAAGTACTTTTCAATTTCTTTTAACTACTTTCAATTCCTTTTAAGTATTTTCAATTCCTCTTAAGTACTTTCAATTCCTTTAAGTGCTTTTGACTCTTTTCAAGTACTTTTACTCCTTTAAAGCACATTTAAAGACCAAATTTCAACACAAGTATTCACTCATTAAAACACTGGTCAAAATCGCTTGCACGCCAAAGCCACAGATTTACGGTTAAAGTCATCGTCGATCCAATGACAGGTATATCCCAGAAAGCTACGGTGCCTGGTAATCCAGATATCAGCAGTAGTACAGAAGTGCTTCACAGATGACATGGTGGTTTTAGTTTTCGATACCACGTTTTTGTACTTTGCATCCAGGAGTTTGATAACTCGAGGTCAGGTGCTGACACAGAATCCAGTTCTTTGTAAGAGCAAGAGGTTAGCAAATTATTAATTATTTCCTTTCAACAATTGAAACAGGTGAGGCTGTGTCAACTATAAATGACATCAAAAGTTTGTCGAACTCTTCCTGGAAAGACTTCGGTTCGCCAGATGTTGTAGGGTTATTAATGTCACTGAAACTTTTTTTTCTCATGCTAGTGTATTCTTCGTTGCTATCTGGGTGAATTCTCTTTAAATGTTTGATGAAGTTAGAGGTAACATTTAGAGATTCTTCATAGTTTCTTTTACACACTCGACAAACTGAAGAAATGCCAGATTTCTTATGATTCAATTAATGAAAAAAACAAGAAACATTGTTTTATTATTATTTTTTTATTATGCCATCATGTAATGAAATATACAAAACAAAACCAGAACAGAAGAGAACTTCTTAATTGTGACACCCGCTGGAAATTTGCCGCCACCACATTTTACATAAGCATTTTAGAGTACAATGCTTTAGTGCGTGAATATCTGTACTGGAATTAGGTACTTAAAAGGAATTAAAAGCACTTAAAAGGAATTGAAAAGTACTAAAGTAACTAAGATCATCTGATCTTATAATTAATATCTATTTAAGTACTTTTGTTGGACTTATAAGTACAAGTACAAGTATCGGTACTGGTACTTAAAATTTTCAATTTTTCGCCATCATGGTAACATTCCAATTAGCATGAACTCAGTTCACTCACAAGCCTGCTTCTTATCTGAAGTCATGGTTCAAGTCGGCTGAGTTTATTATGGAAAAAAAAGAACTAAAGCCAACCAGAGCAATTTAAGAAACTGACTTTTTCGTAAGTCTTTACCGCCGAGATCGCCTTTAGGTTCTCAAAGAAGTAATCCCCCATAGTCCTCTTTCTGACTCTAACAAGAGCCAGACATTTACAGAGAAGGTAAATAATGGTTTCTTTTTCATTCACGTCATCACAACTGCGACAGTGTGTATTGTAAGGGGGTCCCAACTTAGCTGCATGCACGCCTAAAAGACAGTGGCCCGCAGAGACTGCAGTGATTTTGCGATAACAGCTGTCGGTCTGTTGAGCAGATCGGATGTACTAACTTTATTAATGTCTAATTAAACGTCACTGTTAGTTTTAGAAAATATTTTTAAATAAGTGCATGATGATAAAAATATTTAGAGAGTATATCTAAGACCAAATTAGCGTTGTATTATTCATACCTTATGTGTAACCAAAAAAGCAGTTACCGCTTTATGCTTAGTAACGCAATATACTTATTTGCATTAATCGAAGTCTTTGTTTTTAATTTTTCCATCGCAGGATCTTACAGCCCTTACAGCAGATTTTGTTTAGTTGGGCTGATGCTGCTGGCCATAGAAAGGTTCTTTGGGATAACGGTAATGAGCGAATCGACAATGACTTAAGACGAGACGGTTTTGGACAATTTCAGTAAGTTGACATTAATTCGTTTTATATTAAAATTCTTTGAACTTTATAATGATCATTTAGATTAGGACCAACGGATAAAGATAAGGCTTTCTGGGTTTCATTTTTAAATGGAACGCAACGAGTGCTTCTTTTCACGGAGCGTGCTTCTGTTGTTGCTCAAGCAGAAAGTAGCGCTAATCTAGTAAAGGTAATTTGAAGTTTTAATTTAATTAAAGGTTAAAAAAAATCATCACTAGTTAATATTTTGCATGAATCACTAATGAATAAAAGAAGAAGAACGGAACTGTACTAGCTATAAAGGTTTTGTTTCATAAGTATTTTATCAATTTTTTGTTCCATTTTATTTGCTTTTAACATTTTTAAATTTCACTTAATTACGTAATGCTTTTGAATATATTTTTTCCAGTGCGATCCCTTTAATCACAACTATTTAATACACTCGCTTTCTCTCTTAAATTTTATATAACAATACTAAATTAAAAACAGTTTTTATTCATATTTAAACAAAAAGAACATATGGCTTATACATTATTGAACGAATTACATCAATTCCCGTTCTCAAACTATATAAAGGTACATCAATCGTTTTTAGGGTTCTGTACCTCAAAACGAAAAAAGGAACCGCTATAGGATTACTTCGTTGTCTGTCTTTTTCGTTGACCTAGAATCATGAAATTTGCAAGAAGCAATGTCTCACAGCACAAGTTTAGGAAAAAATCCGATAATCGTTAATTTGTACTTATATCACATGAAAAAATCTTACGAAACCCTCGGTGCGCGAGTCAAACTCGCACTCGTCCGGTTTTGAACTTAATATAGGAATTACTCTAGAAAATTTTCCTTCATCTTTTAAAGAATAATCGACATATCCTCGAAGATAGTGAAATTACACATAACTTAAATTGGTAAAACTACGCATTGCCTTGAACAAAATTTTGAAGAGATATTTAGTGCTTCTATTGGTCAGATCAAATATCCATTGATTGTTGTAGGGCTGGAAGTTACATCCGGATTTCCGATTTTCAGATTTACGGATTTACATATCCGGATTTGGCGCATTTTCGGATAGTCCGGATTTTACGGATTTACGAATTTTCACGAATTTTTGCAAATCCATAAGCATTTAATGTATAAGCATAAGAATTGGGTGAGGAATAGGCAGGTGTAATTAGGTGGATTGAGCGATGTAATGCGGAGAAGAGAAAAAATAATAAGAAAACTGGACTATTTTTTCCATTTTTCAAATTTTACATTAATCGAAAGAAACAACCCTTGGCTAAATTTTTACACTGCTTTTAGCTTGTCGCGATTTACTATTTTTAACAAAATTCGTGGTTTTTCCAACGTGTCTCCAAAATTGAACTCGTTGTCTTTCAATTGCTATATGCAAATAACGATCAATCAAAATTCAAAATAAAAACCAAAACAAAACAAACTGTTTTTTAAACTCGAGCAACGTAAGAAATATTAAAATATTTCTAAACACGATCGGCGTTTCTAATGAAGAAAAGTTAAACTCCCTTGGCTCGTTCTCAACAGCAGCACCAAAGGGTTAATCTTTCTTCAGCTGCTGGACGCCTTCGCGAAAAAACGAAAACTAGATGAAATTCCAATACAAAAATTCAAAAGCGATCTAGACAGCTGTACCAAATTAAGATCACTTGCACTGTCCCACCAACCTTGCGGTAAAAATATTTTCACAAAGCAGCTGAAGAAATAGATAAAATCAATCCGTTACCCTTTTACCATAGCTTTACTTTTTTGCACAAAATATTAACTTTCATCGCTTACAATATGTTTCATTTTTGCTTTAATTCTTGACAGCAATTTTTTTATGATTAACTATACTATTTATTAAAGTATTTTCTGTATTTTAGGTGACTCAGGAAATCGAGATCAGTATTCACGGCATTGGTATTTCAATAATCAATAATATAAAAAGCGTAGATATCCTTTATGTTGGCATTGCTAGTTCAGGTTCGCATTTGTTTTTACGTCGCGGTTTATATGATATTAAACCTATTATTTTTAGGAATTATATGGGAATCCAGAAAGAAAGGAAAAACACGTTTTAAACAAATGAAAATCGCACAGAATGCTATGATGGAGCACAAATACCAGGAATTTTTGAATGACCAAGAAGTTGGTGACCTCACTAGGGAGTATTTTATAGAGGGAGAGAAATACCGAGTAAAATATTTAATGTGTTTGTATATCAATAATTTATTACAATGCTTTTTCTTCTCAGGTTGACTTCTACGACATGAAACTTAAGAAAAGTCCAGAAAGAGAAATTCGACGCACACATTATCCGGGCGTTTGGTTACAATTAAAAACTTCTGATTACCAAACACAAATTCATGCAAAAATTAATCGCATTCAAATCGACAATCAATTGTTAGATTGTGTATTTCCTGTTGTACTTGCTCCGATACCTCCTCCAAAAAGTGTGGCTGCTTCCACTGGTGAGCACATTGTTTTTGACTTTAAAGAAGGCTCAATTGTACCTATTACTTTTAAATTTTTAGCTTTAAAACCATTTATCGAATGCAGTATAGTGGAAAGAATAGTTCCTTATTCTACTGTGAAACAATTTAAATACGCTACAATTCTTATGCAAGAGTTCCATGTAAAAGTAGATTTGCAATTTATCAGTGCACTTTTAGAAATATTTGCAAAAGAAATATCTGACGAAGAAGCGGTAAGTTAATTTTATTTTATTTTAACAAAAGTAGAATCTGTATCATGTAATTATTTCATTTCATTCCAGGCAAAACTATTTAATCTAGATTTAAAATCGATTACATTGCCTTTATCAGAAATGGTTGCTACGCAATCGCAACAAGAGCAAAAAAATTTCTATGACAACCTACATTTAGGACCACTCAAAATACATGTTTCATTTTCGATGGCAGGTTCGGATGTAAGCGCGCTGCCCACTATTGTGTCAACTATTCTCCAAAGTGTTGGCGTTACATTGACTGATGTTAATGATGTTGTATTCAGGTAACTATAGATAATTTAATCTTTTACCGCTGACAGTCTAGTCAGTCTAGTCAATTTACTATTAAGATATTATAACGTTTGCCGGCTTTTACAAAGTTAACTATTTGTTTATTTGCTTTTCACCACTTCATTTATTTATTAAGGAACAGATTCGCCAAAACTGGCTACTACAATAAAAAATAGAGAATATAAAGCTAAGCCGATTCAAATAAATAGCCTTAGTTGGCTCTTCAGCTGTTGCTTGGTACAACCGAGCTCGACGCAAGCAGCGCAATCGTTGAAAAGGCGGCACATAGAAGTAATAGGCTCGTTCATTCTGTAAAGCGTTCAATGGTACGGAATATGTAAGAAGTCGGTCCTCCTCAAGGATCGGGCCGGGATGGGCATACCCACCTCGTTCAGCAATTCGGAGGAGTTGATGGTACCCTGCAGTAAGTAAAAAAAAAACAATCTTAGAAATCACCCCGCGGAGAGCGAACCTACGGAATCTGCGCTAAACAACCTCGATCTGGTATTAACAACGGTCACGCGTATTCCAGAACGAGTCTAACGAATGTGCAGAAGAGGAGCCTAGTTAAGTAGGGATCGTCAAGCTACCTAGACCACCTTTTCACTAAGCCAAGCATATAATTATCCCTACCTACCACGAAGTCAATGTGGTCCTCGAAGGATAGACAAGAATTAAGGACCGCCCCCAGATCTCTGACTCGGTCAAGCCTACTCAACATACACCCATCCAAAGAGTAGTTCGAGACAATCGGATTCCTCCTGCGGGTAAAAGTTATTACGGGGCATTTGATAGCATTAAGGTGGAGACGGTTACTGGAGCACCAGTCATGGAAAATGTGAATGTCGGAGTTCAACAAAGTCCAGTCATCGTCACAAGAGACGACGAGGACAATTTGGCATCATCGGCATAAGATTCTGGAGCCAGCAGAAGCAACGTGATTAAAATAATAAAGAGTGGGACGAGAATACTGCCTTGAGGCACACGGGCGGAAACCCAAGCAAATGAAACTTTGAATGAGGATCTCGAGGTCAATTCTGTCTAAGGCCTTGCTAAAATCAGTGAATATGCAGTCGACCTGAAAGCCTGCCCATATCGAAGGCAGGCAGAGATCGACGAATTCAAGTAGGTTTGTAGTAGTGGATTTACCCTTGATGAAACCATGCTGGAAAGAGCCAATGAAAGGTCTGCAGTGCAAATGGATTACTTCACTGATTAGGGACTCGAACACCTTCGCAATGTGGCACAAGTTGGTGATGGGTCTATAATTGGAGATGTTGGATTTGTCACCTTTCTTGTGAAGGGGAATTAGAGCCCAGGGAAACGGCCGCAGCACAGAGATAAGTTGAACAGAACACAGTGAACAGGAGCAATCGACGAGCGGCACCTTTTGAAGAATGATGAAGGGACGCCATCAGGACCACACGGAAATCCATTAGACAAGTTCGACAGATATCCAGTGACATCTTCAAAGACTAAATCTTTGGGTTCAAGGGAAGTGCGTGAAAGCTTAGTTAAGTGAGTAAAATCGGTAAAATTAGTATCCCAGTCAGAATCACTGAACGAACTAAGAAAGAAGTCAGCGAAGAAAATGGCCACCTCAGCGGGGTCATTGCTCTCGCGATCACCAAACCCAAGGGAAGAGGGCTAACTGTCGCTATGTCATTTAGAGTTTATAAACCAGGATTGTTTAGGGTTGGAAAGCAGGGTGGATCTCGTGTTGGATAGAAATCTATTGTAGAACGTCTGCAGATCGACAGAAAACTGAAGGTAGAAGTCGTAGTAAGCCTGATAATCTGCGTCGCACTCAGAGGAGCAATACCTTTTCCCGGCCTTGCTTTTCAACTTTTTGAGGTGTCTAAGGGAGCCCTCCATCCAGGGTTGATATGAAGGAGGGAGCGAGAAAAGCGAGTTGAGGAACTGTCAATCTGTGTAGCTGTTAATATAGTGAACTTTTCGAATTCGAAATTAAAATATTACTTACCGGATGATACCGACACTATTTTGTTCTTTCACTTAAAGAAATAAAAGTAACCAATATCATAAATAAATATTAAAGTTTTTGTCACATTTTTCAAGTAAGACGTCTTAGACAATTCAAAACCAATCGCACTTCGCTGTGCGTTCAATTTATCTGTGACTCAAAATGATGTGAGATGGTTGCGCATTTCAACTGAGACAATTTAAAAATTTTAAATATTTCATTAACTGCTTTCGCAAAACATGTCTCAGTAAGCCACTTACTTTTAGATATATCCGTTATACATTTTCACCTTAATTACACAGGTCTCAAAGATTCAATTGTTAGGCAGCTGGGGGTAATTTCCGAAGTAATTCCTGAGTAGAATTCGAATCCGAGGTCAGAATTGAGCCATCATGTCAGGATTTTGAGATATTTGATGCTATGTACTCGAAGAATGGGATTTTTGGTTACCTTTGAGGTTATGTACAGGGTGCACAAAATGGTTTTTCTTTTTTTCTAGTTGCATCATTTAATACTACTTTTACCCTTTAAAATAAGCTATTGAGCGGTTACCTACGATTTTTTCTTGCAAAGTTACCACTTTAAGTTATAACGTTCTTGGGATATCTTTCATGACTTAAAATGGCCGTAACTTTACAAGAAAAAATCGTAGGTGAGCGCTCAATAGCTTATTTTCAAGGGCAAGAGTAGAGTTTTGCATCCTACAAATAACTTAAAAAGTAGCCAAAAAACCCATGTTTCGAGTACATAACCCGAAATATCTCAAAATCCTGACGTGATGGCCCAATTCTGTCCTCACATTTGGATTCTACGCAGCAATTCCTTTATAAATGATCCCAGCTGCCCAACAACAATCAGGACGCCATTTTTTGTTGACCTGTGTTATTCATCATAGGAACGAGTCCTCCTTGACTTCCTACATTTTACATTTTCTTTCCTTGAATTGTGCCCCCCCCCCCCTCTTGGACTCACTATCGATGTATTCAGTGATGCTCCTCAATGTTGATGCCCCAGTTTCGTTTAAAATCAAGAACGGTTTCCAAATATTTCACTTGGGTCTTTAACATTAAGGTGTTGCGCCCCCCCCCCCAAGTTTGGGTTATTCAATGGGCTCAATTCGTCTTCCTCTGAACAGCACCACTTCAGACTTTTGGGCATTGGCTACTAAACCGCAGTATAATGCAAAGAGCTCTCTCCGTTATTTCACTTATGGAGCTTAAGAACTTTCCTGACACCAATAACACCAGGTTGTCCGTAAGCCACCACTTTTATTCCGGTGCTTTCTATCAACCTTAGAAGTTAATCAAAAACTAACAGCAAGAATAAGGAGGTAGAACGCGGCCCTATGGAGTACCCCTACAGACTGTTCTTATAGTCTCGTGGTTTCTCAGTTACCCAAGTATCTATCGGCTACTCAGCATTGCCTCAATCCCTTACATCTGAGTATTTTCAATGGTGCCTACCACCTCATGAAGCGCAGTATCTACTGACTTTCGCTTTATGTAAGTGTGTTGAGCATTGCTAAAACCGCTGAAAAGGGCTAATTAATCTAAAATCCTTAGCCATTATGTGCACGTTCCTCCCTGCCTTGGGGATGAAGATCACTTTCATCTGTCACCAAGCAAGGGCTATGTAGGCGTGGAGTAAGCATCTTTCAAAAATCACCAGAAGCCAAGGGGGATGATCGTTGTATGAGCCCTCTACAGTATGGCATATGTGACAATATTCGGTAAGTTCACTCCCATAGGAATATTCGTCTTCACCTCCATTCGACCGACGCATCCACTGATTACTGTTGAATTGCCGGGAAAGTGTGTGCTCATGAACAATTCCAGTGTCTCCTCCGTCGACTCTGTATAAGTCGCATCAGAAAAAAAGGAGCTCTGGAGTTGACACCGAGAATTTCCCGAACCTTTATGATGTGACCAATGCCCAGGGGAAACCCTATGATGCGTTAGCATGGCTTTGAACGGAAGGGAATTAGGATAAGTGGAATGAGGGAACATGAATGTCTTGTTTTTACATTGCTACGAGCTAGAAAGCAGCCCAGAGACAAGTAGATTTTTAATTTAACAATTCACGGGAATACCAAGGTTCGAAAACTTGGCTAGTTGGTTTCGCATTATCATACCATATTTTCCAACAACCAATTGCATTTAGTATAACATATTCTTGACCGTAAATAAAAATCCAAATGAAAAATGGTTCAATAATCATCAATTTATTTTACAGATTAGCTTTCTTCGAAAGAGAATATCAATTCCTTACACATCATCAACTGATATCAGAAATAGCAACACATTATACTGGCCAATTTTTGAAGCAGGTGTATGTCCTTGTTTTCGGCTTAGATGTTCTGGGTAATCCGTATGGTTTGGTTGTCGGACTATCAAAAGGTATTGAAGATTTATTCTACGAGCCGTTCCAGGTAAAGATTATTTTAAATTTAGAACAATTCTCAATAATATATATTTCAGGGTGCTATTCAAGGACCAGGTGAATTCGCGGAAGGTTTAGCTCTCGGTGTTAAATCACTTTTTGGTCATGCTGTGGGAGGAGCAGCCGGAGCTTTTTCAAAGTAGCTTGATCATTTTGAGTAAAAACTTTTTTTAAATAAACATAACTCCTAGAATAACTGGTGCAATGGGTAAAGGTATAGCTGCACTTACCTTTGATAAGGAGTATCAAAGGAAGAGAAGATCTGCGATAAATAAGAAGCCAGCTAACTTCCAAGAAGGTATTGCTCGTAGTTCAAAGGGACTTGTTATGGTAATTATTTTTAAAATATACTAAAAAAATGTTAGTTTGACATCTTTTATAATCTGTTTTGTAGGGTGTAGTTGATGGTGTAACAGGAGTATTTACTAAACCCATATCAGGTGCAAAAGAACAAGGTGTTGAAGGTTTTTTCAAAGGTTTAGGTAAAGGTGCGGTCGGTCTGGTAGCACGTCCAACAGCTGGTGTTGTGGACTTTGCCAGTGGTACTTTAGAAAGTGTTAAAAGGTAAATTGACAACGACTTTGTCTAAATATTGTGTTGCTTATATTTTTATTTAAAGAGTTGCTGAAAGTACAGAAGATGTTCTTCGTATGCGTCCAGCACGTTTTCTTCATGCGGACGGAGTTGTTCGACCATATACTCTATCAGAAGCTGAAGGAAACAAAATCCTAAGGTAATTTGTAATATCAAATCTTATACTATAGTCGATGAACTATAAAGAACGAAAGTGTTGATTGAGTTTCATAATAATAAGCTTATATTTAGGATGTAAATAAATATACTACTTTAAGCAAGTAAGGGATGGGAACGCATAGCTTTGAGAGATGTAAAAAAACTAGTATCACTAAAGTATTCTGGATTTTTTTTTAAGGAATCGCCTAACCACTTGTTAAGTTCCAAATAAATTTATTACATTCCTTTACGCTAAGTAAAGTATAGCAGTACATATCAAGCGCAAACATAACATCCATTAACGGGCTTTTATAATTGGAATTATTTTGATGATACCACAAGTATTTATTCAATTGTTTCGCTTTCTTAATTTCTAAAATTTCAAATCTTTCTTACGGGTCTTCCTCCAAGCAATGAAGGACATTAATTTTTCTTTTTGTCTTACCAATACATCTGTGGTCACAGGGAAAAAGTTGGTAAATCGAAAATGGCAACTTCTCAGGGCAGCTCTTTTTTACAACAATTCCTGTAAATCCATTGTTACGAGAAAATGCATTTTGTTATTCCCTGTGACCATTTATTCGACAGAAGTCGTGACTGCCTAAGAAAGCCCTTCAACCGTAGCCTGGAGAAATCTATATCGAAATTGGCGAAATGTGGGTTGAAGAGGCGAAACACCGACGTGATGAGATCGTGCTTCCCATATAGAATTCGATGACCAGGTACATACAGGAAGTCGCGATTCCTCAGAGAGCGTTGCGGGAGTATATCGTTCCCTGCAATAGACCGAACAAAAATATTATTTTGGCAATATTGCGTCTCTTTTCAAGGGAATCGAAAGAAATCAAACTTTCACCTTATTAACCCTACCCAAGAGAACACCATCGACGGTGTAAGCGAATAGGACGTTCTCTACGGGAGAATATCATAACGGTGCACTTATCGGTGTTTAAAGGAAGGCGATTGCGTGAGCACCATTCACAGAACGTCGCCAAGTGGGAGTTCAAGATACCACCGTCTGATTCGTGAGAAACAGTCCGAAAAATCTCAGCATCGTCCACAAAACACAGAATTTTACTACTGGACGGGGGAATCGAAACATCATTAATATATAGTATAAAAAGGAGCGGGCCAAGGATACTATCCTGAGGCACCTCCGGGGTGACAAGGATTTGGTCGGAAAGCGCACTTCCAAATAGGACACTGCGTACGACCTGATACGTAAGAGAACAGCCAATCGACGATGCAATAAGGAAACCCGAGAATAAACAGTTTATAGACCAGGATCCCACTGTCAATCTTATGGAAGGCCTTGCTAAAATCCGTAAATACACACCGCTTCAATGGTCGACAAAGAATAATTAACGAAGGTTGGTGGTCGTCGATTTCCCCTTGAGGAAGCCATGTTGGAAAGACCGCAGAAAAGGCCTACAGTGAAATCCGATTACGTCGCTGACGAGTGACTCAAAAACTTCGCAGTATGGCAGAGACTGTCAATAGTTAGAAACATCGGATTTACTGATATAGGTATTTAGCAACACGTGCATCGTCAAATACTAAGTCCTTAGACTGAAGGCAGATAGGCGAAAGCCGCGTCAAGTGGGTAAAATCAGAAGTGCAAATCACAGAAAGAAGTTGGAAAAAATTCCGCGAAGAAATTGGCAATTGTAAACAACATAGAAATTCCAATAGGAAAAAATCGGGTAAAACAGGTGTAAAGAACATTGTCTATAAGTCAGTCATCCATGGACGAGAAGTCAGCCCGTTTAAAATTAAAGTAGAACTCGCCTAGAAATGAAGGAGACGCGTCGGCGGTGTCGAAACGCATGACAACCAGGAGTGCAGGATGGTGACTCCATTCAGGGGTCAGGCAACTTCTTACAGTCGCATCGTCTGGGTCAGACAAAAACACAAGGTCCAGAAACCTACCCAAATCATTAGTAATATCGCAGCAATATGGGTATAAGACGATCAGCGTCAGGAGAATGTATACAACCGATGCCGGAAAAATTGAAGTCACCAAATAATACGATGTCATCCCAGAGAAGCAGGACGTCAGACAAACTGTCGATAGACGCAGCGAGTATTTCGTTCACTGGGAGGGTGAACAAGGGGAACTTCTGGTAGGAAATCTCAGAACCACGCACAAGAGCTCGAAATCGTGGGGTCAAAAATATCGATGACTGAGAACGAAATACCCTCCCTTACCGCACACAGTACCCCACCACCAACAGGAGAACACGGGGCGATAGGTGGAGCTCCCGGCGAAAGACCTGGAACTCGGGGCCGAACAGCTCACAGTCAGTGATTCCGGCACACAGCCAAGTCTCAGTCAAACAGATAACATCGGTGTTGGACGCACATGAGGAGGAGAATAGCTGCGCGGTTTTGGAACGCAACCCGGTGACGTCGTCATAATAGAAAGAGATCCGGCTGGCAAGTTTTTTGCCTGCGAAGACGGAACCGTACGGGCCTTCGGGATGAACTCGCGAACCACAAAACCAGAGTGCCATATATCTGGAGAGCAGCCAAAAACGTAAAAAAGATCGTCAGATAGCGCAATGATAGAACGCATCACGTCAGCTATCACATTAATTTCGTTAAAATCAGGTCAGTCATAGTGATTTGAAATAGCTAAAAACTTGTAGTGTTAATTTATTGAATATAAGTGAGTAAAACAGTCTCATCTCTCTCTGTAATTGTTTGCTAAACCAGTGTATTTATGTATTAAAAGTTTTGCATGTCTGTTTTTGTTACGTTCTTTAAAAATTTTTTTCACTTTTTCAATGTTCAGACTGCTAATAGATCAATTTTTAACTTTTTCACTATAATTTAATGATACCAATTAGTTTTTTGCATCTTTCAAAACGCATCGGCGCCAAGTGTCACCCATACCTTACTTGCTGCCTGTAGTGTTTCCATTGGACCTTTTTGTCACGAGCTTTTAGGCTATTAATCATAACTTGTGACTATAGAAAATGTCCCTAATTAAGTTGTAAATTATATTTGATAAAGCATATAAGAGCATGAGTATATAATTCTTTAAAAGTAAAACTAATTATTAATATATCTTTAAAAAAGGGAACTGGAAAAAGGAAAATATGCAAAAACAGATGTATTCGAACATTATGAAGAAATTATTCAAAAGCAAGAAGTCTTAGTTTTATCAAATCACAGAATAATTTACGCTTTAAAAAGCGACCTCTTTGGAAATTGGGTGGTAAGTATATACTATAAGATATCATAATACTATTTTAGTTATTACGTAAAATACTTATTAAATCCTTAACATATTTAAACAAATATCCTTCTCATCCAAGAGTTCCATTCAACAGTTTTTTATTTAATGCTCTCAATTCTTAACATTATTTAAAAAACTCATGTATGCAACTGAAGGGGGTCATCGTGACCTGCAGTGTGAATTTTAGACATTTCTTTTTAAAGGGATTGTAAAAAAAGTACAAAAGATATTGTTAAATTTTGATACAACCAGTGCCTCTTAGTTTCGCGACCAAGAAAGATCGAAAGGATGGCTGTACATGATTTTTGGCGAGTTTGAGAAATGTGGTATCATAACTTCCCATTTACCGTGTACTGCCAATCTTTTTGGAACAGGGTATAATTACTTTTCCTGAAATTTGGGTTACGAGTTTAAAAAACGGGGATAAAAAAAACGAAAAAAACTAAGATTTATAGATATTTAGCAATCACAATCGATTCCTGGCCCGTAGAGTAACCCTTCGACTTCCTCATATTGATCTTCTAAAGCTGATCTGTCTTTTTTTTTTGAGCAATTTAAGTTTTTTTTTTTTTGCTAAATTAGTGCTGCGTCGATTAGCTCTGGTAATACGAATTTTATATGTTTTTGGAGCATAAGATACGCAGTGATTCCCAATCTCGATCCCAATTCCTTCCATAATTTTCAAAATAGGCATTAATCCCTCATTGAAAATTATAGCTGCCATCCAGGCTACTGTTTCAACAACAATCTTACCGTTGAAAGTATATTTAGGGATAAACTGCCAAACGGTAGTATTAAAAGACTCATTGTTGTTCTGCGTATTTTTTCCTAAACATTTTGTTAGTAGACTTTTTTCAGTAAGATCTATATACAGGGTGTTTCAGATCTGACGTGCCAAAATATGGGGTGATAGATCTCACCTAGCCAGACAAACATTGTATGGCAGGGGGGGGGGGGGGTCTCAACCATTTGGGAGTTACAGGGTGATTCATAAACACAAAACACACATGCAGGTTGTAACAAGTAATATTCAGTCGAAACTGGCCCGAACGTGAATGGGCTACCGGTAAAATAGCCTCAGCCAAGCGATTTTCGAGCCTACACTGCAAACGATTAATACTGAAATAACAATTATTTCTTTCCTGAAATATACTATTGGGATCAACTAAACAAAACACGCGCTTTTAAAATAATTATGGTCAATTTTGACAATCTTTAGCGGTGATACGCGAACGGAAGATATTAACCGTTATTTTTTTTCTTTATGTCAGTTTCTTTCCACATACCACAGGACACTTTTAAGCGCTATAGCGTTTGAATTGATATTGCCCCCCCCCCCCCCAACCATTCAATTTGTGGTTTGGCTAGGTGAGATCTATCACCACACTCATTTTGGCACGTCAGATCTGAAACACTCATAGCAAATATGGTTTTACTTAAATTTTATTCAACTTCACTGCCACAAAACTTAGGGTAAATATGCATGCAACATTTTGAAACATTGAGTTGCGATAATATAAAATTAATAATATTTTATATTCCTCCTTAAATTTATTTTAATTTACATATATGTAAATATAATTTTTTCAAATTTCAGATACAATGGACTAACCGGTGGCAGGAAATAGGCATGATAAGGTCAATGGACAAAGGAGTAGAAATCACATTGAAGAAAGAAGACAAAAAAATGCTGGGCATATTTAGTTCAAGTGAAGCTCAGAAAAAAATCCTTTTCATACCACAGAAAGCCCGGCGAGATTTCTTAGCCCATAAAATGGAAACTTTAAGATTACGAGCAGAATAGTTGCAAATTGACCAAAACAAAGTTTCGCCTGTATACTGTTTTTGTACAATGTTTGAAGTTTAAAAAAAAAGTTTTACGAAAATCTATTGAAAATTTATATTTGTAAAACAAATCTTCATGCGTTACCAGCAGAAGCATTTAAACGGTGCCTATCTCATGTTCAAAGCTCTATATATGATGTAAATTGCTTTTAAATTGTTGTCTACCTCAGTTAAGCGTATAAATTGTCTAAAGAAACTCATTTACAGTGTGAATTAATGACTTCTTTGATACATCAAACTGTATTTACCTGAAGTAGTTTGCAGTTTTATTAACAAGTATGTCTAAACGTTGCTTACAAATTTATAAAAAAAAATATTTAACATTTTCATTTAATAAGCATTCAACTCTTGAACAAATATTATTGCGTAATACAGAATTAATTTAATTTTTGTTTACTCCTTTTTGATTTGAATAAAGCTTTTAATATTATATAAAAGGACAATATTGTGATCAAAATTACCCCAGCTATCAAAGATATTATATCCAACAAATAAAATGAGTACCACGGCATATCTAGGCCGGCAGAACGAATTTGTGGTGCGCCTTTGTGTCGGATTACGTAATCAATCCAATACATCGCAGTGTCCATAGCATTCATCGGTCTATCACGGAATATTTCTGAAACCCGTTTTGCCGAATTTTTATAAGACGCATTGTACAAAAGTTCATGTAAAGCGTTTTTTAGCGATTCCTCTGTGATTGTTAGAAAGTTTAGGGAAATCGCATATCCAGCTATAGCTGCCTTATTCATATTCAAATGCTGCAATTATAACAAAAACAAAATCCAACAGTATAATACATTTTTATAGGGAGTAAAAGGCTTACTTGATCACAGTATACAGGCAATCCCAGCATTGGAATGCCATAATAAACACCTTCTTGGGTACCAAAAAGCCCTCCATGCGTTATGAAGACTTTTACATTCGGGTGAGCCAAAATATCACTTTGGGGCATCCATTTCTTTACCATAACGTTATTGGGCAGTTCTGGAATGTTTTCGTCCTCCCATTTCCATAGAATCCTTTGTTTTATGTTGCGGAATATCTTAAGGAAAATTTGTAATTTGTCTGAGGGCATATCAGAGCTTTTCAAATTAGTACCTAAAATTTGAATTATTTAAAAAATTTAACCAGTACAATTTTGAAATAAAGTAGAAAAACTTGCAAAATATAAAAAATATTTACTTTTCGAATATGCAGGGTGTTTCTTAGGTCGTGTGCGATAATGAAGCAACTGTAGGCGAGCAACACAAAAAAATTGATGAGAGGGTCTATCCAAGCTATAGAAGTTTAAAATTTTTTTGCGATGAAATTAACCAGTCTTACATTTTAACGCATATTTTCTACAGTTTTAAATGTTATAGACATTATTAACATCTCCGTTTACAGGTTTACTGACGGGGACGAACGTGCCGTCGTGTCTTGCTCCACAAAAATTTTTTAATTTGGTTACGAAAGCGAAAAGAATTAATAAGTGAAATTTATTAGGTGCGAGAGCCATCTTCGACAAAGGGAAGGGCTTTTATGCTCTATTTAAAAGCACAGTCTGGTGAGTCCGTTCCATTTTATAACTTTTTATTCTATCCAACATTCAATGTAGTGCAATCATGCTTCATTCAATGCGTTTAACGGGTCTCCACTGCTGAGCATTTGGCGCCTTCGTTGAGATTAAAGCTCAGCACAGCAGGCATCACACTGCTGCTGGCTTTGTTCTCACAGAGGCGAGTTTGCTTCGCATTTGTGGATCCCGTTCGTCAGTCCTTGTGTCGGTGTACCTTTTCGTTTTGTTTTGTTTTGGGAAAATTAGGACCGGGACTATGGAAAATTTTTTTTTTAATTTTTGCAACATTCGTGGCTTAAAAAGTACCTATTCTTCGGTTTACTGCCACTTGATCACAGAAAATCCGGCAGTTTTTGTACTAAGTGAAACCAAGGTTGTTTCCGATTCTGATATTAATCAGTATCACATTCCTGGGTATCAGTTAGTGTCGCTCTTCTCACCTCAGAGGGTAATCGCGATTTATATTAGAAATGATGTGCCATTCTCCCATCTCCCTCATTTCACTTCTACTAAGTGAATTTAATTGTGCCTGCATTAGATTTAAACTCTATCAACACATCATTCAGTTCTGCTTTTTATACCGCAGCCCGAATATGTCTGACACTGACACTGTGTGTTCCTTCGATAATAATATCCCTCTCTTCTGAAATCGTTCTTACTGGCGATTTCAATGTCAACAACACACAGCGGCTCAGACATTCTTCTACCGCAAGCCCTTTAATTTCCAACACACTGGTTGAGCGTCCGACTCGTGTTCCTGATAATTTGGGGCACAACGCGCATCTTTTGGATCTATTTCTAACATCGCATCCAGATAAGTACTCGATTTCGGTAACTGCTCCTTTGGGCAATTCGGATCATTGTCATATCTTCGCCCAATTCTCCACCTCCTCTCTGACAACCATTTACCTAAATTCCACCAAAAGATTTCTGTGGAATTATAAAAATGCTGATTGGGCGGGACTTAATAAATACCTCAGGGAGCTGGATTGGTCTGATTGCTTTTCTATAAGGGACGTTAACAAAAGCACCGATTATATCTTGAACATCCTGTGGTTTGGAATGCATCGCTTTATTCCTCAGTTTCAAAAACGTCAAACCAACTAACACCAATTGGTTCAATAATGACTGCTTCGCAGCCATTAAAAACAAGGAAGCAGCCTTCCAGGCATATAAATTGCGCCCTTCAGAGGAATTGAGACATCTATAGAGATGCGCGAAATTTTTGCAATTCAGTAATTAGTCGGTAAAGAAGTAAAGAACAATTTCACCTGTTCGTCAACACCACCACTCATTTATAATGGGAATGTTTTTACTGGCTCATTGGGCAAGGTCAACCTGTTTGCTGCTAATTCGTACTTGTCACCTTCATCGCAGCCACTTCCATATCCATCACAGTACACTAGTAGGCAACAGCCGCTACACTTTCGCACTCGGGAAGTTTTTAGGGTACTTTCGAAACTCGACATGTCCAAAGCTACTGGGCCTGATGGTTTCTCGCCCCTGGTTTTAAAATGCTGCGCCTCTGCTTTGGCTAAAACTCTCTGCAAACTATTTCACCTGCCATATTCAACAGGAATGTTTCCAACTGCATGGAAACTTGCTTATGTCCAGCCAATTCTTAAAAAAGGAAAGGCATGCGACTCCTCTAACTACAGATCAATTGCACTAATTTCGGTCTTTTCGAAAGTTTATGAATTAGTCAATAACTCTCAATTGATGAAATATCTAGAAAATAACCATCTTATCAACGATTGCCAGTACGGTTTCGGAGACTTACTAACGGCTCTAAGGTAGCGTTGGAATCATTGCCTCCATAATTTTGGTGAGTCCAAAATCGTCGCTCTTGATATTTCAAAGGCTTTTGAAAGAGTCTGGCATGCTGCCCTTCGAACCAAACTTCAAGCATTTGATCTGGACCCTCACATAGTTAAATGGATATGGATAGAAAGTTTTTTGTCAGGCCGTTCAATCCGTGTAGTAATTGAAGGAGTTATAACTGATTCCTACGAAATAAATGCCGGTGTACCTCACGCTTCAGTTCTTTCACCAACCTTATTTCTTTTTTTTAATGATGATCTTTTATCTCCTACTGTCAATCTTATTCACAGTTTCGCTGACGACAGCATCCTTGATTTCGCGTACTCATTTGATTCTGTAATGAATTCACGTGGAAATGCTATAGAAGTCACTCGAGGACGCATTAAACAAATCGTGTTATGTTTAATGCATCCAAAACTCAATGTTGTTTAATGTCCCTTAAAAAATGCGCCCAGTTCACTCCCAACCCATTTCAGTCGACGGAGTGAATATACCTAATTCTCTCTCCCTAAACATCTTGAGTATTAAGATATCCAGCAATCTTAGCTGGACTGATCATATATTGCTAAAAGTGCGATCAAATGCTTGGGTTTTCTACAGAGATGTAAGAAATATTTCACCCTACGTGACTTAGCGCTGATCAACAAGTCCCACATTAGGCCTAGACTTGAATATAATACCCATATTTAGGCAGGGGCCGGACACACCGCATTGTCTGCGTTACACAAAGTCCAGCGTATGGCTATTAAACTTATTGGCGAATCCTCAATCTCTGAGGGCCTTGACTCTCTGGAGCATCGACGGAGTGTCGGTTGTCTCTCACTCTTCTATCGCTATTTCCATGGCCATTGTTCTAACGAAATTGCTAGCCTGATTCCTTGTAGATACATGACATTGCGCGATACAAGAGCTACAAGTCGCTCCCACCCCTATACTCTCCAGGTCAAATTTGGACGTACCGTCGAATTTCGGAAAACTTTTCTAAGCAGAACAACACGAATGTGGAACAGTTTACCATGTTCTGTTTTTCCCTCGTCATATGAGCCCAAAACTCTTAAACGGAGGGTACATCGTCACCTCCTTCACTCAAAATCCTAACACATTTCCCTTATCCTTAGTTCCTTTCCTGCCAAGGCTGTGCTTTAGCATCATAGGGCATCCCTAGTTTTGGCAACATCATATATATAAAAAAAAAGGTTTATACCTTAAGATGGACTTATTGGACTTTTAATAAAAAAAATTATTTGTATGAAAAAATATAGTAAAATTTAGTGTTCCTAAGTGTATGTAGTCCCTTAAATGAAATATTCTATTTGACTTTTCTCTTAACTCTAATTTTAGATCCGCCACTGTACTCACCTAAACTAAAATAAATTGCACCATGCTCGGCTTCATCTAAAAACTTTTTAATATCATTTGGTAAAGGTTTTGGTGGCTTTATGTGAACTCCTCCAACTGAAATTAGTCCCATTACAGATGGCCTAGGTGTAGTTAGGGGAATATAACTATTCAGTAAAATAGCAGATATATTCTTTTCCATTTGAGAAACTGAAGGTAGTTCAACTGAAAAACGTTGTGCAGTAATTTCTTAAAAATAGACTAAACAATTATAAACTTACCTGGTAAGTGGGAAAAGTATTTTTGTACCAATTTATCTTGCTTTGGAAAATACCAATATTCCCTATAAAAATCCTCATAAAGTGAGAATACCGTATTTAGTAGCCGTTCATAAAATGTCATTTTGTCATCAAAAGGAAGAAATCCATGTGGCACAAACGACCAAGGAGTAATAAGACCCATCATTTGACTCATGTAGTTTTCAAATCCAAGAGTGCTCATAGTTATCACAGGAATATTGTATTTATAAGCTAGGGCGAGAAAAGCCTCTTGATAAAACTGCTCGGCCAAAAATAAGTCGAAGTCATTTTTAGTGTCGTTAATAAGGTGCTGTACAGCAGGAAGTTTTAAAGCATGTTCAGTTGTTGCAATTCCCAAAATATCCAACATCTCCATAAACTGCAACATTGTCATTTCCGTTAAATCAAATAAATTATTTGTTTTAAAATGCACACGAACTAAAAAACAATAATTAAAGTAATTTTGTACAAGATAAAATTAACAGAAATTTCTTACTTTCCTTCCAGAAGTCGTAAACAGGATCAATTACTATTTCTGTATAGTTGTCTAACTTTTCTCCAATGGGAAAGCCGGTAATACATGTTACCTGAAATTAGTGTGTAATATTAACAGTCTAATGCCTAAAAATTGAAAAGAATAATTATTGTGTACCTGATGACCTCTAATAGTTAATTCTTTAATAACAGCTTTAGTCATCATTAAATGGCTTTTCCCTGGAAATGAAAATACTGCGAGAATTTTTGCAGACTCTGCTTGAGATAAAATTATTGAAAGTGCCGCAGCTAGACAAAAATACTTAACAATCTGGAACACAAATTTTAAGTTAGAGTAACCGATTTCTTAAAAATATGAAATAAATAACACATACACCCAATAATTATGAAAATTATAATTATTATATTTCACAATTGTTATGATCACACGGTGCACGATTGATGATAAATAATATGTCAAAATTGTGAAGAATGATCGAAAAAAATACAAAATATGTACGAGAAATGCACTTCAGCCGAGTAGATTTGCGAAAAATTCAAAAAATCGTTCAAAACTATAGTGAAGTAAGAAATATTAAAAACACGATCAGGGGAGTCAATATTGCCTTGAAGATACTCAAAAGCGAAAACAGTTTTAGAGATGTTACGCCTAGATTCAAGAGATTCCAGTTTTATAAGATTGAGCCTATCCAAGTACGGAGGCAAACTTAGAGACCTCTACTCGGTCAATATAGTCATGGTAAAATGGTGACCACACACAGCAAGCATACTCCAGAATTGGCCTAACAAAGGTGTAATAAAGGAGCCGTGTAATATAAGGGTCGTCAAATTCCTTTGCCCATCTTTTAACAAAACCTAGTGTTGAATTTGCCTTAATAACTATGTGGTCGTCACACGTAAAACTTCAGTTCAGCCCGACTTCTAAATCCTAGGTCTTATTAATTCTTTACAGCACACAACGATTTATGGTGTAGCGGAACGAAAGAGGGTTTTTTACGAGTAAACGACATAGCAGTGCATTTTCTAATATTAAGGTAGAGATAGTTAATAGAACACCAATTGTAGAAGGCGTCTAAGTCAGAGTTTAAAATTTCACAATCGCATGCAGAAGAAACAACACGAAAAATTTTTGCATTGCCAGCATAACAAAATATTTCAAAAACAAATACATCATTGATGTAAATAATAAATAAAATCAGGCCCAGATGACTTCCTTGAGGAACACCAGAGGAATTGAAAATAAACTTGGATAAGGATCCACAGACACACGTTGGATACGGTTTAATAAGTAAGAACAAAGCCAGTCTACAAACAAGAGTGGAAAGCTGAGGGCAGCTAGCCTGTGTATTAAAATGTGGTGGTTTATTCTATCGAATACCTTGCTGAAATCTGTAAAGGTTAGTCGTGGTAGACCTTCCTTTTATAAAGCCGTGCTGGAAAGTTTCAAGAAAAGGTTTCAATGCGACGCAGACGGATTAGGACTCCAAGAAAAAGTCATAGCCTCAAATTTCTCAAAATTGAGGTGTATGCTCGCACCACTCCAGAAACCTATCTAAGCCCTTTTGAATAAGGGCGGCGTCCCCACCATCCTTAACATAAGAGAAGATCTTCATGTCATCAGCGTAGATTAGAATATTAGAGTGCGAGATCAGATAGACAATGTCGTCAATGGCAAGGACGATAGTAGAGAGCCGAGATGACTGCCTTGTGGTACACCAGATCAAGCTCTGAAGATTCTAAAGGTAGAGCGACACACGATATGTCCTGTCTTTTAGATAGGAAAACATCCAGCTGAGAAGAACAGGAGGGAAACGCAGCCTCCCGAGTTTAAATATAATTACGGAGTGAGGGAGTTTATCAAAGGCTTTACTGAAATCCGTGTATATAGTCAGTTTGCATGCCTCGCTGTAGGCCAGAAATTGCGTGGGAGGTAAATTTTAGTAAGTTAGTAGTCGTTGATCTACCGGGCAAGAACCCCTGCTGATTGGGAGAGATCAAGCCAATACAACGCTCCATAACCTGCGAATACACAATTGATTCAAATAATTTAGGTATGCAAAATAACTTCGCGATTGGTCTATAATTAGTTATAACATTCTTATGGCCCTTCTTATGAACAGGGACTATAAAAGAGCTCTTCCACAATGTAGGAAATTTACCCGCAATAAGAGACTTGTTGAAGATAATCGCTAATGGAGTAAGAAGGGCATCGGAACAGGACTTAATGAAGACTGGAGGGATACCGTCTGGACCAGAGGAAAAGTCCGATTTAAGTTCATTGATTTTCTCCATAATAAGATCCTGAGATATGAACGGCAAAAAATCGGATGAAGCGGGACGATCAAGAATATGATCAAAATTATTTACACAAGGCTCAAAGTTATCCGAAGAAAAGGAACTCTCAAAAAATGAAGCAAAATTGTTTTCTATGACGGACACGTTATTACTAGAAGACCCCTTATACCACATCGTAGAGAGATATGTAGTTGCTCGATTTCTTTTTCATATTGACAAATTTTAAGAAATTGCTAGGGTTATTATGCATATTATCACGAACACTAACAAGGTATACCTTATAGAGCGAAGAGGAAGCCTTCATAACAGGTCACAAAGTCAGAATACGCTATTGCGCTATTACAACGCAAGTAGTTTTTCCAAAGTCGGTTCTTCCTGTTCCTAAGACTGCGGAGTTCAGCATTGTACCACGGGGGAGATGAGTATGTAGACCTAATCCGTTTTAATGGAACAAAGGAGTTAAACAAATCATATATCTTATTATAAAATAGGGAGGACATCAATATCATTATTGACCAGCAATGCCGAAAAATCAACTGATAGGAGATTAGACGTTATTTTAGAGAGATTCGATCTCTTAAAGTCAAACGCAAGGTGTTCGAAATTGGGATCCGCAATACTAGTACCATCGTAACAGAAAGAGACAAAGACAGGCGGATGAAAGCCATCAACAGCGGATAACTGATCAGAAGCTAAGTCGACTATAGTGTTAGTCGAATCAGAAGAAAACACAATTTAGAGCAGCCCACAGCAAATAGCCAGATAAACAGTACAGCAAACGTTACATGTTCGACTATTTATAAATGTGTTCAAGCCAACTGCATAATGTAAATTAATTTTAATTAAACTTGATGCTAAATCCAATGCAGAGTTCGCGATTATATAATTTTAAAATAATATGGGAGATTAAAACTGGCATCAAGTCAATTTTACGACAAACATTTAAATAATTGCAAATTTTATTAAATTCTTCTTAATTTATTCTACAAAAGGATAGGTTATTATAAAATTTGTATTTAAAATTTCTTATAAAATGTGGACTATTCAAGCAAATTGTTCATACATTAAAAATTCTATTTAAAAAATTTCACTTATCAGATTCTCTTAAAAATCTAGCAAAAAATGCCTCTCCTACTAATCGTGGAAGTTCAATCCCTTCGATACATCCTTCAAAGTTATCGTTGACTGGGCAGTACACAGATCTTAAAAAATCAAGCTAGTATTAAAACACCTTAACAAAATCTACAAAAAAACGGTTTATTACTTGAAATAGTGCAATGGTACAACCGCCTGTGCTATTTCTTTTAGGTAAAAATCGTTACCACTGGAACACATCTGACCAGCTGCACATAATATCTTAGCATCGTTTATAAAAAGAAAGACAATAAAGCAACTTCTAGGAGACTTGCAATACTCCTCAACTAGGTGCTGCCAGGCCGAATAACTGCTTGTCCATATTCTTCTATTAAAATAATCCTGAGCTTGGCTTTTTGAAGCAACCTTTAATATATGAAAGCGTGTTGTGGCATTATCTTTGAAATGTGATTCATAAAAATGTGAACCATGTGTTTCACTAAGCTCGTTCGATGTAGGATGGGATTCTTGTAGAACTGCAAAGTTAGCATCTGAAGCAAATTTGAGTGGCAAGGCTTTCGGACGTTCTCCTACCTTATTGGGCTCAGGAAAATTGTACGATTTTTCTTCTAGGGAAATTACTTTTGACACTATATCGACAACAGCCGATTTCATTTCAAAATATTGTTGGGACTTCCGGAATTTATCTGCATCACTACATAATTGCAAGATTTCTCGGAAAAAGCAAAAGAACTTTTGCCGCAAATGAAAAATTAGGTACGCATCTTGTGCATAAAATGTTAACGATATCCATTCATCAATATTTAAACGCAAAATATTACTAATGTGTGTATCACCAAAGCGTTCAATATCACAATCCAAATCATCCTCAATCATTTGATTGTCTCCGCCTAAAAGGGCAATGGAAATTGGAGTCACTATTGAGTTACACTTGATGCTATTATATTTTACTAGTGGATTCTTTTCTTGATATATGATCCAATCTGTTTGGTAAAAATGTAAATATTTCTTTACTGATAGAGGATCCAGATCACGCAAAACAGAACTAGGATGTAAAACAACCTTTTGAGCGTTTGCCGACTTTATTTCCGCTGCAGTTTTATCAATTTTACACACATTTGGATACATACCTCCAACAAAGCATCCCTTCACTAAAGCCCAATTATTAGAATTAATATTTATAGATTGCATGCTCAAAAATCCACTTGAGTGTATTAGCCCGGCAGCACGTAAAGCCCCAATTATTTGAGTTCGAATTCCGCAGATCGCTTCGAGTAATCCATTTAATATTAGTTTTTCAAGAGGCAAATTTACATCGATTTCTGGTGTTCGCTCATCTTGCCACTTTTGATAAGCTCGCAGTAAGACCAAATGATCACTATTTGTATCCTCAGCTAAATTCTTCCTAGATAAAATGACTTTTTTACGCGAAGCCAAATCATCAGGCACTACTAGCGGGTCTTTATACGATAAAGCACTAACAATTGTTAAAACTGGATCCAAACAGCGTAAGATGATAGCAAATATTAAAACTTTTCCCAATTGAAGATCAATGGGGATATCGACAAGTCGAGTACCTATATAACATGAAAAAGCTTGTAAAATTCTTTAAATTAGAAATTGTTATCAAAATCCAAACGTTCTTCAATAATAAACCAAACCATCTACCTACGCGGTCGTCTAAATAGACATTATAAAATTATTTTATGTAATTTAATGTAAGCTCGCCAATAATATATACATTTATTTGCCTAGACGATCGAACAAGAATACGGAAAAAATTTGTTTTAAGAACAAAATTATTTATATATAGCAAGGCTATGCCAATAGAAATGCTAGTTTAATATTGTATTCGAAGCTTGTGTCCTAAAAGAATAACAATAGCAATAGGAAAACTCACAAGAACAGAAAATGGCAAACTTTTTTACGTGATTTCAGCACATAACTCTTTCTAGTTCCCGTAAAACCTTGTGCGAGATGGTGCGGAATAAGAGAATAAGATAGAGGATCCATTAAATAAATTCGGCTGTTTAAACATATTTAAGGGGCTATTGCGGTCAAAGATTTTTAAAAATCGATTTTTTTCGCATAATTGAAAGTGAAAAATATCGGAATGTTTGTCTTGCACAGGGAGGACGGTTTTCCTATAAATGCTATCTCGCAACTGACGATGAATGCATGGATTAAAAAAAGTATTTTAGTGGGTTTAACTTGCATTGGCTGCCAGTAATACGCCATCATAATTTCGGGAGAGCCGGTGGTAGGTGTGTAGGATATATGTAAGAAAAATCATAAAAATGTTGCTTATTGTACCATTAAAAACAGTCTTATAATTAGATAATAGTAATAAAATTGTTTATGTGATTCCATGTTATATAAGCCTAAACAATTGCGACGCAGACTTCGAAGAGGTTGGGCAGCTATTGCAAGCAGATTTTAATGCAAGTATAGGATAAGAGCAGATGTTATCGGACCTAATAAGCGAATAGTGTCCACAATTAAATAAATTCCGAAAGTCGTAAGATAAAACTATAAACGCCAAAGAAAAGCGGCCTTTAGGTCTATGTTCAGAGTATAGATTAGTAATATTAAATGTCAGATCTCAAAGCGACTAATTGGGGGAGTTAACTTTTACCGGGGCTATGGGTGTATCATGCATAGATTTAGCTATCGATGATGTGCTTTACAAGGTAATAGATTTTAAAGTGGAGTCCGAAATTTTCTCGCATCATCTTTCGTTAAGACTGTACATTAATAAAACGCTAACCAATGATGAATTAAGTAATACTAATGCGTTATCTTTACTTCCCAAACACCGTTCGAAAGCATGATGAATTTAAAAGTTGCCACTCTGCTTGATAAAGTCTACCTACAGAAAGGAAGTTCAGATTTAGACATTTTACAGGTTGCATTGTAAGCTCATCCATAAAACCAAGTTGGACTAAAGAGGGACTATTTAAGCAACCATGGAACGATTACAATTGTTCAACAACTAGATTTTTTCTTTTTTTGGTATTTTGAAGCCTCTAGAATAACCCTATGTAAGCCTTTTTATCATATCTGTCCTAAAAAATGAGTTGTACGGAATTTCATGACGGCCGGTCGGGTCATGCCAAAACACTTTTAAAAATTAAACGCGTTTTTCTAGAAATAATTTTTTTTCAAGCTGGTGAGCAGTACTTCGGAGTCTAATGTTTGGGATTTTTACAAAATAAAATTGTCTTTAGTTTATGTCCCAAATAAAAAACGCAAAAAGTTTCATAATTGTATCCATCTTTTTCCAAAAAAAAAATCGGGCACCACAGTAGAAATCCTCTCCTTCAATATTTTCCGCAAAAACAGTACTTCCTGCAATAAGCATTTATACACTCTGGCGAACCAAGATTATAAAGCATTATGTAGACTTAAAGAAACTAATACTTTGCCAATTTGGGAAACTGTATAACATGGCTAAAGGACACAAAAGACTTGTGGCAACTTGTTAAAAGGTAAAACATGTAGGATTGGTGGCAATATACAAATAGGTGCACTAAAGGAATATATCTAGTCGTTATTAAGTTTTCCTCAGAATCAGGTTCAAAACGCCTATGCATCTTCTCTCATAGTTGTCGATGATCTAGATAAGGAAATGGAACTGCATGCGCTTCAGAATGTGCTTCCCAGAACAAAGGATAACAAGACTGCCGCCGGACCAGATGGCCAAATTGTGGAGACTATGTGGAGACGCAACTTCTGGTAAATGAATTTCAGTCAAAATTTAGGAAAGGCTATGGAACGATTAACAACATTATTAAATGGTATTCTTGCATGGAGTAAAAGGAGCAAAAGTATTTGCCTGTTTGTAGATTTTAGCGATGCTTTTGGCTCTATTGATAGGAAAGCTCTGATCTACAAATTGCACAATTTGGGTATCTGAACCAAGCTCTGTGAACTTGCAAATAATCATGAAATTGAAGTGAACCATCATCTATAAATTCATGTCTCGAAGATATATTACAGAAAGATCTATATGGAACTGGAATGGATACTTGGAACCGGCGAGAACGAGTGTCAGGCATGATTTATATCATGAATTAAATCATACATTCGAAGGAAATATGAGGTACTTCAATAATTACAATAGTGTGAAACTTTTTAGACTTATTTTTATGTGCATAGGTGGACTGTTGTGGTTAAATGCAACTACAGACGGAGGGGTCGCCCTATCCAATGTTCCCTATTTTAAAATCCCTTATTTTTCCCATGGTTTTTCGGAAATGCCCCCTTAAAGTTCCGCTCAGGAACAGACATTCCCGACGTAGATACTTACACCTATTTACTTGCAACACTCAGGCTACGGTGTTCTAGTTTTTGATTTTTTCGGATTCGTGTAAATTTTATAGTTCTATAGTTTCAAAACTTTTTGAAAACTTGATTATATTCAGCAATTATCATTAATTTTATTGAGCAATACGTAAATCCTGAACATTTTTTTAAATAGTAATACAGACTGGTGCGGGATTATAATACGGTTTTTATAAAAATCCCAAAATCAGTAAAGTCTGCGCATAGAAAAAGTAGCTGAACCACCGACGTTTTATTGAACCGTAGGATCGTTCATCAAAAGGTATGCCTTGGCAGTTTCGCGGCCATGGCACCGTCACTCCTATGGACATATGGTAAGATACTAAGTCAATGGTATTTAATGTTGTGTCATGCATTAGATCCATGAAACGGCCAAGTCATACTTTTTGACCAAGATGTACGGTTTCTAGAGTTAGCCCTTGTAGAGTTAGGGGTTTGGCTCCACATGAGACCTGATAACTTTTTAACAGTGAAATCAGGGTGGTACTTAGCTATTAACCGATTATATTCAACTATAGCTGACTGTTGTGCTTTATTTATATTAACTTAAAGCAGACTAAATTATCTTTCCAAAAAAGTAAAAACATGTCCACTTTATTAACCGAAATAACAAGAAATCTGTGATTAAACACGAAATTTTAGTCACAAAACAAATTTTCATCCAAAACGGAAGTAGTAAATCAAGGTCCGACATTGGTCTCGTGCTTGTATTTTGTTTTAAATTTCTCATTAAGTACAATTCTGCGCTTTTAGGCTTAAAACTGCTTGTTAGTTTCTTAAATACGGTATGACTACTTTTACTTCATTCGAAAGATTGTTTTGTTAACTTCAAGTAGAACAAAACAACCTTTTCATAGAAGCAATATATTAGGCACTAGGACGAGTTTAAAGAAAAATCACCCACCGGCGGCCATTCCTGACGTAGTCGGGTAAAGAAGGTATTTCTTTCACGCCACAGCTCCTTTCATCATAACACACTCGCTTTTTAGTTATTTATGTACTAATAACATCTAGCTTTGATATCAAATTTCAGCTTTCTAGAACTTTTGGAAGTACCTCCTAGAAGAAATCTTATATACAGACCGGCACCACCTTTATGGAGGGTTAGAGAGTTAAAGTTATAGATTTTGTAATATTTTCGTGCAAATCCTATTCTGCATACCAAATTGCTTTCTAGCGCTTATGGAAGCTTGGGAATTATCTTATGAGAAATTGTTATATAATACAGAACTGGACCCCCTTCACGAGTGGTTGGAGGATGAAAGTTACAGATTTCTTAATTTGTTGGTTGTTTGTGTGCTAATCCTAGCCTGCATATCAAATTTCAGCTTTCTAGGGGGGGGGGGGGGGGGGGGGGTAAAAATTTACAGATATAATATTTTCGTTGTTTGTGTGCTGATCCTAGCCGGTATACCAAATTTCATGAAAATGAGTATCGAAATCGACGAATTTCAGGTATTTATTAAATCTAAAGTATAAAAGCTGGACAAATGAAACTTAGCGTGTTTCATTAGTCTGGTAACTACATCTTATTGTAAGAATTTGTTCTCTCTGGTATTATCCAGACCGGAAGCTATGAGGGTTCGAAAATACGACGAAACGCTTTGAGAAAATGTAGGTAGTGCCGTCTTGGCGATTAGTCATATAAACATTTTGAATTCATAAAGCTAAGATATTCTATTGTTTTTTAATTGTATATAAAAATTGATGGTAATTAATAAAATATATTTAGAAAACCAATATTAGTTAGTTTGGATTTTGATATATTATTTAGTTTGTGTGTAGTAAATTACCTAAAATGGTGACATTTTCCTGTTCGTCTAAAATTCCAATGCATTTGAGCTGCTTTAAGCTTTCCTCTATTACTTGTTCTGTAGGAGACTTAATGATACGCAAAAAATAATCCTTAATTGATGTATACTGTGATAATAGTTTTACATTTAAACAAATTTTATCAATAGATGATGTTGTCAACAATCCAGGCTTCTGAAAAGCCGTGAGCGTATCTGCTTTAACTTTTGAAAAAAGTCTGAAAGAATATCCGCGAAGTGATTGACCAGCAATAGATGTTCTTCTAGTCATACTTTCTTTAGAGATCCATGATGCTTCACTTAAATTTGAGAATTCTGAATTTCTCCGCCCGCTATCTATAACAAATCTTATTTTTCGTACACAAAACGCAGTTTCTGCAACTTCGGTCGAAAGAACAACTTTACGGTAGCCGGAAAAATCGTCGGTGAATGCTTTTATCTCCGTATCCAATATATTATCATGCAAAAGGTAAAGTTTTATATCTGGCCTCATAATTTTAGACATTATCTTTTTATTAATAATACATTGTTGCTTTATTAAATCCTCATATGAAGGCAAAAATACTAATATGTCTCCTTCCTCTCCGCAATCATTAATATAATTTATTAATTTAAATAACAACTCATGATCTACACCTTCGTTCCCCAGTCTGGATTCCTCATAGGCAACTAATATTTTGTGATTTATGGAATTTTCTTGCACGTTCATATCCAAAATTCGTTTTAAAATTTCATTATTAAGATATTGAACGCAATCTTCATTTCCTACAGACTGGCCCCAATTTATTGCAGATCTCTTGTCTATATCTAATACAAAAGGATTTACCTTGATTTGAATTAATTGAATCAGGTGTTTCAATTGATTATTTCGCATTGCAGCCATTAAAGGGGTTATTCCGGTTTTTGAATGTTGTGTATTTAAGGGAAGACTCTCTCCCTTAAACAAATATAAAATGTAGTCGAAGTCTTTATCATTTCCATCTTGCATGTACCTCTCCAAGGTACAATCAAATGCATGCTGAACTGTAATATCGCAATCATTTTTAAAATTATGTAAATCATCATCTTTGCTTCCTAGAGCATGCTGAGTAAGTGTAAGAACATGATCTAGATGGTAAGTTAATACTTTATCATTTTGCTTCGCTAATTCTAATAATTTTGCTGGCTTAAAATATTCTTCAAGTGCTCTCGTATTTTCAGAACAACATAATAGGACGAGCTTCAGACGAGCGTGAGCTATTAACACTTCCTTGAGTTCTAAGAGAAGTAAATCACAATAGGGCTCCCTCTCATGTACATCGTTTACAATTATGTGAGTAACGCCATTAAAAAAGTCCTTTGTAGCATTTCCCATTAGGCAGCGTAGAAAGAAACTAGTTGTGGTATAAAGCAAATTTGTTGTGGTGCTAGACATACTTTCCAAGCGAATTTGGAAACCTACAGTAATGCCCATTCTTTCTCCTCGTTGAGAGGCAACCACTTCGCTATCCCTAATGGCTGAGATCCTACGAGAATGCGCACTAATTATACGACAGTGACGATTTTTCATACATGCGTCTTCAATTATTATTTGTGGGACTTCTGTTGACTTTTCGTACTCGTTGCCGCCAGTAATGATTAATACTCGACTATCTTCGATAGCGTTAACAATGTCAATCTTAAAATTTTGTATAGGCATCGGTACTCTATCATTTGCTTTTATCGGCTGAGGCGGCACGCCTAACATAGAATTATGTATTGTTCCTACACAAAATCGGTAAATAGGCACTTTTGGCCTAATGGAAGAAGACGTTTTCGCATAATAAGGAAAAATATCCAGTCTCTCCCTTTGGCTTAACGGACTTTCTTTAAGGAATTTGAAGACCAGTTTTTCCGACGAATCACATAATTTCAATGGAACGATATCGCCTGGATAACTGTTACAAGCTCGTTTATATATTTTAACATATTTTAATCCATATTTTTGATGGTTGCGAATTTTGAAACCATTTATAATAGCACTATGATAAACATCCAAACGGTGAACACTCGTAAAGTATTTTGGAAATTCCAGGCAACATTCCGTAGACTTATCAAAGTTTTTAATTGTGTCAATAATTATTCTGTTTACAGTTCTATCAAAAAATGCAAATGAATTTATTTCCGACATCTAAAAAGGAATGTTGATAAGAAAACTTCTCTTACATATTAAACAAATCTTACATTGCATATACAGAGATTTACTAGCTTAATTTTGTTTTCAAAACTTTATTAAAAATACACAACTTGCTCACTTTACTATTTAAACACTATTTACCAGTTGCACTAAACGACTAAACGAATCAAAAGAAAAACTCACCAAGTTTGTGCGGGAAACGGTTGCAGAAGTGGTATTCAACTTCACCATGCAATAGTGTCACACAAAATTTGTCTTTTCCTAGGAATTTACGAATATGTCACCGCACAGCAGTACAGGCGTATTTTGTAATGTTTATATTTGGAGGGGCAAAGAGTAGTTTGAATTTAATTATACTTTTAAAAATTGTTTGCTTAACCCTGGTATTGTGTTCATTTAGCGAATAAAATTTTGGCTGTGAATATTTGCATTTACATGTACTTACGTGTATTTACGTGTACTTCCGTATTTACACGTAATCGGGAAAGTTCGGCTTTTTACGGCTTTTAGTTGCTTTATTAACTCCCCCCCCCCCACCACCCCCCGTATAGTAGTACATAAAAGAACATAAAGTACGTAAAAGCCGAACTTTCCCGAATAGGTATGGATGGGACTTTATAATGTTCCATGTAGCTGATAAGTTGTTACGGATTTTTGTTAAAAAGCTGTTGGGTTTACCACCTCAAACTCCAAATTACATACTCCATTTGGAGACGAACCTACTAGGTTCTAACCTAGGTTCGAACCTACTACGTGTGGGTGGGGAGTAGTCTAACTATAACTTACTAACTAGCAGCATGTCAAAAACATTTTTGGTGGGGTGGGGGTGAAACCTAACTTCGCAATGCATGGACCGATTTAGATATTTCTTTTTTGTTCTATAGAGTATCATCCTCCATTGCTAATAATAAAAAACATTTGGTCCCAGGGTGGGGTGGGTAGTCTAACTTCGTAATGAGTGGACCGATTTTGATGATTTTTACTTTGTTGGATAGAGTATGTTCTCCGATTAGTACCATGTCGAAAAAAAATTGTGTGGGCTGGGGATGGGGGTAAGAGGTGAACCCTGACTTCGTAACGCGTTGACCGATTTGGATAATTCCTTTTTGGATGTATTGAGTATGATACCCCATTGCTAATAATGAAAAAATTTGGTCTTAGGGTGGATTGGTTGGGGGAGGGTTAATCTAACTTCGTAACATGTGGACCGATTTGGATGATTTTTTTTTTGATGTGTAGAATGTGTTGCCCCACTATAGTATCAGTGTTTTTGTCGTGTACAGTATAATCCACCCTTGATATTCTATGGAAAAATGTTGACCTAGGGTTGAGAGGATGGATAACCTAACTTTGTAACGCGTGGACTAATTTAGATTATTCTGAATGCATAGAGTATCTATTTGTACTTTGACAAAAATTATGGCTTATGGTGAGAGTTGAAGGATGGGCGGCGCCTGGCTTCATAAGGCATATACTGATTTTGACTCGGTTGTACAGAACACGTTTCCTGATTGATAAATAGGTGCTCTCCAACTGCACAATTTAAGTACTTGCATGTACTTGAGGTAGTTGTCTACGCTAAATCAACTGAGAGGGAGAATATGATGTTAAACTCATTTCAACAGATGGCTTTTGGCAAATTGATGTTAAAATTGTCAAAAGTGTGTCATTTTGAAGTCGGTACAATAAGCGCGATGCGACTTCGTGCGATTTTTTCGTTCATCTCACTTTTTGAAGACTTTTGTTTCAGTCTGCGATTATTTTTCATCGTAAGCCCGTTCACAAGGTTGACGAACGAAAATTTGTTTACATTTGAATTTGCACATAATTAGTGCTTTTTAGTAATATACTTATATCATTCCAAATATAAATATTAACAGTGAATCGGGAACGCGAATTTAAGTTAATGTTGTTAATAATTTTTTTAAAAAAGAAAAGCGAATATTTGTTTTATTGCTATTTTCTCATTTGCTGTAAAATAATAAGAATAAATTTTTATATCTAATAACACATATTACATACATATTAAATTTATACAAGCCGTTTTTCATTCAACAAGCACTTTTCAAAAAGGTAAACAAACCAATTATGTTTGGTTATGTTCAACAATTGCAGCAAATCAAGAGCATTGCTGTGATTATTTTTACAATCGCCGCGACGTTATACAAAGCCAACATGTCAAGTAACAGGTATATGACTTTAGCCAATCAAATTACAGTCGCATGGACGAATCGCATTCGTGAACGAGGGTTAATCAAACAAAACGACCACACAATCACAATTGAAGATAATATATAATACTACTGGAACGTGTCAGCTCACGGGATCATAAGGACGGTTAAATACTTTTGTTGTAGTTATTTGGTTTGTTTAATTTGCACCGACTTCAAAATGACGTAATAGATATAAAATGAAAATTTATTTGATGCTTTTTAGCGCTTTTTGTGAAGTCGGTTCAAATTTTTTTTATTTTATGTTAAAACTATTTTATGGAATAGGCAAATTATTGTTTTGGGTACAAATATTCCCTTATGATTTGCTTTTTACAGAATATTGCAACAATTTTTTTTGTAGAAGTAATATTTGTACACCAAAATTATAATTTGCCTTTTCCAAAATAGACGGATAGGGTAGGGGGTGGTGGGGGGGGGGGAGAGGGGTGTGGCTAAAACCAAACCTTCCTGTTAGCCGATTTTCTTCTTATTAGAAACTTTAAAAAATATCATTTCCATACACTTTTACGAATTCTACCGACCGAATTCTAATGACAGAGAATGATAAATTCTACAATTCCTAATTGAAATTAATTGCCTTGTTTACCTATCTGAAAGAAATAAGAAAATAATTCTTTTATTGTAGTATATGTAAATCATTTAATTTTCGTATTCGGAAACTTTTTTTTTCAAAATCATTAGATTAGTTTTCAAGAAATAATTTAATTCCATAAAAAAGTTATTTATTAGTAAATAGGTATATAATTCTGTAGAGAATTAATAATTCATTATTTGAATGAGATAAATGCTCTAAGTTTTATGAAAATACTCAAACTTTTTGTTACAGTTGAAATAAAAAATAAATATTTTTTCGAACAATTAAAAAAGAATCTGTACTTTAAGTGAATTTTTTCACACAGTAGGTGGCCTGCTTCAATTTATGGTGGCCATAGTTACATCATTCAATTGGGCAAATTTTCAAATCTTTCGTGAATTTTTCTACCATCGGTTACATATTATATTGTGCAGTAAAATATAAGAGCCTTTTTGTCTTTATACTATATACAATACATTTTTATTAACTGATATATTTAATTCTTGTCATTTGCAACTTTAACGAACAAAAGCTCTCTAATATTCTATCTATTGACAATAAGATTATAATCAGAGGCGAACAAATCAAAGTACAGAGTTTTGTATTAAGACTGAGCTTCCGTATTCTTTCTTACTATTAAAAAGGCATTTCCCAAAAATAGTTGTACCGAAACTTATTTAGTAGCGATATTTATCCAATTATTTCCGTAAATATTTGAGAAAATATTAGCTAATGTTTTTGTGATGATTCACTTCTATGAAACTAGATACCATATTTAATTTTTGTAATTTGATGGATGTACAAATCACATTCACACACTAATATATTGCACAGACTACTATGTTATTTACCATTTTTTGATTTTATTTCACTACTCACTGAAGCTACACTGAATTAAACTGTTATTAGAATTGAAAAATGTGCACGTTTTCACAGTTGCACGAGTCAGATCTTACTGTCTTGACTCGTTAAGACCTTGACAATGACTTGAAACTAGAACTAAATTGACCCTAACAGCAGAATTGAGTACGAGATAAAGGAGAATTATATACGAGTATTTATTCAGACAGCAGCTAGTATAGTAGCAGCAGCACTAGTATAGTGGCAGTAGCAAATATCAGTTCAAGCTAAACTTTCTTGTAACAGGAAATAATCTCTGTGCGTATCTTGTTCACGGGTCCATGATTTGTTACAAAAATGTATTTTTATGATTACTTTAATCATCCTAATATGGTTCATTCCAAATAGCTTTTAGAATAGTAGCGCACTTATCAGTTGAATGATTTGACAATGTTTACATCTTTTTTAAAGCCATCTTGATAGTAAGCTGCCCTATTTGATAAAAACTAAATCAACGTCGATATAAAAAAATTTAAGTGTGGATCTGTGATTTTGAAATATTTGCATTGTAAACTGTTTATCCGTTTATTTATACAACACATATGCACAAAATAGCACTTGTCTATTTATAGAAACTCAAAAACTGCTAAACTTATACTGATGAAACCTACACAGCCTACATAATACGCTTCTAGTAAAGTAAAACGTGAAAAAAATCTGAATATAAAGTTTATACCATCCATTATGTTTAAATGCTTTTAACTTGAAAATTACTGAACAGATCTAGTTGAAGCCTGCCTCAGTGTGTAATTTCAAACCTTAGAAGTACTATGCGGTACATAAAATCACGCTATGAGTCAAAAGAGCTGAGCAAAAAAGTTAAACGTTTAGAAATCTATATAAGATATAATTTATGTGCTATTATTAGCAAAGAGAAAATTTCATACAAAAAAAAAGATTCCTCTGTTGATAAATTCTTTATTAAAAAAAACGCCGAACTCTAAGGGGATATTTCCAACATCTCTCCATCCCTGTCGGATTCTAGAAGAAGAAATAAAACAATTAGAATTATATTCGAATACTTAGTAAGAGGGTAATAGAGTGGCTTCGTACAGTCTGTACAGTCGCGAGCAACCAGTCTCATAGCCTCTGAAACATACTCACATTTTCACACAGTCCATAGGTTAAATAGGTGTTTCACAGCGAGTGTGCAAAAATATAGAATGTGGTAGATCTAGGTAAGAAACGAAAAAAATTGTATGTGAGAGGGTGGGCTATCTCCAGCTATAGGGGTTTGAAATTTTTTTACGATTAAAGAAGAGTCTTACATTTTAACGTATATCTTCTAAAGTTTTATTGCTAGGGATGTTATAAATATCTCAGTTCACAGATAACGCAATGGTGCCGAAGATTGTGTAATTTGTTTTTTTTACTGCTAATAGTTTAATATTGTTTTTCAAATTTAAATTTTCGTTTTGTCTAGTTTTTCGTTTCAAAAGGAAATATCTTGAAACATTTTTCCATCTTTGTTAGTTTTGGGTTTAAAATAGTGGGATATGTGTTCTATTTCGATGGAAGCTTGAAGCGCACAAAACTATTTTACCATTCTCAAGTTACATCACCAAACGTACAGCTCATACCTACTCTCCTAAGAAAAAATTCTACCTGCCTCCTAAATTGTTGATTTTTTTACTCTTTGTGTTAAAATTTGGGAGTCCTGAAAAGTACTAGGTTGTTAATAGTGCTGATAAAAAGAAATAAAATTAATAATTTGACATATTTTCGAAATGTCCTTCGTTATTTCGAATACACAGAAGAGCTCTTTTTCACATGGCTCTTTTCACGTCAATTGTTGCTAGATTTTCTTTAATTTTATTTCTGTCTTCTAAAATTCTTGTTATGGGTTCATCTCTTGTTGCAACTTCTGACCCATGGTATACGGGTCCTCTCTTCGAGGGAATTTCCGTTGTTAAATCCGTAATAGAAGATTATGGCCGCGTAGTCTTCACTAGTAAATTGCGCCATTATTAACCATCAAAACGACTTCTTACTATGAAAACTATGAAAACGACTTCTCACTTTGAAATATAACGTGGTATTAAAAATCGCACTGCGTTTGCATCTCATTTTATACCTGAAAATCATGGGATTTCTATTCCAAGTACAACAAATCATTAGAATCTTGCCATGCGAATGTTTACAAAATAATTATTTTATGACCTACAGTATGAGTTTTACAATTTAGGATGCAGATAGAATTTTTTCTCACAAAGGCAGGTATGAGCTGTACTGATATAACTTGAGAATGGTAAAAGATTTTTGTGCGCTTCTAGATTCCATCGAAAGAGAACAACCCACGTTTTCAAAGTCAAAAATAAAAAATTGGACAATCTTTGAAGATATGTCCCTTTGAAATGATATTAATAACATCTCTAGCACTAAAACTTTAGAAGGTATACGTTAAAATGTAAGACCGGTTTTTTAATCGTAAAAAAAAATCAAACCCTTACAGCTGGAAGGGGATAAACCCCATAAACAATTTTTTTCGTTTCTCTTAGATCTACCAAATCCTTCATTTTTGCTCACGCGCTGTGAAACACGCTGTATACAGAGTGCACAGTTTTGGCCACCAAGCCCCTTTCTGATTATATGGCTTGGTGTGAGCTCACTATTTCAATAGTAGTCTGCGGACGTGACCTGAGGAGTTGTAACAATTAGTGTGGTCTTTTAACAACAGTCTACAAATTGATGAATAAAATCATTTTACTACCACCTTAGCTATTTTTATCGTCATTAATGACGTATTGTGCAGCACTCTAGATGACGATCCATCCCGACGGGTTATATGGAAAGTTTTATATACTTTATCTACCTGGATACCTACTCCATGATGCATGTCTTTTATCCAACAAACATGTATCTTAAATGTTCGAAGCTCTGAATAGAGAAGGTCGAAGAAGGCTTAAGATCTACAGAAATACCGAAAAAGAAATTGATATTGAATTAAACTATCAGTATTGTCTTTTACATATGCACACAAGGTTTAAACTTATTCATCTTATATAACTTTAATGGTGAAGGTGTGCGAAGTAATACCGAAAACAAAAAAGAGACCGGAAGAAAAGCTAAGGGTTTAAAGGGAATTAGAAATCGACTTTGATTAATTGCACAGGTCTACAAGATTCTGTTGTTGGGCAGCTGGAGGTCATTTACGAAGTAATTTGCTGCGAAGAATCCAAATCAAATATCAGAATTGGGCCATCAGGTCAGGAGATATTTGAGGTTATGGGTTTTGTGGCTACTTTTTTTGAAGTTATGTACAGGAAGCACCATTTTTTTTTTGGTCTTTTTTCTAGTTGAATCATTTAATATTAACTTACCGTTCAAAATTAGCTATTGAGCGGTCACCTACGATATTTTCTTATAAAGAGAAATTCTCTCTCTCTCTCTTTCTCTAGTTCCCGTAACCCCTTGTGGGGCATGGGGCGGGAGAAGAACTTCACTCGATTCGAGACAACGATTGCAAGTCGACCTACAAATTAAAGTGGATTCCGAACCACTGGCATTTTCTCTGCAACCCCCATGGCCTTTTTATCGTAATCTGATATCAGCAGAAAACAACCATGGGCCGCCGTCAAAGGAATTTGAACCTAGGACCTCCGTATTGGTAGGCCACCACGTTATCATTTATTCCACCGACGAGAAATCAGTCAGTAGGCAAATGTATCCCTCAAAGAGGTAATGTGAATCCTCATGACGTTGTTAGAAATTATTTCATAACTTCAAATGGTCGTAACTTTGCAAATTACTTCGAAAATGACCCCCAGCTGCCCAACAACAAACAAGACCCCATATTTTGTAGACATGTGTTACTGATACACCTAAACAATAATTTAGAAGCAGTAATACCGGTGCTGAAGATTTCTTGAGTCATAATATCAGATTACTAAAGTGAAAATTAGGCTGCTTAAAAAATATAAATTTTTTTTAAGTTTCCATTGCGTAAAAAGTTAGTATTCTATAAAATAAAAATTCTTGCAAAACTGGAGTCTCATAGCTTATTTTTAATTGCAAATGGCTCCACCAAAAAATCTCAAATTCGGTGTTTTCAGCAATTTTAGTTGTAGATCAAAATTAAGTTACTGGCGACTTGTTAGCACTTGCGGATTTACTGAAAATGAAAAACATAGTAATACTATTAAGAAAATAAAAGTAAAATGTTCTTTGAATTCGTTTCGATGACTGCTTTCAGAATATGTGTATGTATTAAAAAAATTGTTTACAAAAATTGCAGAAATTAATTAAATTAATTTAAAATTTTGCCAAAATCGTTATCCTAATTATTCTTTAAATAATGTTCGGATTATGTGTCTATCTACAATTTAAAGGTATCACCAAATTTAATAAAATAAATTGTTCACTGTCTGCAATGCCATTAATTTCGCAATAATTTTTTAACCAATTTGCTGTATCGCCCTATTTTAAAATGTTCCCTAAATTGTGTCGCAAAAATAAGGCGATGGCGAGTATATACTCATGCATAGTAACTGCGTAACAGTCTTTATCTATAAATATTTTGAACTTCTGGAAATTAACGAAAATATTTTAGTTTAATAGTAAATACTAACTTCTTTTTGCACATGATGATTACTTGTTGGTCACCCCTAGAATGTATTCATGTATATATCATGTCCTACGAGGAAGAAACTACAAAATCCAAAGGGCAACAACTGTTTGCGAAATATAAATTAATTCAAAAGAAAGGACATCTGTAAATACGAGTTATTAAGATATATAAAATTATTAGTTATTGTTATGTTCTTCAGATACTGTAGTTTAAAGAAAACGGATAAATCTCCCTAATGTAACTCCCTAATACATCGTTTCTGCTCTTTAACGAGCGAACCCGTACAATGAATGACAGCTGCCATTTACTTACTGTCAAATTTGTTGCTGTGGCGTTTATTTAATTCTACTTTATTTTTGTTTGAGTATTTAATAAAATTTTAAAAGAAAAATATGACTTCCTCGGAAGAGTAGTCAAGGAATTCCAGAAGCTTTTTTATGTTCCTTCTTTGAATCATTTCAACCAAGGCTCTATGTGATTAGTGTTTGTTTTTAAAGGCATAATAAAAGTGAGCCGTGGACAAAGATGGAAAACGATTTTATAGATGATTTTATAGAAGAGTACAAAAACCAACCTTGCCTTTGGCAAGCTAGCTCTGTCGACTTTAAAAATAGAAAGAAAAGACAGGAAGCTTACTATAAATTAATAGAAGTCGCCAGCAGACATGGAGAACATTATAATATTGAAAGAACAAAGCAAAAAATAAATAATTTGAGGTGTGCCTTTAGACACCAATTAAAGAAATATACGGAGAGTAAAAACAATAAAAGTGGAAAAGAAGACACCTACTGTCCAAAACGAAGATACTTTGAAAGTTTAATGTTTCTTTTAAATGAAGAAACCCCTGACAAAAAGCAAGCAGATATATTAAAGAAAAATATAATTAAGAAAGACAATGAAGAGTCTGATAAAAATACTACTTACACCGAAACATATACATTTCCTATAGTTCAACAAGAAAAAGCGATCGTTCAGACAGAGCCATCACAACAAAGCAGCAAGCAGGATGAAGAACCTACGGAAAGAGATAATGTCATGCAAATAGAAGTACAATGCGATGACGAAGTAAACATTTTATGGCCTAGACCTAGTGAAGCGTCAAACTCTAATGAAACAGTTCAAGTGATAACACCTGTACAGCCTATAAAAGAAGTAGAATCTCAACCACGGCCTCCTTCAACATCTTCCCACATTTCTGTTCAGAGTTCTAAAAGTGAAAACGCTCCGAAAAAAGTCAAAGTTGATTGCAGTGCTACAAATTTCGAGAAACTCCTCAATATAGCTTGTAGCAGGATAAACACGAACGATACTCTAGAAGATGATTTTTCAATATTTGGAAAAATGGTGGCATATAAATTAAGATCAATGGATAATCAACAAGCGTTAATAGCTGAGAAATTAATAACTGATATTTTATTGGAAGGACAAATGAAAATGCTTCAGTATCCAATTCGAGTTCCATATCGACAGGAGGGGCAGGCTTACGTAATATCTGGTCTAAACATAAATGGGACAGCAGAGGCGCATTCTGTTAGAGACCAGCAGCACTCCACCCCCACAATCCATTACACAGCTACAAGTGCATCGCAACTGTAATAATAGTAGCGAATAAATAGTATATAAGTTGTTCATTTTTTATTAGTAGTATTAGAATTCTCATGCGCGTAAGTATTTAAATACATGTAGGATAATAAGGAGATAAGTCTTTTTACTACCCCTTTATTGAAAATTTACAATAAAAAAGTTTTTCTAAAATTTTCACTTTATTTATGAGCTATACAAAAATATAATTGCTAGTACCTATTTGATCAAGCTGCTGTTTGATTATATAAATACATATTGTATTTCTATGGGTTTTCTTTTTCATTATATTCAACGAAAATTACTATACATGAAGTCCTAAGAGTGCTAAAGACCAGTAAAAACCAATCACTTCAAATTTTATTAAAAATTTTAAACCTAGTCAGATGAATTGAAGCTTTGTATTGACTAATGCCTAATATTTTTTCTCTAAAAGAAAGCTTTTAATAAATAAAAACTTAACGAAGGTTTGGTGTCAAGAGAACGTACGTAGTTTATGTGGGTACCTTAGAATAAAGAACTAGAGGAAAGGATATCACTTGGAAATATGTAAGCGTTGGATCAATGCGGTGAGCGGCAAGACCACCATGCCATGGGTCCCGGGTTCGAGCCCAGATGACCGTGAGCTTTTATTAAGAAATTAAAAAATAATCCACTCCGTCTCTGGGCTGTTGTCTAGCTCGCAGTAAGCAAACAAGACTCAAGTTTTCCTCACTTCCCTTACCCTAATTCCCTTCCGGCCAAAACCATGCTAACGCATCAAAGGGTTGCCCCCTAGGATTTGGCCACATCGTATAAAAAAAAAAAAAAAAAGAAGCATTTTGCTATATGTGGTAGAACCCAAGTGATGTGTGCGTTTCGAACATGAAAGTAGTAAAATTATGCTTGTATACAGGAGGGGCTAACTCATTTTGATAATATTTTAAATTAGGTGTTTTTAAAATATACACTTAGAACATTTTTAATATAATATAACTGTGCTCGACCATATTTTATTAATTTACTTAATTTTACTATTTAAAACACTGTTTATGCCCCCAAATATTTCAATACTAGGCAGACCACTATGATTTCATAAGGCGACAAAAATTGAAAACACAACTTGAGCAGACCCGATTGGATAGATTTGTCCAATTTGACAATCGTGACGACACCACTTAACCCCCTGTCCACTTTGCCTAAAAGCAAAATGCTTATATACGTACAGGGCATTTACTTGAGGTAGCCTTTCCTCTCGTTCTTTATTCTAAGGTGTGAAACCGTTCCGGTTTTGATATATTCTTGAAATTACCGATTGCCTTACCACTGGGACAAGAATTCCTCTGTTCAGGAGAAAACGGTTTACATTTAAATCCATTTTTCACTTAAATGGTAATGTTGAGAGAAAATTTTTCAAAATGGGAAATCTCTCAGTCAACCTGTATAGTATATAGTTCTGACCATCATTTAGGTTATCTCAAAAGAACTGTCAATTATTTAATCAATGCATATGTCCGCCTATATGACTAAAAAAGAAATTGCTCTACTGACCACTGGGTGCTAAGAAATGGATTCTTGTTCAATAAATTTTAATACATAGAATCTTAGAATAAAGAACTACAGGAAAGGACATCACTCGGAAAAATTTAAACATTTTTCTATATGTAGTAGAGCTCAAGCGATGTGTGCGTTTCAAACTGAAAGTAGTAAAATTTTGCTTGTATACAATAGCGGCTCACCATTTTGATTATATCTTAAATTTTAAAAATATATTCTAATGAAATTTTTAATATAATATAGCTTATTAATTGAATTAATTTTATTATTTATAAACACTTAACTTATGCAACCTAGATATTTCTGTTCTACGGAGACGACTATGATTTCATAAGGCGACAAAAATTGAAAAGCAGAACTTGGGCGAACCGATTGGACAAATTTGACAATCGTTGGTGACACTTCCCTTAACCCCGTCGCCACTTTTCCCAAAAGCAAATTGCTTATCACACGTACAGGACTTTTACTTGAGATAGCCTTTCATCTCGTTCTTTATCCTAGGGGTAGAATTTATGGTTTGACAGCTAGAATTTATTTTTTAAGAGGGTATTCCGTAGTGACGCCTGTATTTCGCCTGGTAGATTTTCAAGAATTTTTTTCTCGAAAAGTATAAAAGATATTCAAGTTTTTTTTCTTCTATATATTTATACATATTTAGGTATACAAAAATAATTTTTACTTCATGTATACACAAAAATTACGGCTTCCAGAACAAGTTGAAATGAAGTCGTTTTCAGCGCAGGGGAAAACGGTACACATGATTGCAGCTCTCTCGGAAGTCTGAAACAAAAAACAAAAATGTTGTTTCAATTCGTGTAACGTCAGCTATCGCAAGGACCGCGGGAAAGTAAAAATATTGAAATTTACGAAAGTTTTGCAAATTTAAAGAAAAACATGTAATTTTAGGGTTTTTTTTTCAAAGCAAATGTTGGATTAATAAAAAACTATACATTGTATAAACAAAATTTTGGTTGGCGCGATAGCAACAGGTATGCAGAATATTCAGTTAAGATTTGAAGCAAATCCGCCCAGTAGATATTATGTGTACCAGAGTGAAAAACATGGTTTCGAGAAAAAGGGTTATTGCGAGTAGCTCTTGACCCTTTTCTATCCATTTTATATGGAAAAACTCGAGAGAAGTTGGCGAACGAAAGCGTGTTTTCAGCGTCAAAGTCGACGAAAGACTGATAATTCCGCTTCGAAATGCACTGACCACTTGAAAAATTATCACCTGCGTTTAATTACACTATTAAAAACTCTTTTGAACTCATTAATAAAATTGAATATTCGATTGTACCTAAGAATGCAAAATTAGTATCATTTGACGTGATAAACTTATTTACAAATGTCCCTTCTGATGATTGCAAGATGGTATGTAAAAAAGTCATCAAAAATTCACATCTGAATCCAAACCAACAAACAGAGTTTTTATACCTTCTGGACCTTGTTTTAAAACAAAATTATTTTGTTTTCAATAAAGAGTTTTATAAACAAAATGATGGTTTGGCCATGGGATCACCAATCTCTCCTGTACTAGCAGATATGTACATGAACAACTTGGAAGAAAAAATGTTTAACACAAAAGATAGAATATTAGATAACGTCAAGTTTTGGTATAGATATGTTGATGATGTGTTATATCTGTGGACGGGTAGTATGAGACAACTTAATAATTTTTATAAATACATAAATTCACTTAACCCTAAAATTCAATTTACAATGGAGATAGAAAAGGATAACCAAATTAACTTCCTAGACCTAACGATAAAGAAACACTGTGATAGACACAAATTTAAAATTTACAGAAAAGAAACGTTTACTGATACAGTCATACATAAAGAGTCATTCACGCAATTTAGATATAAACAGTCTACTTTTGATAATATGATACATAGATTACAATATTACATACATTACAATATTCACACCAATGGATCACAATGACAGAGAAGCAGAAGTCAGAACTGTTAAAAGTATAGCTAGGAATAATGGGTTTAATAATAACTTCATTGATGGTATTCTAAAGAGAAGACAAATTTATGAAAGAGATAACTAGCATGAGAAAAAGCGCACAAATTGATAAAACATGGGCTTGTATACCATATTGTGGAAAAATATCAGAAGAAATCGCTAGAAAATTAAATAAACAAAATATTAACGTTGGTTTTAGAACCATAAGAAACATGAATAGTTTATTACCTAGCATTAAAGACACAACAGAAAAAATAAATAAAAACGGGGTTTATAGTCTAAAATGTGCAACTTGTGAAGGAGTATATATTGGACAAACCGGACGAGCTTTCAAAGAAAGAATAAATGAACACTTCAGTTCCTTAAAAAACAATAATTTTAAATCTAAGTATGCCAAGCATCTTTTGGAAAGTAAACATATGCCTGACTCCTTACTCCAAAAATTGTGCATATATGTGACAAGGGCAAGAAATTGAACATGCTTGAGTCACTTGAAATTTACAGAGCTCTGAAAAATAATAACAATGCGCGCTTTAATGATCAAACGGAGCTTTACCACCCCCCGCTGTGCAGACCATTGCAGTAAGTGTTGCTTGCAATTGAAATTAGTGTACTGATGATGGCCGAAGGCTGAAATCGGTCTACACTACGTGTTCGTTTATAAAAAAGTAAGTGTGGTAGACAACACTGTTATATGTTTATTTATTTTTGTTAGTTATTGCTTACCACACAATGTCTATTATAAAGATTGAGTCAAGAAAAGACTCTTACAGCACAACATCCTGTAAGTGATACAAATAGATCTCTTCTTGTTACGGAGGAATATCAACTGCGTAGGTGGAGAGAATATTTTATAAAAGTCCTAAACAACAACTTCCGACCGCTGAATACATCTTTACACCAGAACTCCGAAAAGTTTGGAGTTAGCTGACGCAATTCATTCGTTGGACCTCGGTAAGGCCCTAGAGATTGATGTAATATCAAGAATGTCAGTGGAACTGCTTAAGGCGGATCCTATTACTGCGGCTGATATTTCTCTCTCCGCAATCCATGAATGTTGCGAAACCGAGACCTATACCAGTGAAAGGAAAAGAGGCGTAATTGTGAAACTTCCCAAAAAAGGCGACCTGAGGAGCTGTAGCAATTGGCGTGGTATCTGTCTATTGACAAGAATACAATCGAACGCACTCTTAGTCATGAACAGGTAGGCTTTCGTGAGGGTTTCTCCTGCAACGACCACATCAACACCCTTCGAATTATAATCGAGCAATCCGCCGAATGGAGGTCCACTGTACATATAATCGCGAATATATATGGGCAACTTTACGTAGGAGAGGCGTCCCAGAAAAAATTATCATCATCATAAAGGAGTCCTACTCAGGAGCCTAATATCACGTCCTATGCAATGGAAAACTGTCGGAACCCTATCAAGTGCTGAATTAAATTAGGCAAGGATGCATACTGTCACCTTTGGTTTTCTTGATCGTCATTAATGATGTATTGTGCAGCGCCCTAGACGACCACCCATCGCGAGGGATTAGATGAAAACTCTTTCACCACATTACGCAGATGGGCTATGCCGACGATGCATGTCTGCTATCCAACAAACAAAGTCATGTAGCCCAAATGTCCGAAGCCCAAAGCAGAGGAGGTCGCAGAGCAAGGCTTAAACCATACTTATGAGTTTGGACTCCAGGAGACAACATGAAATTGATCTGGAAGAGCAGCAAATAGAGCAAGTGGATAAATTTTGCTATCTCGGAAACATAGTTACAGCTGACGACGGCGCACAAAAACTCCGGATCTTCGAGTCGAACGTAAAATCTGTTCTGTTGTACGGCTGTTCAACATATAAAGGGAGCTGTAAAATAACATCTAAGCTACCAGCCTTTGTTAACCGGTGTCTCTGGCGCATCCATTGGCCGAAAGTCATTACCAAGGAAGACCTACATAGACCTACAGGCCAAGACGGGATAGACAACAGCATTCGCAGGTGAAAGTAGCAATGGATAGGCCATACACTAAGCAAAGAGTCAAACAACATCGCTCAGCACGCTCTAGATTGAAGTCCCCAGGGAATCCAAAGAAGACGCCGAATTAGACGACCGCGCAACACATGGAGAAGATCCGTCGAAAGGGAAGGTAGCCAGATCAACAAATCGTGGACACAGTAGAAGGTGTTGGTGCAGATCCGGACCAGGTGAAGAGTCGGTATAATAGACGCTCTATGTCCCACAAGGGGTTGAAGCTTAGAATAAAGAACTAGAGGAAAGGACATCATTCGGAAAAATGTAAGCATTTTGCTATATGTAGTAGAACCCAAGCGATGTGTGCATTTCGACATGAAAGTAGTAAAATTATGCTTGTATACAGGAGGGGCCAACTCATTTTGATAATATTTTAAATTAGGTGTTTTTAAAATATATTCTTATAACACTTTTAATATAATATAACTTTGCCCGAACATATTTTATTAATTTACTTAATTTTACTATTTAAAAACACTTTGCATGTGCCCCAAATATTTCAGTATTACGGAGACGACTTTTTTTTATATTTTCAAATTTTAAAATTACAAATGAGTCTTTCATAATTTAAAAAATAATGAGTTTTCATAGAAAAGATACAATTTTAGATCAAAATTATACAAAATTCAATATGAAAAACAAAAATTCGTCTCTATGTAGTGTACAGGCGTAAACTAAGTCAGATTTAAAGTGGGGTCAAGAGTAAATTTAAATTCTTAATAATTTGATTTTAACTTCTCTGAATAAAATATTTGAGCTGCGTATTAATTTTGACGTTATATTATAGATCAAACGCACAGTTTTGGGTTTAATTGATTAAATCTTACCTAAGACTTTCTATGGATGCCCCATAAACATTTTGTTTGACGCCTTCATTAGTACGAACGACCCGGAACATTAAATCAGTTTTCACGTTAACCTCACAGATATTCTTACGAAACTTTTGCTTTTTTCCATAAATTGAGATTTTAATTGAACATGACATGTTTATAGAATGAATTTAGAAGTAATTCGAGTGATGTATTTACAGGAAAAACGACTCCCATCTGATTTCAAATTATTTGCGCACTTAAGCTGTTTTATTTAAACAAATTCTGGGTGTTAAGGCAAAGTGGGTTCTCAAACAATTACAAAAGAGTCTAATAACTTTATTGGAATGATAATATAAAGTTTAAAAGAAGCTATTTTAACAAATTGAACAAAATTTAACTTAATTCACTCGATTAAACTTTTTCACGCACAAAAGTAAACAACATTTCACAGTTCGAAATATATTTGTCCCTTTTTTTAGTATGCTTTGTCTCTATAATTTAACGACCCCAGTTGATTTTAAGTTCCTGAAGTAGCTTCACCTTGGAATATAGCAATATAAGTAAAGGAAGTGCCCTTGCCTGTACGTGTACTCAAACGTGTTTAAGCATTTTCCTTGTAGGCACGGTGAGGAACGGGATGTCGGGAGTTGTCGCATTAGTTTGACAGATGGCAAACTCAATTCGATATTATTCGAAATAAAAACTTATTACTGAAAATTGTAATAAAAATCAAGACTATATTAGTAGAGTGATTTGTTTTTAAACATTTTGAGACAGTTTATATACTTTAAAAGACAGATTTTTAAAATGAAGTGTGCAGTGCATTGTTGCAAAAATAATCGACGACAGCTAGCATAAATATGTTTATTGAGGCATGTTTAATTTTAGATTTAATCATTAAAATTCTTAAGACCAAAAAGAGTAACTATAAAAATAAAAGTTTCTGTCCCCATTCTCAGTTTGTTTACAGTCTGAGAATTGAAATTTCTGTGTCGTCATAGATATCCAGTGGCGGTCAGTAAAAAAATATATTTAAATTTCAATACTTTTACACGGCACAGCTCTTCCTCTAGTTCTTTATTCTAAGGACAGATATCTAATAACTTTCTGCAATAAATTCGTTAAAAATCGAGAAATGAGTGAAAATCTATTTGTAAATGTAAATTTTCTTGGTAAGGTAAATAAATAACTCGCAAGTTCAATAAATTTTTAATTTAATATTTTCAAATATTACAGTTAATATTTAATACTAACATATAGTATGTATAACAATATATTTCCACAAGTTTTCTCGCAAAACAACCTATTATAGGAAATCCCTTGACCTGCATTTATACTTACTATTGGAATCTCTGTTGAAAAAATTGACTTACTTGTAACAATGAAAAATAATTAAAAACTCATGCACCAAAAAATGGAGGAGCTATTTAACTTTGTACTATATACATATACATATGTATACACAAACTATGCACGGATTTCTATTTATTTATTGTAGGTGGAAATATAAAAAGTGATATTTTTGTTGGACTGTACACTAAGATGAAATAATAACTTTAACAATTAATTTCTTAACGATTTTAAATATTGCAACAGTTTTGATTAATTCTTAAGTTCCTTACAAAAACATTGCCACTATAAGTGATCAATTTAAACTTTATGAAGTTTTTTTTTACGTGATGCAATTTGATTTCTGATGTTTTAATGATTTCTAACTATGCTGAATTCAACGATCAGTGATATAATTTTTTCAATTAATAATATGCAAAATTAAAGTATAATACCGCTTACACCTGACTTATTTGAACCTGATGAGGATCGACTAGCGTCAATGAAGGTCTTTGAATGCTTGACTGATCTGTACTAGAATCTAAAGAATCAGATGCATCGCAGCTGTTGTCCACGGACTCTGGTTTTTTGTCATCCATGAAACCACCATTGGCTAGATTTTGCAATGGAAGAAGATCACTTGCATTTGAATCACCATTATATGAATCCAACATTTTTGATTTTACTGTTGGAATAGGACTTTTGTCGAAATCATTAATATCACTGCCTCCAGAAAGTTGTATGGAGTTTCGATTATTGAGTTTATCTCTTCTCATTGGCGGTTTTGGCACATTATCTTTTACATCGTTGGGTAAAGCACCATTTTTGTTTGGAATCTGTTTGACGTCCTTCTCTTTATCCTTAGATTTTTTAAAACCAGCAATTAATGCCTTATGTGGTTTTATACTCTCTTTACTTGACCGAACAGCAGTATTGCGGGCTCCAACTGATTGTTCGTTCTCCTCTGTTATACTCATCAAACCGCCTTGGGATTCATCTTTAACTCCCTGAATTGGAATATCGTCTGTAATAATGTTTAGATATAATTCACAAGCATTTTCTTTACTTAATTGCCTATCAAGATTTTCATACATATGATTAGTATTATTGGAAAAAATCCAATTTTGAAAAATGTTTTAGTAATAGCTTTATATTATATTAGGCAAAGCATTTTATTTATAAGTTCTAAAGCACATCATGCATAAATACATTTACTGTACAGTATAAATCACAATATTTCTTAATATAGTATATTCGTTAATATTTTATTTAAAATTGAATGTTCCAACTAGCTAACCTACTTGAAAATGGTAAAAGTTGTAGGTAAATATGCACTATAGTATTATTTTTAACATTTTGTTGTTAATAATAAGTAAATAATTTTTATACAAGCAGTTTTTATTGTTATATGTAAATAAAGAAAAAACAAATATAATTGTTTATCTTTTATGCAATTGAATACAAATAATAACTAAATGTTTTTAAATTACAAAAACAAAGCCAAGAGCTTCAATAAATTGATATTCTAAAAATTTTTTTAAATATAAAGCAAAAGTATAGTAGCGTGCATTTAGCAAATTCGTAATATGTATCGTATAAATGTCGTACAAATGTCGTTTTACATGAAAATATTTAAGAAGTAAAGAATGTAACGCTATAAATAATAGCATCTTTGTACAAAGACGACTATAAAAATAACAAAGTGAAAATAACTATTTAAGGAGCTTGACGTTTGCATAATTTTAATGTCGATACTAATAATATTAAATATTTTAACATAAGCGGATGTTACGATTCAGTAGCACTGTCAAGAAGTATGTATGTGTAATGCAATAGTTTCTAAAGTGTATCAGCGCCGCCAAAGCATCGAAGAGTATAAAAATGTTTGTTTTTTAAAAAAAATTTGAACCGACTTCACAAAAAGTACTAAAAAGCAAATAATTTTTCATTTTATATCTATTACGACATTTTGAAGTTGGGGCAACAAATTGTACACATCAATAGAAGAATCATCGAAATCGGTCCACGCGTTACGAAGTTAGACTACCCCCCTCCCCCACCTTAGGATCAAATTATTCTCCTATTAGCAATGGGGGATCACACTCTGTACAACAGCAAAAGAACCATCCAAATCGGTCCACGCGTTACAAAGTTAGGTTCCACCCCACCCAAACCTCACCAACATTTTTTTTTCTCGTGGTATCAACCAGAAAATATACTCTACCCAACAGAAAAAGAATTATCCAAATCGGTCCACGCGTTACGAAGTTAGACTACCGCTCTCCCACCCTAGGCCACATTTTTTTCTCCTATTCGCAATGGTGGATCATACTCTGTACAACAACAAAAAATCATCAATATCGGTCAACGCGTTAAGAAGTTATGCCCGGTCAGACATAAAAAAAATACACGTCGAACTTAGAACCTCTGTGTTTTTGGGAAGTCGGTTAAAAATGAACATTTTCTTATTGTTAAATTGTGTTTTTGAGAAGTTACTCAGTATAATCATAAGTACATAATAGTGTAAATTTTTCATGCAAAGGTTAAACCTTGCAACAGTTATGCAATACGGTGATATGGATAAATGGGATTTTGAACAAAAAAAAAATGCCTTCTAAATGAATTTGTCGGCGACTGAAGTTTGAAAATGCAAAATCTCATATGACATGTTTCACTTCATTGTAAAAGGCTCTTCAGTGATATCCAATTCGATTGAATACACAAAAAAATTTCGTTTTTTCCCACTTTTTGTCTCTTCACGCCTAGAGCCTATTCTTTAATTCGAAGCCGAATCCGAAAACGAAGCTGCTTATGGCGGAACGTGAAGCTGAACAAGTTTAAAATTCCAATTAGAATGTAAGCATTAATTCCGCCATAAGCAGTTTCGTTTGCGTTTTCGGATTCGAATTACAGAATAGGGCCCCTGACTTCATCAATTCAAGCAGCGTTTCCCTGTGAAATTTCATCACTAAGGGTAGAAAAAGAAGATACTACGAGTCAGTAACACGCAGACGTACGAATTATTTGTGCAAAAGCAGATGTACTTTACTTATTTCGTAAAAAATCGACAAGTTCAGAAAAGCGCAGAAAATACTTGAACAAGACATTTGAAAGCTATGTTTGATACCTCTCAGAATCAGTCGTCAAAAGTAATTTATCTTGTGTGTATAATATTTTTTTCATACGATGGAAAATTTTAAAAATTTGCGAAGAAAAAAACAGCTATTTTTCGAAGAAAAATTGCTGAAAGTCATAGTTTGCTTATGGCGAATATTCTATTTCGACATCAAATAGTTTTGAATGGTTTCAACGCTTCAAAAGTGGTGACTTTGATGTCCGTGATAAAAAGTTTGAAGATGCCGAATTGACGGCATTACTCGAAGAAGACTCATATCAAACGCAAGAAAAACTTGCAAAATCATTGGGAGTTGATCGCGCAACCATAGCAAATCGCTTAATTGCATTGCAAGCAAGTTAATTGGGTGCCGTACGAATTGAAGCCAAGAGACGTTGCACGGGGTTTTTCACGAGCGAAGAGCTGCTCCAACGGTTCAAACGAAAGAGGGTTTCTGCATCGTATTGTAGCTGAAGATGAAAAGCGAATACGCTACGATAATCCAAAACGCAAAAAATCATGGGCAAGCGGCCTTCAACATGACGACGCTCGGCCACACTTTGCACAGACGGTGAAGACATACATACTCGGAAACTTTAAAATGAGAAGTGCTACCTTACCCGCTGAGTATGAGTGATATGTGATTGTGATACTTCATAGCGCTTGGACTGACATGGAGTAAAAATTTTGTAAAACGGTTGGCCATTCTCCTTCAACATTTTGAACACATACATGTTAATACAACCCCTACATATTTTATCCATTTTTAGGTTCTTTTATTAAAACACACGTTTTTTACGATGTGGCCAAAGTTTAGGGGCCAACCCTTTGATGCGTTAGCATGGCTTTGACCTGAAGAGAAATGTGGTAAGGGAAGTGAGGGAACTGGAAAGTCTTGTTTTTGCATTTCTGCGAGCTAGACAAAAGCCCAGAGACGGAGCGGATTTTTTAATTCAATTTTAAAAACCCACGGAGAGAGCAAGTGTATTTGAATAAAGGAGCCTAAAAATGAATAATAAAAACATTTTCCACAAAGTTCCGAGTGAAAGCTCGATTAATTACATAAAAAGCCCTACATACTCGTAATCATACATTTTTGCGTTCTTACAAGGCACCCAACAAAACAAAAAGTTTTCCCTTGTCTTCCATTTCCAATTTTCCAATATTCGTTTCAGTTTTAGGGTGCTATTAAGAGTGTAAACCATAGTTCTTCTAAGAGTTGTTCTAGATCCAATAAAATGTTTCGGGGATTGGAGTGAAAACATTCAAGAGTTCCCTCACCTTTTTAATGACATCTTGTTTAATTCATCCTCTCTTATGTTATAAGCAGCTTGAATATTATCTAGCTGGGTTCTTCAAATAAGATATTTTGTTCCATCAAATTCAGTAGTTAAATAACTTATTTCAGAAATCGGTGGTGACATATTTTTTACCTACATATAAAGGTAGAACAGAAAAAGCTAGAGTAGCGTCACTGAACACTCATCAGAGATCAATTTAGAGCAACTTTCAGGTGTCATTGAACACAATTTCTGTTCTTTTCTGCTGTAGGTTGAACTAGAGCAAGTCATTAAACAGATCTATGACGAAGAAATAAGTCGAGTACTTTTGTTATAAAGGCACTTATTGTCACTTTGACAGGTATTGCTTTAGTTTTTTTCCACGACTACTCAAACTTGCTCACGTACTCTTGGTATTCGGTAATTTCTCCTATTTAACATTTTTACTCAGAATATTTCAGATCAAAAAGTACGTGAACAGACCTAATATGAATATGTCAATGTTAAAACCATTTGTGATTGATGCGAGAAGATTCGCTACCAAGAGCGCGTTCCAAAACCCGTCTGCAGTTGACTTTAGCAGTTGGTTATAGTTATTGAAAAGGTTATATCAAATAACATTTTTCATTCTGCTGCGAAGCAGACTCAAGAATAGTTGATTTTCGCAGTTAACTTTTGATGTTGCAAACCTCAAAATAGTGGATTACTATAACGTCATTCAGCTGGCTGTAGAGTTTCGGAATAGAGATGGGTAACTCAGATTTGAACCGGTTTAAAGATCCGGCTCTCAAAAGTGAGTCAAGTGAACCGGATCTCAGTTTTGTCCTGTGACGGATCCCGAAGAGTCATTTCTCAACATTTGCATCAGTTTGATTTGATTCTTCTTGTTGCCTAATGAGAATGAGCGCTCATAAGAAGAGAATACTTGAAAAAACAGGAGAACGTGGATCTAAAAGTTCTGCAAGAACTACCACTGAAGCGTACGCAACACCTCGGTCTTCGCTCTCTAGAGAGAGACAAAATGTCTCAAGCTGAAAATTCTCAGTGACTCTTTCGAACCGACTCTTGGAGCCGGATCTTTTAAAAGAAGCAGATCCCAAGAGCCGGTTCATTCAAAAGATCCGTTTTGCCTATCTCTATTTCGGAACGACCAGCACAGCCTACTCTAGATACAGGCCCGGAAGCTGGCATTAACAGCTGAGCATTGGTAGTGTAAACAAACCTAAATTTGCCACAGTAAACATAAGGAAAAATGTGGGGAATTGTACTTTCTTGTAGTATTTCTCGCAATATATTTAAAGTTTCAAATTGGATTTTACTTGAGGTTGTGAACATGTGAAGACGATAAAAAGTGTCTCTCTTATACAATTTTCATTTGTTTTAAAGGAAAAACTCTCTTGTGCCTGTTTTGTTGAAGTATTGAGCTTAAAATGCGTCAATGACATCAGAGTTTCTCTTTGGTTTTGGTAACGAGAGTGTGCAGTTTTATTTGTGTGCAAGGATTGGTTAATCTCTGGTACAACACAAATGAAATGATGATGAAACGCTTGGTGATGAAATAGGCGAACTGTCATGATTTCCGGGTTTGTATCTAGAGTAGGCTTTGGCTGCAGTCGTGTTTTAAAATGCGCTTCATTTCATGTTTCTTAGGACAATATCTTACCCAAAAGAATTAAGGAATTAAGCGATGAGAAAACACATTTAACTCATTTCAAGCCAAGAAAGCTTGTAATTTATCGAACGAGAACTTCAAAAAAAGGAATGAAAAATACCCAGTCTGACTAAAATTCTCAAATGTACAAGCTGTTAAAGAGAAAATTAACAAGGCGGAAACACAGCATCTTACTGGGATTTTAAATTTTGAAAATCGGTGAGGATGCTACCCAGTTTTATGGTGTTAGGCATTTCCAAGTGCCCCTGCGAACATACGTATAAAAGGACCGAAAAGAGTACCTTTAACCCTAACACCATATATATGAGCCTGGCTTACTTTAAAGGAACAATAAAAGCCCGCGCACAAGAGCAACTAAATTGCTCCACTAAACAGTGTCGTAACTCTATGAAACACGTCTAGTTATTGTACTAATGTGCGGCTGAATCGTTCTCGTAGGCGCGGGCTCTAAAAGTGCAAAACATGCGGAAACTTTATGGAAATTAATTGGCCTACAAAGCAAACTATTGCTGGTTACACTAACGAGTAGTTACTCAAATGAGATCTTTTTTTATCTAACTTTTGTACTCATCAGGGATCGAAGAAAGCAGACGATAAAAAAAATCTTACAAAGTTTAGTTATTGCAAACGTCTTCGATTTTGTCAGAATAAAAACCTAAATTTGATCAAATTTCGATAAAAAGCAAGCCCTTATTGTACTGACTGTACTAACGTCGTAAAATCTTGTTATATAATGTAAGCTAGTTTTATATATTTAAGAATACAATCAAACCCTAATTTTGTAATCCTGTAAAAATACAAATAGATTGTACAATAAGATTCAAGACTGTAGTTTGTTTTTGTGGATTCGTAAGTGCAAAATTAACAAGAAAAATTAATAAAACTAATTTGCTGTTGCTTTGATTGGAAATATATAAAGTTGCAGATAAGAATATGTCATTTGAGTGCAAATATTATCGGTCACATCTCATAAATATTGAAAACTGTTCGTAATAGCTCTTATCAAGTGATATGCGTTGCCATATAATTTCTGAACATTGAAATAGGTATTGATATATGTAGTGCAGTCTATTCGAGGTTTCAAGATAATCTATAGCATTGTGAGTTCAAATGAACTAACTAATTATTTACCTACATTAATTTAGTAGCCAGAAGTGGAAAATTTGATTGAAGTTCTTTAAAATTTTCACCAGAGATTTTTTTGTTATAATTTCATAAAATGTGCTAGTGCGCTATAAAATGCTTTTGAGTTTTTCTCTTAATTACATACGAGCCCTGTAGCAAAATAGTTGGACTATCAAGGAATATTTTTATAATATATCAGTGCAATGTTTATTTTCCGGAACTTACCCAATAAAACAAAATATTGGCAATAGAATTTGAAACCTATATTATATATTAAGGAGTTACACCACCTTGCGATTTTGAAAAATTCTTTGTACTTCTGAGAATACTTTAAGCGTTTAACCATTTAAAAATTCTAATTATTACCGGAGTTATAGTCCCGAAATAGACCCGAAATCTCAGATAGCGGCCGGACAGATGCGAGCAGACAAAGTTTTGTAATAGGTATTGTTGAATATACTTTTATATTTTATCTCTGACCGATGCGAATCGATGTATGCTTTGTGCACGACTGATTGGTCCAGGAATCTCAGGTTAATTAATAATATAAAAAAAAGGACAAGTGCGAATTTGACTCGTGCACCGAGGGTTCCATACAATTTTTTCATGTGATATAACTACAAATTAAGGATTATCGTATTTTTTGCTTTATTTGTGAGACCTTCCTTGCCAATTTTTATGATTCTAGGTCAACGGTAAATACCCTTTAGGTTTTGATTTATTTCCGAGTGTCTGTCTTGACAGACACACAGACAGACAGACGGACAACGAAGTGATCTTATAAGAGTTCCTTTTTTCATTTTGAGGTACGGAACCGTAAAAATATTTGATTTTGAGCCCCTGACGCGGTACCTTATTTTCTTTTACGTTTATCTCGAAACTACTTTTTTCAAATTGGTGTACAAAATATCTCAAGATCTACCTAACCGATTTTGATGAGATTTAAACCATATATCCTTTACAATATTATCTAAGATGCAGCGCAGGATTTTTTTTGATTTGGTGTCACGTTCATAAGTTATAAATTTTTTAAACTCAAAATTACGATAATAATAAAAATTTTCTTTCAAATACATAGTTGTCATTTATACAAAAAAAAATTTAAAAATTTATTTTCTACCTAACATTTTAGCTATTACCTTTTTAAATAAGAAAAAAATTATTTTTAATTTTTCCGACGATGCCTGACTAAGAAAATAAGTACACCGACCGCAATGATTTTCAAAAGAGGGTGCTACTTAAATTTTTTAATTCGTTATTATTTCAAATTATTCATAAAACATCTGTGTAAAATAGGAATTATTTTATGGCACTGTCAATTGACACGCTGAGTGCCGTTAGCGTACCTATGAGTGCCGTTAGCCTACCTATGAGTGCCGTTAGCGTACCGATTAGGGGCCTGTGAGCGTTTAGGGTGCTTATAGAGTGGAGTGGAGTTAAAGCGAAAAAAGAGTGGAGTTAAAAGTGAAATGCTGTTAAAAGGCTCGCGACTACTTTATTCGGAAAATTCGGCTCGAATAGAGTACACGTATCTACACGATAAGTGCCAATAGTCACTTCCCTACTTATTTATAAATTACAGTTTTTTTTCGTAAATTTTCCATTGGTAGTGAAAGCTCCTCCTGGCCTTCCTCTTAATTTTACAGGCTCCGGAGCCGTTACTATACTATTCTCTTTTTTCGCTTTAACTCCACTCCACCCTAAAGGCATTCATAGACACCCAATCGGCACACTAACGGCACTCATAGACACGCTAACGGCACCCTAAAGGCACGCTAACGGCACTTGGCGTGTCAATAGACACTTCCTAATTTTATATATTTAATAGCTGCGTCAATTTTTTTTTTAATTTTATACCTATTTTATACCTAGGAAAAAAATATATTCATTGAATAAAACTTATAACTAATATAAATAAAACGCCTTCGTCAGGCCCGTAGAGACTAAATTCGGGCCCGGGGGTATCACATACGGGCCCCCGCGAAAGGAATTTCGGGCCCGGGACTAAGCGTTTACGGGCCCATATACAATCGAATGACTGACTTTCAATTTAAAATCTGTCTAGTATATTACACTTTTTCGATCGTGAATTTTTTTTATATATATAATTAAAATGGAAAAAATGTTCTGTTGATGACTTAGATGACGGGTCCCCTTTTGAAAGCCCGGGCCCGGGGGGTTTACCCCCTTCGACCCCTCCCTCTCGGCGGCCCTGGCCTTCGTCGCGCAAAAGATTTGGCCTATCCTTCATGTGTCGCAAAATAGTTGAACTATGCTGGAAATTCTTCGCCTACTACGTAGCGTCGTCTTTCTTTTTAATGACGACCTGCAATCGTCATGGCATCGTGTCAACTAAGCCTTTACACATTTCGGGTGTAATTGAGTCCCAAACCTTTTGCAACTTAGCCTTCATCTCATTAAGAGTCTTAGGAGGATTACACCTAAGTTTGTTTTTTATTTTCTTCAATAGCATCTCAACTCGAAACAAATCAGGACTATTAGCTGGCCATTGAAGAATTGGGAATCCAATTTCTTGAAGCCAAGTACTGATCATGTTAGCGGTATTGCATATAGCACCATCCTACTGGAGCGTATACTCGCCTTCTGGGTGTTTCAGTCTGAGTATTAAAGGTAAAAATTCCTCTTTCAATATCTGTTGACATTTATTGGAGTTGACGATGCCTTCAATAAAGCGTAGTTTGCCAACTCCTCTCGCCGACATTTACCCCCAAACCATTACAGATGCAGTGAATTCTGTTTTTCGTTTCAAGCAGTCGAATTAAATTCCTCAGGTAAAGGCTTACCACGCGGCATAATGGACAATCAAACTGATCAGTAAACTTAACTGGAACAGAACAAGTTATATGACAAACTCAGTTGATGCTAAACACGCTTTTCAATTTTCGAACTGACATGTAATCAGAAACTAAGCATTGAAAGTAAACCGAGTTCGGTTTAAAAATGTTGCTTAGTTGAGTACACTTTTCGGTTTGACGTCCATGTAACTAGCGACCAGTAGTAAACTCAGATTTAAACTTCATTTTTGAAGGTGTCATGTAACAAGAGACCCAAATTGCGAACTCAGTTCAAACGGAGTTCGGTTTACTTTGAGTTTGTTATGTAACTTGGGTAGTAATGCACTTTCTGATACGGCAAGTCCTTTAAAAATCAATTAAACGGTGAGTTAGCGGTAGGCAACAGTTTTATAACATAGTCCAACTATTTTGCGACAGGGCTCGTATATGCATGTTTTGATCTTGTATCACAGTCAGGAATACAAATCCAAAGTGCGGTTTCAATTTTTTTTCATACATACTTTTTAAAAAAAAAAAAATCAATTTTCATCTATTTTCTTAAATAACTTTAAAAGTATTTATTTTAAAACTATAAAAAAATATATATTTGAGACAATGAGACAATCACAGGAAGCCCTTTTATTTTATATGTCACACGAAAGTGACCACAATATTCAAAAGTCATTTATTTACGTTACACGTCTATGTTTGGGTCACAGAAATTCATAGGTGTACCAAATTTCAACTTAATCTGTCCAGTAGATTCGTAGCAAATTGGCTGTGACAGACGGACAAACATACGAGTGATCCAATAAGGGTCCGTTTTTTTCATTCGGACATACCGAACCCTAAAAACAGGTTAAGTTAAGAAAACCGCGATGGAATTGCCGGAAACGTAGATTTTGCATTAACTGTTTTACTCATTTTCAGAGCTTTTGGTATTTCAGTTATCATCATCATTACACAATGGATAGATTTTAAAACCATCTGGAAAAGCAAACGTAAAGGCCCCAATTACAATGGACGTAGCTAAGACGGATTTGATTGGATGAAAACGTCAAGCTAAATTATGATGACGATACCCATTACTTAAAAGGTAATAGTTCTTAATTGATAAACATATTTATTATATTATTATTTAACTATTATCTAACTTAAAAATATTAGACGAGAAATAAACAAAAAGCAACACCCCGAGAATAAAAGGCGTTTCTGTAAATTAAAAATAGGGACAATTGTGGGGTTTTAATCTACTTTTGATAAAAATAAAATAAAAAAGTTAATGACAGGAGATTTTACTTTAACCCTGGAACGCTAACCATGAGTAAAATTTACTCACTTGCTACTTTTTGTGCGCATTTTTTTCAGGACATATGACCAGAGCTTCTATAGTTCGCAAGTGCATTGTCTTGTGCTTGATTGTTAGATCTTGATGTGCTCGGCGAAGTGTAAACTTTACAGCTTGAAATTGTGTGCGGTGTATTTGAACATCTGTGAGTTAAAACGGGTTAGTATTCCAGGGTTAAAGTCACCTGTGTCAAACTACTAAAACTCACGTTTTGTTGGCATTTTTAAAGGGCCTATTCACGTTTTCTTCAACTCACCTTAACAAACCTTACAATTAACAGTTTTTCATTCCCAACAGAATAAGGAGATCAATTTATACATTTATTTAATTTAGTAAGACATTCCCTGCGAAATGTGTTCAGCAATAAGTAAGACAATTAATACGATTATTAATTAAAGTTAATGTTTTATATTATTTGAAAATATAGATTAAAATTAATTTTTATCAAAAAAAAAAAAATTTCAAGTACAGGCAGCCTCCAATAATTTAATTGGTTTCGTACTAATGATTCATACAATTTGATATTCAAACCCGATTTGAATTCGCGATTTGAGATCCATATGAATTTGTAGATTTGATTTTAAAGATTAATTAAGAATATATGAAAATAAGACCAACATTTTTGTATCCGTTTTTAGTTGTGAAACTTCAATTGTAAGTAAAGTAAAGTGAAAAGCGGAAAGTAAAACCCAAGATTACTTACTACTAGATAAACGGCTTCGAACAAAGTAGTGAAACATTTGGTTGGTTGCTCTTATATATTTCCCGCATGGACAAGAGACAAGTATACTTTTCTTATGTGCATTTACAAATGTCAAATGTACTTTACTCATTAAAAGATCAGAATACATTGACAGTTTGAAACTTTCTTACGCACACAAGTAATTAACTCAGTCATGTGCTTTACATGAATTCTTTTTATTGCTGGTACTTTTTGGTACATTTTTACTCTTCGACAAGATTTGGCGGAACTTTTTTGTTAGGAGGCTGTGATTCTCTCCAGATGTCACTAGAATTTTGACAGGAGTAACTGATTCTCGAAAATAATTTTGACAGGAGTAAATGACTGCACACTACCTGTACTCTTTATTTCAATGTATATTCATATGACTTTAAAAGCTGGATATGTTTCGTTTTTCTGTGGTGCCAGCGCTACTTTTTCAAGACTAGCTGGGTAATTTACGGAGCAGGTTCTTTAGTAGTAAGTAATCTTTGGTAAAACTTGAAAAATGTGGCAGGTAAAATTTTATAAACGGAACAATTTTTAAATTACATATGTTCAATCATTTTCACCCTCCAAAGATTAATTTGTTTCCATTGATCCTTATCAACTTAATTTATAAACTACTGTCCGCCATCTAAAAGACCATGATTACACTATGCGCTGAAGAGCACGTTCTGCACGAACTCATAGGCGAAGGGCGAGGTAGGAAACATGAAAACTAAAAATGACGTGTGCTTCGGAACAAAACAGGTGTCTTGGCCGCATTTAATTTGAAGTGTGTCCAAGTTGGCCAAGTTGTCAGCATTTTAAAGTTAAGAGCGTTAAGAGCGGTAAGTTCTGTAATTTTTATTCTCTACTAAGATGCTTTGTTTTCAAATTCTTACAAGGGGAATAAGAATTTAAAAAGACGATTCACGCTTGTTCTTACTCGATGTATATAAACACAAAAACAATATATGTTAACACTTGTAGCGGAAAATAATTGTTATAATAAAAAAACTATTGAAAAACAAAATACAAAAATTGGGTATTAGTTATTGAAGAACTTTCACAAAAAATTAAAAAAACTTTGAGAGCTTATAACATTGAACCAGGTTTTTTTCAACAGAAACTCTTTAAAGCGTTCAATAAAAAAATTAAGCCAAAAATTGACGATGTTGAAAAAAGCGTTGTGTACAAAATTAATTGTTCCGATTGTCAAGCAATCTACTAGAGAACTAAAAGATCTTTAAGAATTTTGCTAAACGAGCATATGTGCTCTGCAAGGTCAAATAAACCAACTTCTGGAATTGCTAAACATTTAAACGAATCTAATCATAAAATTACTTCAGAAAACTTCAAGTTACTAAATAATCTAAAAATAGATAGAATACTGGACCGATACGAGTTATTTGAAATTAGAAACGAGTTGGGTCTCTTTTAGCTAACGATCAGCTAGATTTCCATAATAAAAGTCCGTTAACTTAATCCACAGATTGTGAGTGTAGATTTAAATTTGAAAAATACTGTTTTAGTAGCCAGTTGGCCCTGATGATGTTCAGAAAGAACGAAACGCATAGATAAAGAGTTACAGTGGAATAATAAACAAGTGTTAACATTATATTGTTTTTGTGCTTATATACATCATGAAATTGTTCCGCCAAGTGCCCACACAATATTGATTTGATTTGATTTTTCTACTCTCCCTTTTTTGTAGCTGAAGTCAGTAATTAGTCTTCCATAGTTACCTTTTAATATTATTAACTTTTATTTAGAAAATTAAAAATGTGACATGACTGGACCAATTTCCAATCGTATTTTACACATCATTTGCTTCGTCACGAACGTATGTGTAAACATGAAGGTACAAAGATGTACGTGAAACCGCACGCTTCAGTGAACCATGTAATCATAGTCAAATACGACTTCTGTTTCTTCAAAGCGTTAGAAACTCCTCATTACTGGAAACATTTTTATAACTGAGCTTATAACAAGGCATTCTTATATTTTCCTTAGAATTTAAAACTTTCATGCCCTAAATAATTTGAAATTTTTTTTTAAAGTTTCTTCTGTGTGACAGTGGCCGACTTTTCTTCATAAAATCAAGCTCTAATTTCTTTGCCAATCCAGAACCTTTTCTAAGACTAGTGAAGGAAATATTGAAAGAAAACTCTTCAGACGCCTTCATTTAAAAGGTGTCAGCTTGTCACTGTAGGTTCCGAAACAATCCCTTCACGTCTTGACTATTCAGATTGTCAAATCCCTCTCCACCTATGTATCTGATATGCAATAAAAAAAACTCTAATTGCCTAGAGTTTCCCCGGATGAATCAGAATTTACTAAAGGGCCAAATAATTGAATAAGAATTTGAGCTCACTTAATAAAATATTATAAACAAATTCGAATTTTCCCATTAAATTGGTTTTGAATTTTGTTAGTGCAGTGTACTATCCAATAAATTTAAGACAAGCAAACAAAAAAGCGAGTTTTCTTTTCTTTGCAAAAGCGAAACATTTTAAAACTTTGTGTGATATAATTATGCATTCTACAGTGTTCGATTTAATTATTACCTCACTTAAAAATAACCTACTATACAAATAAATAACACACAATTTTAAATAAAATAACACAAACAAAACAAAATGTAACACACCTTTAATATTGTTGTCCATCAGTGCAAATTTTAGAATCAAACCAAACGATTCGTTCATTTACACATGTAGAAAACAGCGAACATATTCGCAGACCAGAGCTTACCTATGCCTAAAAAAGTATTTCATTGGCAGAAATTGATTTGTGTACACTTAAGTAGTCATATTTTCAGAAACTGAAACTGTATTAAACAAACTTAATAGTACTTTAATCAGTTTTACCGAAGTTACACATTAAACATTTCGTTATTTGATTTCTTACAAAAGTACAAACACGGGCAGTATGAAAGAATTAGTTCTTGTGTTCAGGTTAGCTACTAATTTGCGACTTTTTTATACTTTGAGTGTTTATTTCCGGTTTTAATTGTTAAGTACGCTCCCAGACAAAATTTTGAGCACTATATACATTTGCCAAATTTGAAAATTTTTTCATTCAGACATAATTACATTTGGCAGGCTGAGAGTAAAAATGACCTATCTATCTACAAGGTTCGAGCAAAAGTGGCTTAGAAAATGTTCCGCGTAAAAACGAATCGCGTGAGATTCCGGGCAAAAACGACTTAACTGCTTAACTGCATAAGCTTTGCATTACTTTTTGTAGCTAAGTCGTTTTTGCCCACAAACTCACGCGGTTCGTCTTGTATGGAACATTTTCTAAGCCACTTTTGCTCGGACCTTGTAGATAGGTCATTTTTACTATTATTTTTTTTTTCGGTACAGAAATTAATCCACGCGATTTCTTTGGAAATAGTTCAACAATATTTTATAAACTCAGGACTCGGCCACTCAGGGGCAGACCTATACTACATACTGAACTAAAGTTGCGATAAAGTTTGCGATTTTAAATGAGCCTGGCTCAACAGACTTACTAGCTCGCGAATCAGCTTGGCGTTGATGATTTAACACGACTTTGCCGAAAAGAAATGGGAAAGATCCAGAAAAAAGGCAATCAGCGCAAAATATTTTTGTGGCGCATGGGGCAGGCGAAAAATTGGTTTTATTTTGTCAATTGTCGTAAGTAGGTCCAGAACAACCCCTTTATATCAACGCTATAATAATACTTACAGTTAAAATCTAAAACTTTATCAAAAAATTTGGACGGAAAGTAAGATAATTTAAGAAGGGAAATATAATAACGATATACAAAACTGGGAGACATTTCCCTACTCCTCATTGCGGCATAAGTTGTCCAACACTTATAATTATTATTATTATTATTAAGGATTGGATCAAGGACTAACCGCATCCTTAGTCACTGCGACCAATTTGATCTTTGTCCAACACTTACTTACTACTATATACAGGTAGTAAATCTAACGATTAAAAAGCTCCTTTAATAAGCGTCTCAGTAAATTGAAGATAACTGAAGAGCAGTGAAGACAATTATGGTACTCTTCTATCTAACCTTCGTTTATTTTAAGAAAGCATTTCAATCGATTAAGTCGTCGGTGTTGTAACGACTAACGTTATTGCGTTCCACATGAGGTACGCTGAGTTAACTAAGTGAGCTAGGAAGCAGCAGCTCCTACCACTAATTCGTTAGTTTGTTCCCGCCTCTCCCGTTTCTTTTACGCTGCACTAAAGTAAGTTCCTGAAAAATCTAAAATGAATTGTCAGTTCACTGTAGGTACTGCTAAAGGACTACGATTTTTTATATACTTACGTAGTTCCCCGTTTAGGTATCTAATTTTTGTTTGTTGTTGCCAGAATATATAAAGAAATAAACAAAACGTAAATAGTATGACTTTTCATATTTTACATTATTGATAATATTAAAACTACTGTGACTCCGAATAAGCGCGTGTTGGCTTAACTTACTTTTAGCACTTGTAAGAGTTCAAATTCGCTTACTGGTGTTTACTTTGGGCACTTATATCTATAAGTTTGTTTGTTTGTTACTTTATTTCCAATTAGCATTAATTGGCACTTATACTTAGCCTCAAATATAAAACCGGATTAAACTTGAGCGAAATGGATTTATGGCATCTGGATAGATCCAATTCTAATTGGACAAACCTTATAAACAATATTATTTCTGGATTGTGAGAATTTGGCGTTGATGAGCGATTTAAATCTACAGAACAGCGGACTAAGGTACTAAAAGAGCGAACTAGTTTGCGAGGGAACAAAAAACTATATTGTGCGATCGCTGTGGTGAACTAAAATGAACAATCGTCGAATCTTGCCGACTACGACCAATATCAGTCATGTCCAATGCATCAGTCATTCGGTCAAAAGTCAAATTTACATCACGAATGCATCTGATGAACGAAAATTCGCAACAAGTGCATCATGACAATCCAGGATAAGTTTGGAGTCGGAGATGGATCAATTCGTTGAGCGGAACGAGCACCATGCTAAGGGTCCCGGGACTCCGTCTCTGGGGGTTGTCTAGCTCGGAGAAATCCAAAAACAAGACATTCAAGTTTTCTCACTTCCCTTACCCTAATTCCCTTCCGGCCAAAACCATGCTAATGCGTCAAAGGGTTCTTCCCTAGGCTTTGGCCACATCGTATAAAAAAAGTTATTATTATCTACCTTAATTTTTTCAGCGTGTACTAACGAAGCAGGAATATCTGCGATACTTATGAAAATCTAAGGTCAAAATAGTACTAACAAACATTTGATCGATTTTAAAGAAAGTACATAAAGGGTTGGGCTAGCCCCATCTCGCTCCGCAATCTGCTATCTTGCAAATATTCCCAAACTGTTTGTGTAATTCTAGGTCTGTTCACGTACTTTTTGATCTGAAATATTCTGAGTAAAAATGTTAAATAGGAGAAATTACCAAATAACAAGAGTACGTGAACAAATTTGAGTAGTCTTGGACAAAAACTAAAGCAATAACTGTCAAAGTGACAATTAGTGTCTTTATAACAACAGTGCTCAACTTATTTCTTCGAGTAAATTTGGACTAACATTTTTAAGTAGGGGAAATGTTACGTCAGCTAATTTTCCCCCATTTCATGAGTACGTGAACACGTTTGGGTAAAAATATCATAATGCATTTACCCAAAACTAAGTACGTGAACAGACCTCTGTTTTTCCTCAGTGTAAAGCGGGTTTCCATCGTTCGAAAATTTCTATAAATTCTCGAAAAAAAAGCCTATTCTGGTCAAAAATAAGTTAGCAGCGGATTATGAACCTTCAATTAAGCCCCTTTTAGGTGAAAGACACTAAAATTGTAGAGTTATAAGTTCCAAGTAAGCCCTTTAGGTACGTATGAACGTCTTAAATTGCGAGATTATGAACGTGATGATAACGAGACGAATTTCGAGTCTATAAACATTTTTAATAATATAATGTCTTTTATTTTCGTCTTCTATAATAAAGTCCCAAATTTTTGGCACAATTTTCGACAACCCTTCGATTCCTTAGCATGGCTTGGTCCGGAAGGGAATTAGGGTAAGGGGAGTGAGGAAACTTTAATATCTTGTTTTTGCATTGCTGCGAGCTAGACAACAGCCCAGAGACGGAGTGGATTTTTTAATTCAGTGCCGATTAACCAATTGATCCAACTCCGTCTTCACTGGGGAAATAAACGAAAACATTTCAAACGTTTATTTTTTCTTTCAAAAAGGTATTACAATCTCTATACGTATGCATGGTATTTACTTTACCTCTTTTTTTCAATGCAGAGTTATTGTGTAAATACAAAAATCGAAATATCTTTAAATCGCGCAAATGGGAACCCTCAGGTATGCTGCAACTAGACTTAAATGAATTAAAATCAGCCCTCATATTAGTTAAATTCTCAATGATATTCAAAAATAAATCACTCAATGTCGCGCATCATACAAACAAAATATTTTCGATGTTGCTTCGACGTCTTTCGATTTACCTTTCATCTTGATCGCTGTCTTCATAGCTGATTTGTCTAATACATTCATCTCGTTGCTTTAAATCTACACAAATCAATTACATATATTATATTCACATTTTATGAAAGATATCACTAATGTATTTTTTTAAGTGCGCATATTTTGCAGACAATATTATGCATTATGACCATCACTTTTTGGATCAAAAGGATTTAAGACTTGGATCCTAACTATTACCAGTAATTGTGGACACATATTAAGTATTACTCTCAGTCTTTAGTTCCCGTAACGCTTTGTGGGGCATGGGGCGGGAGAAATACTTTACCCGATTCGAGACAAAGATTGCAATGGCCTTTGTAGCGTAATCTGTTGTCAGCAATAAACAAGCCATGGGTCGACACGGTGTCCCTTACTTTACTGACGACTATATTAAACGTATAACAATAGTAACAAGATACGTAAAATATGGGTCAAGCCAAAAAATATTGTTAGTTGACGAATTCATCAAAAAGACTTACTTTAAATTTTAAATGAGTAGCGCAGAGGCAAAACTCATTTTGAGAATATTTAACATTAACATTACTTTTATAAACGCTTGAAACTTATCAGTATCAGAGTCAGCTTTTCGTGGTGTTTTCAAGAGCACAATAAATAATACCACAAACTGTTTTTTTTTTTCAAAAGCGGATATTATATCAATTCTTACATTTAAACTACTCAAATATTCCAAGTTAGAAACAAAATGGTCTCCAACGAGGACTACGGGAATTGGAAAGAATAAATTATCATAACAGAATTCGTAGGAGGGCAATCATATATTCTAGGGAGGATTAAACACTAGCAGGTGATAATTGCTCCCACTAGGTAGAACCTTAATCCTAACATTTAAAATAAGAAATCATATTATATTCTGAAATGTTTAGTGTTTTATTGCGCTACTGAATCTTTTAAAAATAAAAACTGAAGCAACGGGTGATTAGATGTCATCGTAAAAGTAAATTGTAATGTTAGTGTAATTAATAAAGTTTTTTTATTATATGACATTATAGCTGATCTTGCAATAATTGTGCATTACACCAATATAACAAAATTAAACAAAGCTTTCTATTACATTCATGTACTTTTGGAGGATATTGTACCATATCATTGCATTATCCACAAAACCAAGCTTGATTTTAAGAACGATAATGCTAAAATATCCATCTCTGATATGAAACACTTGAAGTTCAAATAATCACTAAGAATTTTAACATTTTTTTTAGATATTTATCATCAAATAATTATAGCTTTCAATTTACATTAATATTTTATTAATATAATTATGTATTTCCTAAAATATCAGTAATCATATCGAATAAAACTCTTTCTAACTGATAATTTCCATTTCCGGAGAAAATGTATATAGCTTGAATCCTAAATTTAGCTAGCTAAGCTGTATGTATCCTACACATTTATTCATAATTAATTAAGGAAGATATCCGCAGTCGTTTGATATGAACTTATTTATGTATACACCAAATTAAATAAACAATAATATTTTAAATGCAAAGTTAAATTTTAATGAATTAACTAATGTACATGTAAATATTTCCTGTTTCCATTCACGCTAGAAATTTAAACACATTATAAGTAAATAAAAAGTAAGTACACACATCGTTTCAAATTGTTCACAGCGCAGCTATAATTATATTATTCATAAACTATTTCGATGCTTAATATGTAAACAGTACATGTAAAATACACTATTGCCTATTTTATATAAATGCAAGACGCTGTTTTTAGTTTTGCCTATATCACATATTTTTTTCATAATATAGCTAAATCTTCTCAAAGAACACATGCAGTAATTTATTAATAAAACATTTAAAATATGGCCGCCTTAAAAAATAAATTAACGACAATTACTGCAAAATATAATATTTTTAAATGTTATATTATTTAATTAAGCTAAAGCAAAATTTTTGATATGTTCATAAAATTATGATGTAGAGATTAAAGCAATATTTTGATTGTTCGGCGCAAGAATTCATCATTTATGTAACACTATATAAAAAGGACGATAGAAAAAAATAACTCAAAAATATACCATTTGATTCCTTTTTCAGATGAACTATTTTAAACATAGAAATTAGATGCAAATACTGTCTTCAGAATTAAAGCTCTTGGGGGCAATATAATAGATCGGGAAGTTTGAATGGGCAAAGTTGTGCATTAAGAGATATTGCAAAAATTGTGCCAAAACTGCAACAATCAAAATTGCAGAAAAGAACGTTCCATTATTTTAAACATGCTTTTGCAAATGCTGCAAGCTGAAGGCAATATTTGGTATCTATCCTAATTGTTTAAAATAGTATAACCAGCGGCAGTTTGAATAACATGAATACTAGCTGGACGACCGTTTCCCAGCAGAGATTCCCTTTCATCTCCAGATTCTTCAAAAGAGTCATCAGCCGTTTGACACAGTCGTGCTCCTGCACTTGATCTTACATCCGCTTTTGCTGGTGATTGAGATTTCTTTCGCCTCACTGCCGTCATTTGAATCTGTTCTTCTGTAATCTGAGACTTCTTAATTTTTGGGGATGCATTTGGACTCGAATTTTTCGAAGATGATAAAGATTTCTTAGGTGAATCTGGTTCTTCCTCAATGCTGGACGTTTTACTGCCAGGGCTATACTTCCATCCCCAATTTTTCCAACGTCGTTGGTTTTTTGCTTCAATTTTTTTGTCTTTTTGAATTGTCTGATCTTCTGGATTTACTGTATCTATATTATCAGTTCGTATTTCAGCCATCGCTTGTTGATTGGGTAAACTTGCCAGGAACTCCATATCAAGATCGTCTAACAATTTAACACCGTCATGTATATTATAAAAATTGTATTTTTAAAGTTTTAAAGTTTTTTTATTTTTAATAAGTCGTGATATAAAAATACTGAAATATTTACATCTGATTTTCAACGGAAAGATTTTGTAAAAAGCTTTTATGTACTTAAATCACTGGTCATGTAAGCAATTAGGAGTTCTTTGGCGTGATAATAAATAACGTGCGTCTTAAATTATAAATATGTAATACTATGACAATATTAATATTTGCATGCAGCATTACGATAATTTATTATTTTGGATACTATATAATTGACATAATTAAATGGATATATCGAAAAACAAGGCATGCAATTAGATTTTATTTTCAAATTTGCTATGAAATCTTTTGATTATCAAAACAAATTGTGTTTAGAATAAGAATTTATAAATGATAAAAATTAAAAAGAGTACACTAAATAATCTTCTTTAAAGAATTTATAAAAGAGTATATTGAGTGCTTGAATTGTTATCTCTATTTTCTTCGTTTTTTGCAATAACTCTCTTTAATTTTGTGCAAAATGTTAACAAAAAATTATTTCCAAACCAGTGTTACTCACCTGGTAATTTTTTCGTTCTAAAGGACGCATTAGTTATCATAGATTTCGATACCGTCACCGTATTTGTCGCAGGTGTCAATGCTACACTTAAGCCCATAGGTCCGTCACTGGGCTGACCTGTAAAATAAAAATTCGATTATCACGTAACAGTTATCAATTAAGTATATTTTAAGATTACGTTAAATAAAAACAAAAGAATGTTGACTACCTAACTAAACTGAATAACCTAACCCGACGCACAATTTGTATAACAATTGATTTTGAAAGTAAATGTGGGATGGGGATATTTTAAAAACATTCCAAAGGAAGCAAATCCGAAAAAAATGTTTACCCCGTCAACGGCCTAAACTATGATTTGTTGACCTAACAGTCTAACAATTATTGTTATCGTTCAAGTACATTTTAGCAAATAAACATACCTGAGACAATTGTCCTAGACTTTCATGGATTTACCAGCATTTTTAAACGGAAATTTGTTACACATGGTTACTTACAAGTTTACCATTCCTACACCTTATCTAATTCCATATTTTCTCTTCTATAGTATTTGAGTTTATGTACAAAGTAATTGATAAGTAAACAGTAAAAAACCACTAAATAACTAATGACCAAATTAGTCATTTGGACATTCTTTACTAATATTTCTCAAGTCTTAATGCCTTCCGGTGGAATGATTTATATAAGGTATTCAGTCGACCCCAGACCACGATCTGACTTGACTAATGTTTGAGCTACACCTAAATTAATTTTTCCCATATAATTATTATTTTATGCTTTTTGGAGCTTTTTGTGAAGTAGGTTCAACTTTTTTTTAAAAAACTATTTAATTTTTTACTTTTTAGTGTCTTCGGATATAATACTGGAAAAATGCTGCTCGTATAACATAGCAATTTCAATGTTTGCAGAGGTACTGCACTCTATAGAAAAATAACATAATCAACAAAATCGGGCAACACATTCCGACCTTAATCCCAGCCCTCACATGAGAAACAAAATTTTTACCATGGCGCTAGTGCGCCAACATAGCTATAAAGATTCGTCAATCGTTGAGGCATGCATTCCAAAGTAAGAGGACTCTATTTTCTTCCTGTAGGGACTCTAGATGCAACATTTTTTATCATTTAACAATAAGGAAACGTATTGTGTACAGCCGAATGAAAATCATCGAAAGCGGTCTACGCCTCAGGTGTCAATACTCCACTACCTCCACCCCATCATATAAATTTTTGACGCGGTACCAATGGCGGATCATACTCTGTACATCACAAAAGAATCATCCAAATCGGTCTACGTGTTACGAAGTTAGCCTACCCTCTCCCACTCATACCATCATCATACTCTATACAATAAAAAAGGAATCATTCGAATTGGTCTACGCGATAAGGAGTTGAGTGTCGTCCTTTTTCTAGCCCCCCCCCCCCCCCCCCCATTTGTATGGTAGCACTAATGGGATAACATGTATAATGTATAGAACAAAAGGAATTATCCAAATCGGTCCACGCATTCCAAAGCTAGGCTGTCTCTCCCCTATCCCACCGCCTTTTTTTTATACGATATGTCCAAATCCTAGGGGACAATCCTTTTCATGCGTTAGCATGGTTTTGGCCGGGAGGGAATTAGGGTAAGGGAAGTGAGAAAAATTGAATCTTATTTTTGCATTACTGCGAGCTAGACTACAGCCCAGAGACGGAGTGGGTTATTTTAATTTCTTAATAAAAGCTCACGGGGTCATCTGGTCTCGAACCCAGGACCCATGGCATGTTGGTCTTGCCGCTCAACGTATTGATCCAACTCCGTCTCCACCTTAGGCCAACATTTTGTCGCCTATTAGTAATGGATAATAATACAAATACAACAAAAAAGAACCGTTCAAATCGGTCCACGCGTTACAAAGTTAGGTTCAAGCCCAACTTCACACCACACCAAACAAATTTTTGACATGGTATCAATAGTGGAACATATTCTACCCAACAACAAAAATCTTCAAAATCGATCAACCCGTTACGAAATTATGCCCAGCCAGTCTAAAAAAAAATAAAAATAAAAAAAAATATGTGTCGAAGCTCTGTTTTTAGGAAGTCGGTTAAGCTTTCCTAAATTGTACCGAAAAGATAGAAAAATTGATCTGACGCAAAGTAGAAATTAAAACTTTACTTTAAAAGCTTTATAGAGAAATTGGTGTATAATATCCGCGGATGGCATAATTAAACCGAAATGTTTTTAAGTATGCAAAAGAAAATAGAATTCTCTATTTGAAATCTGGATTTCTATTTCCAAATAATTGTGGATAATCCCAAATTCTCGATTTGGGATAATGTAGATTGCAATTCCTCTTTTCAAACCAATGCTAGCCTGCAGGTTGAATAAAAGGCATTGAACATCTTCTGTTTCGACTTCAAGTAGTTTTGTTTGTCATTTATTACTAAAATTCTACATTGTCATGTCTGGTCGTGGAATACGGGCAAAGTTAAGTGAAAGTGTCAGAGACTCATTTATCTCAGCTGGAGTTCAGCTGGAGTTGGTCGAAATTTCGATTGCCTAGATGCCTCTGTAGAGTTTATTTTGGCATTGTATATTCTCAGATATAAGTTTACGTAATATACTGAATTGAATTAAAAGTGATCCCTATGAAATACTCATTTATAAAGTAACAAAATTACAAAATTGCGATTTCGGAAAAAAATTCGCCTTTTAAAATATTGTTTTTCCTAAACTATAACTTTTTACAAAATTGTATGAAGACAAATTTTACTTAGCAAAATTTTATTTATTTAAAAAAATTTTTCTTATAATTTCCTTTAACAAAACATTGCCTTTTAAGGAATAAAATTAAGTAGATATCCAATGGGAATTCTTAATTTTTAATAAAAAGTAACTGTTTATAAGTAAAATTATTTATTAGTAAATTTGTAAAGATTGAGAAATTTTTTAGTAATAATAAAAGTGTGAAATCGCCATTTACGTCGCCATCAGTTGGGGATAGAAAATTTGGGCAAAAAGGATAGGCTTCACTAAAATATCTAATAAAAAATATCGAAAACCCAAAGAATAGCAATTAAGGTAGTTTTAAGTCACGAAGGTATTATTTAAAAACATTGGATATATAACTGAGCGACTGAGATTAATTATTGACTATCAATTTGCCGTCATTTCTGGGTACTGCAAAGACGTGCAAAAATAATTTTTGTAATTTTATTTCATTGTTTTTTCTATTCCCCAAATGAAATCTTTTTCTACAATGGTGAACACGTAAGATATAAATGTATAAATCACATTAAATTTAAAATCATTAGACTAAAATCATGTATTTTTGCTGTTACATTCAAAACATTTTTGAAATCACTTACAGATTATAATCTTTTAATAGACGGAGTTGGATCAATGCGTTGAGCCGCACGACCACCATGCCATAGGCCCCGGGTTCGAAACCAGATCTCCCCGTGAGGTTTTATTAAGAAATTAAAATAATCCACTCTGTCTCTGGGCTGTTGTCTAGCTCGCAGCAATGCAAAAACAAGACTCATGCTTCCTCACTCCCCTTACCCTAATTCCCTTCCGGCCAAAACCATGCTAACGCATCAAAGGGTTGTTCCCTAGGATTTGGCCACATATTAAATTAAAAAAAGAAAGAAAAAAACCTGTGTGAAGAAATTTTTTTTTCAAAATTTCGATGAGTGTAGATGATCTGAATGAAGGTTTACAGGTAAGCTTGCGGAGGTAAATATGATCTAGCCAAGCGTAATCACGCCTTTTTCACGACAAAGTTTTTAAAACTAAAGACCTTGACATTTTGAAAAGTAATAAAACGACCTCGCTCATTCGATGTGTATTATTAAAGAATTATATTTTTTAGGCGCTACAAAGTTAAAAAAAACTGTTTCAAATGGATTTATTTTACATTTCACCATTTTTATGTTGGTAATTTCATTATAATGAATTTTAGCTAGATATATCTTTGTTAGTTGCTGAGATCAAAATTCGTGAGAAATTCTTGAATTCATTGAAAAAACTACGCTGAAAACTAACGTGCCTAAGGTAAGTTATTTCTGCATTAACATGGAAATTTCTGTAGTGAAGTCTTAAGTCAAAAATAAATCAGTTGTTGATGGACTTTTATTCCATTTTGAAAAAAAGTTATAGATGTGAAAAATTCAATCTGGAGATATATTGCAATAAATAAATAAAAAAAATTATTACATATTTTAAATAAAAACAAAACCAATAAAAACTTGAATTTTTGTCTAATTTAGCCTTTCATTTTAGATTATCGTAAAAACACGCATACATATCTGACACTGTAAAAATGTATGATCTTGTAAAAGGTAGTTAATTAATAATAACGTTATTTAATTATACATGAAGTAATTAACTTATACTTCATTTTGAAAAAGAATTTCCGAAATTAATAAAGAAATTGATATTTAAAAGTTTTACCGAAATATTGACAGTTAATTTCGGCACTGGCTATATTAAGAAAAGCGTTATTTTTTCATTCGAACATTAATTTTCGATATTTCGAAACACGACATTTCCCCCACCTTCCAACTCCTTCAGCTAGAAATCAACAGATATCATTCTACAATCTCTAATGACCAACAGAAAAATGATCATGGATGCCTGCATCAGTATCGTATTTTTGTACCATACTCCACTGATGTACATACATATGTGTGCCTTATACCACTTTCGTAAAGAAAAAATGAAAATTATAAAAAGGAACTGTAAGTTAAACATAGTAAACTTTTACAGGAAAATATTTTTGTCAGAATAATGGTAACACGTAGTCCACAACGTTTCTTCTTATAAATATTATCAGCTTGTACATTCGTTTACCCAACTAGATTATCAAGTTTAATTGAAAATTCATGAGCTCGGATGCTTCTCGCCAGTGTTTACACCCGGAGTCGGGATCCCTCTAGAGCCCCATACGGCTCTTTGCTAAAGAATGTATGGCTCCCTTATTTTGCATAAAAATCTATTATGACCACCGTAGAACTGGTTGTCACCAAAAGAATTTTTATAAAGTATCCCGAATTCAAAAGTCAGAAAATCAAAGCTGCCAAATTCACTTACATTTAGCTCACGCGCGTTTCTAGAAACCTGTCGAAGTATTTTAAGTCTCCACCTCTCCACGAAGACCAATTTGGAATAATTTGATTTTCTTTAACAGATTACGTTTCCTGAATGATACTATAAAAAAAATTTGTACCTACAGTGCGGACGGGGAGTGGAGTGAGCACTCGTCTTACTTCGTAATGCGTGGCCCACTTAGATTTTCTTTTTCTGTGTTGAGTACATTGCCAGACTACCATCATTATAAAATTTTTGTATCTAGGTAGGTAGGGTATGGAGGTTAAGGAAAGGGGGGGTATCTAAGGTTATAATGGGAAGCATATCTGAGGATACTAAAAAGTAAAAGTTAAAATAGTTTAAAAAAAAGTTGAACCAACTTCACAATAAGCACTAAAAATTTAAAATAATATTTTACTTTATTTCTATTACGACATTTTATATTCGGTGCAAATTAAACAAACAAAAAAACTACTTATCCAAAAACAAGAAAGTATATAAAACTGCCATGGGCATTACATCATTAGGAAGGAGGATAAATATAAGTTTATATAAATTGAAAGATTCTCTCTTGTTTTGTTTGTTTAATTTGCATCGACTTCAAAATGTAAAATTATTAAAATTTTACAAATGGACTTTGACCACTTTTAAAATAAAGAGCTAATGCGTTGCAAATAATTAAATGATCTTATTTCAATTTGTAAGATGCGTTCAGTATAAAGTGCGGCAACATTTATTAATTTAAAACAAAAGAAATATATAAGAGGATAGAAAAAGAATTGTAAGTCAGACGTAAATAATTTTACAAAAAAATCTCACCTGAGGGGTTCGCATGAAGTGAATTTCGAACGGCACTCGTAACAAGTATTAGATCTGTAAACATTTCGTAACACGCTCGATGATGAATATCTTCTAATGTTTGTATTGCAATTGAACCAAAGTCATTAAACATTGCAAAATATATAGCTTGTACTAGTTCCACTAAAAATTGGGATGATAATGCTATCCTAGGTAAAGGCTTCGGCACTATAGATGAATTTGGATCATTGCCATAAGATGATCTGTGTGCATGGCCAGGTTTGGAGAAACCTTGATTGACTATCTGTGCTGCTATTCTACATAAATGGAAGAGAGCGGATTTTTGAATTAGACATAACTGTTGATTATAGGCAAATAATAGCGCTGTCATAACTTTCATTCTGTTCTGGGCATTTATTGACTCGATTTGAGGTAGTGGACCCCATTTTACATCTTTATTGCTATTTTCTTCCCATCTTCGAAGATCTGTGGCGTGAAGATTTTTTTCCTAGAAGAAATTTTAATTTAACTTTATTTAATACTTTATTAATAAGTTTAACTAACTTCATGATATATAGACGCTTGCGCTAATACCGGCATTCTAAATGATACAATTTTTTGATAGCCGTCTTCTGTGCTAACTTCTACATTGTAGATACTAATAAGAAGAGTTTCCACACTTCTACAGCTTTTTTTATCGCCCATTGCCACCGCATTTAGGTAAATGTATATTAATATTGGAATAAATTGTAGTGTAAAACGCTTTAATGCTTCCTCGCTTGACCGATAAAAGCTGTGGAATTGATTGCAGACAGAGTGAATAAGCTAACGAAAATAGAAAAGCAACATTGTTTATAATACGATACATAAAAAGGTTATTTTTATTACATCAGGATATTTTATTCTCTCATTAAATATAGTATAGAGAGCATCTGCTATTTCTTGATTGTTTTCATGCATGGAGGCAAATGTCCGCAGTTCTGATGGCTGTAGGGATTCATATTCTGATAACCAGTCTTGTACTATTGCTTCTGCCATACTTCATCTGCATACTGAAAAACAATAACCATAATATTATACTACTTTCATCTAGGTTTCTTGGCTTTATCAAAAAAATTTACAATATTTATAGCGCTGTTGTCTACAAAGAGTGTATCCACTAAACAAAAAAATTTGATATCCGTAAAAAAGCGGAAGGGCGTATTTAAGTTAGTTCAAAAGAAAATGTATGGAAGGGAGGGGGAGGGCAGGTCTATCTCTATCCCTCCAATCTATAGAAGTTTGAAGTTTTTGAACGATGAAATTAAACAGTTTTACATTTTCACGCATATTTTCTACAGTTTTAGTGTTATAGATGTTCTTAAGATCTCGGTAGACAGGTAATACAATGGCGTTAAAGACTGCGTATTTTTTTTGTTATGGAATTGATTTAAAAGAATAGATTTCAAAACTTAACTTTTGTGAAAAAAAATCAATTTTTGCATTTTCAACGGAGATAATTTGAAAATTTGCCTATAATTTTTTTTAACAGACTTCCCAAAAACAAAGAGGTTCTAAGTTCGGGGTGTATATTTTTTTCATGTATGACCGGCCATAATTTTGTAATGCATGGACCGATTTTGAAGATAATTTGTTTTTATAGAATATGATTGGAAAAAATTTGGTCCTAGGGTAGGGTGGGGAAGGGGCCTAACTTCGTAACGTGTGGACCAATTTGGATGAATTTTTTGGTGGGTACAGTATATTCCCCGATTGGTACCAATCTTCCTAGTGGGTTTGGAGGGAGAGGGGGGGTCACGGTTATAAATTTTGACCATTTTTACTGGATCCAAATTTTCTTTGAAGAGCTCCAAGCACCCAAATCTTCACTCTGAGAAGCACCCCCATACATTCAATTTTACAGGGTGTTTGACGGTGCGCTGAATGAAAGCGGTTCTACTCGCTAACCAGGCACGCTTTCTCCGACCTCATGCCCAGAAAGTCGCTTCATCCGAGAAAATCACCTTCGACCAATCACAATCTTTGTTCTCTCTTGCTTTCGTTGTCCCGCCTTCAGGAAAATCATCGATGTTTTTTGATTGTTTATACCACTACACCCACTTCTTAACGAACTTTTTTGACTTTTTAATCACTTTGGCTGCTGCAGCATACGAAAATTTAGGTCATTTTGTATGTGTGCACAAGAACACAGCCTCAAAGCACTTCGCGTACGCGAAACTCATTTTGACAAGCGACCGCACTCTTGAAAGTTTCGAGCGACACTGAAATTAATTAGTAAAGGCGTCGTAGCCCACTGATGGTACAATCGTACCGGAAAAGGGAGATAGAAATACCTTTCATTGTACTATACTGCAAGTTTCATTCAACAATTTCGGCTATTTACAGTCTCGGCGGAATCTTGCACTTACTAAGCCATGATCACACAGTTACTACAGTAGTGTGGGATTGCAATCCCTAAAGTGGTTGATGTTAATCCACATCACAATCCATTAAATATACCTCAATTGTCCGTGAGAACACTATCCCTTTAACATGTCCCGAATTAATAATACGTCTAAAAATTACAAACGGTTGAATTTGATTCAACGCTGAAATCTATTCCCAGAGTTGAAAATCACCTGCTGAGACGGTTCCTTTCCTTTAGTTGTTTTTTTTAAAATTTCTAAATAATAAATTACCAAAAATGTTTTTTAAATATTCTTAATTGGAGCTTACAATTTTAAAAGATAATATACTTTTTTCAAAAACTAAATATAAGGTGAAGATATAAGGGTGTACTGCAACGCAACTCATAAAATTCATTGATGTACAGGGTTCAAGATAACTTTCGATTCGATTATCAGAAATGAAAAAATTTTAAATAACCTACTTTCGTAAAAAAATTACCGTAACCTAACAGGGTTTTAAATTTTTTTTTATACAATATGGCTCTGAAAAATCACAATTTGCCACTTTGACCTAAGTGTAACTTCCTACACGGATAGGCAGTCACATTAACCTAACCTATGGCTCTGAAAAATTATAAATAAATTAAAACAATCGAAAACCATAATACATATTACAAATGAATTTGTGGTGACGAAAGAAATGAAGGAAGACGACAATGAGTGGTATACACAAGATCTTAAGAAAGCAAAAATAAGGAAAAAGGAAAGTTATGATAGAACAGTATTAACAGGACTACATATAGATTGGGAGAATTATATATATATTGTCGTAACTGATATACGAAAATGATAAAGGCTGTGGAAACAGTCAAAAAGATATGTGGAGGTATATTAAAAAATACGTTATGAAGCCCAATACAGAAATTATTAAAAGGATTAATATTTCAAATAAAATGTTAACAACAGACAGAGAAATATCTTAAAACTTGAACAAATTCTTTGTTGACAGCATAAACGAAATATCGGAATCAATACCACCTTCACAATATAATAACCATATTCAGCCGAGCGAAAATGTAAATTGGTTCAAATTGGTAAAAGTGGCAGTACTGAAAGAAATCATAGCGTGAATGAAGAAAAAACAGAATAACAATAGTTCAACAAAGATGATTTTAACAAGTTGGTAAATTAAGAGAGTGAAAAATACAATTAAATGTGAAGAGTTGACACCAATAAACATATTTGCAAAATTTGAAAAAAAAATCCTCGAGAAAGTAATACATAAATAGCTGGAAGCTTATTTTGAGTAAAATAAAATATTTGGGGAACAACAATCAGGATTTCGAAAGGGACTCCTGTGAGACTACGTTGAATTTTCTTTAATACAATGAAAAGAAGTAGTGGAAACCAACAAGAAAATAATAGCGATTTTTCTGGACTTCAAGAGAGCGTTCGAAACGGTGGATAGGCTAATTTTGTTGAGAAAGTTATACATGTATGGAATAAGAGGAAAAGAGTACAAATGGATCGAATCATACTAACTAGAAGGTATCAAAGAACAAAAAGGACTACAATAAAAAAAGCTGGAGATAAAATAGGTGTACCTCAAGGATCAGTTTTAGGAACAATTCTATTCTTAATTTATACCAAAGACATAACCTCTGTAGTACGAAACACGAAAATTCTTCTGTTTGCGGATGATGCGTTTATGTACCTAGCGTGTGATGATATTAAATGTGAAATATGATTATTAGAAAATGACCTTTTGTATTTGAGTGAGTGGTTGCGCTTGAACAGATTAAAATTAAATGTGTGTAAAACGAAATGTATGATAATAAATGGAGATTATAGTGATAGGGTTAAAATTAAAAATGATACAATAGAACGTGTGGACAAAATAAAATGCTTAACATAGATAAAAAGTTGAGTTTCAAAGAGCATGTAGATTATATTTGTAAAAAATAGGTTACTTACAAAGAATCAGGGACAAATTAATTCGTATGACAGTAATTCGAATAAACAATTCTATAGTCAGACCTCTCATTTTGAATATTGTCCAACCATATTATTTTTAAGTAATCAAAAAATGATGGATAGAATGCAAAAGCTCCGAAACAAAGCCATGAGAGTGATATTAAAGTGCAATAGATATATACGCATATGAGATATGATGAGTGTAAAAGAAAGATTGATTTTGAATGTATTGTTGTTTATATTTAAAATAAGGAATAATGTGTTACCGGAATATTTGAGTAGGCATTTAATCTATGTGGGAAGTATGCATCAATTCAATTTGGGAAATGTAAATGAATTTAGATTGATACATTGTAACAGAGCTAGAGACCAGAAGACACTATTGTATAAAGGTGTCAAAATGTTTAATAAGATAAAATTTGATAGAAATGAGAGAAATATTTTCAGATTTAAAAAGAAATCTATTGAAGTTATTAAAACAAAGCTTGTTGAATTATTAGAATAGATAAGGTAGAAATACTATATGAATTTTATATAATACTTAATATAAGACTAATAAATTTATGTTATTGTTATTAAAATCTTACCGAAATGTAGTTAAATCAATGGATAATTCTTTTATTAGCAAAATTATTTTTTAGTTTTTTATTTCTGATGGTCAAAACAAAAGATATCTTGTACCCCGTACACCAATGCACTTCGGTAGCTACATTGAGGAACGCCCTTTATATTCACATTAGTGATTACGTCCCACCGGACGTAATGGGACGTCATCCTTATACAGCTTTGGAAGACCATAGAGAATTGGTATTGAGGGATGGTTGTTCCTTAGCTTAAATGGCTCCCTTTTATCAAGAATTAAACTGGCATTATTTATTACTTTTAAAACTACTCGCGCATATTCTTCAATTTTCTAAGCAGTTTTTCATTTAATTTATTTAATCGGCTCTATCTAATACTGTAATAACATTACCTTTATCAACTTTACTTACGATTAAATTATTTATGTCAATTTTCTTTCTGATTCTATGTAACATTAAACTATCTGATATGGACTTATTTTTTCTGTTATTACTGATATTCATTAAAGAATTAACGCAATCCGCTAAAGGTCAAGAAAATCCTTTCTTGGTAAGTGATCAGATTGATTTCACAAATAAAAGTCCTCTTTTAGATAATCAATTTACAGTTAGCTTGACATCCACATAAATTGTAATTATAATTGTATAGAAATTTTAATGTAATAGTATCTCTTGTTTATTTTATTGAGTTTAACAGTACACTCTGTCTGAACCGCTTGGTAGTTCATAGATTTTCAAATTAGCAGAACTTTCAGTTGAAGCTTTGAAAATGTCCCGATAAGACGAAACGCCTCAGCTCGGCCAGACAACCTGTCCTGCCCGACATTGGAGAACTACAGCGGCACCAATACATCACCGGAACCTCGGGCGAAAACAAGGACAAGCAATACTAAGACTAGGACACACTCGACTAACTCACAAATACTTAATTACAAAAACATCGAGATCGAGATGCACAAATTCTCAACAAACGTTGACAGTGAAGCACCTTTTAAAGAACTGTGAAATAACACGACAAAAATTCAAGCGAGAACCTCCCGAAATAGCAGACCTGTTAAATCCACAAAGACCACAGACACTACTAGGCCGTTCAGAGATCCTAGAAATAATACAAAGAATATAAAGAGCGAGAATGGTTTGAAGAATTAGTTATTGGAATATCTTAGGTTAGTTTTAAAATAAATATATTTAGTTAAATTAGATAGAATAGCCAGTAATTTGTCTGAATTATAAACAAGTAGTCTAGAAACTTAATTGTAATAAAAAGTGTAAATTAAAAAAATAATAAAAATATATACATATATAGATATAAGTAGATATAAATTAAGTACCGTGGTAAGGTATAGACCTGTTTAGTTTAGATTAGTGCGCCATATGGGTGAAAGCTTGAGTGCGCTTAGGCCTAGGCTAAGCATTTATTGTTTACTCTAAACGTTAATAAATAAAAATAAAAAACAAAAAAAGATAGAATAGCCAGAAATTTGCTTGAATTGTTAACAAGTAGCCTATTATTCATTCATTCATTTCATTTATTAGCAAAATATAACTGCTCTTTTACAACAACATATAATTCATTCATTCATACCTTAAAAAAACATTACCTCAAACTCTTTCTTAATCACAAACCAATACATTCCACTTACTCTTTATAAATTCTATACAATATCTCTTAAATCTAACTACATTCATATCACTGCTTTCATATCTTAACCCATTGTACATTTTAAGGCCCTTATAAATTAAAGAATTTTGTGTCCTAACTGTGGTAAAATTTACTACCTAAACTCATTCACTTTTCTTAAGCAATACGGCTGCACTTCACTTGTGTACATCAGATATTTACTCAGATACAAAGGCAATAATCCATTCTTCATTTTAAAGATTAACAACAAATCATTTAACACAATCTTTTCTCTTACACTCATCTACTTTAATCTGAAGTCATTAAAGTGGATGAGTGTAAGAGAAAGGATTGTGTTAAATGTTTTGTTGTTAATCTTAAAAATGAAGAATGGATTATTGCCTGGGTATCTGAGTGATTTCACTTTATTAGGCGCATATTTATTAAACGAAGAATTGCTCTCATTCCCTTATTCTGAAGTTTCTGTAATCTATCCATTATTCCACTGCCAAGTAAAAATAACACAGACGAACAGCACTCGAAATCCGGTTTTATTATAGGCATATTGCCGTAAGCAGACTTTCATATTCTTTTTCAAAACACCAATCTTTTTACCAATTTTCCCACATATATAATCCACATGCTCTTTGAACTTCAATTTGTTATCAACTATTACACCCAGATACTTGAATTTTTCCACTTTTTCAATATAATCACTATCCATTTTTAAATTACCCTCATATTCATAATTGATTGTCATAAATTTGCTTTTTCTAAGGTTCATTCTTAAGCATCCATTGCATTCACACTCTCACCAATATAATATACCCCAAAACATACAATAATGCGTCATCAGCAAATAATACAATATTTGCACCATCCATTACACTCTTTATATCATTAATGTAAACAAGAAATAGTAGGGTACCCATCACAGAACCTTGTGGCACTCCCGCATTTACTGCCCTTCTCTGAGACATCGTCTTGTCGCTGCATACTTCCTGACAAATAACTATCAAACCATGCCCATTCCTTTCCTTTTACTCCATACTTTTTCAATTTTCTCATTAAAATATCTCGATCTATAGTTTCGAAAGCTCGCTTAAGGTCTAAAAATACCGCGAATACTTTTTTTTCTTTGCATTGCATCCTTCTTTTTTAGCAGGACCAAATTTAGGGTCGCACTCACAAAAGGGTCCTCTTCTAAAGCCTGACTGCTCACTAAATATTAGTCGATTTCATTCTAAATATTCCTTCAACTGCAACTGAACAACTTTCTCCAAAATCTTTTCATAGGTTTCAAGCGTGTTTATTGGTCTGAGTTCCTCACATTTCCTTGTATTTCTAACTTTTTCTACGGGTATAATTACAGTTTCCTTCCATCCTTCTGGAAAATGACCTTGTTGCATTGATTAATTTATTTTTTTCAGTATCACGGGGCTAACCAGCCCCCAACAATCCAGCATCATACGAACATCTATCTTATTTGTTTCTCTTTTATTTTTCATCCCCAAACATATCTTTCTTAATTCATTTATACTTATCTCTTTGAATACCAATTCGTGTTCAACTTGTTGCAATATGTCTTCATATTGTATTGCCTGTATAGATGCACTAATTTCTTTCACACTATCCACAAAGTACTCGTTAAACTTCTCCGCAATTTGCGCTTTATCTCTTAACATTTCTTCCTCAAAGTATATTTCCTTAATTTCAGGAATATTTTCTTTTAGTACAAATTTTTTTAAATTTCTTCACATTTCCTTTTGACTGTTAGGAGTAACGATCCACTGATTTATATTGTTTCACTTCTCAGTTACTATTTCATGTCTGTAAATATTTCTGACCATCTTATACTTTTCCCAATCACTCTCGTTATATGATAAGCTATCTGATACGTCCTTATTTCTTAATTTTAATAGTGTAAATTAAAAAAAAACAACAATGCAAAACATATAATACCCATAGACCTGTTAATAAAATAGTTAAGACTAGTGCGCCATATGAACGAAATCTCGAGTACGCTTAGGCCTAAGCTAAGCATTTATTGTTTACTCTAAGCGTTAATAAATTAATAACAAAACATTATTTTCTCAATTGCATTTTATACTTCAATTTGACCGAATTTAATTTACACCCACACATTCAATGCAAAAACCATTTTAAAGGGACTGTTGACAACACGCCGCAATCTAAACAGATATACAAAACCTAATTAAACTAGCAAACGAAAATATTATACCAACGAAGTTAATTACGATACTTGGCCAAAGAGGATAAGAAATTACATAATATTCAAGGTTAAAAGAAGGTAAAATCGTGTATAGTAGCATTTTGCCAAATGTAAACTCTATCAGCACTTTTAAAGATTCTTATTCTTTTGTCAAAAGCCAATGTTTTTTTATTTTAGAAATCGATTTTATGAAAACCTTAATAAACTCCCAAAAGTAATATTTTAGAATTTGAATTATTGCTCAGTAATAAATCATCAATTCCCAACACTGTAATGAATAAGTTGAATCATAATTAGAAAAAATATATTAGTATAAAATAAACCACAGGGTAAAGTTTGGCAAACAAAACTGAAGTGAAATATTTTCAGAGTATAATCTCTGACATAATTGTAAAACCCAAATATTTGAAAATATTACTAAAAACTTACGTTTCCTACCTAAGAAAACACAGCTATCTTGACAACCAAAGTGACAGTTCTCAAAATGTCCAAAAATGAATTACCAACCTGACAACATGTAAAATTAATTTACGATGTTGCCAAGTCATACTATTATCGTAAGATTGGAAAACGTTAGATTTAAGTAATTAACATATTATTTTTTGAAGTAATGTTAGACCATCTTAGTTACTTAGCAATTCCCGAGCATAAAAACTGTACTTGTGTCTCTCGTTTAATATCCGAAATTAGCGAAGACAACTTCGTGCAGTTTAATCAGACAAATCTGAGCACGGACTACGGAGTGAAACGAACACAGGCTACGAATTCGAATCTGAACGAGGTTTGCTTTTTTCCTTTTTTTTATCTTGCGAACACTGCTTTTTGACATTTCGTTTTCGTTATAGAGCCTGCTAATTCTTGAAATTTGTGAGCAGGAAGGTTTTCATTTTTATAACCATGTCGGCGTTATTATATATAAATAAAAAGGCCTTGCAAACCTTTATAACACAAGCCGTGAGGAACTCAAGGTGTATATCAACATCTCAGAAAAATAGGGAAACCGCTGCCATTTCTCAAGTAGCTGAAAAATCCAAAGCTGAGACTGCTACAGCAAAAAAAAATTGGGTGAGTTATGGATTCGATTATAAAACTGAAGCCGAGGACAAAAGCTCTGCGAAGGCATCTTTCTTCTTCTCTGTTACTCTTTGCATTGTATGGGGAACATTCGTATGGGCATACTTGCCTGATACCCAAAACAGAGATTGGGCCCAACGAGAGGCCTACCTGGAATTGCGACGTCGAGAAATAGCAGGAAAAGATTTAGTCAGTCCAAACTATGTTGATCCTAGCAAAATAAACCTTCCATCTGACGAAGAACTAGGCGATACAGAAATTATTATTTAAATATACTTAAGTGTTATGTAACCCTCAGAACTTTGTAAATAAATATTGAAATGATGAGAACAATTTCTTTGCAGTTGTCAGGTAATGTTTATATATTTTTTCGTTGCCAATAGTTTCTACAGTTATTTACTTTGTGCTTAAATTAATTCCTCAATTAGTCTGTTGCATTCAATCGCGTTTTCACAAAAGTGCTGTTTTGAAGCGGTCGTCATCAATAACTCGGTCGAAAATGTTCGGGATTATAGTGGCTTTCGTAAAGCTTAGGCGTTTTTGTATTTTAAAGATTTTGACTTCTTCAAGTACCCTGAATGCAAACATTTTGTAGCAGAAATTTAAACGTAGTTCCTGGTCGAAACCAAAATTGAATTGCAACCGAAACCGGCCCTTTTATAAAATGAATTTACTTACTATTGGTTATGTACAGCGTTCATTTTTAGCATAGCACAAGTTCAACATGTAATAAAAAAAAGGTAAAAGAAATAATAAAATTTGTTATGATTACTTTCTGAATATTTCCAGTTCCCGTAACCTCTTGTCGGGCATTGGAAGGGGGAAGAAATTCACCCAATTTGAGACAACGATTGCAAGTGGACCTACAATTTGTAGATTCCGAACCAAAAACAATTTCTCTTCAATCCCCATGCCTTTTTTATCGTGATCTGTTATCAGCAGAAAACAAGCATGCTTTGCTGCCGGTGGGATCCGAACATGGGCCGTCAGGGTTGTACGGCCGACACGTTATCACTTACTGCATCGTCGACTTAAGGCGAGAGAAAACAGGAAGATGGTAAACTGTTCCACATACGTGTTATTCTGCTTAGGAAGTATTCGAAAAATCTAATGGTACTTTCAAATTTGATCTGGAGTGTGTAGGTGTGGGAGCGGCTTCAAGGTATTGCATACCATTCCAATCCCAAAACTTACTGTTTCAAAACCAACACTGACCGTTTCATTTTCAAAATTGCTATTGTCAACTACAAAACTGGCTGTGAGTTTCAAGTCAATTTTTAGTTGATTAAGTCAGATTTATAATTTCATTGGTTTTCCAGGGAGAAGATACAAATTTCCCAAATACTGAGGCCTGAAAGGCCCGTTGTACGCCACCTTTTTGGCAGCGTTCCCGAAAATCCACTGCCGAGCCAACTAACACTCATAAAGATTCTTATAATGGCTTTGTACCCTATCCTATTAACTTCTATTAGATCTTTCCACAAGTTACTTCCCATGATTCTAAATCTTTTTTGCGTTAAGGCCGGGCATTGACCGAGAACGTATACAACGGTTTCGGCTTTAAATCCGCAACTTCTGTGAAGGCTGAAGTTTGATACTTCTGAGCCAGCAAACGTGCATGGCCTGTCACTAGGCCTACACAAGTTTTCAGTTGGGCCTTATTCAATCGGTTTTTTTTATACAAATGCATTGAGAGTTCCCCAGAACGCTTCAAGATCTTTAGCGAATCCCTCCCAACTCTCTTTAGGCTTCGTAGCCCATTCCCAGATTTCTTTTTTGATTTCCTGGATAGGGATATACAACTTGATCATTGTTAAAGTTTCTCCGTTGTGCTCTTTTGCGCCAGATCGTTTGCTTTTTCACTGCCTGTGATTCCAGAGTGCCCCGACACGTACGTAAGGTGACCTCACTTTGCTGCCCTAGTTTTCCTAGGATCTCTTTTCATCCCTCTAACGTTTTGGATTTCACCAAGACATTTGTCAGTAATTAAATAGACGCCTGAATCTCTGTAAATATTGCTATTATTAGCCTCCTTCTCTATATCGCTGCAATTTCACACTGAAGAACAGAGGAGGAACTATACACTCTTTGCCATATCTCTAGGTTTAGTTCTTCATATGTCACTCCAAAATCATTCACACTCGTTTTTTGGGCCATCTGTTCAATTGATATGGTATTATCCTGATCTCTCTTCATCGTAAGCTTCGTGGTTTATCCCTGTAGATGTTGATATTTACGAGGGTCGCTCAGAAAGTAAATTTAACGCCGCTCTTGGTGGGAAGGTAGAACTATGTGATTTTAGGGACGTGTTCTCTCATCTATTCTGATCAGTTTAGTGCGTCGCAGAGTCTGGTTGTTCGATTGTTGCGTGTTCTATAACATTTTATCATTTTATTTTTTTAGTTGGCCGAAAAAAATCGAAGCAGAGGTGAATGTAGTCGATCTTCCATTCGAACTTCAACTGCGTAAAGTACTTGTACTTCGTCGTTCACATTTGGACGCAAATTTTTTCGGAATCTCCATGATAAAATGATTTAAAATACGCAACAATCGACCAACTAGACTCTGCGATGCATTAAACTGATCAGAATGGATGAGAGAACACGTCCCTAAAATCTCATAGTTCTACCTTCCCACCAAGAGCGGCGCTAGCATCGTTAAATTTACTTTCTGAACGACCCTCGTAATTTTACTATATATGGTGGAGGTCACGTTTTTATCCTCCTTCGTTGAGTTCACCGTATGTCTATGCACAATGGCTTAAAGTGCTTAGTTTTCTTATATGCGTCCTTCTGTGTTGTGTGAATATATATTGCTGGCTGGCGTGACATTATTAATTTAATATTGTCTGGCATTGTTGGCAGTATTCACTGGGGCTCCATCGTTTTGGTAAAACATTGCTCTAAGATTATCCAGAGGGATTTTCTCTAATTGATTTATTTAGTAGTGTATTTCCCAAAAAGTTCGCATAAGTTTGACTTTTAAGCACATGCGGCAAAATGAATGGTCCTTCTAAATAATACCAGCCCAAACATTGGCTCAGAATTTGGGCTGGAAGGTCTGCTTGTCCTATGTGGGTTAGTATCCGACCAGGTATGGAGGTTGTTGGTGGAAGTTTGTGATACCATCCCCGGTGAACGGCGATTCATCTATAAACAGAATTCGGTCCAGAAACGCCCTTGGACTAGGATATGATTATATGAACGTCACCCTGCTGGATGAATAGCCCTCCAAACTTGAACTGAAGACACTCCTAGTCGTCTTGTGACTCTTCTGGGGTTTCTTTCATGGTCTTGCCTGACCAGGGCGATTATTTGCTGGTCGACGTCGGCAAAACCTGATGTTTCAGATCGCAATTCCGTTCTGTTTGAAGTCACATTTCCGGTTTCTCTTAACCTTCAGAAAATCCACGAAGATACCCCTCTTTGGGATGCACGTCGATTAGGGAATAATCCCCTTTCATATTACAGTATAGCTGGTTTTTCGTTTGAGTCTGCTACACAATGTAAATTAAATCCGCGTATTCCGCAAAAGTAAATTCTGAGAATTTAAAATAATTTTAGCTTAACAACACCCATAGGAACTGTTTATCAAGTATGAATCGATAAATATAGAGCTCCCAGCAGTTCGGTGGAATCAACCGCGCCCTGCAAGCAATCGAAGGCAAAAACAACTCTGGAGTTGTCGCGTTTACCGTGAAGGGACTCCAATGAAATAAGCTTTAATCGGTTAGCGTAGGGAGGAAGCCGAAGAGGATCGATCCAAGGAAGGCCGCGAAGGGCAAATCTTACTAATCTACGCTGTACACCCTCAATACGATTATTATGAGTCGCATAAAAAGGAGACCACACAGGACTAGCAAACTCCAAAACAGGTCTCACGAACGTAAAATAAAGTTTAGTTATATGGGTCATCAAACTCCTTAGACCATCGCTTGACAAAGCCCAGAGCAGAATTAGCTTTGTTTACAATAGTGTTGATATGGTCGTCAAATAAAAAGGTTGTATTTAGCACAACCCTAAATCTTTGTTCTTGTCAAGTCTGTTCAGAAAACCACCGTCTAAGATGTAATTAAAGCACACTGGATTCCTTGATCGAGAGAACGATATAGTAGTGCAACACCAATTATGAGAGGCGTCTAAGAGTATAATTTTTTACACTTGAAATAACGCGGAAAATTTTGGCGTCATCAGCGTAACATAGAATTCTGGAATTAGGAAGAATTAAGGATTGATGTAAATGATAAAAAGCAATGGTCCTAGATGGTTGCCTTGAGGAACACTGGAGGTGGTACAAATATCATTAGAAAGTGCACCTCGAAATAGATAGAATAGATCAGATAGATAGGAACGAATCTAATTAACAAAAATAAAAGAGACAACTTACGAACAAGAACAGTGCGGTTAATTCTATCAAAAGCCTTGCTAAAATCCGTAAAAATGTAGTCGCCCTGCTTGCCATCTTCAATGGCAGAAATACAGCAATTAGAGAATTCCAGCAAGTTAGTCGTAGTAGATCTACCCTTCATAAAGCCATGCTGAAAGGAACACAGAAAAGGTTTGCAGTTTAAGTTAAGAGCATTGTACACCAGAACCTCACAAATTTTAACAATAAAATATAAAGGATTTTCGGATTTCGGAAAACACCACAACCAATAGATAACTTAAATAAGTGACAAAGTATAGGAACCAGGGACAAGCGACAGTTTTTTACAACGCAAGTAGGGATACCATCAGAAAACTATCAGCCAAACCAGAAATATGCTTTAGGAAAGCATCCTTGTCAAACACTAGGTCTTTGGTTTCAAGAGTAGTCGGAGCAAACCTCGTCATATGAGTAAAATCCTTATCACTAGTATCACAGTCTGTAGTCAAAAATGCGGTGCTTAAAAATTTGTCAAATAGGTTGGCAGTCGTCAGGGGGTCGTCGCTCTCGACATCACCAAAATCAACACAGAAGGGTAGCCATCACAATTGAATTAGAATTTACGAACCTCCAGAACTGTTTAGGCTCAACAAGCAAAGTCGATTTAATTCTTTCCAAATAATCAGAATAAGATATATCATGTGCAGAGCAAAATTGGTTGCGTAACATGGAGTAACAAAACCGTTGCCGTTCACGAAACTATTGAGCCAAGGCTGATATGAACGTGAACCAAGAGACCTTGAAACAAGAACACAATTAGCAAAGCAAACAGAAAGAAAATCGTAAAATAATTTAACAGCTCTATCGATGTCACGCTCATTTAGTACATTCGTCCAATCACAGGCAAAAAGCCAATTGTTAAGTTTAGATTAATCAGCCTTGCTCAAGTTATAACAAAAATTACTTGTCAGAAGATGCCGTCAATGCAGGATCAAAACCAAAAATGATATGTGGTGCTGGATGATGACGAGATTCAGGAACCAAGGGAGATAGACAGTGCAATACGACAGTAATCGAGCAGTCAGATTAGAACACCAAATCCAGAAATTTGCCCGAGTAATTCATCACGTCACAGGCCTGTGATAAACCGTAAGAGGCAATGGAATCCGTGAAGACCGGAACATACTGTGGGGCAGCCGAAAAAGATGGTAGCAGGCAATCCTTATCCAAGGAGCGCTCCCAACCGACCCAAGCCATTTTTCAATCTCCAAGAAGCATAAGGTCATCCGACATAAGCAGCAAATCAGCAAGTCATTCGACACAAGTAGACATCAACTCATAGTAATCAGAGGGCGATCTAGGTTGAATAGAAACCGTGGCAATGTAAACGTTTTTTTGTGGAATTAAACGATTTAGCTACTGTAAAACAAGATATGCAGAGAAATTTATAAAGCTAATGAAGATTTTAGTGAATAGACTGAACATTTGTATTTGAAATACATCTCTTAACTAATCGGTCTATCCTGGAAAGCCCAACAGCGTTTCAATATCCGGATGCTGCACTCTGTTAAAAAATTAGAAGGGCGAATTATTCTCTCTGTAAGTATATTTTTGGGCGTTCCTAAAATAACATCTCCATTCTCATATGAAGCATTTTACTTTTCTTCTCAGGATTAATAAAATTTATAGCATTTAAATATGTTACACGATAATTTATAAAACAATGCCTTCCATTTTGCCAGTCTAAAAATATTAGAATATTTAATTTTTCAAATAATATATCTAGTTTTGACCAGGAGCTATGTTTTGAGAGTGAAAGCCTTCTAACGTTTGTGTTGGTATCGTAGTGTTAACGGTAATTGCCGGCATACCAGGCAGCGATATAGGTGTTATCAGAGATGTTTGTTGCACTTGCGGATATGATGAATAAGTTTGCATTTGTGGTTGAGAAAAGTTTACATTTGTATTTGCCGGAAAATGAGACGGTGCTATATTTCTAGGATAACTCAAAGAGATTGGATTAACTTGATTAGGTGGAGGTGCCTAGAAAGATGTATTAAGAATGAGTAAAAAAAAATGTATTATAAATTTTACCATTCCTCCCCAAACATGGGTACTAGGAGGCGTCGTTTGTGGGGGCGCATTACCCAAGCCAGGCACATTTGTAATAGAAGATGGAGGTGGTAAACTGGTAAATTGTTGCGGAGAATACATGGGAATCTGTGCAGTTGCCGATGTCATCGCCACATTTACTATGAAACAAGTTTGATATGGAAAAAGTTTTTTCATTTTTTAATTAACTTACCATCATTGGTTATTTGTTGAATACTGGATGTAGGGGTATTTGGTTGCCTACTGCTTTCCACATTTGTTGGCGTGTTTATTTCCTGTCCAAGTCCGCTAAAAAAGTGACTAGACGTCGGAACTGTGCTGACGGCAGAAGTATCAGCAATATTTCCTGTACTAGACATCGGTTGTATTGAAGTATCTTCCAGATTTTTGGTAATATTTTCCATATTCGCTGTCATTACAATACTGGGGGTTGTTGCAGAAGGAACACTTATTGGCGTGCTTACAAATGAAGTACTAATAGTGTTACTTGCAGAATGGGATACTGCTGGCGTGGAGGAGAACGTGTTTGTTAAAGGTGGAACATATGGTAACGGAGAATTTATTTCTGCTGCAGACTTTTCATCTGACTTCCCGTTTCCCGGTGGAGATATTATATGTGATTTCACATCTACAGAGGGAAAAGCTCTAATCGGTATTCTGTGCAAATAACCATATCCTATTCCACATCCTAAACTTCCTTCTCCACCCCATTTCGAATTGGGTTTGATGGTAACTTCCCTACAAGCGTCATCGTCTACATTGTAAACGTACATTTTCAAGTTTTGTCCTTCGTGCGTTTCAATTAGTGTAAATAAATCATCACTTTCATGTTTAATTGCATCTGCCCCAATAATATAATCAGTAAATGCCCTGAGACCAGCAGCTTCTGCAGGGGACGACGGATGTACTTCCTAAAAATTTCCTACTATTAAAAATAATATTATAATATGAATAAATACGTTTTACCAGAATGTGCCAAACGTTTTCATTTGCCCCTTCAAACGAACAAAAACGAATGCTTACACCAAGAAGTCCCTGCCCACCCCATGATGTGCTCGGTGTTATTGATATTTCTCGAACAGATTGAGTCTTACTGCTATACACCGTCATCTTAATAACTTTGTCAACGTTGGATTTCAGTAGATTTTTTAATGTATCATTATCTTGATCTAAACGGGTGCCACTAATTGATACAATAAAGTCAAAAAAGGCTTCGAGTCCAGCTCTCTGTCCAGGTGAGTTTTCTTGAACCTATAGGCTTCCAATATTTATCAAAATTCTCACAATAAATTTGGCTTTATTATACCCGCAAAACATGATAACCCTCAGTTCCTCCTCCTGGCACTTCGATGCTATGACCAGAACCCATGTCAGTTTTTTAAACTATATTATTTGCTTAATTCTAATAACAAAAATACGTGGCACTGAAATTCGTGACAACCAACATAAATGACATTGTCATTACTATGCGTTCTAAAACTATCAACTATAACCAAAATACTGAAGTTGGAATCAATGTTTCGGGCGAATTCAATATTCAATTCACAAACCCACTACTTTAAATTTAATTTGGAAAGCAGATTAAATTGGTTGCAGTTCAATTAAAATAACCGTTATTTTATTTATATGATATTTTTCAAATGAAATTCGCATTTATTGAAGGAAATAGATTTTGGCGCATGTAGTCCTCCTCTTTTTATAGGGTGTGGTTGCCTACCTATTTAATTTTAAATATATAGTGCTGCAAAAACATCATAAATAATTCAACGTTTAAATTGAACTGTTGCCAACTTAATCTTCCGGGTATGACAATTGTTGTTGTAAGGCCCGCTCGGTACCAGGGTTGGTTTCCCGAATAGGCTAAAGCTGCGCCTGGCCACTGCAGGGTATTCATACGTAATGGGGTCTCATCATCCTCCAGACAGAGTCTGCAGGTGTATTCGATTGCTCTGCATATGCTTACCAGGTGCTTCTTCAGCTGACTGTGGCCGGTAAGCAGGTCAGCCAGAGTTCTAACATCCGACCTGCTCAGATTGAGGAGCTCCCTGGATATATCCGGCGACGGTGAGAGCATAAGCTTAGAATAGATACTATAGATACATATCTATACTATGGCATAAGGCTCCTTGAGTGAGCGTGCCCCTCAATGTTCTTCCAATACAACCTATGCTCCTCACTTGCACGGTTTACTATCAGCCTTTTAGCCGTGCAGAAAGGAATTCCACAGACCGGCTCTGGTCCTATGAAAGGCGTATTGGACCCTTCCTAGCCAGTTCATCTGCCTTTTCATTCCCCGTGTAACCCTGATGTCCCAGTATCCAGATCAAGTTGACTTGATTAGTTCTACACAGCTCCTTTGGCACCACACCTGCTTAGATCTGGTGGTAGATGAAGCAATTGCTTTAATTGCAGTTTGACTATCCGAGAAGATTAAGATAATTTTGTTCTTATAAGCCTTAGAACATAAAGCTAATCAGGAATGGTAGGAAAACATCTGCATTTCCCTTTCTGTAGAGGTGAGGGTTTTCTATGTGTTTGTAAACCATAACAGCAGTCAAATTTGCCTAAGCATCACATTATGTCTAAGCATCACATACGCTGGGCCCGGTCCAAAATCTTCTGGTTTCTGCCCACTTCCATAGCTTTCCACCAGACTATCGCTCCATGTGTTATCATGGGTCTGATTACACATGTGTATATCTTTTTTATAATATAGGGTGATAGTCCCCATACCTTACCTATAGCATCTCTTACCGCTTTGTTTTTCTTCTCGTGAAGGTGCATAGCCCAATTTAGTTTCCCGTCCATCAGCACACCTAGAAATTTGACCTCATTCTTTAAGTTTAATCTACACAAGTTACACGCACAACAAGTTACGAAGAGACCTTTATTCGATAGGGATTCAAGTAATTTATCAATCACTATCAGCCATAAGAAAGGTGAAAGTATCCCTTCTTGTGGAGTTCCTCTATTTACCCGCGCCGTCAGTTGTTCATTAACAAAACTTGTAATTATGATTCGGTCTTCCAGCATGGACTTGATCCATTTGATTGTACTGTGATCAGTCCCCTTCTTCCTCAATCTATTGAGAATCTTATCACTGTTGAAAGCCTCTTCTATATCAATGAAACAGCCTAACGCTACTTCTTTGTACCTTAATGCTTTTTCCACTTGATTTAATAGCCTGTGTAGAGCGCAATCAACCGATCTACCTTTCATATATGCATGTTGATAACTTTATAGTTGGTTTATGCCTATCTGGTTCCTTACTTCCCATTCTATGAGTCTTTCTAAACCTTTCAGTAGGAATGAGGTAAGGCTGATTGGTCTATAAGCATTAGATGTGCTATAGTTCGTCTTGTTTGGTTTGGGCAGAACTACTACCTTTGCTACTGTCCAGTTTTTTAGGTTACTGAATTTAAGACACACTCTAAAAAGTAGGACGAGTTTGTTCCATAGTTTGTTCAAAGTACACAGCCTCTTCGCTTGCTCCTCTTCCATTCCAACTTGGGATCTTCAAGGAGTAGCGTCTTCCATCATCGATTCCCCCTCCACCAGGGTACTCCCCGGGAAGCCATTTGTAATCAGCAACAGCTGTAAATTCACAGTAAACATTGGAAATGGTTTTCCTCCACTGAAAGTAAAATTGTACCCATATGAGATAGCTTCCAAGCCACTCCATTTTAATACATCTCAGTGATGTAAACGTACTGACTGTTTTGTTTTATTTCAAAATGATTATTATTATTCTTCTACTTTATTTTTGGCAGAATCGACGATTTCCCGATTTTTGTAGAATCGATATTTTAACGCTCCGATTTTTGTTGGACCCTACTTGCTTGACATTTATGAGACAGCATGAAATATGTCGTGGTGTGTGTAGTATGCTCAGTTCGCTTCGAGTTTGGTGTTTTTATTATCAAGTGTAGGCTAAAAATCACTAAATCTGTGGCTTTAACTAAATTGGAATGGCTGAACAGAATGAAAAATTACTGCAGGAGCTACTGAAACATAATGGGAATAATAAATGCGCGGATTGCGCCAGCAAACGTAAGTATCGTGAAACGTTTTACGAGTGAAAATCATTTTCGCTAAGTCGCATATTGACAAACCAAGCCTTGGGGGGCGGGTTTTCGTTCGGTCAATCTTTGATTTGTTGGTGTGCGTTTACGATATGTATCGTACGCGAAGTTTTACTATTTCATTCATCTGAATGCGTTTTTACTACGAGATTGCAAGGGTTAATGCACGATTCAATAACTTTTGTATGAGCTTCGCAATTCGCATCACCGTGGATGTGCTTTATCACTCGATACGAGCTTGGCTCTAGGCTCTGCTAGAAAAGTTCAATGTGTACCGTAAACAAATTCGCCCTGCAGTAGTCAAACTCGTTATTTTACATGCTTAGACAAATAATATTAATTTTTGATAAATTTTAGTTATTTTTTATGTTAAATTAATAATACTTTAAATAATAGCTACTTATCTTTCCTTTCAGACGTTGAGTGGGCTTCTTATAACATTGGCATCTTTCTATGTACCCGCTGTGCTGGTGTTCATAGGGCCATGGGAGCGCACATATCAAAAGTAAAACACCTAAAATTAGATAAGTGGGAAGATAGCCAATTAGAAAGGATGAAAGAGGTTGGAAATATGCGAGCCAAAATGAAATATGAGTACCGAGTTCCGCCGTGTTACAGACGACCTTGCGAGGACGATCCACAGTAAGAATTGAGAATTTTAGGAACATTTAAAGGAAGTGCCTATTTGCACTTATCGTTTACCAGTGTATCTCGGCGTCACACACATTCGGATATATTCGGGTTTACGGGTATTCCCAACGGCTGAAAATATCCGGATAGTTTGCTATCCGGATTATCCGAGATAATTGGGATCCGATCCGAACTATCCGGATGCAGACTAAGCAAAGAACCTTGAAACTTTCCTTTAGATTGCATTTTTTCATTAGGAAAATGGAAATTTCATCGAACAAACTAAAAATAAGATAAATTGAAACATTTGACACTCCACCACTATTTGCTCAACACACCTCGGGTGGATGGTAGAAATTCACCACCCACCCACGCAACCACAATCCAAAAAAAAAAATTTGATTGTTATTTGTCTATTTGTTAAATCCGTAAATCAGCCAATATGACATTCTCAGATTTATTTAAACCATTATCCGATAAGTTAGTCAAATGACAAATATAATTAACCTATTCGCAATTATATTTAACCCATTAAGAAATGAGGTTAACCTTTGAACAAATATATTTAAACTTTGATCGAAAGATTTTAGACCCTTAAAAGATATATTTAAACCTTCAACGAATGAATTTAACCTCTTAACAAAAATACTTAAACATTTACCAAATAATTTTAAACTTTTAGAATATATATTTAACCAAAATGTTTTAATCTAGTAACTTCATATACTACGAAACTCTACTGAGTTCATTATACTGTATTTCTACGCTTTGTTATGCTTATTATAATCTGTTCCAAAAAGATTGGCAGTACACGCTCTTATGGACTATTGCTGTCTGCTTTATTTTCACATCATTTTCCTATGCATCCATCCCCCTGCCTCAGCACGATGTTGCCACGATTTCAACTCAGAACATTTTCTGATTTTTCCTCGTGGACGCGGGTTGCCATATCAAACGCATGTAAATAAAAAAAGTTTCTTGATGAACCCAATACCATTCATTACTTTTTTTTATTAACAGCTGTGCAACATTGAACCAAAAATATATACATACACCCAGCGCCAAAAAACCCTCGCAGTTAATATTTTATAAAAAGTCGTTAACTTTTCCCGTTTAACTGGAGCTGAAATCGTGAACTAGCATGATATTTGGTTTCATACAGGCAATTACAGAAAAATATTCATGTACCAGTCCTCAGTACTTATCTAGGTATTGAAGTGTTCAAAGTGAAAAAACTATGAAAAAGTATAAACAGTTAAGTATTGAAGTAAAGTCGCGTATAGCCACTTTGGCTGAATGAGGGTACAAGAAACGGGAAATTGTGCGTCGTATTGGGTGCAGTGAGTGGACTGTTCGATGAATTTTAAAAAAATATGAAGAAACTGGTAATTTGAGAAGAAAAAGAGCGGGAGACATTGGGTCACTACAAATTTGGAAAATATCATTTGAAGCTGAACTGCTTGAAAAGCAGATTTCTTCCTGCGACAGTTCATCAAAAGGAACTAGCAGAAATTCAAATGTGAAAGAATAGAAGACCGTGTAGTGTTAGAAGAGAAGGTTAAAGAAATGGGCCTACCTGCTCAACGGCCCGCGAAAAAGCCTTTACTTACAAACCAAATGAAAAAGAAAAGTCTTGAATGGTGTAAAGAACGCGAAAATTGGACTTTGGATGACTGGAAGAAGATAGTCTTTTCCGATGAATCGAAGTTCAATTTGTTTGGACCGGATAGCACCTTGAAATTAAGACGGAGACAAGGAGAACAAGATTGCATCCAACCCAAAGTGAAACATTCGGCCTATTTTATGGTCTGTGGAGCTCTTACGGCGTATGGTACAGGTTATATTATTACGCTAAGGGGACACATCAATGCCGAAAAATATCGGGAAATAATTGATGAAGGTGTTACACCGACCATTGAAGAGCTAACGGCAGAAGTTCCAGAACCAATATTTCAGGACGAATCCGCAACCTGTTATCGGGCTCGCTCTATAAGTATTATTACTCGACAAGTTTATAAATAATATTTTACCGAATAATATAAACTGTTTCCTTTCTGCAGATTCAAAATTACAAGGAGAAACTTGGCATAATATCGCTTTCGTGGCCGGGAAACAGTCCGGACCCGAACCCGATCGAAAATTTTTGGGCCATCATGGGGAAAAATATCAAAGAAAAAAAACCACTGAGCTTAAAAAAATCTAAAAGAAATCATATTTGATGTGTGGGACAACGAAATAAATTTAGAATTTTTAAATAATTTATATTTATATATGCCAGATATAGTAAAAACAGTGATACAAACCAAAGGAGGTTCAACCAAATCTTGAAATTGTTGTATTATTACATTTGTTTGAGAATTTTGGCATCATAACTTGCCATTTATTGTGTACTGCCAATCTTTTTGGAACGGTATATTTGAGCAAAGTGCAAAAGATGGAAAAGTGTCCAAAGACCGTCGTGGTGGAAAAAAACCAAGAAAGTTGACAGACGCAGTATTGTTAGAAGAGCAGTATGTTGAGAGTATTCCTGGAATAACAGCTGGAGGTATCCAGCAAAATTTGCACCGCAACAAAAACATTTGTTTATCCCAAACTTCCATTGGAAATGCCCTTCGTGAACTTAAAATCACGCTCAAACTTGCTTCCATTGAAAATGAGCAAATGAATTCACTGCGAACAATACAGTTTAGGCAAACATACGCCCAGGATTTCACATAATGGGCTTCGCAGAACAGAGATAAGATAATATTTATTGATTAGTGTGGTTTTAATCTTCATTTAAGAAGATCTCAGGCCCGTTCAAGAAAAGACACCCGTGCTCGAGTTGTTGTTTCAGCAGTACGTGGCAGAAACGTAACACTTATTGCAGCGATAAGTAATCAAGGAATAGTGCATTACAAGATCATTACAAATTCTACTTGCAATTCCGATAGATTTGCTCAATTTCTGCGCGAACTTGTTGAAAAGCTGGAAACAAATCCATCACTTCGCGACGACGCATTTTTAAATATGGATAACGCCAGAATACATAAAACTCAGCAAGTTCGCGATGTGTTATATCTAACGAATTTAACATTAAAATCTTACTCGCCTATGTTAAATCCTATCGAAAAATCATTTTCTAAAATTAAACACATGCACGTTCCGTTTTAAGTGACATGAGTAGAGAAGATAATCTTCTCTCAGTAATCGAAGAGAGCCTGTAAAAAATAACCGTTGCACTAAAGCCTGAAACATAAGAAGTATTATAGATATATATGTGTATAAATTTTGAAAAAAAGCTCTTTAATGTTTACTTAACTTCAAATAAAATATTTAAAATATAATTGCAAATAGGTTAATTATATTTGTCATTTGACTAAACTTATTTGATGGTTTAAATAAATCTGAGAATGCTATATTAATAATTTACATTTTCCAAATTTTATATTAATCGAAAGAAACAACTCTTGGCTACATTTTTTCTTTATTTTTTGGTTGCGGCGACAACAAAACTCGTGCTTTTTCCATCGTGCCTCCAAAATTGATCTCATTATAATTAATCTAAATAACACTAGTTTACAAAATTGTAAAAAATGTCTGCCCATCATATCTCATTACACTAAATACGGAAATCACACTTAAAAATTGTTTTTTTGATTTTCGGAAATGTTTAGAACTTTTGAGTTCTAATCAAAAAAATCGAGGTTGGAAATTTACATGTCGTCCTGAGAACATTAGAAATGACAAAGCAATTTGAATGAAGCTGACACTCAAACGAAAAAACAAGCTACTATTAATGCAAATCAATGGATAAATAGGGATGTTATAAATTTTTAAGTTTAAGACTAAAAATTTTGCATTTTGACTTTTATTGAATTGATCATGTTGATAATTACATTTTTGTAATGATATGATTTTGTTGTCAGTTTCCCGTATGAGAGACCAAATATAATCGCATTTCATTTAATATTAAATGAAGCACGCACTCCTGGAAAAATGCACGATCAGTTCGAGGAAGCTGCCAACCTTAAAATTAGTTCCATATCGCTTAGGGCAACTGGGACTTTCATCATACAGCCCAACAGAGAAAAAAAACTGAGTGAGAGAGTGAATCGAACAAAGTCACAAAGCTTTAGCGATGAAAATCTGCTTCCTACTGACTGTAGCCAAGAATTCTTCTTACATTATGGTATGGAGTAGGGCCTATAATAGAAAAGTACAGGGGAAAACATGATGAAGTCACATTTGCAGAAAAAGGCGACAAAAACAGTTCTAACAATTACTCAGGCATCTAAAAAATTTAGGTTAAATGTGCAATCTTATTGATAAAAAATTGAAGCATTTCTTTTAGAATGACCTTAGTTATATTTTATGACCTAAGTTATGTTTTATGACCTAATATTAAGCGTTAGAACTTTGTGTCTCGTTTTTCTGAAAATTTGACATCATGTTTTTTCTCCTGTACTCTTCATATTGCTATAAATGGTGCAGTCAATGCGAAAAAATATAAGAAAGTCATTCGTGGAGGCGTACTCCTCGCCATACAAGATGTAACTCAGGTTAATGTACATATATTTAATTTCCAATGTCGCAGAAGTTCACAAGATAGGGGGAGCCTTGGTCCTTATATTTCATTGTTTAAATAAAAGTTTTGTAAAGAAAATATATTTTTTTCACTCAATATTATTTTATTACTAGTTTATCAAACATGTTTTATGCATCAATGCAGAGACCAGGTCTCCCCGTGAGCTTTTATTAAGTAATTAAAATAATCCACTCCGTCTGGTGTAGCTCGTAGCAATGCAAAAACAAGACTCTAGTTTTCTCACTTCCATTACAATAATTTCCTTCCCGAGAAAACCATGCTAACGCATCAAAGGCTTTGGCCACATCGTATACAAAAAAAAATCAAAAAGAGTTACTTGCACGTTTTTAAAATTTTGCTGAAGTAATTATTTTTCTAAATATATTTTTTAACTACTATATTATCTTTACAGGGTCTTAATTGAACAATGGATACGAGCTAAATATGAGAGATTGGAATTTTCTCAAAGTGGGCGTCCGAATTATATATCTGGTCACATGGAGGGATTTCTAATGAAACGGGGAAAGGAAGATAGTAGATACCAACCTAGAAAATTTATACTTTCGGAGGCGGATGATACATTAAAATATCACATAAAAGAAAGTAAAGAGCCTAAAGCAGTCTTGAGAATATCTGAGCTGAACATTGCATTTGCGCCAAGAAAAATAGGTCATCAAAATTCTATGCAGCTGACTTATATGAAGGATGGATCAACGCGTCATATATACGTTTATCACGATGACCCTGAAGTTATAAATAATTGGTATATGGCAATAAGATGTGCTAAATTGCACAGACTACAAGTTGCATTTCCCAGTGCTAGTGAATCGGAACTTGTATCATTTTTAACTAGTGATTTTGCTAAAGAAGGCTGGTTATTAAAGACAGGTCCAAGACCGAGCGATGGATACAAACGACGTTGGTTTACTTTAGACAATCGAAAGCTTATGTATCACGATGAACCCTTAGATGCTTATCCGAAAGGAGAAATATTTTTAGGCTACAGTTTAGATGGATATAGTATACGTATTGGTGCACAAAGTGGAGCCAAGGATCAAGGCTATAGCTTTACTTTATTTACACCTGAACGCATTTATAATCTTTCTGCACATAGTGAACAGGAAAGAGATGATTGGATTCATGTCATACAAAGAATTTTAGATCGCCCTTTGACGCCACAGGATTGTTCAAGTGAGTATTTTAGTTGAAATAATCTGTTTTATGAATTTTGTCTTATTGTACAAATATGAGAAGTTGTTCAACAAATTAAGATTCAATAAGGAGAGCTACCTTCTGTTGCAAAATTTTCAATTATGTTAATTAGAGTCTGTCCGAATACAAATCATTACTTAATCTTATTATGACGGTGAATGCATACGACAGAGAATGCATATTTCAAAGTTTTTTCTAGTTGAGCTTTGTTTTATTTTGACACCGACGTATTGGGTCTTCGCTCTACCATAAGTGTGGTTGCCTATTTACTGGCTCCCCGAACTCTTGCCAACGTAACGGAGTTTCTCTTTTAATTTCTCGTCATGTCTCTTTAAATTTCTCGTCGAGTCTATCCAATAATTTACTGCGATCCTGCTTCGTGATCTCTCCTTTATCCAAAAAGTCCACGAGGATTATTCATTTCGAATACCAAAATGATGTGGTCGTGACCTTTCCGGCCGACGTGGACCGTCTTTGCCTTCTTGGGAGCAGGTTCCTTCGAAAATTCTATTGTTTTGAATGTTGCTTGGTCTCTGGCTTATAATAATGAATCCAGAGACTTCTCAGGATCTCATGGCTGCAGCTTTCTTGTTAATGTTTTGAGATTATGGGTAGTGGAATGCGGCTTTTATAATAGCTCAAACGTCAAAGTTAGCAGTTTGCTGGTTTTGTTAGCTTTATTGATGATACGTGGATCAATGGATTTGAAGTTGTTATTGATAGGGATGTGGGTGTGGAGAGAATCATTATTAGGACTAATGAGATATCCAGCCAGCCCTGCCCCAATAAGCCCACTATTATATGTATAGTACGTTGGGAGGGTTTGTATGGCTATTTGATTTATATCTGTAAATGCAGGGTTTTTGGTGGATTAGTATAACAACTCCACTATGTCTGGTGAGTCTGAGGGAGTTGGACCCAAGAAGAGATCGAGCCGCATGGAATATCTGGTGCTACAGCCAGAATATCGCCGTTGTAATCGGCTTTCGCGTTAGGTACTCAATAACTTTTATGGGTAAGGAGCAATACCGATGCTTCGTGTAAAGTTGTGTTGTTATACTATTCAGTGTGATGAACGCAGAGCATGCTTTTTGATGTTATACTGGCGATTTTAACAAATGTCGAGGGGCTCATATAGCAAAGCTTCGGTCTATGATAATTTTGTGCTTGCAACTTGAGCTTGTTCACCTGGTGACTACTGTGGGAGTGGTCTGGGGGCCTGTACTGGAAAAAGTGACTCACCAGAAAGCACTAGGTAAGGGTCCGAGAATAAAAAGAAAAACGGCACTACTTCACCTAACGTTGGTGAAACTTTTCGGCAAGCAAATCGTATCCTCAATTGACAAATTGGCTCTCAATTCAGTCCACATATGGGCACATACTGGCTACGGACATTGCAAACACCAAACGCAAGCCTTTTTTCAATGTCAAGTTCGATTTCTCTATTCCCACGTTTCGGCTTGGTGGGAGGAACGCCCCCGAATGGAGAAACTCATTTGAACCTTTACATTGATGGCAATAAGTTGGAAAGTAAAATGGGTGAAGGGTTCTACTCAGGTAGCATTTGAAAGTCTGGAGGGCAGAGCAATGTCGTTGAAAGATAAAAAATTTCTTCTCTCTCTTTATGGGGCGCGCGAAAAACTTCATCCAATTCAAGAAAGCGATTGAAAGTGGACCTACAATTTAAAGTTTCACCGACATAAAACAGCCATTGGTCGCGGCTGGTAGGGTTCGAACCTGTTAGCTTCGGAATGAAAGTCCAACACGTTATCGATTACTTCACCGACAACTTCGTGTATACGAAATCCAACTCTGCTAGATAATATCGCTCAGCTTTAATTGAAATGGCTGAGCGCCTTAACGTACACCTAACATGAATACCGTTGCATTTCGGACATTTCTAAAACATGAGCTAGTCACATGCCTGCATGACATTAAAGATTAAATGAACATTCATTAAGAATATACTCGAAAAATTTGTTGCCTAATCATTTGGCAGATCTGACTGAACTTCGAATTAAAGCGAGTTCATCTTTGTCGTGGCAACATCACGGGTTGTTGCCTAATAGGGCAACACGCTCGGTGCGTCCTCTAATGACTTTTGTAGGAGTAGCCAAGTTATGGAGGAAGATGGAACCATTCCTCAACTCCCCTGCAAGTTTCCTTCTCTAGCCAACCACAGAAGACGATATTTAGGCTTCTTCCATCTTAAGATTTAGTCGAACTAGGAGAAGCTAATAACAGGGAGTTAGTTCGCTTCACCAGAAACTGCAAGTTTGTTTTAGGCATCTATTCATGGAGACGGGAATGTAGCCCTAATGTGGTATTACAATGGGCTAAGTGTGCATTCCCAATAAGAGGCTGTCACACTAACCTCGCCTAACCTAAGACAAGATAAAGCAAGGAAGGACTACGGTCCACATCATTTTTATAGACTACAAATCGTTTCCCTGTAATTTTAGAACCTAAATATGAAGTTTTAAACATTCATTCAATACTTTTTTAACAGTAGGGCAGCTTTGTACAATGCAATAGATACGATTTTTCTAATAAATTTTAAATTTTAATTTTAATTTAATTTTTAAATCCACCTTATGTTGAAAACATTTTAATCCAAAGGAATTTGCGAAAGAACAAGGCGAACCTAAAAACGAAAGGGCCGAGCGACAGTGCTGCCACTTCCTACTAAATAATCAGATTTGACAATTTTTCGAAAGTCACCGAGGAAATTTTTTCGCCATCTTGAAGTACGGAGTTGGATAAATTCGTTGAGCCGCGCGACCACCATGCAATGGGCCCCGGGTTCGAGACCAGGTCTCACCGTGAGCTTTCATTAAGAAATTAAAAATAATCCACTAGGCGATGTTGTCTAGCTCGCAGCAATGCAAAAAACAAGACCAGTTTCCTCACTCCCCTTACCCTAATTCCCTTCCGGACAAAACCATGCTAACGGATCAAAGAGTTGTCCCCTAGGATTGCCACATCGTATATAAAAAAAAACTACAATATACAGACTTGCCTTTTGTGCTAATGCTTGAAACATATCCAGGCGAAGTGTCTGTTAAAAGACGGTTTCTTTCGTCACGTAATTTGTTGGTGAGGGGTAAATTCGGGTGACCTGGTCAAGTAACTGTTTCTGTTAGAATATTGGTGCATTTTATTGCAAACGTTGTTTAAGGGTTGGAATTATTCATTTCATTTATAGCCATTGCCAGGCAACAACTCGACTCGACGCGATACGTGTGCAAAAATATGAAGCTGAAACTAGCCGGTTTTGACCTGGCAGGTTTTAAGGAGAGAGTAACCTGCTGCGAAGCTAAATACGCCGATGAAAACTCTGAAATGCAATCGATCGGTTGTTTTGAGCCCGACGAATGATTTGAACACCGTTCCAGAGTTTTCTTCGGATTTTTTCATCCAGCAGGTCGTCTCCTTGAAACTTCATTTAAAAAATTGCATTTTGAGGAGCGACAAAAGTAAAGACAAGGCGAAACGTGTAAGCCGGCACAAAGTCATTTAAAGTATTTAAATTATATTTTTTAATCATAATGCCAAAGAATTAAGGATAATCGAAATGGGTTAATAGGTTTTGAGTGAAGAAGGTGACGATGCACCCTTCCTTCGAAAGTTTCGGGCTCATAAGACGTGAGAAATAGAAGATGGTAAACTATTCCACATGCATGTTATTCTGCTTTTTTTTGTATACGATGTGGCCAAAGCCTGGGGACAACCCTTTGATGTTAGAGTAAGAGAAGTAAAGAAACTTGAGTCTCGATTTTGCATTGCTGCGAGCTTGACAACATCCCGGAGACGAAGTGGATTATTTTAATTTCTTAATAAAAGCTCACGGGGAGACCTAGTCTCGAACCCGGGACCCATGGCATGGTGGTCGTGCCGCTCAACGAATTGATCCAACTCGTCTCCGGCTTAAGAAAGATTCCCGAAATTTTACTGTTCGACCAAATTTGACCTTTATCGGGCATTCTAAGGAAGGAATTAGGCTTGCAATTTCGTTAGAACAATGGCAAGCGAAATAGATGTAAAAGAGTGAAAGACAACCGACAATCCGTCAATGCATCAGAGAGTCAGTGATCTCATAGATAGTGAAGTCGCCAATAAACCTTTCTGTGAACTTTATCCTACGCGGACAATGCAGAATGCCTAGCCTCTGCCCAATTATGAGAATTATATTGATGTGGAACTTGTAGAACAGCGCCAAATCAGATTGAGTATTCCTTGAATCTCTACAGAAAATATAATGGGACTTTTCACTTTTTGTAGAGTAACTAAATAAGTCTACATTTGACTGCCTCCATCTCTCCGATCCAGTATACATAGTCGTTTTTACAGTGATTCTCGTCGTAATTTTTATTATGCAAGTCTTTTCTTGTCTAATTGGTTTAATTAGGAATTATTTTATAAAGATTTTTGTAAACTGTAAAAGGTTCGATCGATGGGGGCGGGGATATGCGTGCTTTTTAACGAGGAATACGTTTCTGTAGTGTGGTTTCCGAAATATCAGTTATCAGACAAACTCGTTAAAATAGCAACTTTCTTTTAGGGCAGGTAGACATGTGTTAAGAATGTGTCCAGTGAATGATCTAGTGAACCCGAACGCTTCGCCATACAATTGTAAAATACGCAAGAAATAAATTTTGAGTAGATCACGTAGACATTTAAATTTCCTATTAATCATCAATCACCTTGAATCATAAAACTGCAACTAAAGGGAAAGTATCTCATAACAGTATTATCTTTTTTTGCAGTGTCTGCCCGGCTAATTAGAAAGCGGAGTGGTACAAACGCCATCAATATATTTGCTGGAAGATAATGCATAACAAACTAGTAAATGATTGCATTAGTTAACGCTATGCGCATCACTCGTAGAAATATGCAACTCGCAGATTTATTGAACGATTAAACCGACTTAAAGCAATGTTTTAAAACTACACATATCAGCATAGAAGATGTTTTAACCAAGCGCTGATTTCTGGAATTACCACAAAAATTAGTTTTTAACTAATTGCATATTACAACTATCGTTTAGTCGCAGATTTCTTGACTTTAAGCTTTGTGCGTATTTTTATGTCATTAATTTATCGCAGTCTATAAAAACTCCTACTATTTTTTCTCATGAACTTTTAAGTTGAAAGTTTCTCTTTCTTATTTCAGTCTAGTCTAATATTTGCATGTTGTCCGGTTAATTTCGAATATATGTGCTATTGTTTTGTTTTACGTCTTCACTAAATATTTATTTATGTGTAATGTGAGATTTTATTTGAAACTAGATCAGTTTGATATTTAACTATTATTGTCAGCGCTTTAAATAAAATTAAGTATATTATGAGTTATAACGATTGTTTCTACAAGAAAATAGTAAAAATTTGTGCAATTTGTAAATTTTTGTGCGTTTGCAAAAGGTTTTAGTGGAAATAAAAGATTTATTGTTATTTTTGTTGCGTTCATATTGAATGATAATACCAAAGGTAGATGCTCAGAATTTTAAGACAAACATAGGTGAGATTTGTTAAACTAGGCCTCGTTTCTCTAAAACAAAATATGTAAAGTTAAGAATAATTAAAATAAATTCAGCCATAAAATTTGGGTCTTTTTTATTTATCATCTTACAATTTCATTCTATTTTATATCCGAGACCCTCTGTTTCCTGCAACCAGTAGAACGGCCACTACACTGATTCACTGCAATTTAGTGCTGTCGATTTCTTGTTTCTCTACGAATCTTCTATCTATCTTTAATCTACTCTATAATATATAATAATCTAAAATATGTAACGAGTTGTCGTCCAACCCGGCGTCTTTCTTGGGTCATGTGTGGTCAAGGCCATTTGGCTTTGGGTGACCTATCCATTGCCGATTACTTTTTTAAACAAAAATGTCTATCCCATATTAAAGACTGAGTTATTGGAGCTCATCGATAGTATAACTCCTCGTTGGACGTTCGTGTTCTGGAAACCAGACACAAAAGAAAATTTGTTTATCAAAATATTGTTTTTATCTACTTTGTGGTCTTGTAATCTATAATGAGACGTATGTGCATGTTCTGCCTATTCGCTCAGCCCCGAAGTTAGGTATTAGGTATTACTAGTAATGGAGTACTCCTGTGCCTACTGGTTATGAACAGCATCCTAGTAATACTTACGGGTGTAAAAGTGGTCACTTACGCCGATGATGTAGTTACATTAGTGTCAGGCAAGTGCTTGAACACAATTAGCGAAATCACGGAAGAAGCTAAGCTCACGGGCGACCAGGGGGCTTGTCATCAACCCACGCAGGACCGAAATGGTACTCTTTACTCGGAAGTATAAGGTACCAAACTTCAGGGCACCAGGGTTAGACGGTATGCTGCTGGAACTGAAATCTCAGGCTAAATACCTGGGACTCATTATAGACAGCAATCTGACCTGGAAGCTAAATGTAGAAGAAAGGATTGCTAAGGCAAATGAAGCTTTCTATACATGCAAGAGACCCTTCGATGTAAAGCAATAATGCCGCCAATCCTGCTGTAAGGCGTCATGGTTTGGTGGCCATCTGTAGACAAGAAAACTTATCTCTCCAGATTGGAGCACATACAAAGAATAGTGGGAATGGGGGTTACTGGTGCATTCTAAGCCACTCCTCCTCGTGCTCTTGACACAATCCTCCAACTCCCCTCTGTGGACCTGTACGCAAAGAGCATTCCTGAATACGCGGGGGTACGACCATAGTAGCTTAGGGGAGAGTTTCAACACGATTATGGACTTTAACAGGAAGTTCGAAGTAGTAATTGCGGACAGGCATCAGTGGTCTTCCAAGGGCTTACTACTACTCTTCATAAGGACTCCCCAGTGACTGCAGCGTCTTTCAATTTCAGGTTGAGGCTATACGCAAGGTGGCAGAATTGGCTCACAGTTAACTGGCAACAGGAAGTTCAATTAGTATCTATGTGGACAACCAAGTGGTGCTAAAAGCTCTTAGGTCCAACGAATGTAAATCGAAATCCCTCTTTGATGCTACAGAGCTTTACAAACTGTAAGCACGAAGAGAAGAGTACAACTCTGCTGGGAAACCGGGCACAGCGGCATCACCGGAAATGAAGCAGCAGACTTTCTCGATAAGGGGGAAGCTGCCAATACCCCAATACACGGTGTTGCCAAATCTCTCAACGATGGGCTGTTAGATCTTTCGAAAAAAATATGGGAAGAGACAACAACGTGTCGAGTCGCGAAGATCATATGGAGAACCTATGATCAAAAGAAGACTAATTGCCTACTTAACCTATCTCGGGCTTAATGTAGAATTTTGGTTGTGATCCACGGGGTACATGCGCTAAGATTACGATGGGATTACGGGGGTACATGCGCTAAGAATTGTTGTATGCAAGCACTGCCAGGAACCCAATACAAAATAAACTGTAGAGAACCTCCTATGTCGTTGTTCTGCGCTTTCTAGGAAAAGACTGGAGGTACTGGGCAACCACTTTATTGAGGACTTAAAGGAAATCTCGAAAATTAACATGAAAAGAATTCGAGAGACGGGTACCTTTGATACAAAAAACCTCTAAGACGTAGGGCATCTAATTCGTCATAGCGCTATGGACCCAATGTGGTTACTATTCTTTTTCGCCGCCACCGTAACCTAACCGAATAAATGAGTAAATAACTCAAACGAGCTTTAATCGGTCAGCGTAAGGAGGCAGCCGAAGAGGATCGGTCTAAGGAAGGCCAGGAAGGGCAAATCTTACGAATATACGTTGTACACCCCCAATGCGATTAATATGAGTCGCATAAAAAGGAGACCCCACTAAACTAGCATACTCCAAAACAGGTCTTCCGAATGTAAAATAAAGGAGTTTAGTTATATTTGGGTCATCAAACTCTTTAAAGCATCGCTTAACAAAGCCCGGAGCAGAATTAGCTTTGTTTACGATAGTGTTGATATGGTCGTTAAATGAAAAGGTTGTATTCAGCACGATCCCTAAATCTTTGGTCTTGTCAGTTTCAGTATCTTTCACATGAGTATTTTCTCACTATGTGACGTAAAACTAAATAAATTTGTTGTAGGCAACATCAATTTCATTTACATTAACGTCACTGCGTGTGAGAAAATATTCACGAAAATTACAAAAACTGGCTGCTGGATTCCTTGATTGAGAGTACGGCATAGGAGTGCACTTGCTAATATTTAGTGAAAGGAAGTTTGTGGAACACCAATTATGAAAGGCGTCTACGTCAAAGTTTAATAGTGCACAGTCATTCACTCTTTGAAATAATATGGGAAATTTTGGAGTCGTCTGCGTAACATAGAATTCTCGAATTAGGGAGAATTAAGGATACAATCATTGATGTAAATGATAAAAAGCAATGGTCCTAGATGGCCTTAAGGAACACCGGAGGTGTTAGAAATTGCAGTGAAATAGTATACGTTGCGTGTGATCAGACAGATAGGAACGAATCCAATTAACGAAAATTGATGGAAACCCTTGAAAAGGTAACTTACGAACAAGAACACTGTGGTTAATTCTGTCAAAAGCCTTGTTAAAATCTGTGAAAATGCCGTCGACTTGCTTGCCAGCTTCAATGGCAGAAATACACCAATTATTTATTATTAGATTTAACGAAAGAAAAGCTTAAAGCTTTCTTTCCTGTAGGTGCGCCTAATCTAATGAATTAAGCAGGGAATAATTGAGGGCCGGTTTGATAAGGCGGCTGCGGTGACGGCGGTGCTGAGCAGAGTCATGGCTAAAATTGGAGGACCCAGACCTTGCAAAAGGCGCCTGTTGCTCCGCACCGTTGAGGCAATAATGCTTTACGGAGTAGAAGTCTGGGCCGATGCAATGCGGTGAGAAAGGTACCGGAAGCGTACACTTGCGGTACAACACCGCGCGGCGCTCCGCATTGCAGATTAGCAGCAAAATACATCAGATAGCCAAGAAATGAAGCTAATTAGAAATGTGGTTGGATGCGTTAACGGTACCCACATTGAAATTACTGCTCCAAAAGATGATAAAATAAGCTATTATAATAGAAAATACTATTCTGTAACTTTACAAGTAAGTGTGAACAACGAAGACTTCTGAATCACGCAATTTTATCACATTTTAGGGTGTATGCGATCAAGGCCGTGCGCAGGATTTGGTTCTGGGAAGGGGGGATCTAATTTCATAATCAAGAAGTTCAGAAAATTTTAAAAACCCTCCCGGGGGGTTGTTGTAAATCCAAAACCCACCGTGCGCACAGGACTATATGCGATAGTGAATACGGGCTCATAAACGTCTTTTTGGTTGGCCTGGAAGTATGCATGGTGCTCGCGTTTGGGAAAATAGGTAACTTGGCAAGCGTTTAAGTAATAGTACTTTAATTATACCGGGAAAATATCACTTGTTAGGTGACATGGTGTACCCTGTATGCACCTATCTGATGACTCCCTACAAAGATGTCGGAACCATCGAAAGAAGAAAGAAAGGCAAAATTCAATTCTACGCGCATAGTAATAGCATAGTATAGAAAACGAAATCACCTACCAATCTTATTTATTAAGAACCGGTAGAAGTGTAAAAGAAATGAATAAAAGTGGAAAGCAAAAGCGAGATTTATCGAGCACTATTTTGTTTTTCATCAGGAAATTTGCCATATTTCTCTTCCGCTAACCAATAAGTTTTAGCAGCACATCTTTTATTAGTAAAAGTTGAATCTTATTTGTCCAATTACATTGCGCTCGTTTTCGATTTTAATTCTTTCATTGTGCCGAGTTAGCTCTTTCTCATTTTCCTGCCTCCAATATGAAATTAGTTCTTTGTGCTGAGAATATTTCTTGCGTTTTTTTAGATCTTGAAGAAGTGTCCTCTTGGAATCCAACATTACTCATTTCTTCAAAATGATCCATATCTTGGCTCTGATTTGCCGCTTCTTGTAAGGTATCTATAGTTGAATTATCTAGTGCTTGAATGATGTGCCGAGATTCATAGATTTCATCGAAAAGATTGCAAATTTATTGGAGCCGCTCCAGATTGTTTTTTCTCTTTTTATAAGTTAGCATCATATTATTAAACTTTGTTCTGGCTTACATTCCAGTTAAGTTTAATTGAGGCTTTGTTCTTTTCATTCTAATTATAATGTTATTCCACAGAGTATTCTACTTTTATAAAATTCAAGCAGTTAAAAGGATTTTTTGCGTTTTCTGAAAAATTTTGAACTATTAGTAATTACTGAACCGCCAACAATATCTTTAAAAAGTATAATGCCCCTATTAAATAATGTTAATGCCATTCATTATTTGAATACAAATTATTCTAAATGTTTACATCCCGAGTTAGTCGTGGGTTTCGAATTTATCGACATATCAGCTATAAGGAACTCCAAAGCTTACGTCGAAAACACAAGGACGACATAGCAAATTAAATCAATGCTAAAAATTCTTCACAAGTTGAAACAAATTTTACGATATAATCTGGAAATGAAAAAAAAATAATTGCCTAAATTTTTCTTTAGTTTTTAGCAGAAACACAATTATTCTTGAGGAAATTTTAATCATTTTTTCATCAAAAATAACGAAAAGTTTTCTTTATGTAGAAACATAAACTATCAAGGGGGGTAAACCGCCGGGACGAAGCCGAGCGAGATAACAATTCACAGAAATCTCAAAGCATAGAAAAGACACATCACGTATTGTAACGAAACATTTTTATTATAAATTGAAATTTTGAAACTCGCATATCGTCAAAAATCATACACATCCATTTTAAACTTAATTTCATTATCCAGCCACGAAATGTACTCCTGTGAAACTGTTTTTTCTAAAGTAATTTCTTTAAATACAGATGATCGAGATACTTCGTTAAATTTCAATTTTAAGAACATATTAATACTTTTTGTGTTGCTTTCTCCGATCTTAGCAATAAACTTCTTAATTCCCAATTCTTGCTGGCCATATTTTAGCATAGTCAATAATGCATCCCAACCTAATCCTTTTCCTCTGTAGTTTTCTTCTGCTATCATAATTTCGATTTCTCCTATTTTCTCGTTATCAAAAGTCTGCAGAAATAAGTTTGTATCTCCAACTAAGGAATCAATCTCATTTTTAGTCTTGTCAAACGAACTTTTAGATAGAATTAGAAATGTACATTCTGAAAGCATAAGAGAACAATATTTGTTAAAGTCCATGGACAAATCTACAGTTGACCTACTGTCTTCATCCTCTCGCCAGGACTTTTGCATTTCATATTCCTCTTTTAGGGAAAGAGGTTCGGATGCTGTTAGTCTTTGGAGTTCGGGACTCATCATCCATTGATGATATCTGCATGTTATAGCACTGTTTTAGTTTTTTAAACAACTTTATTTGCTAATTTACTTTTCAACATGTTTTGCTTCGTATGGTATTAGAATCGCTTTTTCACCTACTATTTTTGTTTTTTCATTGATTTTCATTTCAGAAAGTTAAATTTATACTATAATTCCCTATTTTTGCAATGTTATTGACAGTAAAGTGACATTCCGTGACATCTTCTGAGTTCGAATTGTCACTTCCGTTCCACGCAGTAGATTTAAAATGGAACAATTGTGTTGTCGAAAACAGAGTCCACCCACTGTCGTTTGCTGAAATTATTGTAGTTTTCGTTGCACGTTCTATATTTTGTTTAGTGGAATTGTGACATTTCTACTTGAAAGAGAAGTGCAGAAGCTTACGATCTGATAGGTAAAATTCAAGTTTTTATTTGAAAAGAAAACACATAATATATATATATATGTTAGAACATCAGCGACAATAGAAGAGGATTTCATCCTTCTCTACTTTGTTCGCTGGATGTAATTTCCAAGAAGAAATTTTATTTCTATTAACCGATCGTTTTAACAATTAGACAATTAATCATTTTGAATTTAACTTAAAACACCTACTTTATGTTTCAGTTGCTTGATGTTGATAATGCATTAGAAAGGCGAAACATGTAGCGGCTCTAAAATTTAATAAAATTTGTGTAGAACATAAAACCAGTGCTTTAAGTTAATTTCAAAATGGTTAATAGGTTGTTCTATCATGTGCCTTCAAAGCAATCAATTGAATTGGTTAAAATTATATAATTAACATTCGGTTTTGCAAGAAGGTCGTTTAGAATAATTGTTTTTTCAGGTAATAACCAATTTAAGAATTTCAAGATTTCTGGGACAGACATAACCATAACAAAATAGATAAACAATCCAAACATATTTGGTCCCTCTTTCCATCCTCAGACATTTGAATACTTAATGAAGATCGTAAAAAATGGCGAGTTCAATTAAACCTTTACCTCTTTTGGGAAAATGTAATGGGAAAGGCGCTTTCGCCGCTTGCGTAAATAAATTGAGCATTTCTTTTAAAATTTCGTAAGTTATGACCCTTACCCAAAATTCCTGAAATAATTAGCGTTACCTCGTAGGTATAGACCAACGCTTTAGTTTCCCATCGTTTGCTTTCATTCTCCTTAAGAAAGAACGTCATTTGAAAAGTGAAAAGTAGTTTGAACATTAAGTCCTAAATTACACGAGAGTGTTGTTACCCCATGATTGATGAAAACCTGTTTTTTTCTTGGTGGGAGAAGTGAGGTAGGAAGAGGGTCATCTGTGTAATTTTCTCATACAAATGTGACTAAATCCTCCAAAAGACTACCACCAGATTGATTTCTGGAGTTTAACACAAATATCCTATATTTCCCTTTATTTCTTCTTGCCAGGTCGACGAAAAGTACACAACTTCAGCATTCACTTTACGGTCCTTTGCCCTGCCCTAGGAAATACTTATTTATTTATAAAAATGTGCATGCTGACCCGAAGTAATTTATCTAAATTCCCAAGAGATTCTGGAATCCTCTCCTAAAACAATCAGCAACCCTTCTGGGACTATTTCCCTTTATTGCTTTGGGTTTTTTTTTCGAGCATTGACAAGCCCTAGCGTGGAGGGTCTAAAACATAAAATGAAGCTGCCCGGCCGAGCGCTTTCCTCACGCCCTCCGAAAGGCAAATATTCTATAAGTTCACAAAAAAAATCTGTGATTTATATTCCCACTGGGGTTATAAAAATAAAAATTACCTAGTTTTTGCTTTTCGCGGTTCGGTTTCGGTTGCTTCGTTTGCCTTATTGGCTCATTTCTAGGTGAAATCTGTAGAGGGTATATTGCTTTTAAATAGTCAAAATCTTGACGCCAATTCGCAACTGCGGCCACGGAACATCGGCTTGTAGGACTTCTCATTAATACAATCCCAATTAAAAATGTCAAAAGCTTATCTGGGTTAATATTCTATGGAGTCGGTAGTCTGACTCGAACTGGCCGGTATTTTTTAAAATAGACATCCTGAATACAAAAAATATCGATTACTTCACAACAATAACTTTTTCTCTTAAACATGTCCTAAAACTTTGCCACTAACATTGAATTTATATCGTGTAAAAAGAATAAGCGTAAGTAAAAACAAGATATGAATAGCTGAAAGACTTGGGCTACTGAAAGCGATAGAACGTCCGGTTTGTATTTCGATGGTTAAGTGCACAAATGTTGTATCTCCAGTTTTTAATAATTCGTTTGTTGGTTTTTAGATAAAAGAACATATGTGGGACTATTGTTTATTCTGCCCAAACGATATACGCTTAAGTAGACTCCATCGGAAGTTATAGACTTGTAAATGTTGTGTGGATGTTACAACGAAATCTATCAATATCTCAATTCTAAATAAAATATTGTATATTTTTTGTCAAATAATCAATGCACAAAGACTTACTCTTTCTATATCTGATTAGATCGCATCTCGTTGATTCAAAAGCTACTGTAGGAGATTATATGAAATTTGAATTCCTGTTTTCCTTTATATGTTGGCTTCATCTTTCTAAAGCTTTTAACTCAAAACCAAAATTATTGGAAATACAACATTTGTGCACTTAACCATCGATTGGTATTTGGTATTCATTAAAATTTATGATAGGATCAATATTACAATTTAGAGGTGGCATAATGAATAAATGCAGACTTTTTCGATCCTGAAAATATGTGAGGGATGATGTCAGTATACAAGCAATGAAAAGTGTAGATATTCTTCTGTCAGAATTTGCCCCCCTGCAATAATTTCCTAAAAACTAAAACCTCTTTTGTCTTGAGAAATGTTATGTTTGAAAACTGAAGTTTTTTTTCCTTTAGCTGCGTATTACTGGGTAAATCTCTTTGTATTTCCTGTAGGCGGAAGAAGAACTTCACCTGACTCGCGACAATAATTGTGAATGGACCTACAATTTAAAGTGGAGTCTCTGAAAACCCCAACGGCCTTTAATGGTAATCTCCATGGGCCGCAACCGATGGGATTCGAACCTGGCACCTTCGGATTGGAAAACCGACACATTATAACTTAACGTTGACTTTATCACTTATTTCACCGAGGACTTATTGTTACTTAAAACAAAAAAATGGGTCGCTGATAAAGGGAACTATTTTAGTGGGGTGAACACTTTCAGCGAGTCTACTGTAGTTTTATCTATTAAGATAGTAAAACGTTTTTGAACATAAATTTAGTTGTCTGTACCATAGCCAGTAGCGTATTCACAGGGGGGGGGGGTACCAGTTCAAAAACCCGGGGTTGGGAAAAGATGTCCTTGTTGAAAGCATATTATTCAAAATATTGAACGTATACATTTTTCAGCAATAGCATAATTTGAAGTTCTGTTAGTTCAGTCTTTTTTTCCCAAAAATTTTTTTCACCAAATTTCGTTGGTAGCATCCGTATACAAAATATCTCAGCTTAATAGGTTTTATCGGACTAGAACGGTTTCTAGTTGATACGAAATTCGAAAACCTTAAACTTAAAAACAAATCTGTTATTCAATTTTTGCTTTTGTTTTTGTTTCTCGAACTAAATCATTTTAGATATAAGGCAAAATGTGAACATTAATATGTAAGCTTAATAATAACATAACATTTGAACGAATTGTAATGCTTCATTTAAACTAAAGACGTTATGTTTGGGAAATGTTACATATAAAATGTATCATGTACAAATAATTGTTGACACCACTGTATCCCTGACTCTACTCCAGAAATTTTGCATATATGTGACAAGGGCAAGAAATTGAACTTGCTTGAGTCACTTGAAATTTACCGAGCTCTGAAAAATAATAACAATGCGTGATTTAATGACCAAACGGAGCTTTACTACTCCCTGCTTTTCAGACCATTGCATTAAATGTTTCTTGCAAGAAAAATTTAGTGTACTGATGATAGCCGAAGGCTGAAACTGGTCCACACTCCGTGGTACATGTGTTCTTTTTCAAAAAAGTAAACAATAGCGTTATTATTTTTATTTTTGTTCTTTATGATGGCTTACAACACAATCTCCACTACGAAGATTGAGTCAATTAAAAAGTGTTATCCTCTCGGCTCCATGGATATGTCGTAGTAATAGTGTTTTTACAAGAATAAACTGCTAACTCGCAGTAGTATAAAATTTTGTTAAGTTCCAACATTCTTTTATTATTAAAGACAATTTCACGCTGAAGCTCAATTAGGCCATCTTACTTTGCGTAATCATCATAATGATTTTCTACGTTTCAAAATCCAATCGGTGATATGTTTTCAATAACCATTATTACTAGCTATTCTGTCAGAGCTTAGGAAGGGCTGATTTATTTTGCTTCTTGCGAATCATTAAGTGCGTATATAGTATACATAAATTGGTATACAATTTCATTACAAGTGAGTACTAGAAAAATTATTTTCTGCTTATTAAATCATTTCGTTTACTTATTACAATGAAATACACTGAAAAATTCAAATATTTCCATTAAATCAACCCATCGCTTCTGAGATTAACACTACTTAAACTATTTTATAGTAAGCGCTTTTTCTACATAATCTACTACGAGTCAATGAGGGAGAAAAGTTATCAGCTCTGTTCTGGTATTGATAACAGAACAAGTAAAATTGCGAAATGACACAGGAGTTCTACACCACTCAAATAACTAAGAAAATAAGACATCAACAGATAATAATTCCTTCCAAATGAGATAATTTATCAGGGCAAGAGATAAAGAAGAAATCAGCAAGTACATATTTGCCGCCAACAAGCAGGTATCTTTGCTTAGATCGCTCTATTTCCATTGGAAGTGATATTTCAAGTTTTACTAATTCAAGAGGTGTAGAGCCAGTAGGCAGAGCGAAGTCACTTGAAATTTACCGAGCTCTGAAAAATAATAACAATGCGTGATTTAATGACCAAACGGAGCTTTACTACTCCCTGCTTTTCAGACCATTGCATTAAATGTTTCTTGCAAGAAAAATTTAGTGTACTGATGATAGCCGAAGGCTGAAACTGGTCCACACTCCGTGGTACATGTGTTCTTTTTCAAAAAAGTAAACAATAGCGTTATTATTTTTATTTTTGTTCTTTATGATGGCTTACAACACAATCTCCACTACGAAGATTGAGTCAATTAAAAAGTGTTATCCTCTCGGCTCCATGGATATGTCGTAGTAATAGTGTTTTTACAAGAATAAACTGCTAACTCGCAGTAGTATAAAATTTTGTTAAGTTCCAACATTCTTTTATTATTAAAGACAATTTCACGCTGAAGCTCAATTAGGCCATCTTACTTTGCGTAATCATCATAATGATTTTCTACGTTTCAAAATCCAATCGGTGATATGTTTTCAATAACCATTATTACTAGCTATTCTGTCAGAGCTTAGGAAGGGCTGATTTATTTTGCTTCTTGCGAATCATTAAGTGCGTATATAGTATACATAAATTGGTATACAATTTCATTACAAGTGAGTACTAGAAAAATTATTTTCTGCTTATTAAATCATTTCGTTTACTTATTACAATGAAATACACTGAAAAATTCAAATATTTCCATTAAATCAACCCATCGCTTCTGAGATTAACACTACTTAAACTATTTTATAGTAAGCGCTTTTTCTACATAATCTACTACGAGTCAATGAGGGAGAAAAGTTATCAGCTCTGTTCTGGTATTGATAACAGAACAAGTAAAATTGCGAAATGACACAGGAGTTCTACACCACTCAAATAACTAAGAAAATAAGACATCAACAGATAATAATTCCTTCCAAATGAGATAATTTATCAGGGCAAGAGATAAAGAAGAAATCAGCAAGTACATATTTGCCGCCAACAAGCAGGTATCTTTGCTTAGATCGCTCTATTTCCATTGGAAGTGATATTTCAAGTTTTACTAATTCAAGAGGTGTAGAGCCAGTAGGCAGAGCGACATTTGTTGCCGACCACGAAATCCAGTCACGTAATCACGGCAGAAAAGCGAATTAAATATTCAATTACGCTCGACTAGTAGGCTGTCAGCTTTGCTGCTACTCATTATACTTTAATGTACTATTAACAAGATCTGAGGAAAGTCAATTATAGTTGTCGTTAAGATGTCGCCTAAGATGAAAAATGAAAAAATTGGTATTGTTGGAAGGTAAAGAATTATATTATTTCATAAGTTTTAAGTCGAGCTTAATTTTTTTAGTGGGCTTATTGGACGATCTTGGTCTATGCTATTTGCTTCGGTTGGGTATCAAGTGATGTTGTATGATATCTTGCCAGAGCAAGTTGACGGAGCTCTAAAGCACACGGAGGCTGAATTAAAAAAATTAGAATCAGAAAAACTGTTAAGAGGCTCCCTTAACGCCAAAGAACAGTTCAGTTGCATAAAAGGCACTACTACATTAAAGGAAATGGCAAAAGATGCAATCTTTATACAAGAATGTATTCCAGAAAACTTAGATTTGAAGAAAAAGCTCTACAAAGAGTTGGATCAAGTAGTGGAAGATGGTACTATAATTTCTAGTTCAACAAGTACATTTCTGCCATCGTTATTTAGTGATGGATTGAAACATAAGTCACAGGTAATTTAAAATGTTAAAAAAAGATATCTTCAAATTAAAATCTATTTCCTTAGGTTTTGGTTTCTCATCCTGTAAATCCACCCTATTACGTTCCACTCGTTGAAGTTGTCCCAGCACCTTGGACGAATCCGGAATTAGTCATTAAAACGCGCGCAATTATGGAGGAAATTGGCCAGAAACCAGTTACTCTTACTAGAGAAATTGAAGGTTTTGCTCTAAATCGAATTCAATATGCAATTCTCAATGAAACATGGAGATTAGTTGAAGCTGGAATATTAGACGTGAAAGATATTGATAGTGTAATGTCGGATGGTTTGGGAATGAGATACGCTTTCTTGGGCCCGCTGGAAACTGCACATTTAAACGCCGAGGGAATGGCAAGTTACTTTGAGAGATATTCTAAAACTATTTATGCTGTTAGTGAAACAATGGGTCCAACTCCAAAAATGGAAGGTAAAACAGCTGCAGAGATTGCAAATCAGTTAAATGATATGTGCCCATTAGATAAGTTGCAAGAAAGGCGTGCGTGGCGAGATATCTGTTTGACTAAACTAAGTATGCTTAAAAAAGAAGTAAACAAATAAAGTTTTTATAAAATTGCTATTGGAAAAGTACTATTATTAAATAATGAAAATATATATATAACTATAACTACACTATTGATTAATCAGTATTGCTTTTGATTGTCATTTCTTAAATGAAAATATTTCAGTTCGTATTTTGCCTATTGGATAGGTGATGCTTAATAATGCAGGTACCTTACGGATTTTGTTGTTGTGAAAATCTCTGTCATGGATGGTATTAAAACGCCTTCGTTGGTGTCTTGTAGGAGGATGCGTAAACTAGAAGACATACACCATATGTATTATTGCCACAACGTCGCTTTAGTAGCATCCTTATTAAATTGCTCTAAAATTGGAAGCGTAAGTAAAATTATAGCACTCTTATGATCGTCTTTAACATATTTGTGTTATTAGACTCTGTTATTTGCAAAAATATCATTATTATTACAAGTAGATCAGGGACAAGTAGATTCAGATAGCTCGACCAAACAGATCATTCGTGACGAGATCATATAATAGGTTTAAGCCACCCAATCGAACTAATCCTACAAAATTCTAACTACCCTAAAAAATGTACAACAATCAAAACAAAAGAGACGCGATTTCTAAGGATCAAAAAGAACATAAAAAATCACTCGGTACATTACTCTGAAAATATTACGTAAAAAGGACTTTAAAACTTGAAGGCAAAAAAATAGTAAAACCTGTAAAAAAGAAAATACAAGAAATTTTGAAATGCCTCCAAGCGAGTGCCACCTCTAAGAAAAGTTTTCAAATATTTAAAAAAAAAATCCGAAACAAAACCTAGAGCTAAACCTAAAAGAACGTACGCAATGAACCGAAACCGAGAAATAATGAAACCAGAATATGATTGTTTGAGTGTTCACAAAGGGTAGATGCAGCACCGGGCGAAGTTCCTACTTCTGGAACCGCTGTTCCCAAGCACATACCCTCTCCGTAGAGCGGCTCGCCACTTTTCTAGTCCTCTGGAAGCACTCATCCAAACATGTTCTGAACGAACGCACACAAATTTCGAACCAATTAGAGTCCCGCGGGACCAGTCTGCAGAGTCATTGACGTTTACAAACTGCTCCCATTATACTCCCAGTTCTACGATTCCAACGTGAGACTTGCCCTTCCCGCAGCACTTGCAGCAATACCAAAGCAAAAAGCGGCCTGTCATTCCCAGTGAAAGACGAGGCTTCCGTTCCGCACCGACGATAAAGGTTGCCAGGTGCAGTTGAATGTGTCGGCCTCCGTTGCCAGGAACTCTAGACGTAATCGCCTCCTCAATCTGGCAACGAAGTGGGTAGTGTGGGGTGTTGCCCACGCTCGATCCGCATGCAGTACAGATGAATTGTTGACTTAGCAAGTGTAAGGATAAACCTTATCAAACAATTCACATGTCCTTGGCCCTAGTAAAAACGACGTTCTTGCTATGCCGAATGTCAGGCAGATAAACTGGCACATATGCCGAACAAGATTATTAATCTGGAATAAGGTCGGGCTTGTGAAGTATCTGTGGAACATGGTTCCCTCACCACCGTCGATCGAAAAAAAAGCCTGCACGGTAATAATGATATTAAAAATAATAAATAAATAAATAATAAAATAATATACCAAACATTTCCGCCACTTCCAATCTTGTTGGTGGTTAATTAGGCTCAGACGAAGAGGTATTTGACGGGGTCCAATGGTGTTGTTTAGGACTTCAAAAAATATTCTCTCCACCTCCACAGTTGATGTTTCTCCGTAACAAATCAGCGTCTTTTACAGGATAATCCATTGCAAGAGTCCCTCCTTCTTCCTGCCAGTTTTTAGGTAATATTTTGAAGATCTCCACTGTCACTGAAGTAGGCTACTTCTTCTACCTATTCTGCCAGCGCGTTGATATAGTTGCGCTTGTCGCGTCTTGTACTTCTTTGGATGATTTTCCGTAGAAATCAGTATGCAGTTCTGCAGTTTCTGTATTTTGAACCACGTGGCGTCAATGATTTTTTCGCTCTCCCAAAATTCCGCCCATTGCTGGTCGATGGAGTCGTCGGTGTTAGGACGCAATTAATCAATGCAGTGGAATATGTACTGCGGATGTTTGGAACCCGAAGATGCCCGCTTTAACAGATGGCCACACGGTACCCATGTATCAGCTTTGACGGCAGGATTAGCACGGATTGACATTGATGGGTATAATCCAGAGCGGCAGGTTACCAGTGCGGGGATAATTACATAAACGTCGAATGGAAAAACCATAAAAGAATCGGTGTAGAAACTCCACCCTGATTTAAACACATTTGAGGTGGAGGTCAATAACAGATATAGAGGAGTCCACTACGCTAGAAATTGTCAGGGAAGGACGGTCATTTTTACGGGCTCCCGTACAGCACTTGACTGCCTCGACTGGCAAACAGATGACAAGACATGCAATACTTAACATCTATGAAAAGGACTAATTGTCGTGGGTTCCAGACAACACTGAGATTCCGAAAATGAGGCAGCAAATATACTCAAATGAACGATTAATTTCCAAAAGTACGAAGTTACTTCACAATGTGAGTCCTTCGTGAGAAGAACAAATGTTGCCGGCGTAATCCGCACTCCAAAAAGATATTGGGAAGGCCAACCAATCTGTCTTGTGCAATAACGGTGAACGAAGGCATTACGATGACCCGAACCTCGGGCGAAACAAGGACAAGCAATACTAGACACAACTAACGCACGAATACTTAATTACAAAATCATCAAGACCAGGATGCGCAAATGATCAGCAAACGTTGACAGTGGAGCACCTTTTAACGGACTGTACAATAATAACATGACAAAAATACCGGCCGAATCTTACACAATGACCACAGTCACTGCTAAGCATTGCAGAAATCCTAAATATAATAAAAAGAATAAGAGAGCAAGTATAAAAAGTGTAAATTTGAAAAGAGAAGAATAAATGAAAAAAAAATTGTTAAGCGTTGGAAAAAATAGGTAGAAAATGTTTGCGCACAGGTTTGACTCAGAAGAGGCTGAAGCAATTAAGAATTCATTCGCCGTCAAGTTATCCGAGTATCTTGAAAACCTCTCGAGTCTGAAAGTGTATAGTTGCTTGCCTATAGATGCCCGAAAGAACCTACAAAAATGGCGGCAAACTCATTGAACAGTCGGGACATAGAGGAGATGGGCTCGTGCATTCCATACAAGGTTCGGTGGTGAGGGACATGGAGGAAGTCGTGATTCTTCAAGGCCCGGGTCGGAACGGATATGGTCATGTCGTTGAGTAGTTCGGTAGAGTTAATCGGCCGCTGCAAAAAATCAAACAAAAAAACAATAGAAGAAGAACAATAGAATAAGAAGGAAGGTGAATAGGGTCACGCCAGGGGAGGCCGCGAAAAGTGAACCTAAGAAATCTGTGCTGGACTGATTCAATTCGGTTAATACGGACGGCGAAGTAAGGGTGCCAAACCCGACTGGCGTACTCCAGGATAGGTCTGATGAAAGTACAGAAAAGAAGCCTCGTTAAGTATGGATCATCAAGTTCCCTAGACCATCTCTTTACAAAGCCAAGCGTGGGATTGGCTCTACCAACCACGAAGTTCACGTGGTCCTCGAAGGAAAGACGGGAGTTAAGAATCACGCCCAGGTCCTTGACCAAGTCGAGCCTGGTCAAGGCTTGACCGCCCATGGAGTAGGTGAAGGAAATGGGACGAGTCCTACGTGAAAAGGACATACCGGTGCATTTGCTGGCGTTCAGTGGAAGTTGATTATTGGAGCACCAATCATGAAAAATGCGCAAATCGGAGCTCAACAGAGCACAGCCTTCGTCACAGGAGACCGCTCGGAAGATTTTCGCATCATCAACATAACACAGGATTCTGGACCTAAGCAGGAGCAACGAGATGTCATTAATATAAATTATGAAGAGAAGCGGACCAAGGATGCTACACTGAGGCACACCAGATATGTCCGAGATTTCTCTGGATAAAGCGCCACGGAACAAGACACGCTGGTAACGCTCGGACAGGTAGGATGATATTCACTCAACAAAGAGCAGCGGAAAGCCGAGCAAGCGGAGTTTATGAGTGAGATGAGAATGCTATGGTTGATCCTGTCAAAGGGCCTTGCTGAAGTCGGTGAAGATGCAGTCGACCTGCATACCCGACTCGATCGGGGGCAAAGAGTGATGCACGAATTCGAGCAAATTGGTGGTAGTTGATTTACCCTTGATAAAGCCGTGTTGGAAAGAGCTCATAAAAGGTCTACAGTGGAAGCGGAGCACGTCGCATATCAATGTTTCAAAGGCTTTCGCCACATGGGACAAATAAGCAATGGGCCTGTAGTTCGGTATGTCTACCTTGTCTCTCTTTTTGTGAAGGGAGATTATCACAGAACCTTTCCAGAGCCTCGGAAAACGGCCACAGCGCAGAGACAGATTAAACAAATGACAGAGGACAGGAGTGACCGTTGAGCTGCATCTTCTTAAAAATCAGGCCGGGACACCGTCAGCACCGCAGGAGAACATATCGAGCAGATTCAACAGGTAATCGAAAATGGCTGCGTCGTCGAAAACTAAATCATTGGATTCAAGGGAAGTGAGCGGAAGTCTTGTCAGTGGAAGCGATATCACAGAAAGGATCACAAAAAGCGGCACTAAAAAAGTCAGCGAACGAATTGTCCACCTCAAGAGGTTCATCGCGGTCACCCAGTCTCAAGGAGAAAGGCTATTCGTCACTGCGTCGCTTAGAATTAATGAACATCCAAAACTATCTTGGATTGTTGAGTAAGGTGTATCTCGAGTTAGAAAGAAATCTTCTGTCTGTAGATCGGAGGAGAACCGAAGGTGAAGATCATAGTAAACAAGATAGTCCTTGTCCCGCCTAGAGTAGCAGAACCTTTTCAAAGCCTTAATCTTTAGATTTTTCAGGTGTCTCAAATTGTCATCAATCCAGGGCTGCAACGAACAGGAGGAGCAAGAAGAGGAAAAAGAAATCGGCACACACTGCGTGAAACAGGAATAAAGGACATTGTAAAAGGAGTGGACAGCACGGCTAATATTCGGTTCAGTCAGACCTGTAGTTAAAAGAACAGCCAGACAAGTGGGGGAGAAGCTCTCGACAGCATCGACATACAGCAACATAAAAACCGTTTTCCTGATTTCTCGGCACCTTAGTACAAGCGCGTTCCACACCTCAATGCTTTCGTCCGCGTCATGCAATGTATAATGTTTACAAGTGAAGTTTGTATTTTTCACTTAGAAAACTATATATAACGCATAGGACGTTTAAGGGTGAAGTATAATTTTCAGTTAACAAGATAGGAAATAATTATATGATTGGGTAAAGAGCGAGGAGAGTATTCAATTGAAAAGCACTTCTTTTCAATAATTTCTTAATTTCTATTTATTTATTTTTTAAATTAATATAGCTTATGGATTTAGATAGCTAATTCAAATACGCAATGAATTCATATTATGAGAAGAGAAAATTAAAATGGCATTTTTACACAGTATTTAACTTACAAGTAATTAATATGCATAGATGTGTATAAATTCTACAATTATAGTCATTAAATCTTCTATAACTCTACTTTCTTTTCGATATCCGTTACTATTTTCAATATATCGGTTTTCATTCGTTGGCAAAATATTAGTTATGCTTTCATAATACCAACACTGATTTTATGATTTAAAAGTAAAAAACTTAAACTAAATATGAAAAGCTTTAAACAATTCTATGATTTTACGAGATTTTATACATTTTTCTATATTTTACAATTCAATTTATAATTTGTGTCAGTAGTACAAAGTTTTTGTATAACAGTTTAATCAACAACTTTGGAGCGTTTAAACTAAAGATTTCTTAATACTGTATTAAAAACCAATAATTAAAAAAAAGTGATAAGCAATGGACACTGCACTTATGGATAGTTTTGTTCAATGTATGCACAATTATTTAAAAAGTTATATAACCAAAACACACTGTTTAATCTTAAATTCGTATCAGGTATCCAATTCCAACTCTGCTTTCCATTAAAACTAATAGTTTATACTTATGTACCTAGATAGGTTGAATTGTCAAATAAGTACATATTGAACTTTCAGAAGGCGTAAAGAACCAATACATTTAATGCGGTGTCAAAAGGATGTTCTCGGTTTTTTATATAACCTTTAGATGCCAATTGCAATAAACTTAGAAAAGTAATAGCAATTTTGCGAGCCCAAGAACTGCAGTGAATACAAATTGGATAAGTTTGTCCACACCCCAAGACCAGACCCATTATCAACTTACAAATTATATATATCATGCAATTTTACGAAAAATAGAACAATTTAATTGCTAATTTGATAAAATCTATGTAAGGGATTAACATTTTTTCGTTATTATTTTCCTTCATGACTTCCGCAGCTGCTTCACTATGCCGAAGAACTGAATTGTTCCTTATACAATAAAAGATTGAAAAAAACCAACAAAAATAAATAAAACTAAAACAACATACATATTTAAAAATTTCATGTTAACTATTCACATTCCAAGCTGTTGTCAAGTGCTAATTTTAAATGACGTTATTTTACTGAATTAAATTTGCATATTGTTCAGAATATATGTACGTAGGCCGTTGAAGACGGAGTTGGATTAATGGATGAGTGGCACGATCACCACACCATGGATGCAGGTTCGAATCTCATCCTGCTTAATAAATAAGGATAAAAAAAATACACAAGATATTCAATTACCCTCATTCCCTTCAACCTTATTCCTTTTCGACTACTGTCATGCTAACGCAACTTCGGGTAGTCCCCTGGGCTTTGCCTATATCTTAAAAGGGCTTTTAATGTATTACGTAAACACGTTACGTTTAGTGGATGTCGGGTGGTCTGATTTTCCTAAAAATGGAGCTAAAAGAATGAAATACACAACAGTTTTTGAAAAAAGCAAACGAAAGAAGCCTTGAAAATTACGCACGAATTGTACTAGCGCTGATCTCATTCAAACCCTGTGACTTTTTTCCATTTTTTTTAATTATAAAAGATAAACGAACATATAGTTAAGGAAATAGATTGAAATAATAAAATGAATAATTTTTTAACTACATTTCTTCAACATTTCTAATTTGAATTTTTCAAAAACGACTGCACACTTGATTCTATTATTAGATGTGCTTTCATGTTGTCTAGTTAATGGTAGGAGACCTCTTCTTGTTGGATCCTTACACTAAACGCAACTTAAGGCCAGGTTCTCATTCAAATGAGCAACAAATATGCAAAGTTTGGATTTTTTTTTTGAGACAATGAAAAGACATACAAAGGATCTGTTTGGGGATTATGATTGATCATGCTTTGAATGGCGCCCGTAATTATGGTTTGATCAAGGGCCTGCGAGTTTGAAGTACGTAGAATGCGTGCAGTGTAGCCCCTAAGAAGTTACCTGCAGTCGATGCTACATTAAATTTATGAGAGCTTATACCTAACCACAATGAAATGACCTTAAATTTAACGATATGGTGCTAACTCGAACTTTCAGTTCGATTTTTGGGAGTTTTTTTCATTCTTTATGGCTTTACAGAAAATGGTTAATATTAGAAAATTTCATATATTATAGGTATAAGCTTCCAAGAAAAGTGTTTACTTTTCGGGGGTCAAAGGTAGATGTTAATAGGTTTTAATTTTAGTTTCGAAAAATCGTGTTTAAAGTTTAGGGAAAACTTTCATATGTATGCTTCGAACAATGTACAGCTTTGAAAAATAGGCTGTAGAGACTTTTGTAACGTACGGATTAAAATCCCTTTTTCGTCTCAATATTCTAGATACAATATACCTTTCAAAAAATGCAATAAAAAAATCGGATTTTCGATCAATTTGAAAGAGAAACTGGCCTTAATCCTAAACATTTTAAGATGGAAAACTTCTTACACAAAAGAATATTTCATTTCCTATCGCTTCAAAATATCTAATTTCAATATAGAAGTATATCTATGCTAATAAAAATAACATTTAAAAAAGCTTCTTATATATTATCCCTTTGAGAGATGGGAGGTACACAGTTTCTTATTTTGTCTTACAGAGGGAAGGGGGAGTTCAAAATCAACAAAAATTTGCTATATAATATACTACGAGGAAGTAACTAAAGGAGAGGCCGTAGCGTATAAAAACCATGTGTGTGAGCATGGCAAATTCTCTGATTTTTTGCGGGGAATGAGCAGGCAAGTGATTCTAAACTCGTCCACTGGCTGTCACTTTTGTTTACGTTTCTCCGATACGAAGTGAAATAGAGAAATAAAAAGAAGGATTATTTCACATTGTTACGATAAATATATATAATTTTTGTGCTGTGAAGTGTTAAAAGCGTGTCAAAACAAGTTAGGACAATTAATATCATTAACAGCGAAAAGTGCGTTACTTTTCAGAAAAACTGAAAATGAAGTGCTCAGTGAAATCCGGTGATAATAGCAAACGCCGCAAGCTTCCCGGAACATCTTTTCAAATGTAAACTAAACAAAGTTAGGGCACTTTATAAAGCACACACACCAAAATAGCTATTGCAAAACACTTAAAGAAAATTCCCACTTAGTCCATCGAACGAAATTTTGTTGACATATTTTGTAATGGATGGCATTTAGTTGAGATTTGAGTTCCATCGTCGTAGGTAAAAATGAAAATAGGAAAGGGGAATTCCCGCATATAAAATACTATTTTAATCGCCTGCTTTGCACTTATGAGATTGAATGCATATAAATCTCACACAAGCTTAAAGTTGCAACGCTTTTCTGAGGTAAGGGCCTCTCCTTTAGTTACTTCCTCGTAGATAAAACATGAATGGTCCTAAAGTAGAAAATATTGCTAGGAGTTATAAAGCACTGATAGAAGATACATATCCAGTGTTTTAGTTATATGATTTTACATTTAATTTCATAACAAGAAAATGCCAATATTGAGGTATATGTAAACTAAAATAATTATTAAGTACAGTATGCGACAAAAGTATACATACTCCAAGAAAAATTTTCCATTCTATAAGAATTATTTTTATGGCGTGCGCTCTTACTGACACACACACAAGTGTACTTACATAAGTCTCCAATGCACACGCATGTGAGAAGTCCAGTTGAGATTTATTGTAACAAACAGGATTAAATTGTTTGAAGTCAGTGCAGTTTGTGGAGCGATTGACATTTTGAAAAAAAATCTATTCGTTTTTCACTTTTATAAAAGAAAGGCGAACTTTTTCTACTCAAGGGTATGTATACTTTTGTCGCATACTGTATATGTGTATGTAATTTTTTCGATTTATCGTTATCACTGTTATATCTTCATAAATAATATATGAATTTGTCATCCACATAACACACACATTAATAGAATATATTGTAAAATTAGAATAATAGATAAAAACAATAATCGACTAACTCATAAAATTAATTGTGCAGGAAATTTTATTTAAAGAAGTTTTAAATTAGTATCTCTTTTTATAGTTCCCGCAACCCCTTGTGGGGCATGGGGCGGGCGAATAACTTTACCCGATTCGAGACAACGATTGCAAATGGACTTACAATTTAAAGTGAATTCGAAACTAGTATCTACTTTTTAAATAATTCAAATCAATATTTAAGAACGTCAATAATATGTCTTATATTCTAATCAAGATGTAATATAACGAAAATATATATCTAGTTTGAACAGCTAAAGATCTTATAATTTTTTCTTTTAATGTTTTAAGTTAAAATATCTTCGCTAATTTCATTTAAAATTTAAAAAATACAATATAATCAACATTTTTTTATAACACGTCAAATTCCATTGTGTTATTTGTGTATTGTTTCTTTGTAAAAAAGTAACACCTTAGCGTTATAGTATAAATAATAGCAACGAATTTCAAAAAGAAACGTTAATCTAAAAAATTAACAAAAACACTTTATGTACACTTCACTCTTTTCAATGATAAAATCACTCTTCTTAACAGATAGGTGATGATAATACGTCCGATTTTAGAAAATTAGTAACAACTTCTTCTCTTAATTGAACGATTTGATTGTATATCTTAATAGCAGGTCCAAGTTTTATATTCATCAAATCAGTTAAGTCAGCTTGTCGCATTGATAAAAATGCAGCTCCATCAATTTCATGTTTTCTAAACTCCTCAGCAATTAAGTGGCACCTGGGCAATTTTTTTACATAATCTGCAACTTCTTCCAAAGTCCATTCAAGTGGATTTTTTGTCATGGGTTCAGTTATGTGTTTAGTTAAGCATTCTGAATTTTGCGCCCATAGATTGTGAATATACTGCAATCTTGGACCATAATCGCAAAGCAGTTGATGCGATATATTAATTTCAGGAGTATCTGTCTGGTTTGTGTCTACAATGCTATCTAATGGAGCATCTACTTTCGTATTTTTCGGGGGAATATGTATTATGGTTTCATCAGATTTCCTTTTGGTCGGGTTGGACCTGAGATCAACATGTGGGACACTGAAAAAATATGAAATATGATATAATGTAAAAAATTAATTAAATTACGTTTTTAGAATTCTTATAACATATTCAGCATTTCTTTAAAGGGTAATTAGTAATTTGCTCCAAAACATAAAATACATACACAAATTCTTATTAGTTTTTTTTATACGATGTTGCCAAATCCTAGGCGACAACCCTTTGATGCGTTAGCATGGTTTTCGCTGGAAGGGAATTAGGGTAAGGGAAGTGAGGAAACTTGAAAGTCTTGTTTTTGTATTGCTGCGAGCTAGACAACAGCCCAGAGACGGAGTGGATTATTTTAATTTCTTAATAAAAGCTCACGGGGAGACCTGGTCTCGAACCCGGGGCCCATGGCATGGTGGTCGTGCGGCTTACCGAATTGATCCAACTCCGTCTCCATTTGATCAAACCATTTTGATTTTTTGATAAATATATTGACGTCCAAAAAGTAAACGAAATTTTCCGGAAAAACGTTTTTACGTGCATTTTTCTTATACAAAGAAATACCACTAAGTCCCTATATAGCCTAATGCCGAACACGGCCAAATGCTGAACAATTCATCCAAGAAGATATCCATTACCACTTTTGTCTAGCCTAAGTGTCGTCCCACACTTATCTTGCTTCCGCGCTATGAAGTCCGCACGAGTGCCCACACCTGTCGTGTCGGATTTTGTGTAGAAAACGCAATGTAGTGTGTGTAGTGGTAACATTAAAGCATTTTCCAAACCCAAATAAACCTTGCTTTAAATGTATGCGTGCCGATGCGACGAAGTTCCGTGCGGAATTCCCTATACACCCCTGCACGCCCTCTCTCCAACAAACTGCGATGAAGCAGAACAAGTGTGGTACGGCACTATGGAAGTGTGTCTTTTAAAATACTAATTTTACTTTTATTTAAAAGATTTTGTAGCTTCGTGAGTGTGTGCAGGTATTGCCCAATATCTCAACGAGAGTATTGAGAGAGGCGGAAACTTGTAACTTTTGTCTGTTAGTTACTACCTCGCTCTCTCTCTCTCTCTAGTTCCCGTAATGGTATGTGGACAAAATAAGAACTTCATCCGTTGCGGTGTCATAAATTGCACAGCTTAAGTTGGATACCAACTGGCAACGTATGTCATATGAGCGAAAGGAATATTTGGTAGATTTTTGTTCGCGCCTAGTGCAATTAAATTCCGCCGGCAATTAGGTAAAGTAGTTCTATAATAATATCCGAGGAAGTATCAAAAGCTCAAACAGCCGATTCAAGCGGTAGGGATTGTATTTTGGAAAAATACTAAGAAAAGAGATTCCTTGCAAGTTCATTTATGAAGACGAAAAATGCGTCGCTTTTCATGATGTTAATCCTCAAGCCCTGAATCATTTTCTTCTGATACCAAAAAAGGCAATTGAACAACTTTCTCTTGCTGGTGCTGAAGTTGCCGGTTTATTAGGCCACTTAATGGTTATTGGGAAAAAGATTGCACACGATTTGTGTCTAAAACATGGTTTTCGTGTTGTAATCAATGACGGCAGAAATGGTGCTCAATCTGCTTACCATCTTCATCTCCACTTTCTGGGTAGTCGGTAAATCAAGATATTAACCCTGGAATACTAACCCGTTGTAACTCACAGGAGTTTAAGAAGCTCTGGTCATATATCCTGAAAAACATGCGTACAAAAAGTAGCAAGTGAGTAAATTTTACTCATGGTTAGCGTTCCAGGGTTAAAAGGATTGTAATAAACTCACCAAACCACCAGGTTTTCCAATTTCATTTCATTTTCAATTCCGAAAAAAAACGATTTTTGTCATTAGAGAAATTAATTCTGGGCTTTCTAATGAAAAGTCAGCACGTTATAAGTATCAGAAAATCTGATAAAAGCGATCATCTGGCAAGCAATGCTTTGAATACACTGAATGCATGGGAACTGAAATCATCTAAAATCGGCAACTGATAGCGCGAGAAGTACGAAAACTGGGTATTCCGCAGACTATTGTTTCAAAAATGATGACAAACACTTTATTATTAAACGTTTAGCGACAAAATTTGTTTTTTTCCAAAAGTGACTTGCCCTATGTGGGTGTAATCAAGAATTCAGCGCGCTGCAGTTTTTATGCAACGGTTTGTTTAAATAATCAGCGCCACTGCAAAAATTGTGCAGCGAAGTGTCAAAAATTTCAGCGCACTGACAGCTTCACATGCAGCGCGCAGCGTTTGAAAAACAGCTTCTTTAATGCAGCCCGTGAAACGATCGATAATGGACGAAGATTTGTAAGTAATTTTTTAATTATATGTGTCCACAATTGCCATGTAATCAGGAATAGTCGGAATACTTCTTTTTAGTGCACTCCCAAATTCAGCCAAAATCCGCTTTAAAATTAGCGTTTGCGCTATTGCTTTCCGGAAGAAATGGAAAGATTATATTATTAAAATATCCCCTTTTATGTATACAAGTATATCTTTACTCGTACTATGCAGTGATGTTTAATCTTCTTCTGTTTCTTGCTACTTTAGCAGCGAATAGTCCAAATTTGCAGTAAAATTTTCAAAGCAGTGCGTTGCACGGAGGTTGCTTTTGTGCAGCTGTGATGCGCAGTGCGCTGAATTCTTGATTACACCCTGTAAGTTATTTTCTTTAATATTAATGCACCGTTTGGTGTTCCATCAGTGTCAATTCTTTCATGGACCTTTTATCATATTTATTAATTACTAAGGTTTCTAAGACTCGATGTTGTCTTCTCAAATGCTGCCCAACTCTAATTCTCTCCACTTCGTTCGATGAAATCAGCAAAGATAGTTCCTAATCTTAGGCATTGAAATGTCTAGACACTTTACCTGGACAGTCCATATATTCTCTATTACTAAAAATGCCATCATCAATCATCAAAGTAGCTACGGGTACTTCGAAGATTGATTTTCTGGAGCATCAACGGAACGGAACTTCTAATTTCGTAGTTATTGTTTTAACGAAATTTCTATCCTGATTCCATGAAGATATCTTCTTTTACACAACACGAATGTGGAACAGTTTGTCTTTTTCTTTTACGAGCCCAAGGCATTCGGGAGGAGAGTGCATGGCCACCTCCGTCAGTTAATCCTTAAATCTAATTTCTTCTCACACTTTTTTCCATCCAAACACTTTTTTTTCCATCCTCTCTTTCAAGAGTGTGCTTCTGCATTATAATTATATTCTAAGTAAGTCGCGACCGACCGCATGAAATATATCAAGAGTCGACGCCGAAAAAGATGATATTTTTAAATTTTTATTTAGCTTGCGCAATCTATCTCTACTGCGGCGAATCTGAACAACTTAAGAAGAGAGTATCTCTATCTCTTTCTGTAGTTCCCGGAACCGCTGTTGAGGTATGGGGCGGGAGAAGAACTTTGTCCGATTCGAGACAACGATTGCAAGTGGACCTACAATTTAAAGTGGATTCCGAACCACTCGCATTTTCTCTGCAACCCCATGGCCTTTTTAACGTAATCTGTTTTCAATAGAAAACAACCATGGGTCGTCGAAGAAGAAAATATACACTTGAAATATAGGCCCAAAATATTATAAAGTGGTGGAAAAAATACATTTACTGCTTTGTCTTAGCTTTTTGCCTTCCAAGAAAAGGAAAACATCATCAAATCTCATTTAGTACCACTGCCGCTCTCGTCGTTACCGAATGTTATGGGAGCTATACATTCGAAATAAAGAGCTTTTTCAGTACAAGAATTATCGTTGGTTCTGAAATTGCTATTAAAACCACACAATTCAATATTTTTTTAATGATTGTTGCCTTATTACATTATTCCGATTATTCATGGAAATAAATTCATTCAAATGACTGACTTGACAGCCCCCCCCCCTCCCCCCGAATAGTTTCATAGACGTTTTTCTTAAGTGCGTCAAACTGCATTTGTGGATCGCTGGAGCAACAGTGGCCCCTAAAAATTCTTCTCCATAAAATGGACGAAGAGGAGGCATTGGCTTGTCTACGACTATGTGCGGATTTTCAGAATCTTAAATCCTTTTGACATAGCTTCCGAGATCTTATTTTCATCTTCAGCCCAAAAGATGATTTTGACGTCATTTAACAACTCATACACACAGAAAAGCGATAACAAAGCGGATATTCATTTTGCTTCAACTCTTGAATGTGGTGGACCTTGTAAGAAAATAATCAGAGGTTTTTATGCGATATTCTCTTGCGACGGATGCTCATTTTATTAGCTATGTCATGAATTGAGGTTCGTGGGTTTCCGCGCTTTGAAGTTTTTTTTTATAAACAAACTTTCTAACAAACTTCTTTTTACAACTTTCTTTGTGAATTTCCTTACACCAGCTGCTGAAGGGAATTCATCGATCAATAATTTGTTTGGACCTTGCAATAATCCGAGGTCTCGATGCAATATTCTTCTCAGACAAATGCAGCTGATGTTCAGTTGTTGAGCTCTTGTTGGTTTTCACGCGAAATTTCGGCAATAGTAGCAACTCTTTTATCTATGCACACCAGTAGAGCACGCCGGTATTAATCATTAGCATGCGAGTTTCACGAACTTTCTTTATGAGTTCGCTTACACCAGCCGCTGAAGGGACTTCATTTCGACCAAATATACTTTTCAAATTTCGCAGTTTTTTTCAGCAATTTCTCTATATTTCCCAGTGTTGTTGAAGTAATACGGGCCGTTCAAATATTACGTAACGTAGTTAGGGGGGGGGGGGGGGGTCCAAGCAACGCTTTACGTAACATTTAGTTTTTGTTAAAATTAAAAGTCCTAACTCCACCTCCACCACGAGTCCATAGTTTGTACTCAGAGTCCGATCGTTGCGGTCAAGCAAAACCACCTAAACTACAGCCCATGAACTTACGAATTTCACCTACACACTTTAGAGCCAAACTGGCTGAAATTTTGTTTAATTTGCATGGCTTCTTATTCCGTATTTTGCACAACATAATTGAAATTTTTAGGTAAAAATAATCATCTGAGTGTTAGGTAAGTTTAGGTAGGGATAGGGGTAACGCGAAACGTTACAGCGCGTTACAAGGGGGGTCAGAAATCTCCAAAAACTGCATTACGTAAGACAATCAATTTGTTTTGTGATAGTGTTCTTACACTAGGGCCTTTCCAATAATACTACACTGGCCTAGAAGAATTTTTTTAAATCCACCCCCCCCCCCCCCCCCCCGACCTTCCAAAAAAAGAGGCCCCCAACAATAAAGTGTTGAACATGGACCCCTGTGCTCTCTGCGGAACGTAAAACCTTGGCTACATGAACAATTACACCTTTCTAGCTTTTGCAGTTTCGAAAATAAACGGCGGCGACAGTCAGTCAGATTAATGGACGGAAAATTGAGTGATTATATGAAGACTCTGTTTTTTACGGGACAGCAAAAACAACAAAAATTCACTCGATTTGCGGATGAAAAATTCGATCGAATTTTATGATAAAATGACCCATACAAATAGTAAATGAAGGAATGCCATTTTTACTTATCTTTATACCTTTTTAAATATGTCTGTCATATCTTCAAATGTTACCACTGTTGTGAAAGGTTATAGTCGGTTGTGAGTTTAACCTTTAGAGCAAAGTTATTTAATAAAAACAAGTAAATACAAACAAGTAAATATTCAATTCTTAAAGAGAACTATGTTCGACTTTTTTTTTATTAACCCTGCGTAGTGCAGTGCGTACATTTTATGTATTCTCATTTAAATTTTAAAATACGAACTAATGTTCCTGTTGATTTAATTTATCGTTTATCAACTGCAACGGCAACTTATGTCCATGCTGTTTGAAGTTAATTGGCTTCTGCTTTAATTTTTGCTATGTTGAGTTAGCCCACGACTTCAATCGTCTCAATAAAGGTCAGACCAATTACATCTTGTTTTTCTTGTACAAATATTAATTGAACAATTAATTTGTATTACTACCAATAGCCTTCATTACAAGATAGATGAAATATATAATTTGTAAAACTCCCGTAAATAAAATATCATCAAAAGTAGAAGGAAAAATTCTGTATTGAAGAAATGTTTGCTAAGGATAATCATAAAAGTAGAAACGATTGACAATTGAAAATTATTGCAAACCCAATTTAAGTTTTCTTCGCACAATTAATAACTAAAACAGGCTGAATAAAAGACTATTTGAGCACAGGATATCAACACCAATATGGCTACAAAACCTTCATGACACTTAAGTTTAGTTGAAACTTTCTGTTAGTTGACATTTTGAAGGGTTATTTAATTTATTAAAATGTTGTATTTTTCACATTCTTTTCTTAGGCGTCATTATATTTAATAAAAAAATATAATAAACTCTTACTCTTTACAAACAATTTTTAATTACCTTTGATCTTCTTCTAGTCTTTGAGATTTATCGATTTCAATGTTCCAGTTACTAATTTCATACGGACAAGATTCTGCACTTGCATGATAATCAAGTTCAGTTCGTTTTGCATTACCTATTCCTCTACATCCAATAATTGGACAAAACATTTTTATACGTAAACTTTCAAATTCTGCAAGACAATTAGAGCACAAGTTTAGCGACTATAACATAATTAATAAATAATAGATTAATAATTTACCTGGGGGAGCTTCTAGTTCATGGCCGGTAGCTTCACACCATCCAACCGGATGAATATCTGGACTGTCATCGACTACCCAAAATGCATATTTCTCTGGCCATCCATCAAAAAGTACTTTGATTTCGTATTCATCAGCCATAATTACTGTTGCAGGTCGTATTAAAGAAGGATTCTTTTTGTCAACAACTTCCAGTTTCATGCCTGCGCGAAAAGAGATTGGATCTCGTGTAGAAAACAATTCATCTGTTGCAGGTGTGCATTTTGTTAAAGCAACATAAGTTTTCCAATCGAAATTTTCGTCCCATTCTGGAGGTGGTACTATAGAAAATCCATTTCTTTTATGCCAATTTACTGGATGGATATAAGGTGAATTTATATCGATCCAATAGTCGTAACTTTCATCCCAGCCATCAAAATGAATTAATATTCGATTATCCAACACGTCTGCAACAGAAGCTACACATACTTTTCTAGTGTTTCGTAAGTCATCAGCTTCTAGCTTCATTCCAATTTTAAATGGGTTCGTTGTAGACTGAAAAATAGCATGATTATTATGACATAAATAAATTTAAATTTAAAAATTTTTGTAATCTGTAATTGTATTTTACATATTATTGTAAATTGAACGTTAATATCAGGGCTCCTACGAATTTGTAAATATAAAATTCCCCGACTTTTCCAGACATTTTCTCAAATTTCTAGGTAAAAATAAAGGAAATATTTCATTTAATGTGATCTATATTTATTCATATAAAAAAAATTAAAACTATCGTATTGTTGTTTTACGACAACTGACAATCTCATAAATTATTTTGATTCATTAATTTTTAAATTATAATTTTTAATGGTTTTTAAGCTACGGAACATTGCTCTTATACATATACAGTTTGAGATTCAAGCTACTTTTTAACCCAACATGCTTAAGGTACTATTACACTTTAGAAGGCTAAAAAAACGTAAATTTTCAAGAATATTTTTCTCAGCTACAAAAAAATATTTTTTTCATCCAAAGTTGAGTCCTTGAAAAATCTTTGTCTCATCGCGGACAATTAATCTCAGGATTGGCAAGTCTGAAACAAAATATTTAAAAAGGGTTTCAAAGATGAAGGTTTGTCACACAATAATTTACCACCGTTATTGAAAAATCGATGAAAAAAAGAAAGGGCGGTCTTTTGCAAAAAAAAAAAAAAAGTGTGAAAAATCGCTCCTTTTTTCGTTATTTTTTTTTTCACCACAAAAATGTTTTTTTTTATTGTTTGGCCAAATGGTGGTAAAATATTGTGCAGGACATTCTAATAAACAAAACGCACCAAGGTTTATTCAAATTGGTTCAGTAGATCCGCCGTTTCAAAAAATGTCATTTCGAGGAAAATGCGTTTAATTTTTTTTTTAACGATTTGTTTATTGAATATTTTATAAAAAATCGATTTTAACCACTCACGATTGCTTTATCTGCTATTCCTGGACCATATAAAAGTAAGCCGTCATCAACACACGAGAAATCCGAAAACATATGTATAAAAGTTTCCGGTATTTTGGAGAAAGAAAAACACAGAGATGCTGTGCGACCGACAACTGCCCGAACACCTGCGGAGAGCCGAGAACACGCGCGCGCTTCAAGTCGTTATATCTCGATTTAACGTTCGAATTTCTCCAAAATATTTTAGGAGGTTATTTTTGAAGGTCTAAGGAGTTGAAAAAAATCTTAAAGTTCTAAAGTGTAATAGTACCTTAAATCGATGTTAACATTGTCAAGTTCTTTTTGATAAGTTTCCATCAATTTACGCTTTTCCTCCTTCAACGATTGCATTAATTCTGCCTCCCTTCCGATTCTCGGCGTCAAACTAAGCATACAACGATCGAGCATTTAAAGCATCATAGATCATTCTTATTATCAATAATTACATTTTTTACACCCTCTGAAGCACTTATTGCTTGCCAAACATGGCTAATTGCAATCAATGATCCGCGGCTCTGATTAACGATACTACAGGTTTTATTCACAAAAAGTCCCCTCTCAACATTTGCATTTTCATGAAATAGAATAAAGACCATATGAAGCTTTGTAATCAGCGTAGTCAAAACGCTTACTAAATCGGAATATAAAAAGGCGCCATTGGTTTATTGGACTGAGTCTTTAAAAAAACGCTTAACTTCACTGGTGACTTGAAAAAAGCTAACTTTGGTAGTAAAAGTTTGTCATTGACGTGTACTTCCACACTATGAAATAAACGCGAAAATGATGCAGTTTTATTTTTAAAATGTAAATGTAATAATAATGTATTAGAATGAGCTGAATTAAAGATTTGCAGTTAAATTTTTGGCTTGCAAGTAACTTTCCAGAAATTTAAGCAAAAATTCCTAGAATTTTCCAGTCTAGGCCAAATTCCCTGACTTTTCTAGGTTTTCTATTTGCGTAGGAATCCTGAATATATAATTAACTTAATGTAAAATGAAATATAGAAGAAACAATATTTCAATTTATTTGATGAACAAAACGGGATTATTGCAATTTCTTTTATTTTATTACAGATTAGATGGAATAGAACGGGTTACAGAATAAGGGGCATTGTGTTTCTGTTTTCGGCTTATTTGGTGAAATGTCGAAAAAGTCATAAGTCAACAGTTTAACAATTCCAAAGTTTGTTTGCTCAGGCCTAATATTATAATTCGTTTATTCCAATTTGGCTGCGTAGGCTTCATTTCTAACCGTGTTAATTTGCAAATTTTGCCGAAGAACATGCAACCAATTCGCGTTCAATCTTAAAATTCAAGTTATGGGTAATCAAATATCTAATTAGTTATGAGTCTCATCAAGACGCACCCTACTTTAAAAATAAGTATCAATGTTCCCTTTATCTTTTCTTTGCATTTTTTAGGTAAGACTTTTTTTTTAGGTAAAAACCAAAAAGTATAGTGTTTAATTTAAGTGCTTATTTCAATCTTAAGTTTAAGAATGATAGAAAAGCGCTTAACGTAACATGGAGAGTGAATTTTAGATGTTTCTTTCTAAAGGGATTGTGAAAAAAGTACAAATATTTTAAATTTTTTTTAAATTTTGTTATTCAAGTATTTGCAATCAGAAAAAACATTTTTTTTTCTTTATCTCCTGGTTCTGTATAGATGGCGCCGAAAGTTGATCGTAAAAAATTTTTGAGGAAAGTGGAGATTGCAGCTCAATTTTGGATCGTCTGAAAAAAATGCAAATGGTAAAAAACACTTGTAATTGAGCATTGACTTGGCCATATTTCAAATTTTGGGCCTAAAAAAATTTGCGCGCGATTTTCACTTAAATTTTTAGGCCATTTTTAAATTTTATTTTTCAGTTAGCGGCATTTGCCCCCAGATCAAAAATGTTGAAATCGGGCCACGTCAATGCTCACAATGCTTACAAGTGTTTTTTACCATTTGAATTTTTTTTCAGACGCTCCAAAATTAAGCTACAACCTCCACCGATTTCCTCCCACATTTTTTACGCTCAACTTTCAGCGCCATGTATACAGAACCAGAAGATAAAGAAAAAGAAAAGACAAATTTTGCTTGTGATTGCAAATACTTAAATAAAAAAAAATTAAAAATATCATTTGTGCTTTTATCACAATCCCTTTAGAAAGAAACGTCTTAAATTCATACTACAAGTCACAAATCAGCCCCCCCCCCCCCCCCCTTAAGCCGAAGAATTTTAAACTTTTCTAACTCACTTTAGACCTATGCACCGATTATTGAAATAATCAATCAATCAATCATTTCTCAAATAAAATGAGTATGAGTATAAAAATCGAAGAAAATGAATTAAAAGCTTTTTAAGGGGAACACACTTGGAAATTGAAAAAAAAACAGATTTTTTTTTCGATAAAAATCAAATACCTAATAAGTTAGTTAGACTTTTAAATATAATCCCTAATCTGTATAATAGGGAGCATGCGCCAAGCGTACTCCATCATTACTTAAAAATTTGATCGCGTTTTACTCAAAACTGATATTTTCAAACTGGCGCGCATCATAAAAAAAACAATTTTTAACCGATTGACAAAATTTCAATTATCTAAGTAATCTCTCTCTCTAGTTCCCGTAAGCTCTTGTGGTGCATGGGGTGGGAGAAATACTTCACCTGATTCGAGAGAACAATTGCAAGTGGACCTACAGTTTCAAAGTGGATTCCGAACCACCGATAATAAATTTAAAAAAAAATATTAAAGTGGCTTGCACGGCATTTTTGGCTTATGAGGAGTTCAAAAATATATAAATAAACCTCAAACAACATAACTGGACTTAATCCAAAATCTTACGCTACTGAACTCGGGGACAAAAACGGTATTGTACTTTGCCCGATACATTCACACGTTATCGAATGACAGAGTTTTTTACGGCGACAAATGTTGCGTTATCCGCGTTTTAACCTTTACTCCACCGACGACTAGGTAAGTAATACAGTCCCCGACACTTAAATAGCCTCGCCATAATTTTGTTTCGTAGGTCATATAAAACAAACCATCGCATATAAAGGTCATTGTAGTTTGAAAGAGACGAAATTTCAAAAAAAAAAAAAGAACTTGCATTTTATTTTCCACTTTCCTTTGTACAGTTTCCTAGAATTATAGAAAATGTGGAAATAGCCAATTGCACATGTGGCATATGAATAGCCCTTTAGTTAATTTTGAACCTTTTCGTCGGAAAGTTATTTTTAAAAGTAGCTAGTCATTTTAAGTGCGCGTAAATATAATTAAGAACCCGGTATTAAAATTGACAGAAAATATAAAAATGGGTCGTAGAAATTGTTTAACTTCTAAAAGTGTATAAAGAATAAGGTTGTATATACGGTTGCAAATATTAAGGGTGAACAAAAACAATTTTGAATGACCGGGAACGTCGTGCTGTACAGAGGGTAGCCTCAAATTCAATGCTGTCTACTGCACCAAATTCGAAAAACCCGTAGTTACTGGTAGTGTTCAACGGTTAATAAAGCATTAGGCGAATTATGGCCAGAAGGAAACCTGCTTTAAAGGGTTAGCCTTAAACTGTATGATTGGATTTTGCTCTCGAGCATATGACATGATCGGAGTAATGGAAATCAGTAATATTTACTGATGACAAAATTCAACCTAGATGGACCAGACGGCTTTGATTACTATTTTCATAATTTAGTAGTATCAAGAATATCCCTGAAAAATTGTTTCGGAAAATTCGTTGAATTAAGAAAGTTACAAAAGTAAGAATTTCGGCGCGCATGGAAATTTGCTTCGATTTAATCAGATTCCAAAACTTCAAACCCGTTTTTCTCGATAAAACATTTTTCGAATTGGTGACCACGATATCTACTGAACCGATTTACTTGAAACTTTTAGAGTACCTTCAGTACACTTGCCGCTCCCGTCGGTAGCGCGATGTCTTTATACATTTACATTTTTTTTAACAACATATCCTTTGAAAAAAGACTCAAGATCGCACGTTTCGTAATTTTCAATATTTCAACCTCTTGGTGCTACGGATAACATACAATTATAATAAAAATTTTGACTACGCGGACTACCGTTTATACCTGCGCTGCGGACGCCGCAATTTTCAAACGCTCTCGGGCCTTTTTTCAATAAATAAAAAATAAAAAAGTGGTATACCCCTTTAAGGAAGGAACCACTAATACTATGCGAGCGGCAACAAGCATGAAGTTCCATCATGGTGTGGAAGCCATTTTTTTAATGGACCTGTTGATATTTTAGTTCTACAAGGTCGCCAAAATGCCCAGTCCAACATGAAACTGTTGAAGGAAGAAGAAATAATAACTCGCGAAGTAATGGAGAGCTCCAATTTTATTTTTCAGCAGAACAACGCGTCCATACGTATAGTTTTACCATACCCTGCGCTTTCTCCTGACCTAAATATGACTGAAAATATCTAGGGATGGTTACCTAGGAGAGTATAATAGTTATTGAACGGTTTAGTTCGGAATTCCTTGCAATTCCAAGTTATTACAAGATTTTGACAATTTGCTCGGGTCATGTGTTTATTTCGTACTTTGTGTACATGTAATAAATAGTTAACCGAAATATCGGTTTGACAGTGTAGTGATCATAATCTGATACAGCTGTCTAGGTCGGAATTAGTTTTGATTTCGTGTGGATTAACATCTAGTTTTCGGTTTCTTTCGTAGGCGTCCACCAGCTAAAGAAAAGCTAACCCTTTGGTGCTGGTGTTGAAGACGAGCCAAAGGAATTTAGCTTTTCTTTATTAGAAACGCCGATCGCGTTAAAAAATATTTTAATATTTCTTACTTCGCTCGAGTTTGAACGGCTTAGTTCGGAATTCCTTGCAATTCCAAGTTATTACAAAATTTTGAAAATTTGCTCGGGTCATGTGTTTATTTCGTACTTTGTGTACATGCGATATAACTGTTTTTATGAGCATTAGAAGTGATCACTGTTTTCTACATTTTCTTTGAATTCTTCGACCGACAATGCATGAAGTCTAATAAGTTATGAGTCTCGATCAAATTGCATCGATTACCCTTTTCAACATTTCGATCGCATCAATTTTATGAGATATATTTGATAAACTTCAAATAAATAAAAAAAAATTGCCTTTTTTCCAGCTCCTTTCCACTAAACCTACTTCAAGTAAGAGGCTCTGGAGTTTAAATGTTAGAGTACGTAAGTTTGTATTGCCTTTTCTAAAACTTTATGTGTTTAGGGAATGCTGATATAGGTTTATATAATTCTTGACTCAAAGCTGTTTGCTGATGATGCATGTGTGATCTTCGTAGACCTACGTGTTATCTTTTGATCTTATGGCGTGTTTATACAAAATGGTTGATATAGATCCGAGCAGAATCTTCGCGACTGATTTTTGGGGGAATTTCTTAGATTGGTTTTGTAATTTTTCGTTCCTGTAAACTAGGCCGAACATATCACCTGCAAATAATATGCATCCCTGAAGTGAAAACAATTGACCAAAAGATGAATAATTTCTTTAAAAATTAACCTTAGCACATTTCTACAATCCTATAGAAAAAAAATTTTAAATAACTTCCATAAATTGTTATTATACAAAACGAGGGGGAAGTAAATTAAAACTTAACCTTATCCTACCCACATACACGACTTTTTAACTCTAATACCACATTTCCATTTCCTTACTGCACATATAAATAAGGTATAGAGGATCAATATTTTCTTTTATTTCTTTTTAGGACTTGTGAACAAAACAAAATAGATTAAAAATTAAAATATTACTTACCGAAGAATTTAGATGTGTAAATAAATTCCTTGGAGCTGGGGCTGACCTCGTTTTGTTTAAATACATAGGCCAATTAAAAGTAATTTGACTCATACCTCTAGGAGGTTGAAGAGTTCTATTTGTTTTAGAGCACCATCCTGGTGGAAAAATGTCCATCGAATCTGCATTCCCCCAAAAGTCATATTTTTTCGAATATCCATCAAAATGTAATTTCAATCGATAGCCCCTTTTGTCAACTATGGTGCAAACGCAAAATAAGTTACTATGCTCAGGATCAATGGCTTCTAATTTCATTCCATTTTTGAATAAATTGGGACCGCATGGGAATGGATTGGGGAACAAATCGATTGGAGCAGGTTCTTCATTACGTGTACTGAGGTAATATGTCCAATTAAATGGCGTTTTAGGTATATTACCAGCGATATCTTTACTTCTGTCTACATCTTTTCTGCGATTAACGTATTTTTTACCCGCTATTTTCATATTAAGACCATTTAGACATTTGTAATTATATCTTTGTATGCACTCATGACTGCAAAAATCTGGAGAAAGGAAATCAACTGCCGCACCTCGACAATTACATCCCTTGCAATAATATAATGGGTCGCTATAATCGGACGTATTTTGAGATTTGTACTCTCTCTCATATATCGGTTTATCATAACCAATATCTATTCGAAATTTGTTTAAAATTTCGTCAGCAATTTCTATGAGTCCGAACTCATTCATTTGAAAGTTTAGTTTACAATCTGACGAAATTCCAATGCCATCTTTCCAGTTTAATAGAGATAATATTTCAACCGATTTTTGTCTCCGAGGCTTTATTTCTTCCAAGGGTGGTGTATCAGGGAGTATATTTTCAGGTTCAATCAAGTTAACATTTTCGGATTTGGTAGGAGTTGAATCTTGTTGGTCTGATGAAGTATTTGAAGATAAAAGAGACTCATGACTTGTTTGAACTGTGCTATTTACAGGTGAAATTTCAATTTTCTCGTGACATAATAAAGAGTTATCAGGTGCTGGTGGTGTACTGTCTCTTACAGCCTTAAGTAAACGTTCTGATAATGTTGGTTTGGGATATTTTTTTATGCCACTATCCGAGCATGTCGATAGCCGGCGTCCAGTTTTCTTCTTGTTTTTTCGACTTCTTTCTAAAATTGAAGTTAACGATTTAGATCTGCCCTTTGTTCGTGGACTTCCTTTAAGTTTTTCAATTGCTTTGTTTTTTAGCAATGATTGTTGCTTAACTTTGTTCTTATTTACGCATGGAATAAGTGATTCTGAATTTCGGATACGAATTGTATTGCAATCGCTCTTTGTAGATTCTTCAACTTTCTCATTAATGGGAGCGGTTTTCAAATCTTTATCTTTTTCTGCCTCGATACTCTTCAACACTTTCGTGATGTGTGGAATTTCTGAGCTCTTGACTGGAACTGTTGACTTCGGTTTATTTATTAGTGACGAATTTGCAGCTGTTTGAATTAAATCCTTATTAAACATTACTGGTCTTTTTAGTTTGCAAGTTTTCTTTTCAATGACTATAAATGGAATTTGTTCAATATAATCAGGTTTTTCTGTGATATTTTTGGGTAAAGGATTTAAAATTTTCGAAGGTGGATTTGGAACAGTTGCTGCTTGTGCCGGACTCAAGCTTTTTGAGGTGTTAGTGCATGTTATGGGTTTAATTTCTAAGCTTCTCGTTGATGTATTTGACGAAGTGACCAGCCTTGCTGGTTTATTTAAACAAGCTTCTTTCAGTCTAGTCTCTAATATGGAACTCTGTGATACTGTAGATGGAATTATTGTTTTACTGATTGACACATCCTTGAATGTTTTTGTGGATATCGTACAACTAGTAGAAGTTACTGACGTAGTAGTTGAATTACTGCATTCAGATCCTTTTGATCTTTGAATAGTCAAGTTAGGGATTTTATTATTGTCTGCATCTCCCAAAGGAATATCTTTTGGTTTTTTAGGTAATAAAATGGAATTTGTGTTTGAGCTGGATAGTGATATTATTGGACTATTAATAACCCCCTCTTTCGTTTTAGGTGAAAGCAATGAGTTAGTAGACTTTGTTGTAGCAGTAATATCTTTACATTTTGTTATCAGAGCAGTAATATCTTTACCTTTTGTTAAAACTGGTGTAGTATTTGTACTATTTGAAGTGCTAACTGTAGCACTGGCACTGTTTATTGATTTAAGAGACAGTAATGACTGAGAATTTATCGATAGACTGGTTATGTTACTAACTTTTAGATCTTTTCCTTTACATAGCGGATTTTTGCTATTTGAGCTTGATATTGTAATCGCACTGGAAATTGACAGATCTTTCATTTTCGGCGATGGAACAGAATTGTTTGAAGTTTGATGGGGCAGCATGTCCTTCGTAATTATAACATTTTTTGGATGGCTTCCTATTAACGCCAAAGCAGGAATTTTATTTGTCTTTGTATCTTTTGGAATTGTTATAGGAAGAAGTGATATAGTTGATGTTGTTGGTGTGTTAGACACATTTGAATGCTTCAATTGTAAAGAAACCAACTTGTTATGTGGTCCATGCACAATTATATTACCATTCTGAAAGTAGAAAATTTTAAATTAATTATAAAAGTTATACAAATTATTCTGTCAATTATCATTTAATTCTAAAACTAAGACACACGTTTTTATGATAATGCCAAAGTTCATCTCACTTTTGATTGAGATAGGTTGATCTTGAAATATACATTGTAATATAATATTGCATTAGCTGATATTTCCTAAGCTATCAATCATATATAATAACGTTAATTTTAGAAGAAATGCCAGAAAAGAAGGTTTTATTGGGGATTTTTTGCTCCGTAATGAATAATGCAATCAATATAAAACATTTTACAGGATATTACACGTGATCTGAGGCACACAAACATTCGTTTTCAATTTAAAAAGGCGTGGGCGCAGGTATTTAGCAAAAGCTTCTTTTTGAAGAGGTCCATGGTACGCAGCATATCAATTTTCAAACAGCAACTAGGACAAAACAATTTTTCTTTTTCATTTACGTTAGTTTTATTAAGACAGCACGCAAGATTATTAAAAAAATATTATTTTTTTCGCTAAATAGAATTTTTGAAAAAACCTTTGAATATCGATGAAGAAATCGCCCTTAATTTGCTAATAAAATATTTATTTGTTAACCAATTTCAAAAATTCGGTGCACCACCCTAGCTAATCTATCTAAGAAGCTACAGGTAAAATTTTAACAATTTCGATCCAATAGAAATTGCTAGAGTTATCTTGGCCGTTTGGAAAACGCGAGAAAAAGACGCGTAAAATTTCAAAACGTGTTTACTGCATCTTTCAAATATATGCATGTACATTTTTTTACCTTTACTCCGCTATTCCAGGACCATATAATAATACTTACAAAACTAAATTTTTCTCACCAGTTTCATTTCTGGCCGGTGTAAGGTTCTTATGAGCGTCTTTTGGGGTTTTGAACCATTCGCGGCTTTGACTCTGCTTTCAGCTTTTGTATATTCAAAATTGAAAACTTCTCTACCAATTTTCAGTCCTAGTACACTCATAAGTTATCAGAGTCACATCAGTTGCTATGTCAATGATTATTGGGATCGATATCGCTTTAGGCACGCTTGACCAAACGAAAGAGTTTAGGATTTCTTTCAAATTCTATGTAAACCCTACCCTTCCAGGCAACGAAAGAGTAGATATTCTCTGCATCAGAAACTTTAATTGATTTTGCTGGTTTGTGGGTATATGAATTAAGAGTATGCAAGGCCTTTGCTTTCTGCCAAGAACACCAAAAATCAACGCCAGCAAGCTGAATTGTACAGATAGTGTTATTAGTGTTAGAGTGTTCGGATATATGATTGATTCGCAAAAATTTTCCTCTTTCGGCAGTGGAAACGCAAATTTGTTGCCTTTTCGTAAGTGTATCTCTAAACTTACTTATACTAACAAAAGTGTGATTGTTGAATCAATTTGTCGGAAAAATTTGCCAAGGATTTCAATTTTAAATGTGAAAATGCTGCAAAGAACCATTCTATTACTTCTATACGGCTCTCCCACAGGGAGACCTGGTCTCGAACCCAGAAACTATGGCATTATAATGCCGCTCAGTCAATTGAGCCAACTCCCCCTCGTACTTAACAAGTATTCGCTAAAGCCGTTCGCAACACTGAAAGAAAAAGATGAACGGAAACCCTCGCGCCAGTCGGAACATATCGATTTAGCGAGAATCCAGCCGCTTTATAAATACGCTTTTGTGGACTATCGCAATGCTTTAAGCAAGAAGAAGCCATTTTTCGGATAGGTAAATTTATTACCTGCTTATCGGAAAAGCCAATCATTCACATGAAACGTCTAGCACGCTTCGCAGGCTAATTTTGCAATAACGACCTTTAACTACATATATCTGACTACCAACGGACGATGAGACGTGAGAACTTTGTGGGACAAGTGCGGATACACTATGAGCATTAAGGAAGACCTCTACCTTGGATTAACACTTTTTAGTTGCTGGCGTTCCAATATCTGTTTGGGAAGACAAATAAACATAGACCAATTCTATTTTGTTGGCATTTATTATTGAATGAATGTATAACGAACAAAAATGGTTAAAATAACAAAGGCATCGCAGCCGGCTTGCAAATCTGCGAGGGCACAGGCTAGTGTTCGCCCTTGCCATTTTTATGGCATGAGTCCTTAGTCTTGCATGTCCAGTCACAAGGCCAACAAGAAATTTCAGTTTGGCTTTGTTAAGCTTAATGATCTTTTCAGATTCATGTGCATTGAGAGTTCCCGAAACGCCTTTGTATATCCACATATTAGCAAAACTAATATGAAAAAGAGGCTACAATGTGCATTGAAGTATGTTACAAAAGATAAACAGTTTTGGATCGAGGTAAAATATATATAATAATTCGAAAATTTTTAAAACTTATGTCCATGTACAGTCGTTACGGCTTCATCTGGTGTACCGTAAGGTAGCCATCTGGGCCGCTGCTGTTTATTCTTGCCATTGACGACATTGTCCCTCTGATTAAGCACTCTAAAGTTTTAATCTACGCAGACGATATGAAGATTTTCTCATGCGTTAGAAACAGTTATGATTCTTCCTGCATTCAGGATGATTTGAATACCTTTAGGGTTTGGTGTGCCTCAAATGGACTGCAACTTAACCTGGATAAATGCGAAGTTATATCATTTTCTAGGAACATCAATCAGCTTGTCTTTGATTATACCTTTGCGGAAACTACTATCCATCATGTTGAGTCCGTTACTTTCCTTGGTGTAAAGCTAGACAAAAAAAGCTCGATTTCACTCTGCACATAAACCATATTGTATCTCGGAGTAATTCAGTCCTGGGTTTTGTTAAGCGATTGTCTCTGATCGACAGACCCTTATTCACTTATTTGTTTCTTTAGTTAGACGAATTCTTGAGTACGCATCTCAGGTTTGGTCTGCTTGCTATGCTGTTCATTCTAGACGCATTGAATCGGTGCAGCTGAACTTTGTTAGGTTCGCACTAAGGGACCTCCCGTGGAATGATCCATTAAGGCTTCCTTCTTATGAGGATCGCCTCCGATTGCTTAATATGCACTCGTTAGAGGAACGTCGTCAGCTTTTGAACTTGAATATAGATTCTCTCACTCTTGCAAGTTTGGTTACTTATAGGCAAACCCCGTATAGCTTAAGGAGATTGCCTTTACTACATGTTATCCATTCTCGCTCTAACTATGGTATGCATGAGCCTATTAACCGCATGTGTAGAGCCGTGAATTTTTGTCCTATTTTTGACCTGGCTCTTACTAAGGACTTGCTTAAACAATCTCTGTTATCTGTGCACCCTTGATTGTAGTGTTTGGACGTGTCTTGGTTTTTTTGTTTACTAATTTTTTTGTTTGCATGTTGGTTTGGGAGCCTCATTCACCTCAATATATGTTATATTCTGGTGAATAGGTCAATTGATTACAGGCTTTTGCTGTGAAGTGCGCCTTCTGAGTTAAGTTTTAATTCTATAATTATTTACTGATGAAATTAAATTTAATGTTTGTATCGGATGGAAGGAGAATGATTTGGCGCAAAAACACTGAATTGGACAGTGAAGCACGGTGATGGCTCGTGTATTGTATGGGGCTGTATGTCCACCAATGGAACTGGAGAGCTAGAATTCATCCGTGAAATTATGGAAAAACTAGTCTACTTGAATATTTTAAAATAAAATAATAATAATAATACTTTATTAGCGTTCTCGCCATGTTTACAAGTATATACAGATTCTTATAATTCTGTTTTAAAAGTTCAGTTTTATATAATCAGTATATATATTTCTTTTATATTTTATTTCATTTGGCAATTTATTAAATATATCAAGTCCCTTGTAAAATATAGAGTTTTGTGTTTTGGAACGTCTATACCTATTCAATCTACGTCTATACCTATTCACTTCTTAGGTTATATGGCTGACAGTTATTTACATATTTCAAGTTTCTCGTCAAGTACCTTGGTAACATGTCATATTTCATTCTAAACACAAACTACTTGTTTAGCAAAATACCTCTGTCAATCGTCTCAAATGCCCTTTTAAAACCTGATTGCTGTTCTATAAGTATTTCGTTGCAGTGTTAATATTTCTCCAGTTGTTCATATTGATCGGTCTAAAATTATCGCATTGCTTGCTATTTTTCACCTTCTAAAGTGGTACTATTAACGATTCCTTATCTGAATTTATTCGTTATTATCCTTTCATCTGTTTCTGATTCACTATCAAATTTAATTTCATCTATTTTAGTATCTTTTTTACCTACTGCAAGAGTTTTTAATATTTTTCACATTTCTTTTTGATTATTTGCTGTATTTATTTTATCCTGAAAACATTCGTTTTTGCAAATTTCTACTTGTTTTTAATACACATTTCTAGCGCGTTTATATTGTTCCCAATCATTTGTCTCGTTTGTTATTTTATATCTCTCATACCATTTCACTTTTTGTTTCCTTAATTCATGCAATTGGTTGTTATACCACTCATTATCTGTCTCAACTATTATTTTTTCTACCAAAAACTTATTTACTATATTTTTGAATATACATGCATATTTACTAGCGCATTTATTCAAATCTTTCATATTTGTTAATTCACGTATCTTACTCTCTCTCACTGCTCTACTAAATGTATCCTTGTGATATTTCACGTAACTTACTAGTTTTCTTTGCTTTCTTTTAAATTGTTCTCCTACTTTATAACGTAACTCTAAAGTCTCGTGATCGCTAATATTTAACTCATTATTTACCTCGATCGTGACATTATTATTATTGGCTAACATGTAGTCTATCAAAGTTCTTCACCTGTCACTAACTCTCGTATGTTGAGTAACATGTTGTCTCGCCCCGTTGTCTGTTATTAGCTGGTGCTTTCTTTTCTGATAATAACTGTTTTTTAACCAATCAATATTAAAGTCGCCCGCTATTATAATATCTTTTCCAATCTCAAATAACTCTTCAAACCATTTATCGTATTGATCGCAGAACATAGCAACTGAGCTATTTGGGGACCGCGACTATTATAGATGTAGATCCAAGATTCAGTTTTACAACCAACCACCATATATTTGTCGCTACAGTTTTTTCGTGTACTACTTCATAATGATACTCTCTCTTTAGATAAGTTAACACCCCTCCAGTTCTTCTTGAGATACTGTCACACCTTATAATATAGTAATTTTCTAAATTAATTTCAAAGTCTCCAGTGTCATTCGTTAATAATAATGAAAATAGAAGTACCTCACTATCACTCTCGTATACAACTTTTATCAGTTCTTTGTAAGTTATTTGTAGGGCCTTGAATATTTAAATAAAGCATTCTTATAAATTTTAATTGCTAGTATTCAACTTTCGACCGTTCCATTTTAATTTTTCTAAGATACGGTATTTGCCTTTAAATAACGCACAACAAAATGCACTATGGTAAGCAAAATATACTCACAATACGATTTCAAAACATTCAAATTGTTACTCGATCGTTCGTAGTTTCTTTACAAAAAAATGTTGCTCCAAAATTGTAATTTGTACAAGGCAGACGATCCTTTTTGCCGCAAGTTTTATGATAGATGAAGATTTTTACAGGTTGTTGCCATAAAAAAAGTCGCATTATTGAAAAAACCTGTAGTCCCATTTTGATTGTGCGAGTTCTATTAGAATTCCTTATATCCAGAAATTTATTTGCTACTTGTACTTCTATATAACTTTACCAGCAGACTTTATTATCAAGAATTCATTTTTATTTCGAACTAAAATCTTGGATAGACGAATCTTTTTGCGTTTGGGTAGTAATTTGTATTTGAATGCAGTTTATTTTATAAAATTTCAGATTGTACGAGTTGTACTGAAATGCTTTTTTATGATTTAGCCAACTATTTTAAAAATTGTTGCTTCTAAAAACCGTTATCTTTGGAAATTTTTGCTTTATTATTATTTTTGCTGGTGAATTAAATGAATTTAGAAAATTATGATTAATGTATTTTTATTTAAAATTTCTCTGAATATCTTGCTCGATTCTTCTTCCTAGGAGGGTGGGCGATTTTCACGTATGCAACAAACTCTTTCTTGAAGAAAATCAAATCATATTTTTGCTAATAACTTTAACGCTTATCCTGTATTTTGGGCAAATTTTGCCCAAACGTCTGTTTAACTTCAAATAAATCGCGTGTTTTACATAGTTTTAAGTGGAAACTTGTCAACAATTATCCTTTCACATATATTTAGGGATATGAAGAAAATAAATTTTATGATTGCATTCGGGAAGCTCCTGCAGAAAAGTAACGAATCCTGTCCTTTGGGAAAAATTTGCCCAAGCTATTTTTTAGAGATTTCAAACTAATTTTATACCAATATAGTCAGTAACTACAATCATTTGTGAAAATATTTTTCCCCGTCAACATTTTATGACTAAAGCAAAAAATACAAATCAGACACACTTTTCGTTTATGGGATATACCGTTCGATATGCCCTTGAAATTTTTCACGTGAAGAGGCTAAGTACGCTATATCCAACGGAGGCAGTTTGATGCTAATACTGTGATAATGTGTGTGCATAGTTACTGTAGGGACCATTAGTCGCACTCGTGTAACGGCAACGCACTATTGTTTTTCTGACCTGATCGCTCTTGTCGCAATCGTGTATTGATAAGTGTAACAGTTGAGATTTTAGAAAATCAGTTAGTTCTTTGAGCAGTTTTTGTGTATGAAAAACGAAAATAATGTCAAAAAGAGTAAGTACATAAATATAGTTGGTAGAAATAACAATATATAAAAAAAATTCATTAGTTGGAAGTACTCAATCGTCGTCAAATGGAGGAACTTCTGAACGAGTCAGACGATGACAACGAAGACAATGCAATGGACGATGCAAGTTCCGGTGATGAATTTGAAACTTTATCAGATGGTGGATCAGCAATAAATATAAACATATCTGATGGCGAAAGCATATGCTCTGATCAGGAGCAATTTGTCGTTTCTAAAGAACAGGAAATACCATGTTCCGGTTTTATTTCTAAAGATAAAACGCTTACCTGGTACAACAAACCCAATCGCGCATTGGTGGGCCAGAAAAGTACGGAAAATGTGATTTCTAATACTCCAGGCCCAACACTTTACGCCATTGCTCGCGTTACTGACATTAAGTCTTCATTCGAGTTGTTCATGACAAAAGAGATGCAAAACCTTATCATAAATATGACCAACATTGAAGGTAAGTGAAATTTTTTTACAAAAAACTACATATATGGATTTTCTCCGTATTCACATAGACTTTAAAAAAAATCGGACATCGCTTATTCCGATAATATAATTATATCCGTACTATGCGGAATCCGGGATAATACCGACTCTTATATGCATCTTATACATATTTACATATTTATTTGTATGTTGTTTATTTTCATTTTATTTAGCTGAATAGTAAAAGTGTATGTATATATTTTTTGCTTCAGGAACTAAAGTTTTTGGAGAAGCTTGGAAGAGTATCAATCACGCATCACTGAAAGCATATTTTGGATTGCTGTTATTTGCTGGCGTATATCGCTCCTCTGGTGAAGCGTTGGAGAGTTTATGTGACGATGTAAAAGGAAGGCCCATTTTCAAAGCAACTATGCCGCTGCGTAAATATAAGCCGGGTTTTGCGCTTCGATGATAAATGATAGGATAGATCGACGTGCTCGTGACAAGCTAGCTCCTATCAGATCTTTGTGGGATAAATGGGCCAAGAACTTGAAGGTAATGTACAATCTAAACGAATGTGTGACAGTAGATGAGCAGTTAGTGGCTTTTCGCGGAAAATGTCCATTCAAACAGTACATTCCATCGAAACCTGCAAAGTACGGGATAAAAATTTGGGCACTATATGACTCTAATACTAACTACGCCTGGTCTATGCAAGTATATACAGGAAGAGACCGTAATTGCGTACCGGAAAAAAATCAGGGCATGCGAGTGGTATTGGATCTAGCAGAAGGACTCAAAGGTCGAAATTTAACTTGTGATAACTTTTTCATATCATATCATCTTGCTGCTGAACTTTTGAAAAGAAAAATTACAATGGTTGGAACGGTTCGCAGAAACAAGGTATTTTTACCTCCACATATTCTAGATATGAAAAAGAAACCTGTCTTTTATTCTGAGTTCCTTTTCGAACATAGTAATAGAGCAACACTAGTCGCTTATGTTCCAAAAAAATATCGATGCGTCTATCTCCTTAGTACATTGCACCACGATGCAAAAATACAATACAAACATCCCGATAAGAAACCCGAGATTATAGAATACTATAACCATACAAAGGCTGGAGTGGATACATTGGACCAACTTGTAGGAACATACACCTGTAAGCGTGAAACTAATAGATGGCCCGTTGCTCTTTTCAGCAATATGCTTGACATCTCTGCATGTAATGCTTTTGAAATTTGGACATTGATAAATCCAGAATGGAATAGGAAAAAGCAATTCCGACGCCGACTTTTCCTTGAGCAATTGGGTTTTCACCTCTTATGTGATGAAAGGCAACGGTGAACATCTCAGCCACATAGCTCTGTTGCAAGGGGGATTGTACAAACGCAGAAAGGGATAAATTTAAAAGAGAGCACGGTGTCACCTCTGCCCAAATTTGTCAAACAGCACTAAGTATACTACAAAATGTAAGCATTGTAGTTTATTTGTATGCAAGAATCATTCAAATGTGGAAATCACTTGTGTTAACTGTAAAAAATCCTAATTAAATGTAATAAAATTGCATTGGGCAAAATTTGCCCAAAAATCAGAATTCGTTACTTTTTTTTCTAACAGGATGAGGGTTAAAAAAAATTCGTCTTACGGAATTATGGAGATTTGTTTAAATACTTGCATGAAAAAACACAACTATGTTTATTTATATAAGCAAAATATGTAAGTTAATAAATTTTGCTTAAAATTCGAAATTGAAAACTTTGGTATATTTCCTTACAAGGATCGTTAAGGATTTGTCAACTGAAATGCGAAATGTTATGCAATGCCCAAAATAACTTGTATGCACGTAAAACTCATGATTTTACACTAAATATATGGAGGTGATATAATAAAATCTTAAGGGCACTAGTTAAGTGAAGTGAACGAGAGGAAAATATTTACTCACTTTGAACTATCTGACTTTCATTAGAGGCCAGGTAAGACGACATATTGTCAAAAAAACTTCCACTCAATTTTGCGAATAAAATTTAACATTTAATTAAATGATTTATATTCTTATCGAATCATCAAGATAACTTGTTCAACCTGTGCGTACCACGAAAGAAACGTCAAAATGAATTGCTAGTTGTTTTCAGGAACGTTTCATCATCACTGATTATGCTTGACAGCCAACTTTGTAACTGATTCAGTGAAAAGCTTAGCAACTTGTAACTTGTTTTTAGAACTTTATATTAATTTTAATTGTTTTCTTAAATTGGCATACCAAAAGCGTAACAACAAAAAGTGAATACTTACCGGTCCCTGCAAAGTTTTGAGTGGAATTGATTTCGAGAGTTTTATCAGATGCTGTGGGTTTGGTATTGTTACTGGTGATTTTATTAGAACTGACTGTTGCGATTCTGCAGCAGCTCTTGCATCCAAAGCGCTGATCAGTTTGGAAATATCCAAACCAGCTCTTTCCCTAGAAGTAGGGTTTAATTTTGGAGTTTCGGAGGTACTATCCATGATTCCAGGTTTTCTTTCAATGTTTAATCTAAACGACATATAAGAAATATTTACTTAATTAAAATATGTTTTAATTAGCGCGTAACATTATTATGGTTAATTAAGCGATGCGTTTATTTATAATTTTATTTTCTTTCACTGCGAAAAAACTACTACTCGCTTGTCTTACAAAACAACTGACGAATATTAATGCCATCTATTGGCGAAATGTCATAAGCTAGTTTTCTCTAATCGAAAAGTCTTCGAACATGACCACCCGAAATTCGTTTTTCCGGGTCCAGCATCAATTGATGAAATACGCGTGTTTGATATCACTAAATTATTCCTTACTATTATTCCCTTTATGCAGAAGATTTAAATACATAATCATTACCTACAGCTAACATCTTCCTAATTATTTCTGTTAGCATATTTTCTCAATATATTTATTCGTAAAACACGTACGTGAATTAATACAACATTCCGAAACTATAATTATTTATCTTCTTTCATTGCTTAGGCATTAATATTTGTCACATAACAGGTAAAATCATAGTTTAGTTACAGAAAAATTGTTGCTTGATATTTACCAAACTTGAAAGATACTTGCTGTTGACATTTCTAAAACTACGCCAATTAACAATTGAATATGCCTCAAATATTTCGGCCACTTATTTCACTTTTTCTTTAACTTATCACACGCGCTAATATAACCATTGTTATAACAAAACTTTAAAGATAAAACTATTTGTTTATGTCCTGCAAAATAATTCTCTGCGACTTGACACTGTACGAATTACGAAAATTCCACAAAAACCTAGCGTTAAGTAAAAATTGTACTAAAATTTTCGTGCGGCATTACGATTTCGGAGGATACCATGAAACAGGGCTGGTGAAAATTTGTTCCGGATGTTTAGTTGGTTCATATCTTTCGCAAATACAATTTCGTTTCACTTTTTGTCGCAAGAAGTTCCGTTCGTTAAGAAGCTTTTTGTTAAAAATATTTGAAAATTTGTAGTCTATTTAGTGTGCTTTGAGTAGTCAAGATTTATCTAAGATTATTTTATTTTGATTTAATAATATTTAATATAATTGACACTACAAATATTCATAATGTTGTTCGTAAGCTCATTAAGTTTTTTTCTTTGATAAGAGTAATAAATATAGAAGGACATTAGATACTCTGAAGAGGAATTAAGAACATTTCAGCTAAATTTGTTTATCCTTCTAAAAATGTGAAATTTTGTACATGTTCATATGCAGAAAGCAATAACAAAAACGCTTTAGGCCCCGCCACGAAAACTGATACTTTAGAATCTAGACGTCGTATGTATCGTCAAAGTTATAGAATAATGCAGTATTCCTGTAATGCATTACGATAGTCACGTAATGAAGGCATTATCATTACTAGTAATGGAAATTTAAATAATTAAGTTGCTATTACAAGTAATGATACTGCTAAACGACTGCAGCATTATTTCGAATTACTCTACATTACATTATGCAATTTAACATTATTTTAAAAGTATAAAATTTGCCAACAAACACAAATGATATATTTTAGATTGAAATCTATTCAGTAATCTGCGGAGGGCTTATTATGGCGTAATTAACAATGCCATGTAAATGCGTGCGAACACTATAGAGGCTTCCCGAACTTACCTACGAAATGCTGAGCTTTTTTTATGTTAGCAAATTAAAAGTAAAATGTTTGCAATTGTCAATTAAGAAATTGTAAATTTTATGTTTGCAAAAATGGTATTGTTATGATAAAAGTATGTATGTAACGTAAAGTAAAGACAATCTCTCGGAATGCAACTTGAAAAAGTCAAATGCAAGAGTTTTTATTTTCTATTTTAAGAACCAGAGGCGCGCTATAATTTAGTTAATTTCGGGTAGTTCGTGCTGTTTGACGTCATTTTATACCATGTACACTACTTTTGTTAGTGGTCTTGTTAACGTTTACTCGGCCATGTAAAAAGTTTGGTGTCATTTCGCTTTTAACTGTAAAGCCAGGTTTTGTGTACATTTAGCGGCGGACCACCTTTTTTTCCCGCTAAATTTTGACAGCAAAGTTATTTGTCCTGAACTATAGGTGGCTACTTTTGACGATCAGCTGTCTTACATTTTTGTTTATATTTTGTGTTTCACAGCTTAGTCAAATAAATTTGTTGACCGAAATGTGTGATGATTGTGATATGGACGAAGATATGGTCCTGGTCAGATAAATCTGAAGCTAATTTGAGTACAATTTGGGAAACAACTGCCATCTACAGGTGAAAACTAAACACACTTTTAGCTGCTAAAAACATTTTGGCTAAATACAAGGATTACTTACTACTATATAACCGGCTCCCTAAAATACCCAGCTAGTCTTGAAAAAGTAACACTGCCACCACGGTAAAACGAAATATATCCAGATTTTAAAGCCATAAGAACATACATGCAAATAAAGGGTACAGCTAGTGTTTAGTCATTGACTCCTGTCAAAATTATTTGAGAGAATCACTTATTCCAGTCAAAATTCTGTTCTCATCCGGAGAGAATTACATACTCCTGTCAAAAAAGTACCGCCAAATCTTGTCGGAGAGAAAAATGTACCAAAAAGTACGACCAATAAAAAGAATTCATGTAAAGCTCATGACTGAGTTAGTTACTTATGTGCGTCAACTGTCGATGTGTTCTAAACTTTTAATGATTGATATTTGTAAAGGCATGTATGAAAAGTATACGTGTCTCTTATCCACAAACTCTCCCGGAAAACAAATTTTTAATTCTGACTGCAGGGTTGCCCGATACGGGAAATATACAAAAGTAACTAAAAATTTTTTTTTTCAAAGTAATAGTAATCTTTGTATTTAGCGACGAAATTTCGCAGCTAAATTTCCATACAAAATTTAGGCGCTAAATGAACACAATACCGGGCTTAACATAAAGGTTTATAAAATTGGTGTTCTCGTTAAAAAGATAGTTTGCGAACACATTATTTCAAAAGAAATTAATGTTTAGAGATGCGAAAGTGACATTTATTACTTAGGTTAGGTTAGGGTGGCCGCTATCAGCTCTACAGCCGATCAGCCTCACATATACCTATAAATGGTCCGTTGTGTTACAACATCCGTGGAACCGTTCCTTATTGCCGGGTTTATCTAAAACCAGCCGCAGCTGTTAATAAACCTTAGGAGCTGCTTCAGCCCGATGTCGGCTATATCACCCATACCACCTAAGAAGTACACACCCATTGCATTGTACCTTCTTTTTGCTAGGCCTGGGTATTCGCAGAGTAAATGCTGAATACTTTCCATCTCTTCCTCGTCCATACAACTCTGGCAAAAGTCATTCGTGGGAACGTGCAGACGTTCTGCGTGTCTACCGAAAAGACAGTGGACAGTAATAACTGTCACAATATTTCGGAGGTGTATCCGGCTTCCGTTTAGCAGAAACGCGGTTTTTATCAAATCCCATTCAGGCCACAGCTGCCTTGACAGGCTGCATGTGGTTAAGTTACTCCATCTTTGCTTAGCGAGATGAATAGCCTTAAGGTCAATTTCTCTCTTCACTGATTCCAGCGGCCAGTCGATCGATCTGTCAATAGAGGAATCATCCAATTGTGATCCCTCCTTTGCCAGCTCATCAGCTGCTTCATTCCCTTGAACACCACTGTGACCCCCTGGTCACACCACTGTGACCCCCTGGGTCCCTACCCAGCAGAGAGTTAGCCTTGTGTCTCTCCCCTAACGTCCGGAGACCAGCCAGACACCTGCCGACCAACCGCGACCTGACTAAATTTGATAGCTGCTTGGCTGTCGATGTACAAACATATCTCGCTACCAATTGGTAGGTTTGGGCGCCCGTGTATTAGTGCTACCGCCTTTTCTATGGCCAATATCTCCGTTTGGAATACACTGCAATGGTCCGAGAAGATCTCCGCTCCTACCCCGTCCTCCGCCTTAGACCCATCCGTGAAGACCGATATTTCTGAACCAATGGCATCCACCCACTCTTCCCACTCTTCTCTAGTTGAGATTCTTGTGGAGAAGGCCTTCCCAAAACTAAGTAGTGGGGTGGTGTAGTCGGTGTTCACCTGCAGATAGCCTCCCGGATATGTTCTTAGTATACTGCTATGGCCGTTGTCAGAGCTATTCCGGCAGTTGGACTCTTTCAGTCTTACGGCACTGCGTGCAGCTATACTTTTGCCGTGGACGTCGAGCGGTAGGAGATGGAGCATATTCTCCACTCCATTGCAGCCGTTGGCGTTGTGCTTATAGCTCCTGAGATGCCCAGCAGGCAGCTCTTTGAATTTTGTTTGTTTTCTTTAGATTGCTCTCTTTTCCTAGAGCAGTCCACTAGACTATTATGCCATAGGTATGAATAGGTCTTACTATGGAAGTATACATCCAGTGGACAATACGAGGGCTTATATCCCATTTCTTGCCAAATATCCTCTTGCAGGCGTAGAACGCTATCGACGCTTTCTTCACGCGTTCATCTACGTTCATGCTTCAGCTTATCTGGCAGGTTGACAACATTGCGCCAATCCACTGCCAGACAGACAATATCAGAAGCCAGATTTTTCGTAGAGCCGTTAATAACTAACTTTATTATCCTTATATACATACTTTAATTATGATTATAGCCAAGTAAAAATAGGAATTAAAATTGATTTTGGTAATTCTGATTCTTTCAACAGTTAGTTTTATTGCTGCGAACCCCTCCCCCCTCCCCCCGCCCCCGCCCCCTCCCGCAACAACGGTAAAGGTTCCATCCATAGTAGTACAATCACAGTAGTCTCCCCTCCCCCACCCAACAGCGGTAAGAGGTCGACTTAACATTTTGTACACATTGCGTGAAGGAAAGTTGTTAAACCTGTTTTGAACCGGACCAGGTGAAGAGTCGGGTGATTCATAAATTTCAGTTTTTCATAGTATGCACATTACTCTTTTAATTTTATCTTTTGTTCTGCTCAACGCAGCGACATTAAACGAACGCTAAGATTCTCCTGACAGACAATCCTGTGGATTCAATTAAGCTCTAAATTATAAACTGACCACTTTTTATTACGGTTCCATTAGCACTGAAAGCTAGAGTTCGAAACGTTAAGAAGCAAAATCATTAAAAAAGTTTATGACATTCAAATAATTACATGATGGCTTTGTCATGAAATGATTTAATATTTATTCCTATAGTACCCACTTACTGAGTTATGATCACAAGATAATGACAATTTTCACCTAGTGATATCTGTAAATTGTAGGTCCAAAGAGTACATGTAGATACGGCTACTTTGCATTAACTTTATTAGTAAAAATTTATATAAACTTTTATTTAGTTAATAATAAAAACATCCTCATGACTTTTAACAATTTATTCAATAAATTAAAAAATATATATATTTGCGAATTGTGATGAAGAACTTCAATGAAAAAACTACAACTAATAAGTCTAGCGTGAAACTTATTCTATAATGAAATTAAAAGATCTTAAAACGAACTTCTCTTTTTTCGCTGTGCTACAACGTCTCCAGACAGTCTTCCAACACTACTAATAGGTACTTGGTAAGAGGACACTCCCATGTAAAGCTTTCCTTCATCTTTTTCATCTTCAAGCAAGTCCACTCTTCTTTGAGCAAATTGATTACTGGTTATTCTGTCTAATTGGGGGAACGGCGAAAATTGATCATGTCCACTTTCAGGTCTCCCAAATCCACTCTCGTAGTAACCCTTGTTTTGACTATGATACAATTGATTTGTAGGAACTATATAAGGTCGTTGTGTTGTTGAATAAAGTTGATTTAAATTACTTGGTATTGCATGAGATATTGATGGAATGGCTTGAAAACTAACGCCTTGTATTGGCTTCTTTGTTGTTGAAATAGTAGGGAACGGAAGGAAGAAGTTTGTGGATTGTTTTTGAGGTATTTGTGGTTGATGAGACGTTAGTGGGACCTGCTGTTGATAAATATGTTGTTGTGGCTGATACGCTTGCTGACTTTGTTGCTGATGCAAGTGTTGTTGTTGTTGTTGATATTTTTGTTGACTATAGCCAGTTTGTTGTTGTGGTTGTGAGTGTTGAGTTTGGTGGCCCAAAAACGTATTTTTAAGAAATTGCTCTAACGGCTGATAGACGTTGGAACCGGAAGTTTGTGTCTGTGTTTGCTGATTTGTGTATTTAGGATCATTAGAAACCGAAAAGTGTCCCTGCTCTTGAGATTTCGCAATCGTCACTTTTGTTCCAGGTAATTCAATATAGGATGAACTTGACTTAGGATCGCTAGGTTGTTGAAAAGGGAATAATCCCTTTAAGTTGTCCAAAACAGGCAATCCTAAAAATATTAAATTAGTAATCAATTTTTTAAAGTTCTGAGTTATATAAAATAATAATTAATAATTTTATTATTCAACTTAATGCTTAGAGATCGGTGTTGGGGGGGGGGGAGGTTTTTAAAAAAGATTACTTATCTAGATATTATAATTCTATGTTAACTGAAAAATGATCCGTAATACTTACACCATCCTAAGCACCTCTTCGACATGAGCGTCACGATTAATACAGTAGAATTCAAAAATAATTTGTTTCTGTACCAAATCAAAATGAGAAATGAAGACGATTATTTCTTTTTGGAATTAGCAACTTCGACCACTTTTGCGACCCTATTCCAAATCTAAATATACAGTTGATACTCGATTAACCGGGAAACATTAGAAATTTGACTCGATTAACCGAAAACATTTCATTACATATTTTAATTTTTCGGGATTACATTCTATCCGTGGTTTCATTCTATTATCTGGGGCATCTGAACTTTCAAAATTCAACTGAACATTTTCCACATGTAGCCAAGCCCCTTTTACTTTTTTGTATCTTATTTGCTGGAAATTCGGATTGCCGTCATGAGTTCTGTTACTCGCACACCCAGTCTACATAAGATAGCTAAGGTTCCATTAAATTTTCCCGGAATTCAAAAAGTTTGAAGAAGTACAGGCAAAAAGTTTATAAATCTTAGGGTTACAGAAAACGGTGTAACAGTGTACAGTGTAACTCACAAGGCGGACAGCAAATTAAAGCATTCAAATTTTATCATGTGTAGATAGTAATTGAAAATGTAATGGGCATTTTTGATGCAAAAAAACGGAATCTTTACTCTGTAGCAAATAAACCAGGGAATAACAATACATTTTCTTCGTGTGTATACCGATACGGTCTGGTTTTTAAGATACATTTGCTTAATTTAAAATTAAAATGGCATTAACAAGCTCCACTAAAAGAGCAAGAAAAGTGTTATCAATAAAAAAAGGGGATTCTATCAAAGAACATAAAATCAGTGGTGCTACTGTGAAGAACCTTTCTAAAAAATACGGAATTGGTGAACAAACAGCTTGGAAAAAATGTTCGCTCTCGAGCTTTAAGAAATGTCGGAGATCTACCAGTTGTGTACAAATCAATCCATGTACCTCAGGGCTCAGTTCTTTCACCAACTTTATTTCTTCTTTTTATTAATGATCTTTTATCGCTTACTCTCAATACTATCCATAGTTTCGCCGACGACAGCACCCTTGATTTCGCGTACGCATTTGATTCTGTCATTCATTACAGAAATTCTACATAAGTCAATTGAGAACGCATGTTTACATCGTTAAACAACGAAATTTTTATGGTAGAGCAAATCGTGTTTCGTTGAATGCATCAAAAACTCAATGTTGTTTAATGACAATGAGGGCGGGCTGGGACCTCCTTAATATCTTTTTTGACCTTGCAAATCGGGAAAATCGGACGCTTCAAACTCTGACTTAATTACCAAAGTTTTATTAAAATTTTGGGAGGAGAGGGTAATATCGAATTTGAATTTTCGATACATCAACGAAAAAACATGAATGATACATACCTCTGTATAGCGGTGCATACCGCTCTACTCCTTCATATTTTTTGTTGACCTTTAAAGTCGGGAGAATCGCATTCTCCACCTCATCAAACCTCTATAGAGCGGTATGTAGCTCTATAGAACGGTATGTACCCCTATAGTATGTACCTCTATAGAGCGGTATGTATCTCTATAGAGCGGTTTGTATCATTAATGTTTTTTCGTTTCATTTAACTTTATTTTGGATCAATGCGTTAAGCGGCAAGACCAACATGCCATGGGTCCCGGGTTCGAGCCCAGATGACCGTGAGCTTTTATTAAGAAATTAAAATAATCCACTCCGTCTCTGGGCTGTTGTCTAGCTCGCAGCAATGCAAACAAGACTCAAGTTTCCTCACTTCCCTTACCCTAATTCCCTTCCGGGTTGCCCCTAGGATTTGGCCACATCCTATAAAACAAAAAAAACAAAAAAAACAAAAAACAAAAAAATCCGAGCGTGCGTTATATATACACGGGATGGGGGGGGGGGCTCCCGCTAATTAAATTACAAAGTCAAGATTGATATTACCCTCTCCTCCTGCAATTTTAATAATAATTTGGTTATTAAGAAAGATATTTCAGGGTTTGAAAAATGCGATTTTCCTGATTTTCAAGGTTAAAAAAAAATAAGAAGAAGGTGCCAGCGCGCCAGGATGACCCCAAGAATAACATATTTCAAGGTCAAGGTCCTCGGAGAGTTGTACCTTAAAGTGTATGATTACCAAAATTAGTTTGAGGCGGTATTGGATAAAAAACTAAATTTCCTATAAGCCTATGATAGTCTTACCAAAAGTCTTAGTCATTTCGCACTGCTTTTGTGAATTAAAAATTGGATTTACTTTTAAAAGTTTATCCATAATAACGCAGAATCAAAATCTACAATCAAAAGAAAATGAAAATGACAGAGGCCCCTTTTGAAACTGATAAAGGTGAGCAAACAGTATTTAACACTATTCAAAATTTCCAGTCGATAACATCGGTAGTTGTTAAAGTAAGCAGCTGTGAAATCACGCCATAAGGGTTGCTTTTTTCAATTTTAGTACGAAACTAAAAATGTTGTTTAGGTTGAAAATCTCTGGAAATAGCTCGGTTAGAAGTATAAAAGAAATTGAAAAATTTTATTGGGCAATTTTATCGCGACAGTAAAAAACTTTTCACTTCTAAAACAATCAAGTGCAGGAGCACCACAATATGATATTTTAAACAAATGCATTAAGAGGCTACATACACGATATACCTAGAGCTAAGAAAAAATCGTCGAACTTTGGAACGCGTTTTCTCGGAAATCGTAAAAGATAATGAAACAATTTTTTTTAGTGAGTGATTATGTTGCCAACATTTTGAAAAATATTAAATTTTGCTACTTCGGTTGAAAGTGAAGCATGTTTTTCGCTGTTTTTCGCGGTACCCCCTCTCCTGCCAAAACCAGTCGACCGAAATCAAAGAAAATAATTTTTTTTTTAAGTTACTAATAAATGTAATTCATTGACAATCGAAATTTATAAAAATTATTCCCACAAAGATATATTTGCAACACGCAAACTTTATGTATGTAAATTTTCTGAAAAAATCCCCTTTATTCGTAATTTGTTTAAACAATTTTTATTTTTATTTTAAAAAGGGAGATCGTCACCAATTTAACAGATGTTTCCTACGTAACTATACAACATTTTAGGAGAATCTGTCGACCAGTTCTCGAGAGGGGCGCAGTATTGAAAAATACTGTTCTGAGGAAAAACGCGTTTAAAGTCGGAGATAGAATGCTACTGCAATGCAATCTGAGCTGTAGCATGTGATAAAATCTTTGTACCTCGGAGAATTTAAGAGACATCCGGCTCGGCTGTTTTTTTTCGAGGTATCTAGGTGTATGTAGCCCCTTAACCTGGTATAACTGCCACCGGTTGCAAGACATCTTAATGTGAGAGCCAATCTCCTTTTAGCGGGAATATTAGTGTCTATTTTAGAAATATCGATATCAATTATGTAGAGTAAATATTGAAAGTCTGAACTCGACATTCTCGTAAAATTTTTAAAGCAAACCCTCCGTTTAAAGGGTCCTGTCATATGAATTTAAATCTGTTAAGGGTACTCTCTCATCTCCCTTTCAGCACTTTTTTCCCCTGTTACTTCCCAGTCATCCGACTATTTTCTTTTTTTCTTATTGTTGTATAACAGCTAGGTGAAGTAGCTTGCTTAATGATACTCCTATACTGGCTAGACTAGGGCTGAAAAGTTGAGTGGAGTTAGGTTGAAATTTTAATCATATGAGTTAAGGAAGTAACTATTTTTGCGCAAAAAAATATATAGACTTTCTTTACATGATCTTTACATTTCAAGAGTCGAGTTTTAAGTCCTTTAATTTGAAACAACTGGTTGAGTGTCCAACCTGTATCCCTAATACATAGGGGCACAACACGCATCTGTTGCATGTTATCCTTAATCCAGACAAATACTTAGTTTCGGTCACGGCTCCCTTGGGCAATTCAGATCAATATCTAATCACCGCCAAATTTTCCAGCTGGTGGAACTGAAGGGTCCGTTCAAGTATTACGTAACGCATCGTAACGTTTCACGTTACCCCCCTCCCCCCAAACCTAACGTAACAGTCAGATGATTATTTTAACCTAAAAATGTCAATTATGTTGCGCAAAATACCGGAATAAGAATTAATGTAAGTTAAACGAAATTTCAGCCCACTTTGGCCCTAATGTGTAGTGCAGATATACCATATAAACTGAGCCGTGAGTCACGAGCTAAGAGTTAGGACTTTTAATTTTAACAAAAACTTACGTAACGCGTTGCTTGACCCCCCCCCCCCCCCCACCTATAACGCACCGTAACGTTTCACAAGACCCCCTCCCCCCTAACTGCGTTACGTAATACTTGAACGGCCCCTAACGACTAGTCAACATTCTACCAAAATATTAGAGTGGCATTATAAAAATGCTGATTGAGCTCATTGCTTCTCCATGAGAGACGTTAACCATATCACCGATTATGTTTAAAAAAAAGCTTTATAGTTTCAAAACCATCAAACTAACTAACGCTAATTGATTGAATAAACTATACACACATCTATTTAAGAAGCAGCCTTCCAAGCATAAAATTTTAAAGTACTACGTCTCTGCTTTGGCTAAACTTCTGCGCAAACGTGGTGCCGTGTTCGGCTGATACCTAAAATAATTGCACTTATTTCTATTTTAACTGAACTTTTTGAATTACTCAGCAACTCTCAATTGATTAAATATCTAGAAAGTAATCATCTTATCAGCGATTGCCAGTACTACGATTTCCGCGCTGTCTTCATAATTTTGGAGAGTAGAAATTGTCGCTCTTGATAATGCAAAGGCTTTTAATAGAGCCTGTTATGCTGCCCCTCAAGCCAAACTTCAAGCATTTGGTATACACCCTCACCTTTTAAAATGTATTTAGATTTTTGTCAGGCTATTCAATCCGTGTAATAATAGACCGAATTACATCTTATCCCTACGAAATAAATGCCGGTGAACCTCAGTGTTCAGCATCCCCCACCATCTTTCTTCTTCTTTTTATTAATGATTTTTTATATGTATCTCACTTCCAATTCTATTCAGAGTTTCGCCGATGACAGCACCATTAGTTTCGCTAACTCTTTTGATTGTGTAATACATCCTCGTGGAAACTCTACAGGTATCAACCGAGAACGCAGGGTTGGATCATTAAATAACGAAATTTTTACAATTGTGTTATGTTTAACGCATCCAAAACTCAATGCTGTTTATTGCCCCTTAAAAAACCCCAGCCCACCCTCAACCTTTATCAGTCGAGGGAGTGAATGTATTCAATTCGTCCGCTATAAACGTTGGTATTGAGACTTCAATTAATCTTAGCTGGACTGATCATATATTTGAAGCTGATCTATAAGTTACACATCAGGCAAACACTCGAATATAATGCCCATATTTGGGCAGAGAATGGTCATACCGCATTGTCCACGTTAGACGAAGTTCGAAGAAGGCCATAAAACTTACTGGCAGCTCCATAATCTTTGAGAGCATTTTCTGGAGAACCGACAAAATGTCGGTTGTCTCTCTTTACTTCTATAATATTCTAACGAAATTGCTAATCCAAATTTCACCTGGAGGGCAAGTCAAATTTGGACGTACCGTAAAATTTGGGGAGTCTTTTCTGTTGTGGAACAATTTACCATCTTCTGTTTTTCTCTCGTCTTATGAGCCCGAAATTCTTAAACTAGGCGTACATCGACACCTCAAAGAAGGCGTGCACTTTACAGTATTGAATTCACTTAATAGTCGCATAAAATCATATTTTTCGAAGAGCCGTCTACAAAGAAAAGTTTTAGCTCTACGCTGCTCCGCTTCAGTTACGTGTTTCCAATAAATCTTTGACTTGGAAATACATCAAACTTAATATCACTCAATCCTCTTGTGAAGAGACCAATACTTCTTTAGGCAAAGATGAAACAATTTTAGCTGTTACTCATTTTGGACTATGTTTAAAGAATTTTTTAAACAAACAAAATTCACTTTGTCGCATTTGGCCATGGTTACTTATATAACAACTAAAGCATACGTATAGTGTTAGGATTCAAACTAGGCACCCCTTAATTTATGATAGGCTTCAACATCTAACGCTCACAGAAGCAGGGATTGGGACAGAGCCAGTATACTTTTATGTGGCAAATTTCAGATAAGCCTGACAGTAAGCACGAAATTATGCTCTAAAAATTATGTTGCATTACCATGGCTTTTACCGGAAGGGAATTAGGGTAAGGGGAGTAAGGAAACTAGTTGTTTTTGCATTGTTGCGAGCTAGACAACAGCCTAGGGACGGAGTGAATGTTTTTAAACTTCTATTTTAAAAACCCACGGGGAGACCTGGTCTCGAACCCGGGAACCATGGCGTGAGAAATCTTGCTTCCTCATCATATTTTTGTCAGATGTTATTTAAGTTTTAGCCTGACTTTTCTTTGAAGTGAAGCTCCAAATATTCTGAATACGTGGTAATGATATAAAGTTTCTTCTTTATAATTTTTATTCAAGATGCGGTGTTTTAAAGAGAACACTCCCTCTTGTGTTCATTTTGTTAAAGCGTTGAGCTTGTAATGCGGCAATAACATCACCATTTCTCTTTGCTTTTAGTAGGAACAGTTTGCAGTTTTAATTATGTGCAAGAACTGGTTAATCTGTGGTACAAAGAATGTACAACAAATTGAAATAGTGACGACACGCTTCCTGGGAGGCTGTGATAACTTAACTAATCATATCTTAGACGTATAACGCCTACTAAGCGTAGGTGCTCTAAATTTCTAAGCATATATAATTTCATTATATGTATAGCTTACCTTGTATCGTACCTTGATTTCTGGTTGTTGTAGTCACACTACTTTCTGGATGAGATTTATGTGAATCCTGTAAGATGAAATCGTAATTAGTATTTTCGGTCGTAGGCGGAGAGGCAGTAGAAGTGGTAGTAGTAATATTAAGGATGGCCGGCGCAGTTCTAGACTTGTTCTTATATAAGTTAAATCTGTTTTCATAGTTGAGTTTTGTCCGTTTTAATAGTGTGTATTTGTTTGTCTCGTTTCTAATTCGGTTGAAATTTGGTCGAACGCCGTATGAATTTGCTTGTGGAGTTAAGTCGTTTTCTTCTGTAGTTTCGGTAGCTACAGTTGATGATTGAGCAGAATATTTGCTCGAAAATCTGTTTGTAGGTCGCCGTCTGTATTTGTTCGGTTGCGTTGTATTTGATACCCTGGAATTGTTATGAGCAACCAAAGGTTTCTTGGTATAATTTATCGGTTTAGCTGTTTGTCGTCGAAAGTTTATGGAAAACCTCGATGTCGTGCCGTCGTATTCTTTCGTAGTTGGAAGTTGAGTTGAGTAAGTAACTGTTTTTCGTGTAGATGTATCAGTTGTTGTTGTTGGTGTTGCTGTTGTTGACGTAGATATTGTTGGCGTTGTTATTGTTGGCGTTGTTATTGTTGGCGGTGCTGTTCTTGGTGGCATTGTTCTTAAAATTATTGTCAAAGTAGTAGCTTCGGAAGTCAATGGCTTTAGTGTAGTTCTTAGATTAGAAAAGGTCGCTGGCGTTTCTGTTGTTGTAGATGTAGTAGTTTGTGGTATGATTTCAAAATTTGTTTGTATGTTTTCAGCAATGCTGTTGTCGTTTATGTCATTTCCATCGTTTTCGTAAAGAGTAACATGAACTCCTTGTAATAGAAGTCGTTCAGCTCGTTTTTTAACGTGGACATAGTTCTCACCAAAGTGGTCTGGTCTTGTATCTTCAGATGCGTCAAAGTCTTCGACATTTATCAATAAGTTTGGTATAGTCCCAAAACTGTTAGTTATAGGTTGTAAAGTAGTTGTCTCAAATATGATGTCGTCGTTCTGTAGTTAGATGAAATATATGTTTAATAAAATTGACAAAATAAACAAAATGGGTTTCGTTAATATCACTTAAAACGATAAAGAAGATAAAAGTTAAAGTTACAGTGAAAGACAGATTGATTTTTTATAAATCTTGATTAAAACTTAATTAAAAAAAAGAATAAATGGACTAAAAATGTTGTAAGAAGCAGAAAGGCCAAATGAGCAAAAGTACTCGAATGACTTGAATTCAAATCAAAGGTTCAAATTTTACAACCGTATAAATTAAAACTATTAATTTTAATATATAGTTATGTATGTACTTAGTTCCATACTAATTAAGACATCAGAATAAAAAAATATAAAGAAGAGCTTTTATGTGTGTGAACCCTGTATATTTGCCAAGCATTTCCCTTTCAGGCAAGATAAGGAACGCAACTGTGTCGCCTTCAATTCCATAATTCATTAATGGAAGTAGTCTCAATGTGAATAAGAAATTTTGAAAATTCTCGTCCCATCCTAAAAAGTCTAAAGGAGAAAAAACAATGCGCCAGCCAAAACATCTGGGCTTAGAGAGATTCTATGCGCTCTACAAATACAGTCTCGGTGATTCAAAGGACGTCTCAACATCATTCGGGGATAAGATATCTGAAAACCATATTATACACACGAAACGTTTAGTACGCTTCAGATACTTGGGATTTTGTGATGACGACCTTTGGCTATAAACATGGGACTACGATCGCGCTATAGAACTTGACAATTCTGTAGTACGAGAGTGGGAATTGATCCAGTGACAAAATTATTTAAGGGTTAAGCGAAACTAGATGGAGAGGAAGTGGAGTGTTTACATCACCCACATCTGAAACCTTGCTGCTATACTCTGGCCAGGAACAATCGGCAACACCCTGCATGTCAGGTATAGGCTTGTAATCAACCAAGCTGGAGAAAGTATCTTCTGGTACTGATATTCGTAGCGATAGAATTGCGTCAAAAAGTTTATTATGAACTGCGTCATAGCACCGACGACCTCATCGACCAAAAATGGAGAGAGCGGTAGACTATCAGTAACGTCGCATGGTCCAAAATAGAAGAACGGAAGCAAATTAAAGACCGCATTAATTCTACTAGCAATGTTACAGACAAACAATATCTCAGAGCTACATGACATCCTCTGCAGAGAGGCATCCAAAAAGCCTAAGTCGTAACAAATGCAACTACATCAACGAGCTAGCAGAAAAGGCAGAAGACGCCTATGGCGGTAATAGTTGACACGATTGACAAGAAATTGGCATGGAAGACACTGGCAACTGAACATACTGTTGGATATGCCGACGGATTCCTACTGTTACGGAGGAACATCAACTGCGGAGATGAAGAAAATATTTTGTTGAAGATGACATCTTAGCCTATGGTGGCCAGGTTGGTAGCCTGATAGCAACTTCAGATCCACCTTATTTAAGGCAGTTGTATACATATAGCTCTCGTCCACGACCATCTAACTAAAGCTTCAATAAGACTCGGTGCCTTGACAGTGGATGAACCCGAGTGAACCAACAGGGATTGACCTGACCGTGTTATGGGCGGCTTTGTTGACGTTGATAAGTGCGCAAATTTTGATGGCACGAATTTTGGCTTAAAAGACAATGGGCTATTTTCCCAATGCAATTGAAACGCCCTCCGAATAATTATCGAGTAAATACAACAAGGAAATAAGCAGGTCTAAGAAAAGAACTTAGAGGATTTTCGTGAGAGGAACGCTGATCTACCAGTAACAGCACGCTTAAAACTAATCTTGGAATCACATTTCGCTGAAAGCTTAGAAGTCAAAGAACCTAGAGGGACTAAGTCAACTATAGACGGTCTGGCGCCAATCCTTATCAAAATCTTCAGGTTCAACTGCCAGCTTAGCAATATTCTTAAACTATGAAGAAAAGTAATGATGGCCTTTATACCTAAGGCCCTATGGTACAATCTTGGTGTCTTAGGGAAGGCCTCAAAGTTAACCCTGACAAGATAATCATTATTCTCTTTACAATGGCAGGAAAAGTGAGGCTAGAAGCTTCTATTTTTAAAGTAACACACGTGAGCTCAAATATCACATTGCACTTTCATCTGAAAAGAGTTATAGATAAGACTGTGGCTTCAGTCAGGTGTTGTCGAAGACTATTAGGGAAAACCTGGTACCTAAAGTCAAAAATGCGGAGGAAAGCCTGTCTAGCAGTTACGGGTGGCGCAGGCGCACTCTTGTGGAGGCTCATACGGACTCTTAGACTAGTAGAAGAACAACTCGAATACAATAAGGCTGTAAAGTAGGCAAACTGACTGCCCACAGGAAAATCCTGGAAAAATTCAAAGATAATCCAGAAGTCAACTCAATATCGAATGGCTCGCGGAAAAGGCAAAACTTTGAGATACCGTTCAAGCGAAAAAGAGCAGAGAATACTGTGATGTGGGTACTCGAAAAGCCAGCTGGTAATGTGTATCCCCATCAACATTAGACACTGCTAAGGGACCCCCAAAGGGCATTTCGTGCTTAATCAAAGATTTAGTGGCTTAAGAATGAAGCTTACTCAAGACCAGTTAACAATAGAGACGGATTTGTTAGCAGAATTGGAATGCAGTGATGAAAATACGGGAGAGGCTGCCTACGATACACCTTAAAGAGGAAGTTTTTTTTATCTCTCCCAGGAACCCTAATCATAAAAGGTACAATTGGTTGTTGCAGTTTTGCTTTCCATTGTAAGGTTAACCCACATTATGGAAAAGTATGTCAAAATTGACGTAAAAAAATGGTTGAATTAATTAATAATTTCTTATCAAATTGAATACGATTTTTGGTTTCTGCATTAAAGGTTGACAAGTACTGTTTTTACATAGTATTATTGGGATGCATTATAGATTTTACAAGCTTGTTTTTAAATACGTAAATCGCACCGCCTCGCCGCTGCCCTACTTTTCGGGATCCCTGAGATCACAGCCTAGATACAAGCAGGCAAAACATGACAGTTCGGAAATTTTACCACCAAGCGTGTCGTCATTATTTCATTTATTTTTATACCACAGATTAACCAATCATTGCACACACATAAAACTGCACACTGTCTTAACCAAAACTTAAAAGAAATACTGATGTCATTGACGCATTCCAACCTACTTCAACAAAATTAACACAAAAGCGAGTCTTCCCATTAAAACTGTAATTGAGAAAATTTTTACCGTGACCACATGTTCAGAACATTTGTAGTTTCACATCAAGAAAATTCCAAGTAGAGGCTTTAAAAATACTGCGAAAAATACTACGGAAAAGTAGAATTCCCCAAACTTTTCCTATTCTTTACTGTAGCAAGTTTGGTTTATTTACACCACCAATGATCAGCTGTTCGAGTGAGCTTCCGGGCTTGTATCTAGGGTAGGCTGTGCTGAGATGAATGCATGATGATGCACTCCGGATGCGGTTAAATATGGTTTGAGTAAAACATCTTTAGCACTCCTAGGGGTGGAGCATAAAAACCGGTCAAGAGCATGACCGGCAATGCTAAGTGTAGTGAAAAATGTGAGTGTACAAAATTTTGACTAATCAGTTAAACCGTTTCGGAGTTGTAGTATTTATAGATGCACAAACAGGCAGACGGACGGACCGACGGGCAGATATCAATCTCAAAATGGTCCAATTAAAATTAGAGAACCTTTAAATATGTATATCTATTAAAACACCATTTAGAAAAATTTCATAACTACATAATATTTTTCCTATGGAAATCGGAAGTAAAAATATACGATTTGGAAATCGTCGATCATCAACTTTAGCGCGACGCTAATAATAGTAGAGAATAGTAGTAGTAAACAACTTTGTTTATCGTTCGAATAAACTGCAATTGTAAAAGTACTTACTTTGTAATCGATCGTCCTTTGATGCATTGCAGCTGGGAGGTAAGTTTTTGACTGTGCAAATTGATGATTCTGAATTGATGTCCTTGAAGCGAAATCGTCCTGTTTTTGGAAACCACTTCCTTGGAATTGAAATTGTCTTCCATGCCTAAATTCTCCACCTGATGTAGGTTTACTACTCTGCGTGGGAAATCCCTGCCCAAGCTGTTTTTGTTCCCTTAGAGGTTTCTGATGTTTAACTGCCGTATTAGTTTGGAATACTGAATTAATGTTGCCAGCTAAGCTATGCAAACTTCCGGAGGTATGAGGCTTTTCTGGACTGCTAAAAGATGGAGAAACAAAACTGTTTTCTCCTGCGTATATTTTATTGGCGGGTGAGTCACCTGCTATAGATATCTTTGCAATTCCGCTTAAATCGGCGTTAATCCTCTCCGCCAAACTTAAAGAATAAGGGGCTCGAGTAGGTTGTGGAATGAAATGATTAAGTTGAGGAGCAGGCTGCGCTGACGTGTCCTGGGAGCTAAAGAGATCGTTTATACTTGCTGGAAGGCTATTCCTCAAGTTTTCGGTATTCGTCCTGAGATTAATTTCTGGTTTATTTTGTAGTTTACTATTTTGATCATCATCATCGCCGAATGAAGATCTTATATCAATATCGAATTGAGAATCTTCTTTTGATGAGTTTTCACCGATAATAAGTGAAGATTGAGGATTAAAAGTCGAACCAAGATCTGTCGATAGCTCACCTAAATTAGAAACATACACTTTTCCTGAATTCATAAGTTTACTGAAGTCGGTGCTTTCAGTCTCTTCTTTCGTAACGGGTAGTCGAGTCGTCGTCCTACTATTATTTTGTATTTTATTAACATTATTTTCCCTTCGATTGGCATTTTCGACTTTAGATATTTCAGTAGGCTTTTTCACTGTTGTGTGAGATGTTGTTGGCCGAATATCTAAATTATTGGAACTTTTCGTAGAAGTAAATAATGGTTGCGAAGGTCTAAATGTTGTTATCGGTCTAAAAGTTGGCCTTGCGGTAGTGTGAATTAGTGATGGTGTAGTATGGGACAAGGCCTTTGTGGCTGTTCGCATAGGAAATTCAATCATATGTTTCACAGCTTCTAGCATATCCTCCATACTTTTAATTGTTTTTCCCAGTTCTTCATTCATGAAGTAATAGTTTTCACTTTCACTACAGTCTACATTTCTGTACCAATCACACACAAAATTCCGCTGACTGAATAGTGTTCCGTTTGGGCAAAGAAAAGCAAAACCTTGAAAAAGAGATTAAGACCACCTAAATGTATTACATTAATGCAAAAAATACCATCTCCGTTGATGTCAGTGCTAGCACAGATACGGAATGCTTGACATCGCGTCTCAACATCAGCATAATACCCTGATTGAATAAAAGTAATCAATTATGAGAATTATGTTCAATAAAAAGTAAAATTTTTTATTAAAATTACAAAAAGTCTGAGATCTACATATCCGTGAAAATAAACCTTTTAACTTGACATTTATGGTTCTTCAGGTATGCCAAGATATTTGTTATAATTAAGCATGAGATAACTTACAAATCAAGTTGCGATAAAATTTGCCATTTAAGACTGAAAGGTATTTTGTTTGATTAATTAGAGCCTAGCGTCTGCCGAAAATTAGAATTTACATAATATTCGACAACATACTTCTGAGGCATCCATTCTAGAATGTAAATACGTATATTGACTTGGAATAGGAAACATAAAATTTAAATGAGTTTGTCTAGCTCTATAATTTATCTTAATCTGTTAAAAGCAATAACCGTAACACTATTTAAGAAATCCTGCTTTACCTTCGTGGCGATTATCGCAGCTAAAACTAGTTCTTGGCACAATGCTGTAAATTGGATAGTCTACGTCCGGCTCGCCTGGAATATTGTGTCGGATGTCCCAATGCTGACTGCTATCACTGAATCTGTTCTCGAAATCAAAAGACAAAAATAAAGAAAAGAGTGTTTTAAGCCTTACCTAGAGACAAAGTCACTCTCTCGATCAACGTCCTCGAAACGGCCTTGCGCATTGTTCCTTCGTGTCAAACAAATGAGCAAGAGAAGGCAAACTGAAAGCAAAAAACAAATTATATCATTAAGTTTACAAATAAATAAAAAAAACTTTTTTGTTTAGTTTTTTTTTCGAAAATTAGTCGCGAGTTAATCTCTTGTCATTAAAATAAGAGTTTTTTCTCAACTCAAATACTGACGGTCTGTGTTTCCTATCCTTCTCACAGTTTATGTCACACTGTTGCAAGATAACTTAATTCATCTTATTAATTTTTCGGGTTTATGTAACGATGGATTGCTGATATTCATTCAACTGATTCAAGATCTACCTATATGTGTGTACTATATATACAGGGTGGCAACCTTTTTTCAGGATCAAATTTCTCCGACTGCCCGGTTTTCCAGATAATAGATCAAGGGGGGCAATGGGTGCAACCCCCTCAATTTGTATACGGCCTGAAACGCTCTCATGCTGCGTCCACCAATTCTTTTAATTGTGTATTACCTGTGGAATTGCTGAGAATTCCCAGCACCAAAGTTCATTCCATCTCATATGGAATGTTGGTCTTCTGCTCCAAGTCGTAATCGTGGAGATCAGATCCTGGGACCAGTCATGCGGATTTGGTGGACGGACCGAGAGCAGATAGTAGTCCTTCCCTGCGCCGCTACCCCCATAGAATTTACCCACAGTTGCGAAATTAAGTTATCTCTTTTACAAAACACTCGCTGGAATGCCCGTACCTGAAGACAACGAAATCTCACGACCATGTCCGTAAGAGCCAAACCACGCTTCGCTACTGGTCGATAGAGCGTGATTTCAGTGACCCATCGTCCCCCCTCCCCCAAAGAAGGCGTAAACGACCTTCGCCTGTAGACCTTTCACGAACCCTTGTTCGAAGTACACCGATTTCATCAGGTGCACGATAGACGAGTTAATCAAGAAAATAACAACGACTGCACGTCCTTTCAGCGAAAGTGGATGCAGTTTAGTCCGCCACGAAAATATTTCAGGCAAATATTCGTCCATTGCATGCCGAGGCAATCTCTTCGATTCCACCACCTCCCACACCATAGGCCTTGGCTTAAAATTAAGCCTAGCGTCCGCCAGTCGCTCATATTGTTTGAAACTTTACAAGAAACTGGACATGCATCCTCTCTCGTGACGAAAATAGACAGGTCGTCAGCATACGCTTAAAAAGTGACCTTATATAAGTGTATGGTAAGTGAATTGAATACACTTTCAACGATAGACGAAGTTTTACCAACAGCGGCTCAAGTCAAAGGTCATAAAGCATACCTGACAAGGGGCATCCCTGCCCCAATGAAACGGAATAGGAGACAATATATGCCCATGATTCTTTATGAGAATCACTGAATCTCTATACAGACCACTGATGATCTCAATCCACTTGGACTCGTGCGAAACGTCTTTTCTTGATCTAAAGAGATCATGGCCATTTGCGAACCATTTTTTCATGGTAGGCGAAAAGATGCTTTGTTACGGCGATATTGTCGTAGATACTACGACCTGGAACGCAGTAAGACTGTGACGGGTGCATTGCTGAGGCAATCACGGAGCGAAGTTGAGTTCCCAGTGTTTTGCAAACTATTTTGTAGTCTCCATTACAGAGAGTAACTGGCGTCCAGTTTTCCATCCTTTGACGATCTCTCTTCTTAGGTATTAGACGCATAACGGATCTCCACCAACTTGAGGGAAATCCGGTATGTCCAATTAGAGACATCCAAAAGAACAAAGAATTCTGTAATTAGACCATCATAACTGAGAAAAGTATAACGTCGAAGATCCTTCGTTGCGGTAAGCATACATATGATCGAGAGTAAGCGCTCTGTGCTAAAGTGGATCTTGGCCTCCGTCACTAGAGGACGTCACGCGATTTCTCACCAGTAGACAGTACCTATGTATATCTCCGTGAGCAACAATTATTTTCTAGCTTTTAGTACATTATCTAATGTTAAATCACCCTTTTTTTGCTCAGTTTTTTTCTATCTTAAGTCAAACGAAAACAAATTCGATGCACGTGCTATATGCTATTGGAGCTTTCCTATGATCACCTTCCGCCTTGACATCTTATCCTCCTCTTCACAAAATGTTACCACAAGACTCACTAAGCCAAATCAAACGAGCCTAAACTCGATGGATTTACCGTTAGCCATTGAGGAGTCTCTATGACCATCTCCCTCCTCCATCATCATACAAGTTCGATGGTACCACAATATTGTATTTACATCGGAATTTAATAAGTCTGCAACATTTAAAATCGATACAACAATAAGAAAGTCAATACCTTTCCTGCTCAGCCCTTGTGGTGGTATGTAGTACCTAGCTTTTAGCACCTCATACTCATATAGCATTCCTAGGGCTGGGTGTGGTAAGGGAGTGACATGCAAAGATAATCGGAAATGACACTTACTTACTAAAAGTTCGAGCAATGCTGGGTACATGCAGCTACCAGTATATAAAAGTATATTTGGTCAGTGGGGGTACCGGCAAGATGCCCTAGTACTGGCAAGACACCCATTGCTCGGACTTTTGGTAAGCGAGTGTCGTTTCCGATTATTTTTACATGTTCAGACACCCACCCGTAGGGGTGCTGTATGTGGCTTAACCGCATACGTATCCAATGATATTAGAAGGTAATTGTTCATCTCAGTGATCCTGAAAAATATGAATACGATATTAACATCGGTCTATTTCGATTATTTGTTTCTCAACATTTTATATACAATCATTAGAAGTGGATGAAAGTTGCAAGACTTGAAACAAACAAATATACGAAAATGAAGCTAAATAAAATCACTTAAAAATCAAACTCGATCAGATTTCTATCAGGCCGAGAGTACAAGCTTATCTTTCGGAAAATGTATTCACACACGCTCAGGAAGGTTTGCCTGAACGAAAGTAAACCTTCCGGCAAACCTGATCGCATACGCCAATCTTAAGAGGTTGAGTGAAAGAGGTGACGATGAAGGCCTCGCTGGAATGTGTTAAGCTTAAGGCGAGGAAAAGACAGAAGATGGTTAACTGTTCCACATTCTTGTTTCTCTGCCTGTAGTCCGTATGGCGGACGTATTTTTTCAATTTTTTGGGTCTGTAGCGGGAGCGGGCATAATACTACCGGGCGCATTTGTTCGCTATACGTGCTCGCAACGGGAGCGTATATACTTTAAAAATATTAAAATGTATCTGTATTTGTTTTGGGCATGAATATACCAACTCAATAACTTTTACTCGGGGAGTCACCGAAATAGGCTTCATAGGAATTCATCACTCCTTCAACCATGGATGAAATAACGTAGAAATATAGTTGGCTCAGTCGGGTACTGCCTACGGCAGTGAGACGAAACCTTAAAACAAAGTAAAGTAGTGGAAACTGATAAATTATCTATCGAGTTTCGGTTCGTATTACTTATTGAACCTACATCCCATTGATGCTTCAAGGAGTCAATGCTCTCAAAGATTGCGGGATCGCTAATAAATTTAATAACCTTTCTTTGAACTGAATGCCTGAAAGTGGGACTTGTAGATCAGGTGGAGTGAAATGAAATTTTCAAAAAACTTTGTGATTAATTGAAACCGATATGTACTTTAAGAAAATATTTTATTTTCTAATTTTAGATAAGCTGTTTCGCTGGAATTTTGAGAGCCGCTTAACTTGTTTTTAGTTCTATGGTTTAATGATGAATTCCAAGAAGCGGTTCCCGTTTCAGGCTTTTTACTTCTGAGGTATGGGACAGAAATTTTGGAATTTTGAAAATTGGTAATTTCAAATGAAGTCGTTATTAGATTTTAAAGTATTACATTTGTTTAAAATGTGAAATCTTTAAAAACTCGATTTTTTGCCCCGAAGTACTTACTTCATGTATACACTAATTTTTAGGATTTTCTTGGGTTGTACGGAGCATTTTTATTTAAATTTGTTAAAAAGTTTTTGCTTTAACTTTTATAACATTAAATTGAAATCTATTCTACACCTTAATTTTAAAAACAATAATAATTAAACAATTTTAATAGAAAAACATGGAGCGCATTCAATGGATAATTGATGCATGATTAGTTCACCTAAGTCGCTAACAATTGTACGAACTGTAGTGTGACTTTTTTCAACGACAGGTACTCTCTACAATATTTACTATATTCTTTTGCATGCTCCCCACGTTTTTAATTTTAAATCTTACAAGTATTTTCATAGTTATTAAAAATTGACAATCACAAATTTTCAGGACTATCTGTATATGGTTAGGAATTTGAATGGAACTAGGAGAAATCATTTTATACTTTTTTTACTTTTTAAAAGCGTAGTATATTAAAATATTTTTTTATTTAAATAATTATTTTCTACTTTTTAATCTTGTATAAGTAATTTCTCAATCGATTTTAAGCATTTTGATGAGGTTAGCGTTATATAGGATTCTGTATAGACCCCCTAACCAACAGACAGACAAGAAAGCGAGTTAGTATTGCATTGTCATCCAGTTTTAAGCTTTGTTTAATGTTATAAGTTTTTAGCTCATCGGAAAATTATTTTAAAATCGATTGAAAAATTTGTACCGAACAGACAGAAAGTAATAAAAACGAAGATTGAAGTCTACTTAATTTAGAAATCCAAAAATCGTAGAAATGCTCAAAGTAGTTTATTTTGTAGACTTTTATCCGAATGAATACTATAATAGTCGAATTAATTCTGATTCATTTAAGTTCGCCAAAGCGCTTTTCCAGGTTTTGTTTTTATAGGTCATGTTTTTGTGTGAATAGCTTACCTTATTATAGTATAACATTTCGAAACTCAGTCTAGGGGTGGTATGACTTGCATTAAAAATATTAAATATTAATATAGGATTTTTTTTTTTAAATTTGAAATAAAAATAATTAATTTAAATTGATTTTATGTATTGTGAGAAATAGTTCAAGCTTACAAAAGATTTTACTTAAAATTAAACTAATTCGGCCGCCCTGCTACAATGGTTAAATTAGCTATGGGTTAGTAATATTATTTATGAAGTTTTAGTTTATTTTTATTATATGAGTTCAGTATTATTGTTTCTATATTATGTTAGTTGACGAATTATATTTTTACTTCCCTGTAGACGTGGCCACGTGCGAAAATGCTGATGATATTTCGGTCCCTGTTCTAAATTTCTTGTGCGTGTTTCTCCGTAGATTGAACTTTTGCGTGTTAATTTTACTGTTTTTATTTTGCTTAAAAAATGATGCTTTGTTAAGATACTTTAGCTTTTACTCAATTTACGTTTTTTTAAATATTTTAGCTTTTACGAAATTTGCTTTAAGCTTGTGACTTGGTCGACCACTCAAAATCAAGCGGACGAGGAAACCTGTCCCCGTTTTCGAATACCCTCATCACGGCCTCGAGTATGCGCAAGAGAGCTTACATCAATTTGCGGCTTAAGTTTCGTTAGGGCTGGCATGTAGGAATTGGTGTGTAAACGTCAGTTCGATGAGTTCGGGTTTTTTTATGTGTTATATTTGTAAATATGAGAATGTTTTATTTTCTCTATTATGGCACAAAGCACGACCTTTTGCACTTTATTCATTTTAATCATTATTATTATTTCTATTCTCGATTTATAGGTTCTTTAAACATATTCATATTAAAATTTAATATTGATTGAAATATTCATATTTTATATCATTTGTTAAGTTTATTTCATCGCTACTATTTTATTCATTATTAATCATTTAGGTTATTTATTTCTATAGGTTACTAATTTATATTATTAGTTAAGTATATTTCATTCATCTTTATACTTGAACTCTTTCGAAATATCTGGATAAGTAGAATAAATCTTGCTTATTTTCTCTACAATTGTATAAATATTCTTAAGGCTTTTTTTGCGTTTTATTAATTCGGATTTAAACCAGGGCTTGAAAATTTAAGCCCCAGGGGTCACTTTACAGCTTTAATAAGTTTCAAATTACCATATCGTAAATTCTTACAAATGAGAAGCAGTTTTATTGTTATTCTGCACTCCCCTAACTCCTTAAAGGTACAATTTTTAATTCGAATAACTTAATTTTGATATTTTGGTCGAAATTGCGCATTTTCTGAAAACAAGTGAATAAAAAGTTGCACAGATTACGAGACTGCAGGAGCTACAATCGATTATACAAATTGAAAAATAGAAAAATAAAATAAACACTTACCAATTGCTTTTAACATGTGCATTATAAATAGCTTCCAGCTTAACAAATACCTGAAAAATAGAGGAAAGTTAACTATAGCATATATTTATACAATCATATAACATAGACATTTCTTTATAAAATTATTTTTAACAAGGTTTTATTAGATTTTAGGGTTCCGTATCAAAATGGTACAAAAAGGGACCCTTATGGTACTTCTTCGTCTGTTTGGCAGACTTGCTTATTTAGGCAACTACTAATGCTATCGACTTAAATTTTAAATAATGCATGTTTAAATTTATTGCAAATGAAAAAAATTTTTACTTTTATTGCATGGCGAGAAAAGGGGGGGGGGGGGGTCAAAATTTTACAGTGGCGTTACTAGGCCTAATTGGGGTATCATATGAAAGGGTTGCATTTGCAACCCCCCCCCCCCCCCCCCCCCCCTATCTATGATGCTTACAAAGCGAAAAATCGGAAATAATTAAAGTTGATAGAGGTTTATTTATATATTACAAGAAAAATAAAACGATGTACCTAAATAGCACAGGAGCTGAATTCACGTGACGCAGTAGTAAATTTTCATGAATTTGACCAACTTACAAGACATATGTATTTAAAAGAGAGATAATGTTTAATATTTATACTTTTTTTTTTGATAAATACAATACAAAAACAAAAATAAAAATTTTCTTATCCCCCCTCTAGCTTAATAACTTCTTTTATTCGTTCCATTTCATCCTGTCATCAATTGTAAAATTGCGATTAAACTTTGCAAAGATAAGTCGCTATTCCCTGATTACTTTCGTTAATTTGGACTTTTTGCCGGGCATCTAAGTTTATATAGGTCTTACATAGCCTTCGTACAATGTCATCTTTGATATCGCTACTCCTTGATCGTTTAGCTCTTCTGAAATAGCTAGGGTGTTGCGCGGTCTCCAGTTCGATGTCGTTCTTTCCTAGTCTGTGGTCTATCCATTGCCACTTTGCTGAGAATAATGGAGCTTATCTCGTCTTGGCATATAAGTCCGTGTAGATTGGTAATGACCTCCGGCCAATGCATGTTAAGGATCCGCCGAAGACATCGGTTGACAAAGGCTTGTAGCTTAGATGATATTTGATAGGTCAATTTACATTCGATTAGAAGATCCGGAGTATTGTGCGTCTCGAGATGTCCCTGTTGCGCTATATCTCAGCAAGAATATTAAATGAAAAAGAAGCCATATGGCTGCGAGCCTCTACATCAGCTTCAGCTTCACCGTCTGCTATAACTATGCTTCCAATACAGCTAAATTTATTCATTTACTCTATTTGCAGCTCTTCAAGATAAATTTAATTTTGTAGGCTCATAAGATTGGTTTTAGAAGCATTGATCTTAAGCTCTGCTCTGCGACCTTCTTTTCTCGGGACTACATGATGATATTTGTTGGATAGGAGAGATACATCGTCGGCATAGTTCAGGTGGGTAAAGTGGTTAAAAAGTTTACATCTAATCCGATGGGTGGTCGTCTAGGGCGCTGCACAATACGTCATTAATGAGGATCAGGAAACGCAAAGGTGACAGTATGCATCCTGGTTTACTTGGGAGGACTCTGACAGTTTCCCTGAGTAGGACTCCTTTATATTGTTGATATTTTTTTTTGTGTGGCCTCTGCTACGTAAAGCTTCCCATATGTATTGGCGATTAACGCTGTCCAACACCTTCTCAAAACATACGAACATAAGATGTAAACGGGACCAACATTCGGCGGATTGGTCGGTGACAATTTGGAGGGTGTTGATGTGTTCGCTACAGGAGAAATATATATTGGTCGCAGCCGGCGGGTGCTCAAACTCGCGTTGTTTAAGATTTCAACAAAATACTCTCTCCATCTCCGCAGTTGATGCTCCTCCGTGACAAGAATTGATCCATTACTATCTCTTACAGGATGTTTTGTTGTAAGAGTCTTTCCTGCTAGTTTTTTGGCAATATTGTATAGATTTCCACTGTTACCACGGTGGGCCGTATTTTCTGCCTTTTCTGCTTGCGCGTTGGTATGCAGTTCTGATATGTTGTTTAACTGCAAAATCGGTAGCCAAATCGATGCGGTCTTTAATCTGCTTCCTTTCCTGTATTTCGGGCCATGTGGTGACACTGATTCATGGTGCTCTTCTTCTCTCTAATCGTCGCACGTCTTCTGTACCATAGCTCATAAAACATTCCTTCGTCCATTCCCATTTTTGGTCGATGAAGTCGTCGGTGTTATGACGCAGTGCATTAGCTTTTTGGCGCAATGGGTTGGTATATGCGCTGCGGATGTTTGGCGTTTTCAGCCTCTGCTCATTGAGTCATAGTGGCATGAGTGGCATATTAGATGTTTTGTTATGTGGGCGTACTACTTAGTAGTTACAATATCAGCACCGTGCTTAGACCGTACGTCGATAAGACACTTTCTCCAACTTTTTGAAACAGCAACATGGTCAACCTGATTCTCAATTCTACCGTCTGGGGAAATCCAGGATAATAAATGACAATTTTTGTTTCTAAATAAGGATACACCGATGACATGTTGCCACGAGTTACAAAATTCAACAAATAACTCAGTCGAAACATTCATCATTTTCTTTGAGCTTCTAGTTTGTGGAAGTAAAACAAGTGCTTTTACCTGTTTCCATCTTTAAATGACTTCCACCAAGAGTTTATTGCAAGGAAACTTTCTGAATAACTCCCCATTTGCGTTCTTGTTTCCGAGTGAAAACTTCCCCATAAAATGTTCCAGGACGATGTTGTTAGACCCAATCTTAGCTTTGAGATCCCCACATGACTATTTTTATATCATCTTTTGAAACCTTATCAAAGCTGTTGTCAAGGAGCTGATAGATGGCCGCCTTGGTTGTTATATCCGTTTGATCGGTCAGCGCATAGCATTTAATTATTGAAATGTTACGTACCCTGGTCCGGAATCTGGCGATGCGATAATAATTCGGTCGGATATTGGTGACCAGTCCAATTAAAAGAATGTTACAACCCATCTTTACCTTGTCATTGTCAAAAATGACTCCAGACAAACTTGAAGTACTATGGTTCAAAGGGACTATTCCCCGCCACGTGGTGAACTGAGTCTTGTCCTAGAAATAATCCAGTGTTTCCGTTTGGGTTTAGGAATAAATACTATCGTACTTCTTGAAAAGCCCTACCCCATTTTAGGTGTCCTTCGCTAGTACTTTTAAAGGCAAGCAGCCTCCGATAAAGATTCTAAGCTTTCACAGTAGGAAGTGAAGGGTACATCATTGAGTTGGTTAGGCGCCACTTCTAATTCCCCAATTGAGCTGATTGTGGTGACCAGCATATAAGCCTTCGAGCTCACAACAGATTTAAAGGTCTCCCAGTTTATTTTCCTGGAAACTGGGAGCAGTACTATAGATAAGATTTCAGAACGCCCCGGAATGTCGCTTTGGATGTGCTGATGATCCGACAACGAAGCTTCTTCTGAGACTAGCCAGTTGCTTAGGGGAGAGTACTCTGCTAGTCAGAGTGAGATCTATAACCTCTTCTCTGGATGCAGTGTTAAGGTTGGTTTACACAACTATTAACTATGTCAATATTTTTATCGATTAGATAGCTTAACAGGTGCTCACTTCTTTCACTGACATTGCTGCAGCGTCAACAGGTATGGTGGGCGTTTGCGTCGAAACCAATGATAAACTGTCGGTTCATCCGTAGAAAATAACTGATGAATTCTTGGACTTCATCAGGTGGAGCATGTCTTCAGAAAAGTAGGCCGATGCTAGGACAATGTTCTGCATACTACCTACCGTGAGGATCTCAGCCAGGTTCGCAAAAGGGTCCTTTGAAACAACTTTATTTCAAAGGGCGAGAAAATGGTTAATACTTTTGTCAATACGGATGGCCGTCCGTGATCTATTATCTCTCCGGTGGCAAATCAACTTACGAAAATAGATCTTGAGTCCTCGAACTTGGCCACTAAAAACCCAGAGTCCTGAATTGGCGTTGTTCGGCAATACTCCTAGATATTGATGCTTTTTTGGCATGGTGCAAGTTTGCCTGAAGTACCCGTATGGTGCTTATGGAGTCTCCTGCATCAACTTCCGGATTAGTTTCGCCGCGTCAAGCACGGATTCAATAATCGAGGACTCTTCTCCAGATACCAACACCCGTTCAATACAGCTTAGTACTGACGGAGTCGTGGAACTGTTGCTCACCAACTTTTGGGCGACAGGGGTTGGTGTCCTACCAGAATCTTCCCGAATGTGCCCAGTGGCTCCATCAGAAGAGCCTACTAGTTACAGTTGCGTCTGCTGTGACCTTGACACTACTGGTCTGGTCACAGTTTGATGCATTTAGAACAGGTTCCTTATTTTAACTTTTGATTTTTTTACGAGGAAGTTGTAGTCGCAGTACCAGTTAAGGCTTGCACACCAATGTGTAACATGTTATACCCCCCATCTGATGGTTGGTGGCTGACACTTAAAGATCAAATTTGGATCTTGTGGTGAATTAATAAAATTGCATAAGGAATTCATAAATAGTTATTCTTTCATATGTTACAACCAAGTGGAAAAATATTTAATACTCTCGAGCAGAAACTAGTGCACTTAATGTTTTATTCATGTGACCCTCGACAAGAGTAATTGGAGCTTAAGAAATGGCCAAACATCAATAAGGTTCATGGACAAAGTCAGTATGAAATTTCATAATAAATCAACATTGCATAAATTAAACTGTAAAAAAGTGACACACATGTCTTAAGAAAATGTATATTTTATTATGTTTAGTGTACGAATGTGACCACGTCTAATAAATTATAAAATAGAATTAATGAAGCTGCAAGTTAGAAATTCACAATTGACTGACATAACCTACTTATTCTTAAAACAACCATGTTTTTTTTTTATACGATGTGGCCAAATCCTAGGGGACAACCCTTTGATGCGTTAGCATGGTTTTGGCAGGAAGGGAATTAGGGTAAGGGCAGTGAGGAAACTTGAGTCTTGCTTTTGCATTGCTGCGAACTAGACAACAGCCCAGAGACGGAGTGGATTATTTTAATTTCTTAATAAAAGCTCACGGGGTCATCTGGTCTCGAACTCGGGACCCATGGCATGGTGGTCGTGATGCTCAACGAATTGATCCAACTCCGTCTCCATGTTTGAAGTTGGATGAAAGTGGCATTTTGAACTGCGCTACGGAAATATGAAATATTTAATAAAACTTAAAAGTATTTCTCTTCCCTTCTTTTACTATTTAATAATACTTTCCTGATTCTAAATTCATACTATATAACTGACTTAATCAAAATTATTTATGTATGATACTTAAAAGGTTTTCTTTTATGTTGTGGCCCAAACTTTCATTACGATTTATAAAAAACTAATTGCTCTTTGTAAATTCAAAAATGCTAATACTTTGTATTGTATTAATTTTAAATTAAAATTTTTCAAATAAATACAGAGTTCAATCGACTAACAGAAAAAAGGAAAAAGAAATTTAAGTTATGTTCATTTTTAATTGACCTTTATTAAAACTTTTTGCTGGATTAAAGCAACATTTTGGTTTATCATATGAGTTGACTTACACCACTTTTAAGACAGATCGTTCATATTTATCAAAGTTCAGAAACCGGGAACAATGCAAAGTCTTCACATATTCAAAATTAAAAGCCAATTCATTAATTTTTTTTGTAAATCGATAAGTCAACTGGCTTCACTACTACATTTACCGTTCAGCTCCACGCTGAATAAATAAAATGAATACTAATCAGCTGACAAGTAATTTGATATTCCATTTTAAATTGGCTGTTGAAAATGTGGTGCAAAAACTGGATATTAATTCGATTCAGATATCTATTCCTTCCCTCGACATTTCAAAATTATTTGCGGAAGTCACTTTCTATAAATTATATTTTACACTCTAAAAAGTATTGTTTTCAACTGTATTGTAAATAGCACTATAGTTTATCGATAAAATGTATAACCTAGTATTGGGTTTTTTAAGATCTATCTCTCCTGGCACCGAAAACTCAAACTAGACATCCCGAACTCCGAAGATTTGGAGGTTTTATTTATCGCTATTGGACTGCCTGGTAAAACTGTGTTCATTTCGACCGCTTATATTCCTCCAGGTTCTCCGTCTTATGTTTATGAAAGGTTTGTCTCCTGCCTGGATGACCTCTCACACGCCTTGATGCCTTCTGATGAATTATTGCTTTTGGGTGACTTTAACCTGGCTGATGTTGGCTGGGAGCTCTCAGTTTGCTTTTTCTTTTATAGATAGATTTGCTTCTTCAGGTTTAACACAGACTTGCAGTATTTCTAATGATCATGGAAGGTTCCTCGACCTCGTTTTTTCTACTGATCCTGCTAGTACACTGGTGAGACGATGCTTGGTGCCCATTGTTCCGGAGTCGGGTCATCACCCTGCCCTTCATATTGCTCTTTTCATTGATCCAGTTATGATGGCTTCTTGTGTACCAGATGATGCTTGTTATAACTTCAGTAAGGCTGACTTCTCCGTAATTAACAACTGGCTCTCAGCTTGTGATAGGAGTAGCGTCCTCAATGAACGAGACATTAATGTGGCCGTAAGATCTTTTTATAATTTGCTGTCTATCTGTTTTACTTATTGTGTCCCTATTTCTAAAACGAATAACTTGCGTTCTAGTCTGCCTTGGTTTGATAGTTCCTTAAAACATTTAAGGAATATTAAATGTAAGGCCTGGAAGAGGTTTTGTTCCTCTAGGAGCGACACTGACTATTTAACTTATTCCAATTTACGCAGTCAATTTTTATCTGACTTAGTGTCTTCTTATAATAATTATATTAATAGAATGAAAGTGTCCCTACGAGTCGATCCTAAGCGATTTTGGAGGTTGGTGAACTTGAAGCGCAATTCTGATGGCTATCCATCTTCTTTGTCTTTCGGAGGCAGCGAAAGCAATGAGCCCTTGACGATAGCAAACCGTTTTGCCGCTTTTTTTAAAACTGCGTTTTTGGATGATATCTGTGATATTACCTTTAAGGATTTTACCCATTTGACGAGGTTTACACCGACTTCTCTCGAATCCAAAGACTTTTTACTTGACGAAGTTACGATTTTGAAGAAAATCTCTACCTTGACTGATAGTTTTTCAATTGGTCCTGACGGTATCCCTGCCTCACTCGTGAAAAGATGATCCTATTTTGTGTTATTTATTTAATCTCTCAACTCGTTACGGTTTTTTTTTCGGAAAGCTTGGAAAACCTCATTAATTATTCCCTTTCACAAAAAAGGTGATAAATATGAAATCTCGAACTATAGACCAATTGCTAATCTTTGTTGCATATCCAAGATTTTTGAGGCACTTATTTGCGATGTTCTACACTTCCACTGCAAGCCGTTTTTGCAGCCGTTTTTGCAGCCGTTTCAACATGGCTTCATTAGGGGTAAGTCAACTACCACCAATTTATTGGAATTTTCAAACTTCTGTATTTCTGCAATTGAAGCAAGTAAGCAAGTTGACTGTATTTTTACTGATTTCAGCAAAGCTTTCGATAGAATAAATCATAGAATTCTTATTCTCAAACTCTCCCTTCTTGGGTTTCGGCGAGTTTTTGTAAATTGGATTCATTCGTACTTGTCTGAATGCACTCAGAGGGTTTCTTTTCGTGGAACTCTATCTGATGCAATTTTCAACACTTCCGGTGTACCGCAGGGCTCCCACCTTGGCCCATTGTTATTTATAATTTATGTCAATGATGTATCTGCGATACTGTCTAACTCAAATATTCTTTGTTATGCCGACGACGCTAAGATATTTCGCACTGTGTCTGACAATTCCGATTGCCTACTCTTAAATTCTGACTTGGAAGCCTTTCAGAATTGGTGTTCCATTAACGACCTTCCCCTAAATATTAGCAAGTGTACATCTATGCTTTTCTCACGAAAAAGGTCTCCATTTCAATATAACTTTACCATAGGGGGTTGTCCTTTAACAAGAGTTACTAAGACTAAGGACCTGGGTGTCCGGCTCAATTCTCAATTTTCTTTCTAGGATCATTTTGATGCCATAGTCAACAAGGCTAATATGACTCTTGGTTTCGTGAAGAGGTGGTCAAAGGAATTTGATGACGCTTACATTACAAAGCTCTTATATTGCACTTTTATCCGGCCTATTCTGGAATATGCCTCTCCAGTCTGGTCACCGCTCTATGTGTCACATATCAATCGCATTGAAGCTGTTCAAAGGAGGTTCGTTAGGTTTGCCCTTCGAGGCCTTCCTTGAAATAACTCCCTTATATTACCTCCTTATGTTGATAGACTTAAGCTCCTGCACTTGGACACACTTGAAAAGAGACGCCGTAACGCCGGGATCCTTTTTGCTTTCGACTGCATTCGTGGGTCCATAAATTCTTCTGTTCTCTTGGATCGTTTTGGCATATCGGTTCCAGCTCGCTCCCCGAGGAATCACGACTTTCTTCGGTTACATTTTCATCGTAATAATTATGGATTAACTGAACCTATAACGTCGATGTCGCGATTTTATAATTCCGCTTTTAATTGCATTGATTTTCATCTATCGCGTAATCATGTGAGGAGTCAGCTTTGTTGAGGTTACTTTTTGGTTTTTACTTTTTACTTTTCACTTTGTTGTGCTTTTTACTTTTTATTTGCTTTTTATTCACTTTAGCACTTTTGTTTTCTGCATTTATATTTTGCGAATTCTCTTCTTGTTCTTTGTTTTTATATGATTTGTTATAGTGTTTTTATTAAGTTTATTGTTTAGTTCATTTTTGTAGTAATCAGCACATTGATGAAATATTGTAAATGAATAAATAGACTAAGAAACATTACAGATCAAAATTAATTATAATAACAATGTGCTGATAAAAAAATCTTTAAAATTGCTTTAGAATCTTCTCTTATCAGAACACGTTTATTGTATAGTATCAATAGGAATTTCAACATATTTTAAGACGGACTTCATCTTGCTCTAAGTTACTTCGCATAGGCGAAGGAACAGAAAGTGTTTCCTTGCTCTAGTTCCTGTGATCAGTTTTGAGGTTTGGGTGAGAGGGAGAAGAACTTCATCTAATTCGACCACAGCAATTAAACCTTGACCTACAATTTAACATAGATTCCGAGCCACCGACATTACTCTACAATCCTGTTAGCAGAAAACAACCATTTGTAGCTGCTTGATTTCGAATTTGGGACTCTTATGATGGAAGGCTAGCACGTTATCACTTAACCCACCGAAGGCTTCTTCGCATGGAATGATCTTTTGACTTTCGTACAAACCTTTGCAAACATAAAATTTGGTGACTATATTCCGTCCATGACGTATGCACCAGTAAAACATTTTTAACCGAGTTCCCAAAAACAAAGAGGTTCTAAGTTCGACGTGTAATTATTTTTTTTTATGTCTGACCGGGCACAACTTTGTAACGCGTCGACCGCATTTGATAATTCTTTTTTTGTTGAGTAGAGTATGCTCACCGATTGGTACCATGTCAAAAAAAGTTTTGGTAGGGTGGAGGTGGGGGGTGGGGGTAAAACCTAACTTTGTAACGCGTGGACCGATTTGGATGGTTCCTTTTTTGTTGTACATTGCTAATAGGAGAAAAAAATTTGGCCTAGGATGGAGGGAGGGAGGGGGGGGGGGGTAGGAGTAGTCTAACTTCGTAACACGTGCACCGATTTGCATAATACTTCTTCAGTTGGGTAGAGTATGCTCTCTCGTTGATACCAGAAGAAAAAAAATGTTGATGGGGTGGGGAGGAGGGAGGAGGGTGGAACCTAACTTTGTAACGCGTAGAATGATTTGGATGGTTCTTTTGCTGTTGTATAGAGTGTGATTGCTAATAAAAGAATAATTTGGCCCTATAGTGGGGTGGAGTGGGGGAGGAGTAGTCTAACTTCGTAACGCGTGGACCGATTTGGATAATTCTTTTTCTGTTGGGTAGAGTATGCTCCCTGGTTGATACCACGAGAAAAAAAATGTTGATTTGGTTGGGGGGAGGAGGAGGGTGGAACCTAACTTTGTAACGCATGGACCGATTTAGATGGTTCTTTTGCTGTTGTATAGGATGTGATCCCACATTGCTAATAAGAGAATAATTTGGTCCTATGACGGGGGTGTGGGAGGGGGAGGGGTATTAAGTTCGTAACGCGTGGACCGAGTTCGATGATTTCTTTTCTGATCGGTAGCGCTTGTTCCTTGATTGATACCATGAAAAAGAATTTTTGGACTGGAGGTGGGGTAGGGGGTTAAACCTAACTTTTTAATGCGTGGACCGATTTGGATGGGTCTTTCTTCATTGTATAGAGTAGAAGACACTAAAAGGTGAATAATAAAATTGTTTTAAAAAAAAAGTTGAAACACATTCACAAAAAGCGCTAAAAGCATAAAATAATTTTTTATTTTATATCTATTACGATATTTTGAAGTCGGTTCACATCAAATAAACCAAACAACTACAACAAAAATATTTAATCGTCATTTCTTATGATGCCGTAAGCTGAAACGTTCAGGCAGTATAATGTATTATTTTCAATTGTGGTACTGTAGTTGTTTTATTCGACTTCAAAATGTCGTAATAGATATAAAATTAAAAATTATTTTATGCTTTCAGCGCTTTTTGTGAATTTGGTTCAACTTTTTTTTAAAAATTATTAATTAATTTAAAACAAAATATGTGTTTGTCATTCTTATCTATGGTTCTTGAGAAGCTCTTGTATGTATTGGATTGGGTGGGATCAAAGGACTTGCTGAGACCCTGGCAGTCCGGCTTTCTTCCTTCCTGCAGCTGTGAGACAGCAATATTGAAAGTCTCCACTGACATTAGGACTGCATTGAATGATGACAACTATTGTAGCCTAGTACTGCTTGATTTCTCGAAGGCTTTCGACTCTATTGACCATAATAACTTTCTCCACAAACTTGCTAATAATCACAAATTCAGTTTGTCCGCTATTACGCTGATCGAATCTTTCATTTCTGGTCGTCAACAGCAAATTAAAGTAGGTGAAAATTGTTCGGGTAAAATGACAGTTCTTACCGGTGTTCCTCAGGGTTCCGTGCTTGGTCCCTTATTGTTCACCCTTTTTATAAATGATCTTCCTCAAGTTTTTAAGAATTCACGTATTAACATGTATGCTGATGACGTGCAGATATATTTAAACAGACCTATTGGGCTACTCGAGGATTGTATCGTACGCATTAATGACGACCTGAACAAATTATGTGAGTGGTCTGTGGGTAACTGTTTATTGCTTAATCCTGTGAAATCGCAGTGCATTTTGTTTTATAATGGCACACTGGAAGGTATTGAAATTCCTTCTGTTTCTCTGAATGGCTTTATCCTTCCTGTTCTTAGAAAGGTTACTAGTCTGGGAATAGTGCTGAACTCCGAAATGAAGTGCTGTGATAATGTCAGCTTAATGCTTGATAAGGTGTATGCTGGGTTGAGAAGGTTGTGGCTGTCGGCGAGTATTCTGAGTTCTCGAATTAGGTTGAGGCTGATAAAGGCGTTGATAATGCCCTTTTTCAATTTTGGGTTGTCCATTTATCCCAGATTAGATAGTACATGTGCTCGTAAGGTGCAGATGGCCTTCAATGACTGCAAACGTTTCATTTTTGGACTTCGCCAATTTGACCATGTTTCCCAATACAGTTCGGTGTTGTTAGGCTGTTCTCTGGATACATACATAAAGCGCAGATTAATGATTTTTCTTTTTGGAATACTGAGTAGTAATACGCCGGAGTATCTCAGAGAATTTTTCACGTTTATGACATCGCAACGCAACCGTAATAACATATCTTGATTCCCCGATCCAATAGGTCAATTATGTGCTTGTACGGTCAATGAATTCAAGACGCTTATTGGTGATCATATATTTTGAGGTTAAACTTCTTTTTTTATGACGCGTTATCATCTTTGCAGTACATGCTTTTATAGCTTAGTTTTTAGATATCAATTAATTAATTTTCTATTATTTTGGTTTATCTATGATTGTTATCTTTTTCTCTTTTGATACTTGAAATTGTGTGATCTTTTCATCGATACGATATCATCTCTAGCTCCAACATTTGTATGATAGTACTTATGAAAGATTTGTAAATCTTGTGTACTTTTTGATTGAATAAAGTATTGTATTGTATTTATTTATTGCTTAACAATTCAATTTAAATCACTTGCGCACAAAGAAAACTACAAAAGAATTGTGTAAAACCAATCGATATTTTTCATTTATTTTTGGTAATATTTCGTCTAATGTTAGCTTATATTGAGTAAATGCAAAAATACTTAGTGAACCTAATCGAATTTTGCCTGCTGAATTAACATAAGTGGTCTCGAAAATGTAGTACTTCAAATTTGTATTTCTATAAAATTGTTATGGGCTTGGAGCACCTGAGATGTTCAATGCGGCAGTTTGATAGTTCAACTAATAGCCGGAGTATTTAGTCTGTAACCTCAAGTTCTTGAACTTTAAAAAACGGACCCGGAATTAAGTTTGTAATTATTAAAAACAAATTAACCACAACGTCCCAACACGATAAAATTGAACTGAAAGAGTTCAAAGCAGTTAAATCTAATTCAACGGGTTACGCCCTTATTCTTCTATGGTGTTAAGAAGAATAAGGGCGTAACCGAATGTTTAAAGTAGTAATTAACTTTTATAACTTTTATCTCAGAGTTTTAATGGTTTTATCTAAAATCTTCGTGGCCCTAGTTTGTTGACGTTAACATTGCTCTCGATCGGCGCGGAGGAGTTTTATAAATTAAAATCTCTTTTGGACGCGTGGGTTTTCTGCATGAATATAATTAGAAGTGACCTCCACCCGGTGTGAAAAAAAAAATAGTAAACAGCTGATAGCCAAAGACAAGAAATCCAAACTCAATCGACCACGCATGTTGCGACTTTTATGAATGGAAATTGATTGTTAAAAAAATTTATACCAGATTTAAAACCTTGGAATCATATCATGAAATTTACATATGAACCCCCTAATTTAGCAATAAGATAAGCCCTCATTTATTTTTTAATTGAATTTTAACATTGATTAATTTTACCCAGATCTTACTGCCATTTAAATAAATCAATGCATGAAATGATGGGTTGTGTCAACGAAGATGATATGTTACACGCTATGCTCCTAAATTGTTTCCTCGATTTGGGAAGAGCAGTGTTTAGAACTCGTTCATTGACAACTTATACTAAAAATTATTCGCTTTGATGAGATCATGAGTCATTCGGTGGATCCAGTTACAGATTGTCGATCATAAAACTTACGTAATGCCTTTGACCAAATTATAAATCATTGGCCTTGCGGAACATTATTGAGAGTATCAACGGTTCCACTACATATTTGGCTTTTTGTGAAATATTTAACTTGTTTGACGGGAAGCTAAAACGGAATGTAATAACAAAAACTTTGAATTATTATCATTGCAAAAATATGTCTACATAGCATAATTGATTACAATTTTTGATGCATGATAAACTGAAATGTCGTTCCTTTCCAGAAATGCATAGAATACTTATATTACAGAAAGATTTACTATATTTACTTTAGCACGCCAGTTTTGAAACTTTCACTTAATTATGATATCGCACGTTAGTGAGAGCTAGAAAAGTGAGGTCACATAACTCAAAAAATGACAAACTTCACATAAATCAGATATTTTTATTAAATTTTGGTCGAGCGTTAAATTTATTTACCATTACTGCTTACGTTAATATGCTTTTTATAACCTTCTCTTAAAGCACCCTTATTTGGAATTGTCATGTACATGTTGTTATACTTATAAAAATTCTGAGTTGAACAAGGAGAAACAAAACCCATGTGACAACCAGAACACCTCGCCTAGAGAGAATCTATGTGATATACAAGTAGACTCTCGAAGATTCCCAGGTCACCTCAGGGAGCAGCCCTCCTTCTCGGATAGAATAGGTAGGCTTGTAACCGTTTAGTTGCAAATCAACCATACACACAAAATTCTAGTAGGCCTCGGACTGATTTTGTGATGACGACCTTTGGCTAGAGACTGCGATTGGGCTATTGAACGTGAGAACTCTGTGGGAAAAGTCCCGGATACGCGAAGATCATTTAGGTGGAACGCGAAATGGCCCAGTACAAAATAACTATTTTAGCGTTAAGTGAAACTAGATGGAGAGGATGTGGAGAGTTTACATCACTCACATCTAAAACCGTGCTTCTATAATAAAAAATTAAGTGTGTTAGCAGGTTAAATAATATTCAAATGTATCAGCGATTATTACTAAAGAATTCTCTACGCCAACGTTTTCACAATTTGTACACCTACAGAGTGTGCAAAATAATAGCAGTAAAAGTGGAGTTCAGTAAACCCCAAATTAGCCTCCAATTTGTAAAATTTTATCCGAGTCGATGTCAAAGTATCAATTTAATTACAATCTTTTATTTAACTTCACCTGTTAGTATGTTTGGGTCCAATCTCGCAATCGGATTTTAAACCAGTTTCCCCCAATCGAATGAGCTAAGATTTTGCATCCAGCTTTGGATCAGATGACAGTTTTCTTCACATCCACCTTGACATCGGTATCAAATGAAAGGGTGCGATGGGTAGAATACGATAAACTATGTGACGTCATTCTAAATGCGGATGCATCTGGGCATGTTGTTAGTGTTTCTTGAAGTTTTATAGAAAATCTTATAATTTTATAAACACACATATTGAGTACTAATTAATTGATTCAGTTAAAAAATACCAGACGGCGCATCGAGGTTTTTTTGTCTTGAACTTTGTTTTATTTTTCTTATAATATACAGACATATATGTACCTACTTTTATATTAGCCTTCGGAGAAAGTCTTCCCAAAAATCGAGATGTTATAAGTTCGACGTGTATTTTTATTTATATTGTATGCATTTATGTATCACCGCGCATAATTGGTAACGCGTGGACCCATTCACCAATGATTGTATCAAAAATTTTGTTAGTGGGGTAGGGGTGGGGGTGGCAGTGGAACCTAACTTCGTAATATGTGGACAGATTTTGATTATCCTTTTCTTATTAGGTAGAGTATGCTACCCGGTTGGTACCATTACAAAAATTTTGTTGGTGTGTGTGGGGGGGGGGGGGCTTAACTTCATAATGTGTGGACAGATTCTGATGATCCGTCTTTTGTTGGGTAGAGTATACTTCTCGTTGGGAACGATGTCAAAAATTTTGTTGGTGGGGTGGGGTTGGGGGTTTAACCTAACTTCGTTATGTGTAGACCGATTTGGACACATTAGTTTTTGACTAATGCCCAATCCCCCTTCCTTTCTTCGAAGTTTGCAAGTGGAAAATCGGCTGATATATATTATAAGTAAAATAAAAATAAATTCAAGATATTTATACACTACTCACAAAAATTAAGGGAGCAGAGAATTTTGTTAAATTTGTTAATAAAAAATTAAAAAAAATTAAAAACAAATTTTTGTTTGACTTATTTACAAAAAAAATCAAGAAACAATATTGTCTGATTGTTGAGACGATTCAGCCTTTGCGTACCTTAATTTTACTCATCATTAAATAATATTCACAAGTGTATTGTAATTGGTCCTCTAATTCTTTTTGAAACTTTGATCCGGAAAAACGATTTGATGAAACGATTTGAAATTTTGCAGAACTATTTCGGGTACATTAAGCGGTAAAACAACCTGGAAATATTAGTCTTCTCATCAATATTTGTAAATAAATGATAGATCTTCTGAAAAACCGTATAAAGTCCTTGTTTTGTATGTTTTTTCTCAAAAAATCTCAAAAGGATTTTGTAGAAAATTTATTATACTTTTTAAAACTGCCCTCACATTATCTTTCCCGTCATTAGTTGCTGAGATATCAATGATCAAGGACAAAAGGATCCTTTTTCATTAAAAGTCGGATATCTCAACGAAAAAGGACGTAGAAATAATAAAAAAACTTAAGCTGAATAAACAAGCTACTGACTTTTGCATTGTTTGCATTAAACAAACAAAAAATCAGTGTGTGTGCTACTAGATATTTAATACTACACACTGCGATTTTTTTTAATGGACCGTGATATAGGGTACTGTCTAGTGGTAAGATCAAGTGGATCAAGAACAGTGACGTCCTCTAGTGTCAGAGGCCAAGTTCCACTTTGCATCAGCGGAATAAGTAAGTAATCAGATACTTTCATCAGCCTTAGATAAAATAAGGAGGACTTCCTGGCACTGATCTCTTACTTTTTGAATTCAAATTCGAATTAGAAATTGATTATCACTTACCCCTGAACCGTTTAACGTATAAGTTGTTGTTACTTACTTTTTTTACATGTCACTCACTTCCCATACCCACCACTAGAGGTGTTAGATGTGTCTTAACCCTATAGTATCTAACGACATTTAAAATGTGTAATTGATCTCAGTAACCCCGAAAACTATGAATTCGACATTAACATCAGTCGATTTCGATTATTTTTTTCTATCCTTTCCTTCTCACCCCACGCCTAGGAGTGTTTTACTACCGCAGTCTCTATCATCAACGGTATTGTCATAAATCACTTCAGCGACACCGAAGACTATGGATTCGACAATAATATTGCTTCTATTTTATTTGTACATGTCACTCTTTTCGCACTCTCTTTCCTAGGAGTGTCTTATCAGAAAATTATTTAAGTTAGGTTAGGTTCGCTGGCGGCCACTGGTGGTAAGCCAGTCGACCTCACATAGACCTTGATATGAACCTCAAACTGGATCACTCTAGCAATGCCATGCAATGATTAATTGAACCAGCTGCAGCTATTGAGGAGCTTGGTTAGGTCCTTCAGTCCCACGCTGGCAAACACCTCTAGTCCATTAAGGAAGAACTTGCCAAGGCATTAAAGCTTTTCCTGGCTATTACAGGGCATTTGCAAAGAAAATGCTGAATATTTTCAACCTCTTCCTCGTCAAGGCAACTCCGGCAAAAATCATTGGCGTACTGCATGACTACCAAAAAGTCAGTGACCTGTTATAACCGCAGTGATATTTCGGAGATTCCGTCGGCTTACCTTCAATAGAAACGCCGTTTTTTTTTTATTCCACTCATGCCACAACCTTCTTGATATGTCGCAGGTTGACAGACCGATCTACCTGCGCTCGGCGAGCTGAATAGTTTTTAGGTCAATCTCTCTTTTATCTGAGAATTAGAGGCCGTCCGATTGATTTATCTATTTGTGAAGAGTTCATCTGCGAACCACCTTTCGCCAAAGCATCGGCTGTCCATTACCTGTCATATTACTATGGCCGGGAACCCAGCAGAGAATCATCTTGTGCAGTGGAGGCTGTTGCCATTTCAATGGTCAGGATCTCTGCTTGAAACATGCTGCACTGGTCCGGCAGTCGATACGAGTTCCATATGCTGAGACAGTCGAAGAAAACTCCCGCTCCCACCCTGTTCCCCACTTTTGAACAATCCGTGAAGATCGGTATCAGTGCCAGATATACCACAATGGCTGGTGTAGGCTGCAGCCTATAGGCCTCCACAAATTAGGGCCTCCACCACAGTGAATAAAAGAAATTTATTTCGTAAAAAAATTAAATTTATTTATTTAAGTACTTTAACAAAAAATTTTAATTAATTTATAAATTTTTTTACAAAAATTTTTTTTGTTACCCGAGCTGAAGGCGATGTAGTCTAAGTCTTACTGTATTTCCTCTTGTGGTGCAATTACTACTTTTCTTTATTTAATAATTGGATCAGAAAGAGGCATCTTTGAAATTTATACATTTTATTTGCACAAAGTTTCATTGTTTTATAAAACAATTTTTTTTTCATTTATTAATTTTCCCTCGTTTTATTAGCCTTTACTGATTCCTTACATGATTTTACTATTTAGCTCATATAACTAATTTTTCCTAGGTTAAAGAGCCAAATTTTTCTTGATTATAGAACTAATATTTCACTGCAATTTATCAGGTTGCCTGCCTAAGGTTTAAAGTTATAGAACTCATTCTACCCTGATTTATTAAATTAAAAGTCACCTGATAAGGACTTGAGGTTAAAGAAATAATTTTCCACCCGGTTATAAGTTAAAATTAATTAACACGAAACGTTACGGCCTTTTACAAGCGGTGACGGGAGGGGGGGGGGGGGGGGGGGTCAGAAATCTTCAAAATCTGCGTTGCGTAATACTTGAACGGCCCCTTACCTGTTTACGGTTTAAAGTTTTTAATAGGATGTGCAAGGTAAAAAAAAACTAAAAAGAGGAATTTTCATTTCCTTAAAAGGGTTCCACCAATTTTCAGCATATAGGCCTCAAAAATGTAAATCCGGCACTGATCGGTATATCTAGCATTGGCAACCATTGACATTCATCCCACTCCTCCCTTATAAGTATTATAGTAGAGAAAGCTCTCTCGAACCTTATTTTAGGAACGATATAGTCAGTGCTCTCCTGCAGATGAACCCCCTAGTAGGCCCTAAGTATGCTGCTGTGTCCGTAGTCCGAAGTTTTCCAACTGTTGGATTCCTTCAGTCAGCAAATTATTTAACGGCATCCGGAGTGTCATTATTCATCTTACTGACCCCGAAAGCATGGATTCGACAGTAATATCTCTATAATATGCATCCCCCTTTGAGAGCACCATGTTACCGGAATTGAACAAGTTTGCATAATTTCAAATCGGTTCAACAATTAAAAGTGGTTGAAAAATCAGTTACAAAATTTGAAAGAAACAAATATACGGAAGTGAAGAAGCGAAATAAAATCAAAATGAAAAATGTGAAATACAGCAACTTAAAAATTTAAATTTGTGAATATATCGCAACAATGTGCTTTTGCAGATAGAAAGAAGAATTTGAAAAATATAATTGAAAAGGACAGTCAGTATTGTTTTCACAGGTTCAAGAACCTAGTAATTGCAAACACCTTTCATTGTCACCAAATTTTCTAAGCCTCTGCATAATTAAGCGAACAATAATAGTTCGAATGGTTTAAACTCGTATAAAATTTGCCAATACAATGTACTTCCATAACATAAAGTAGCAAATTAGTTAATTAAAAGAAAAACTTCTGTTATGCAAATTAAAATTATTTAAACTCGCAGTAGCTATTTCATTAGGAAGTGTGAATAAAAATTATCATTAATAGTTGTCTGCTTTGTTCCCAAATAATGAGATATAGCAAGAGATTAAGAAACACCTTTAATTCCTTAACTTAATAAATTGCCGTCAAAATAACAGAATCGGAATATTTTTCGGATTACGTAAATCTGCAGTCATTCGCCTAAGCCGTGCTCATCCGATTAAAATGTTTATTCTTATCAGAATATTATTGTCTTGTTTTCCTGGACGAAAGAAATAAATTTTTAATAAGAAACAGATTTTTTTTAACGGCCTTGTAAACAATCTTAATAGTCTACAAGAACGAAAGGTAGTAGTTAGCAGTTCCTGGATCGTTGACCATCACGATCAACATATTTGCAAACCGGCTACAACTGAGAGCTGCAATGTTCTTAAATCTGAAGATACGGCACCTATCTCTAGGAATAACAGTTTTGAAATTTGACACATTCTTTTAATATAAAAGGTATGTTCCAAGTTTTTTTTCTTTTGTAACAAAATTAGTTTTATAGGTGTAAAAAATTGAACTTTGTGATCACATCAATATCATTCTTCCATTTTTATTAGATTTTTATGGTATTACAGAATTAAAATAATTTATATGCTAATACCAAAAAAAATTTGTTGCTCTCATTTTTAGCAACTGCAAAAAGTGAGGTATCGAAATGAATAGTAAAAAGTCAACGTTGTTCATGCTTTGCGAGCTCTGTACTTAAGTTAATTTCAAAAGCAAAATTTTTTTAATATTTTGTAGAAATTTCATAAAAATTATATGATTAAATGTTATTCTATTAGCAGTAAACTAAAGTCGGCAGAGGATTAAGTGATAACCTATCGGCCTTTCAACCCGGAGGTCCCTGGTTCGAATCCCACCGGCGGCGACTCATAGTTCTTTTCAGCTGACAAATGCAGAGAAAATGTCAGTAGAGGTTGCAGAAAACTGTGGGTAGTTCGGAATCCACTTTTAATTGTAGGTCCAATTGCAATCGTTGTCTGGAATCCGGTAAAGTGTTTCTCCCGCCTTATGCCCCTCAAGGGGTTATGAGAACTAGAGATAGAGAGAGAGAGAGAGCACTAAGCTGGAACTACGAGAGCTGTTAAAAAAGTAATGATAGTAGTGACATTGGTGGGAAATCTATTGCGAATGTTGGTAATACTGCATACCGTCGTGTAGACGATTCTTTTAGTCATCTATACCGACCAGTTTCAAGTCGAACCGAAAAGACGCGTATGAATAATTAACTACGGTGTATGCTGAAAATGTTATAAACCAGGTGACTTTTTACAAGTGATACAAAGCGTTCGAATAACAATTTACTGAAAAAGATAATAGTTCCCCTTGTTTATTTCAATTTTTATTTATAAGCTGTAACTTGCCAAACAACAATCAGCTGTAAGTTGTCAACCATAAAAGAAGAAGAAGAATTCTGCCGACATTTTGTCCACACTCATCAGCGTGTGTAAAATTTTGGCAAAAGGGGAAATTACTCGACTGTCAAATTTCTTCAAGTATGTACAAAAGTAAACAGACGTAGTGCGGACGAAAACTTTCGGTTTTGTGTAAACGCTTTCGAGTAAACAGACAGACCTGTAATCTATCTATCTTCTATAATCTACGAGGAAGTAACTAAAGGAGAAGCCCTATCGTGTCAATGTCGTGTGTGTGAGCATGGCAAGTTTTTCTTCTGCGGCTGGGTCTGTGCTGTCAAATTTGTTTGCTTTTTACTACGAGGAAGTAGCCTTTTTATCCGTGCCCCGGATCTGTGCTGTCACTTAGTGTCTTGAGGTTACAGCTGTTTTTGTAATTTCTGCACTAGCGGCATGTAAAAAGTTACCCAAAGAGGGTTTTGTAAAAATTCGAATTATTTTATTAATAAACTTTAAAGTATAATACAGTCAAACCTGGGCGAGAACTGGATAAGCGAGAAAACTCTACAAGTGAAAGAGACGTTAACAAAAGCACCGATTATATCTTGAACATTCTATGGTTTGGAATCGCTTTATTCCTCATAGCTTCAAAAACATCAAACCAACTAACACCAATTGGTTCAACAAAGACTGTTTCGCAGCCATTAAAAACAAAGAAGCAGCCTTCCAGGCATATAAATTGTGCAATTCAGTAATTAGTCGGGCAAAGTTCAATTTCGACCAAATCGTTAGACGGAAGGTATTTTCTACTCAAAAGGGTAGTAAGGGCTTCTGGTCTCTAGTAAAAACCATAAAGAACAATTTCACCTGTTCGTGAACACCACCACTCATTTATAATGGGCATGTTTTTACTGACTCATTGGACAAGGCCAGCCTGTTTGCTGCTAATTCGTACTTGCCACCTTCATCGCAGCCACTTCCATCTCCGTCGCAGTGCACCAGTAGGTAAAAGCCGCTACACTTTCGCACTCGGGAAATTTTTAGGGTACTTTCGAAAATCGACGTGTGGAAAGCTACTGAGCCTAATGGTTTCTCGCCCCTGGTTTTAAAATGCTGGGTTTCTGCCTTGACTAAACCTCTGCGCAAACTTTTTCATCTGCCATATTCAAGAGGAATATTTCCAAGCGCTTATGCTCAGCCAGTGGCGTACCTAGGGTGGGGCAAGTAGGGCGCGTGCTCTGAGCGTTATTCAAGGAGGGGCTTGCTTTCATTCCCTCAACTATTGGTTAGGATGCTGAATTTTAGAAGTTAACGGTATCCTAACTTCACACACTGGTTTAAATATAAATTTTACTGGACTTACATATAAAGTAGACACATTTCGCAGTTCTTTTGGTTTTTATATTTGTTTGGATTTTTTAAAAATTGAATAATAATGTAGATTAAGATGCGCCCTTTATGATGGTTTTTGGTTTTGGGTAGCAAATAATACTCGTTTACGAAATACTCCTAAACTAATCTAACATTTTGCGTATAACATATAGCCTTAAATTCATGTGCTAAGCAGTAATAATTACTATTATAGGCCCGTAAAACTCATTCGCCTTAAAATTATGTTCATTTATTAAAATGTTATACAAATAAAGAAATTTTCATGTTTCCAATTTTGAAAACTTTCTACTAATAAGTATTAAAAAAAGTTTTGTAATTGCATACGTTGTATTAAAATTTTCACTAAAATTATTACATTTGATATATTTTAATTTAATTTGTTTTCGTAATAAGCTCCTAAGCTTTTGTGTATTACACATTTCATGTGGTAATTATTACTATATTAATACCGACACACAACTGTTAGCTTTATAGTCGTATAATAAGTTATTTTGTAACCGTCGTTGCGTTGTAACGAAAATTATGACTTTTATTTTCAGGTTGTACTTTATTATTGTACTGTAGTTGGGAAACTTATGACTTAAATTTTAACTAGCCGCTTGTAGGTCTTGAAGTGGCTAGTTTGACTAGAATTACAACTAGTCTGTAGGAAATGGTATATTAAGTTCACATAACAATTTACCGCCTTTAATTACGACAAAACACCACTGATTACCGATATCCGACAGTTATACAACTTTCCTTGAAATAATAACTTTACAGTCGTACAAAAGCAGTTGCCACGCCGTCGTATAGGTTATGATAAGACGTTGTGATACGTAGGGTATGTTAGGACAGATCAATGACTTATAGCTATGGACGGATAGACCTGTCAAAATTACTTGCCGCAAGGTGAAAAACTTTTGTATGTTCATCCTTTTCCCTATAAGCACATTGCATTGAACTCTAAAAGGTAAATTCGTACACAGTTCATTGAGCTATTTCGGACCTAGCAACATGAAGACTCTGGGCATATTATGTTTCAAAGTGCGAATTTTCCTTTCTTTAATCATAATCACTATGTTGTACTTCGTGTAAGGTACTACAATATTTATTATATTCATAATTTCAGATATAGGAGTGCCCGCCGTTCTAAAATATTTTCCATTCAATTCTCGATCTCGATTTTAAATTGCCGCCAACAAAAACAATTGCATTCTTATGTTGGACATTCAAAACAAGAAACTATATGTAATAGAAATAGACGAAATAGATTTACAAAGTTATGTTTCACCCCCACCAAAAATTTTTTTGACATGGTACCAATCGGTGAACATACTCTACCCAACAAAAAAAAAGAATCATCAAAATCGGTCAACGCGTTACTTAGAACTTCTTTGTTTTTGGGAAGTCGGTTCAAACATACACGAAGTCACAAGTGTTAGTTCAACGTGTTTATTAAGCGGTGTAAAATAGCTCGGTATCATAAACCTTTTATAGAATGTAAAATTCTTTTAATTCTCTAAAATAAAAAGTTTTTAAAAATCGGCAATCAGAGGCATAAAGATAGATTCACGACGTATCGCTTGGTTTGGTTGGTTGGATTGAATTGGAGGTGTGAGGTCCTCAAGCACTGTGGCCACTAAGGTCTATTGTGCTAACCCTCTCAACTCTTTACAACAAAAACTTCTTCGAAGAGGTTCAACAGCTCTTACAGTTGGCAGTCACTCAGCTCACTCGGTACCAGGGTTGGTTATCCAAATAGCCTAAATCTTCACCTGACCACTGCAGAGCATTCACATAAAACATGTAATGGGGTATCACTATCCTCCAAACAAAGTCTGCAGGTGGGGTCAATGGCTCTGCCTATTTCTACCAGGTCCTTCCTCAGCTGACAGTGGCCGGTAAGCATGCCAGCCAGAGTTCTGACATCCAACCCTCTCAGCTTTAGAAGGTGAGGGAATAAGGCTCCTTGAGTGATCGTGCTCCTCTTAGAACAGAAAACGAAAGGAAGTGCAATACCGTGTGCGTGTTTTCCGATTTCTTGTTCGTTCGCAAGGTGTGGGAAAGGGGATTGGAAAATATGCCTTCGAAATGTCAATTTGACGTGGGCTTTCCCAAGAGTGCCGTTTCAAGTGTTTATAGAGTGTTTATTGAATAATTTTCAGTGTTCCGTTGTTAAAAGTGATGTAATTTTACAAATAAAGACAATTAACATTTAAAAGGCTGTTTTGGTTTAGTTTACTAAGAATCTGACGTGCTTAATTTGAACATTTTTCGTGATGAAGTGTTGTAACAATAATCGACGCATTGCGTGTGGAAAATGATTTTTCAGGGAAGTTAAGTAATATAAGAAGCAATTATACAGCATTTTCTTTGAAATATGTGCAAAACCAGTATAAATAAAAGCTAAATTACCCAATAATATAAACATTTCTCTTGATGGTGCTCGTTTGTTTACATTTTAGATTCATTAGAGCTTTGGTTCGCCTTGGTGGTTTTAGCGACAGCTGACGAAAATTTTTGCCTGGGGGCTCTAATAAAATTTGAAAAATACATTTTTCTACTTTTTGGTATTTAAGGTTTACAAAAGATAAAGACTTTAGAGAACTGTGGTTAAAATCCATCGGTAGAAATGACTATTTTCATTATTTAAACTTAAAAGGTGCCCCTTTCAAATGAGTCACAAATTTACCACTTCCATGGTGAAAACTAACACATCCACACCTTTCAAACACATAAGGAAAATTCGGAAACATTTTGAGCCTGGTGCACTTCCTTTCGTTTTCTGTTCTAAGGTGCCCCTCAATGTTATTCCAATACAACCTATGCTCCTCACTTGCACAGTTTCCTATCAGCCTTTTAGCCGTGTAAAGAGGAATTCCACAGACTGATTCTGGCCCTATGAAAGGTGTATTGGACCCACTGCCTGGCAAGTTCATCGGCCTTTTCGTTCCTAGTGTAGCCCTGATGTCGCGGTATCCAAATCAAGTTGAATTGATTAGTTCTACACAGTTCATCGAGTCTCCTTTGGCATTCTCCCACCAGCTTAGATCTGGTGATAGATGAAGCAATTGTGATGAATTAAATAGAGGGGAGTTACTTCAGACCCCTGCCCCAACTCCCAATTCAGTCTTGGATCCATCTGTATACCATACTAGTCCCCCTGAACGAACAGCTGGCAAGGTCCAGGGCTCTCGATTCTCCATCCGCATTGGAGTGGTGAGAATCTTGCCGGCATCTGATCGGTTACCATGGCCACCTCAGATGTGGCTTCAAGAATCTCCGTTATTGTCATGTGGCACTTACCTATGTTTCTACAAAGAGCCAGGCCCTCAACCTCTATGTGAAGAGGTTTAATGTTTAGCATGGTTTCGAGTGCCGAGTGTGAGATTTCGTAACGCTTACTCAAAGAATCGAATCGAGACTGAAGATTGTCCATCTCTACTCAGTGGGTTCCGGTTTAGCTCATTTAGAACGGCCGATTCCAATATTACTGAGGTTCTGCCAAAGTTTTTTAGATTAACGATTAGTGCTAAACTGTGAAGTATTATATTGTACTTTTGCTCGAGAAATCTCCTTATTAACTGGTCCCTTCGTAACCTGAAATGTTCACAGCAGTATGTGTTGCCAATGTGTTATTCTGCCTTTTCTTATTTAGCCAATAAGTATTTAAGAGAACTTTATAAAAAGTCACTGTAGTGATGCTAGCGTTACATTATTTCCAAAAAGAAAAAATAATAATTAATATGAACCTTATGTAGCACTGCATTATTATTTATTTTAAAAGTATGATCAAATAAAAAATAATGACTTTTTATTTCAACGGCATAAATAAGTAAGATTTCAGTTACTATAAAATTTTCATTTTAAACCTTTAAGTGTATTTATTTTTATTTGAGAGCCAAATTTAAAGTGGCGACAAATAAAATTGTCAAAAATTAATTGATCGCCTCCATAGTAATTATATCACTCCATCGAGATTTACCAAAAAACAAAAGTAAGACTTGCTTACACACCTTAATTTTTGGACGATGTTTTTGCCGTGGACATTCTTACATTTATAGTACAACATATTAATTTGGTCATTAAAAGAATCGCGAAAAAATAATTCCTTACGCATTTACTGCATCTTTATTTGGTTCTTAAACTGGTTTGTCACGTTGGATGCCTTATGAAGTGAACGTTAAAGAACTTGATGATTGTCTCATCAACTACTGCTTTGCGTTTGGACATGCGTAAATTCTGACCTTTCTTAAGATATCTGTGCATGTTAGAATACTATGGAAGTTGTTAACTGAAATTGTAATCACGCCTACACACGGCCTAGAATTATTCGAATTATGTTATCTTTCAATTTTTTACAACCACTTGAGATTTGGCGATTGTTTTTAAGAATTTTGAAGCGGCCGAAAACGTGGGAGATCAATTTCGAGCAAAATTAACAAAACAAAACAATTTTGGTTTTGCTGATAGGGGAAAAATTAAAATAAATTTAAATGTAATTAAATCATATAATAAAAAGAAACATTATTTATTCAATTCGAAATGAATTCCAAAAACTGGTTCCACATAACTTAAATATACAATTCTTTCGAAAGGACTTGATTTACACCGAATAGATAATGAATAATTTATTGTATTTACGAACAGTTATCCGGTATCTTAAGCTCAGTTTTATTATATCCAATATCCATGATTTGTAGGTAGTGGATACTTCCTGAAATCGTAGTTTACTTAGTCACACACGGATATACTATTAATTTATTTTAAATTAAATCCTTTTGTCAAAATATACTCTGGGTTTCCGCAACTTATGCTTAATTTCAAAAGCCCCCAAAACTTCTAGATGCAAACCATATTTCAAAAAAAATCTTACAATTTGTAATATCCACTTCGGTTGTACTAAGCTCTGATCCTTTACTTCTACTTTTCACAGTATCATATCAACGTAAAATTTTTAAATTATTAAAAAGTTAGACTTCCCATACGAAATACTTCCGCACTGCACTCCTTCCGGCCGTTATTTTAAGAAATTGAATTTAAACGAAATAAACTCAAGTAATTGAGACTCAAGTTCAGATGTCACTAATTCGGCAAATACCGCGAATCAACCGGAATTCTCGCTGTTGACCGGATAACGTACAGATCGAAACTGAATCCAAATTTTTACGATAACTCACTTTTTTCGATGATCGCCTCGAAGACGTTCACTTTTGCTTTTGTTTGAATGGCCGCAAGTTAAAGACTTTGTCCGCAACATTCTGGCAGAAAGGAAAAAAAACGGTCGGTGGCGTCAAACACTTATTAGCCATTGTGAAAAAATGCATACATTTCAAATATTCGAAAAGTTGTGCTTGGAAAAAATTTCTCTCGGCGACCAATTCATTGTCATTAACGCGACGCTTTCGTGCTTGATGGCTGGTCCTCAGCATCCACCTGCATCGATTTGATTACATTTGAAGCGTTTTTGTCATTCCAATCTTAACCTGGTGGAAATTATGGGAACATAAAAATTATCTTAGGTCGCAGGTTTCGATTTTTTGTGATAAATCTTTCGTTGGTGCACGGTCCACAGTTGATAAAATCAAAAAAAATGTTAATGAACTTGAGGATGTCTGCAAGAAAAGTTTCGTATTACAAAAATAAGTTGAATGCGAATAAGTACAACCAACGTTGATAGCTTTTTATTAGCATTCGCGACATACACCGATTTTTGGTAGCGCTTGCCTTTAACATCATAAATGCCAAAACAAACTTTATGTGCGTTCTGCGGATCTTTAAAATCTCATAGAAAAGTCTTTAAATAAATAAGGGAAAACCAGCATCCCTTAGGTGAGACATGTCTGCACCATCTAATGACGTAACGCTTTTTATTGCAAAGAAAGTTATAAGGTTTTCCTTGGTCCAATTACAACTAATTAATACCAAATTTACAATAAACCAATTTGGCACCAAAGGAACTGTTAAAAACTTAATAGAACACCATTGTGATTAATTTAAGTAGTATTCCTTATCTATTTCACATTGATTGCTGTCGATAATAGAATTTTGTGGATGTACTTCCAGTCCAGATAAGATTATATATTTTCTTCCACAACCGTTGAAACTGATTTGAGTGAGGTGAAGGCTAAGGATAAATTGAATGCTATCTATACGTATTAAAAAAGCAAGAAAGTAAAAACCTAACGAAAACAAACGAAAGTAAAAACCTAACGAACAAAAACGAAAACAAAAGAAGTAACGCCATCATCTCCAAAAAGGTTTACACACGTTCTTACCCAAAATCTTTGAAAAACTACGATGTGAGTGACTAAATAAACATCGATGTTGAAGTTTGTAGAATATCGCCCAATCAATGTTAATGACAAAATATCGACCATCGATGTTGGATGTCTGATCTTCCATGTTCTCTCAAACAGGATCCTCTCGATCCTCTCGATTTCGCATCTCTTTTTGATGATAGCGATATCGATGAGTGCGTTTACGTGTTTTATGGTTCAAACGGTCGAGACCATCCTGTCATTCTCCCCCGTGGTATACTAGTGAGCTGCGGTAATGGAAGTATTTTCCATTATCCATTACTTTTTTTTTAAAGTAATGGAAGTACTGTAGAACAAAATATTATAATTCTATTCTGCATATATTTTGAAAAAGGAATATTATTTAAAACAATTTAATTTGTTATAAGCAATTGACAACCCCTTTAATATTCCTACAAGTTTTTTTTAACATTTCCAAGATATACTTGTAGACGATTATGCACATATTTTGACTAAGGAATACTGTTTATAGCAATTGAATTTGTTATAAATAATTAAAAACAGCTTCGATTGACCCAATGGAAGAAATTTCCACTAGATTTTCTACAATCATATCTTGGCAATGTTAAAAAAACCTTCTTCGATTGATTGCAAATAACAAATAAAATTGTTATAACTAATATTCCTTAGTCAAAATATATGCAGAATCGTCTTTGACAATGATCAAAAAATCAATTGATAATTATCTTTATTCTACAGTAGTTCCATTACTTTAAAAAAAGTAATGGTTAATGTCAATTTTTTACACCACCTCGCGGAGGGTTGGGAACGCAGGGGGTATGTATAGGGAGTCCTCCGAACATAATTCCGTTGGATTTACCTGGCGGTCGACCCTCAAAAAAAAAATTTATGAATTGTTGAAATTTCATAAATATAGCTTCTAAGATAGACTTGGTAACAACAGTGGACTAAAAAATTAACTCATTTTGAGGGGGGCACGTCAATTTTCAGCTCCGTTTTTTGAACAAATTTCAAAAAATTGTATCTCAGCAAAGTTAAGAACATACGGTTTATTGTGCATACAAATTTACACATTTATCTTTAAAGAAAAATGTTTATCCTACTTAAAAAAAAGGGGGGGCCATCCCACTGAAAAGCTCGTGTGTCTGTGGGCACGGAAGTTACAAGGTAATTATTTCCACAAACTTTACGGGGGTATTTTCCGCCGAACTTTTTTAATAAATTTCACTTTCAAGCGGGGCAAAAAAATGTCAATCAACGCTGAATTTGATAAGCTTTAAAATACAAAAAAGAAAGAAAATCGAACTATTCTATATTGAAATATCTTGGGAACCGCCGTGAAAAACATGGTTTCGAGAAAAACGCGTTCAAAATTTTGGAATCAATTTACACTGCATTAATTTGCACGCACCGCATTTTCTAAATAGTGCTACATATAACTAAGCCATTTTTGCGAATTCCGTTAAGCGGCTTTGGAAATATATTCCCAAGTCATTAACCTTTGCAAATATGTAAAAAAATGACTTTTTCAGCCGGCAAAACTGACGTGCTCTAATCGAAGAGCTCTAAGCAAACATATCCCAAATGCCAAGGACGAAAACTATTTTTTTTCGCCCCCATTTACATTTTACACTTTTTTAAATTTTATTTTTTGAGTAAAATCAATATAAGAAATTAGAAAAGAGAAAAGAGATCGGTGACTTATTCCGTTTACGAGGCAACAGACAGACAAATAGGAATTATACCGACACTATTAGGGTTACGTTTGACCCCTTCGAGTACGCATATAGTATAAGTACGCAAAATTCTGCGCATGAATAACATTCATAATTGTCTCTTTGATTAATTAAACAGAGATTAATTTTTAAATCTGCGTGAGCGAGAAAGAAGTAAAAAAGCATTCAAAGAAATGCACAAGTTTTTAATACATTGCACTTTCTCCTTTATGTTACAACCTTTATAAAATATTATATGAGTCCAAAGCTCTTTCCAAACTGGTCTTAAAAAAGGGAAAACTTATTGTTTTCATTTGAAGCTGACGCAGCAGGGAAAACAAATGTTTGAAATATTCTTCTATTTTTGACTTATTTTCACTTTCTTTAGAGTTGCAGACCTACCGCATCAGCGCGGCATTTGATATGCATATGGAAATAAACTTTTAATGGATTCCGAGGTCAAATTTCTCCAGCCGATTCGTACCTTTATCATATTAAAGACTATTGAATGAATTAAAGAAAACTCGTTTGCATATTAAACTTCATCAAATCCTGTAAATTTATTTTTTTATTTTTGTTTATTAGAATTTTCAGGTGTAAACTGAATTTTCTAGCTTTGTCCACGTCTTATAAATAAAAATTTACAAAGACCTTAGAAACGTTTTAAAAGTTTGTAAAACTATTAAATAGTAGCAGATTTAGTAATATCATTCAGTCAGTGTGCCACTCCCTAGACAATATTGCTAGCTGTCTTTGGAATATTTATAATAAATGATATTCTGAAACCGATAAAATATTATTATTTTAACCCTGAATGAAAACTTTGAAATCTTCAGGAAGTAAACAAATTAGTCTGATTGTTATAGCGTTGAATAATTAGATTAAAAAGCAATAATACAATTTTATGTTATGTATAAGTTTCGACCCCTGGTAGTCGGACGAAGAAACAGAAACTCTCTTAAATTAAACTCCCCTTATCCAAGGTGTTATGCAATTGTTTTATGCAGTATTTTACCCATTGAATGGAAAATTTTCTGCGGGAACCAGCCGTTTTAAGGCTCTAGGCTAGGACTTCCATATCGAAACTTAATGGAAACCTGCTTCGAAAAAGGAGCATACTACATTCAAGGCTTTCAAGCTCAGCCGCTCGGTTCATCTAATTTCTGCAAAACTTGCGCATGACAGTGTGTCTTTGGCCACCAAACCTGGATCTATCTCCACCAGTGGGCCTCCCATTCCACCGCAGTGACCTACAAGAAGCGCCAGTTTTCTATAAACTGGCAAATAAACTCATTGCTCAAAAAAAAAGTCTTCGGCCGTAGTAGCCCCCCCCCCCCACTAACACCCAATCAACTGCTCTTGCAAGACAAGCAGCCATCCCAAGTCTTCGGCGATAGTAGCCCACCCCTCCCCCGCCCACAACACTAACATCGAAGCGACTGCGCTTCCCAGCCAAGCAGCCTTCCTATAGAAGGACTAAGGTGGCTAGCCAGTCCTTTTAATTCTAAATATTTTAGCGACATATTGAATGAAAACTAAACCCGGGTGGTCGTAGACCGATGCAAGCATGATGGAACCATCTCACCGAGTAATTGGCAATCGGTGGAAATCGCGTTGTTGAAGGTAATACTAATGTTCTCTGGCATAAACCTTAACCCGGCGCCCCTGTTGTCGAGAGGCTGGTTGGCACCAAGGCCATATTAACCTGGTCGCTTGCTTTGACCAAAAGTCTGCGGAGCTTTATCGAAATCGAAGTTGTTTCAATAAGCCAGATTTCGAACAGACCAAGATCTAGAACTGGTGTCCCGGCGGAATCCTCTGACCCAAGAGAATTCTTGGGGTTGATTCAATTAAGTAATCGTGGTATACCAACCAATCATTGGAAGGTATACCGGGTAAATGAGTTAAAGGGCAGCTCAAGACCGACTGAGTCAAAGGGCAGCTCAAGACAGACTGAATGAAAAGGGGTCATAAGCTATGGCTTCGGCTTCATTAACCTTAAGACGTATAAAAAAACCTGAAGGCGGACACAGTGTACTCCATCTCGTTGACCAAGGAAGATTATGTGGTCAGCGCATGCCCTGCCGTATGAATTTCCCTACCATCCTGCAAAGAGGATAGCAATAATTCGAGCTTTTGAAGATGGAATCTTCCGCAATGCATAAGCAACAATTAAATTGTAAATGGTTAAATGTAAGACGAATAAAGGTGGTATTTTTTAAAATACCTGATTCCTTGTTTTGTAATAATATTCGAGATGTCCTCTCTCAGCTGCAGCAATGTTTAGGGTGGTGCAAATTTATCTTCATAACTCCAAGGCAGCTTAGCTGCGCTACTCCTTCGCCCGTCCCAAACAAGAGAGAAGTTCGTTTACGTTCAAGATCTTTGGGTTGTAAGGGACAGAGTTTGCGGATTCAATCTACAGGGCTACAAGTTCTTTTACGTACAGGGAGCAGGTAAACCCTGATATTGTATTCTTACAAAAATTAATGCCTTTTTTTCTCCAAGCACAGGCTCTATTGTCAGTCTCCAGTTATATATGTACCTCACTACTCGGATGACCTCCCCAACATAGGCCTAAGAAACGCGGTTACGATATACACTAAACGAAACGTTGGTCATCGGTGCAAACGATAACGCGCACCACATAGTCGGGGGCAGCTTGGAAGAATGATTTTAATACTTAGTATTAACCTACTAATTTGCAACGTGGATAAGCAACACACGTTTATCAACTCTATTAGGCGTGAAGTTCTGGACATTGCCTTAGTCTCTGAACAATCTGCCCATATTATAACAGAGTGCGAGGTATTATCCGACCGGGCGTATGTTGAATTTGGACTAATATTACATAAACCCGTCCATTTTTTTACAAAAACAGAAAAAAGACAAACTGATAAGTATAAAACTGCTATCAAGATTTCACTATTAACTTCCACAGAACAAACTAAATGTTGAAAGTTCCAGAAGAAATTAATAAATTAATCGGCAGACATTTCAATACATCAGACTATCTTGGAAAGGCTTGATCATTCTTTGCCTTCCGTAAAAAATATTTTACAAAAAAGCTAAGAATATAATCAAATGAAGTTGTTTTTCCGCCTCATGCCCCAGAAGGAGCTACGGGAGAAAATAAAAGTGCTATGAGAGGACACACTGGGTAGGAGACTGCATATTTTATATAATCCTAAAATAATAAGAAGCCTCCTAAAAAGGTGAAAATTTATCAACAGTTATGGCTAAAAAAACATTACACGCTGCGAAAAAACAACTAAGGGTCAGGGGAATTTACATTGACAAAGATTGTTGACCTACTATCAGGGCTAAAAGGGTTATATTATTCAGAATAGGCTTAATACGAGACGATGAACCCCCCATACGGTAGCGGTAAGCGGTTTAAGCGCCCATTTTTCTAAATAAATTACAATTAAACTTAACGTGGTACGCCATAAAATGCAGCATGCAGCGATCACAAAATTGAACGGCCCAATGACCGCATAACATAAAGGCATCCCGCTTCGAGTTGGTGACATCTCATTTAGTATTATGAGTCGCGTTTTGCTACACTTTCTCTACCGGTACCCCCAACGCCTCGGTGAACTTCGGGCTTGAAGTATTCACATTAATCAATGCCAAATTGAAAAGCAGTGAAGGTGATCATATGCAAATAAGCGGATTCATCTTTCAATCCGCATAAAGAGTTCAGACTGTTGAGGCATCTTACAATAACGACATGGGGGACACCAAAATAATAATGCATAGGATTTAGGAGCCTGCTTAAATAATGCTAATAGTACTAAATACTCAAGGAATATCTTAACTTATGCTATGGGAGGACAGGATTATTCTTGCAGGCTTCTTCCACTTGCTTTACTCATACCAATTTTTGTTTCTCTTTGAGACGTTACACGAGATGGCGAAATAAATGCAGGAATCATTATTCTGATCAATAATCAATCATTTTTCTGATAATACAACTCATCAAGAGTATCCAGTTAAAAGGTCGACTGGAGCAAAACTGCCGGAGATATGTACAGTGCCTCGGGAATCGATGATTCGGGGTGAGTATATACAAAAAAAAGGTGTTAAAACGCGGTTTTCTCCAATATAGCATTTTCAAAATCAGTGATCACTGTAACTCAAAAACTACTCATTCCATCCTTCTCAAATTTTGCACACTTATTTTATACATAAATTTGTTTGTTGTTTGTTTATTAAAATGTTTTTTTAATATTGAAAAGAAAATTAGCCCCCCCCCCCCCCCCCCCCTCCCTTAAAGCAGTCTCAACGTAGAGATATTAATTCTACACGGGTTGAGACCATAGAATAAAGAACTAGAGGAAGCGCTGTAACTCGATTTTAGTGAAGCAAATTTCTTTTAGTAGAATTTCGAGCGATGTAGTGGTAGGAACAATACAGCCAAAAATAAATTTAAAATCTTGATAATTCGTTAAAGAATAATTTGATTTTAACTTCTCTGAATAAAATATTTTAGCTGCATATTAATTTTGACGTTATATTATGGGTCAAGCGAACCATCAGTTTTGGTTTTAATTGATTAAATCTTATTTAAGATTTCCTATTGATGCCCCCAAACCTTTTGTTTGACGCCTTCCTGGTACCAACGACCCAGAACATTAAAATCAGTTTTCAGGTTAACCTAACAAATATTCTTACGAAACTTTTCCTTTTTTCCATAAATTGAGGTTTTAATTGAACTTCACATGTTTATAGAATGAATTTAGATGTAATTCGAGTTATGCATTTGCAGGAAAAACGACTTTCCATCATCTTATTTCTATATATTTGCGCACAAAAGAACCGAACACTTCATGCTGATTAATTTATACAAATTCTGGGTGTTAAGGCAAAGTCGGTTCACAAAAAAATCACACACATCATTTCCAACTTTATTGGAATGATTACATAAAATTTTAAAAGAAGCTATTACAAAAAATTTAACAAAATTTAACTTAATTCACTCATGGAAACTGACCCCAGCTGATTTTAAATTCCTCAAGTAGATTCATTCACGGATAGGAATTTTACACGGTACAGGGCTTCCTCTAGTTCTTTATTTTAAGGTTGAGACAATCATTAAAACCTCTAGCAACCACTGGAAGAACCCAGCATTACACAATCAATTAGGAATCTGGACCAGGACTAGTTGTATGGTTCTAGTACCTTCCCCATACAACGCCAGTATAAAGCGAAGATTCAACACCGAAGGGATCATTTCTGAGGACAGAGTCAAATAATAAATAATAAAGACCTTTGATCCAGGTAAGTCGCTGGGCGCAGCCGGGATAATGCCAATTATGTTACAAAAAGTACTTGACTGGTAGGCCCTGGTTGGCGGCGATTTGCAAAGACTCTCTTAGATTAAACTATGTACTAGGGTCCTGGAAACTAGCTTTGCATGCTTTTATTCCCAAAGCCGGGAAATGTGGTCAACTAAGGGATTACAGGCCGATCAGCCTAACATCGTTTAAAATTCGAAAAATTTGGCAATTTACGACAGTTTAAAAAAAAGTGTGCATTTTGTGTCATAAATGTCACACTTTAATTATGTTTATAAATTTTTTTAATCACAATATCAAAAATCCGGCTCGAAAGACTATAACTACAACTTTATTTTACAAGAATTTTTTTACTTTTTGCAGATCCATCAACATTTCAAGGAGAAATGATGCAGACCGTGGAGCAACTTTTTTTTTCATAGTGCTTCGGGAAACGTGATTTTTTATATTGTAATTTTTGAAAGAAATAAATTAAATAAATTTTTTTATAAAGTTTAAATACTAATAAACAATGTGTAAAAGTTATTTTAATTAATTTCTATTGCTATCCCTTCTAAAAACAGTTTTTCTTTTTAGCGCGTTTTTGGCGCTGCTGGACGTATGTAACCCCTTAAAGGATGAATTCTGTGACTATATTAGTGTGAAAGTTATTAAAATTACAAAATTACAAGAAAAAAATAACAAATTATAAACTTAACTTATTTAGATACACTTTTCTCCTTAACCACTGGTGCTATCTGCTCCAAATTGATGGTTAACCTGAAACAAGAGTAAGGCAACATTGTACACCTAAAATTTTCAACCTTTTGCCTAAATTGCAATTACATAAAGGATAACCACTGTGCAAAATTTCATCAAAATAGGTTGAATAGTTTTTTTGCAAATGGTACTTAAAGGTCAAAAAAAGGAACTTACGGATTGAGACGAAAATCTCTCGTGACAACTGTGCAGACGACCCGTCACCATCTTTTAAAATATCAATTTTTGGGGTTAAATAGTCGCGTTGGTATGACATGTCATACATTTTCTGAAAGGGGAAAGCGCGGGCTTTCAAATAGAACTGTTTTTAAAAAATCGATTTTTTTGACCTCATTCGCGACCTGGTTACCTAAACCCAACATGCCTACACAAAGGGAAAATCGGTGGACACAGCTCTTCATGAGGTGGTGTTCGAGATCAAAAAGTTCCTGCACTATAAAGAGTTCCCTCTGGGAACTTTTACTGACATAGAAGGTGCTTTTAACAAAGTAACCATGGGGGCTATTGTAAATCCTCTTAGGATGGCAAGGGTGGACAGAAGTATCTGTAGTTGGATGCTAAATAATAGAGCAGAAACCTAAAAGTGGGGAGGCATCTCACTCAATAAAAAGGTTCACAGAGCGGAGTCCTGTCGCCCCTTCTATGGCTGATAGTCCCAAACGAGATACTTCTGAAGCTCGACGATGAGGTCATAAAAGTGGTCGCGTATGCCGATGATGTCATTATATTAGTATCAGGTAAGTGTCTGAGCATGATTAGCGAACTCAGGAAAAGATAACTGGTCAGGAATCAAAGGACTCAATATTAACTCGCTTAAAATGGAATTGGTTCTTCAATAGAAAATATAAGGTACCTACTTCTAAAACACCAAGTTTGAATACGGAATGGAGTTGGAACTCAGGACCCATGTCAAATACTTGGGACTTGTTCTAGACTGTAAACTGTCCTGGAAGCTAAATGTAGAAGAAAGAATTGGAACGGCATACAAATCCTTCTACAAAAAACTGTTCGGCAAAAAGTTGGGACAAAGGCCCACATAACGCACTGAGTTTATGTGGCTATTGTGCAATCAATCAAACATTGGCAGGAATTGGAGTGACGGAGGCACTTAAATCTACCCATTGCTTGCTCTAGACACTGTTTTACACCTCCCTCCTGTGGATCTATACGCTAAGAACGCCGCAAAGAGGGCGATGCTGCTTCTTAAGGAATGAAAATATCTCAGTTACGACCACAGTAGCTTGAGAGATAGTCTCACTACTAACACTAACTACATACTGCCGATTCAGCAAGAAGTTCAGAGTAGTAATACCGGACATACTATTCTGGTAATCTAGAACAGAGGAACCTTTGAATGTCGCTAATATCTATACAGATGGCTCTAAAACCGCATCGCGGGTAGGGGCAGCAGTGTACTGACAGGAGCTAAATGTTCAAGTGTCCTACACTTCCAGCGTATTCAAGCCGAAGCCATGGCTCGTGGCGGCCGAAATGGCTTCCATCTACGTGGACAGCCAAGCAGTTCTTAAAGCTCTGGGTTCCAACGAATTTAAATCTAAAACGTTGCTCATCTGCTGCAGAGCCGTGCAAAGTCTCAGTATGAATAGGAAGGTGCAACTTTGCTAGGTACCATGGTCTATGAGGGACTTTTTTAGCCACTTTTGTTTGAATATACCTACCCAAAATGGAAGTAAAATAAATTTCTTCTTTTTAACCAAGGACCAAATGTTGTTACCTTGGACTTGAAAGTTTCTTTGAAATGCGCATCAGTATAAGTTATTTGCTGCTTAAATTTGTTGCACTTAATGTCATACTAAAATTTGACCAGGTAATTTTAACATTTTCATTGGTTGGTTGGTTGGTTGGTCGGGCTGTTTGTTGCTAAGAAGCACCAAGTTCACTCGGAGACCATTAAGGCCCATTTTGAATGCCTTTAAAAAGAAGAAGCATGGTCAGAACTTAAAACCACCCAGATCTCTGTATGAATCTATTTAGGTCCACCAGTGCTATCTCAACTAGGTCGTCCAAATTGTCAAAGAACCTTGCTCCCAAACAGGCGAGTCGTCGTTCTTTTAGAGCCGGACATTCGCAGAGCAGGTGCACTATGGACTTAATTTCTTCTACATCTCTGCAGCTTCTACAGAACCCATTCGATGGTACGCGGAGTCTAATGGCCATAGCTCATATGGGGCAGTATCCGCTGATGACGCCGATGAGTGTTCGAATGCGCTTTCTATCGAAGGATAAGAGATTTGAAGTAACTGATATTTTTTCCCACCGTTCCGAAGTCATGTTGGAGTAATGTCTATCAATTGCTGTGCTGTGTTAAGGGGAGGTTGTTCCCTTTCCACCGGCATGTCTATGTCTGTACTTGAACCAATTTTGGCCAGTTCGTCGGCTTTTTCGTTATCCTCTGTACCGACATGTTCTGGAACCCAGCAGAGCCTGAGCGTATGGTGTGAAATATTTCTTAGGGCTCTGATACAGTCCTTCACACATTCTGACTTTATCACGTTGGAGTTCAGCGTAGTGATAGTGATCTCAGTTGCTGACATCTGCTTTTCTTGGGCAGTAAGTGCAGCTTTCATTATAGCGTTTATTTCTGCTTGGAAGATGCTGCATTCGTTGGTGAGTCGACGAATTACTTATTTGCAGCGCTTCTAAGAAAACTCCAGCTCCAATCCCCTTTTCTGTTTTCGATCCATCTGTGAAGATGGCAGTTCCTTTAATTATGTTTTCAGGGTGTTTCCAATCTTCTCTGTTAGGTATGATAACGGGAAAGGGTTTTCTAAAGTCATATTGTGGCTTCATATAATCCGTTGCGGGGTGCAACCCATTTTGATTAAAGAAGTTCAGTATGACTACATGTCCAAAATTCTGTAGTGTCAATTGGCTGTTTTCTCTAAGTCTGAGAGCTGCCAAGGTTGCCATTCTTTTCGCGTGGAGTTCTATGGGTTGAAGGTGTAAAATGGCTTCCAAACCAGCTGGTGGTGTTGATTTTATTGCACCTGTTGTTCCCAAGCAAGCGAGCCTTTGCACCTTTACTAAAGAGTTAAGGTGAGATTGCTTATTAACTGCATCCTACCAAACAATTGACCCATGGGTAAGAATAGGCCTGACGATCGCTGTGTACATCTAGTGTACAATATGCGGTTTCATGCCCCTCTCTTCCATATTCCGTCTCCAATTTAATTTGGAATCGAATATGACGCCCAGAAACTTGGCTTCCGAGGAGAGTTTGAGGACACTACCTTTAAGTTTTGGTGGTTTCCAAATAGATAGTTTGTATTTCCTTGTGAACAGGACCAATTCTGTCTTACGGGGGTTTATCGTAAGATCGTTGTCCTCTGCCCATCTTGATATGTCTGTCAAAGCAGCGCTCTTGACGTCACTGACCGTTTGTAGGAACTTTCCTTTTGTCAGCAAGACTATGTCGTCTGCGTACGCTACCGTTTGAATACCTTTGTTGACGAGAGATTTGAGGATTTTATTTAGAGATATGTTCCAAAGCTGTGAACTGTTCTCCTAATGGAAAAATCCCCTAAACTGGCATTGATGACCCTACTGTTTATAGCATTGTCTGTATCCAGTTTGTCAGAAATATCTCATTGCCAGATTCCCCTAAAGAGGAGGTAATGGATCCTGTTTTTAGGTTGTTGAATGCTCCTTCAATATCAAGGAAGGCAGCCAAGGTATATTCTTTGTCATGGAGAGATTTCTCAATCGTTCTCGTAACCTCATGCAATTCTGTGTCCACAAACTTGCCTTTAATGTACCAAAAACATTCTCATTAGTTTTGTTACTATTTCAACATGAAAACTTTTTGGTGCGTAGGAAGAACCCACCCGAATGTATATAAAATATTCACCTTTCGAGGCGAACTGTAAAATATTTAAGATACGTTAATTCGCTATAGCTGGTCATAATGGGTTTTATTACTTTCGCTGCGATGTGAAATTCCCATGCATCACGAAATCCCAACAGTTATTTAAGCGATCTGAAATAAACTTTGATTTTGATGATTCTTTAATAGTCGACCAAAGGTAAGATGTTATCCGTCAGAGAGACAAAAATGTCACACTGAGCGATGACACCTACGAAAATGTTAACTATCAGAAAACAACTATTTCGGCAACGAAGTAGCTGAAGAAAGTGAAAGACGGTCAACGGCTTTGATGTGTTGATTTGGTACACATGTATCTTTTCAATCTTGTGGAAGTTATAGGAAATGTTAGGAGATAAATTTATGGAACTTTCGTCGCGATAACTCGTTCATTTTAATTATAAAAGGGTTCCAAAACCCAATTAACTGAAATCATATCCGCTAAGGTTAAAGTGCTCTAATGAATTCATGCATTAACGATTGCATTCGGGGTCAACACCGCGGTTTGCATTCTTTCTATCAGCATTTCAATCCGGAAACATATCAATGAACCGTTGAAATTATGCACACATCTAATAGATTAGGAAGAATGCTCTTCTCGTTATAATTCAAGATTTATTGCGGAAATTTATTTAATTATTTAGGATGAATTCTTAATTTCAAATTCAAGTTTACAGTAGGCATGAAACTTGTTAGTGGGCGTTAGGAATTTGATATTTTATGATCCGCTAAAAAGTATTTTGAAGCGGAAAATATGCAGGAAATTTTACTATATATTATATGCATCCATGTAAATTGTACTCTACAAGTATTTTACTAATGGTAAAAACCTTTTGCATAAATTAACAAACTGTTCTACCACAAAATATTCATAATTCACTTCACGGCTGAAGAAGATCCCGTCAAAGCTTCTTAAAGAATCAAATTATATGAAGCAGTGAATGACTGAAGTCAATGACCAATTTATTTGGCTCATATTTTAGCTTGTAAAAGATATGTTCTTGTGACCAGGTCATTGCCCGTTAAATAAGAAATAAACGAAATGCTTCCAGCGATTAATCTTTAACTTCTGTGCTTTGAGCAAAACAGCGAAACCTAAGATTTATTAATTGTTTAGAACTTATAATATGAACAATATTAACTCGGCTCATAAACAACGACTCTAAACAAATTTAAGTATAGGCAATAAATTAAACCGACACTTAAGATACATCTTGTCATTTTGTTAAACTTCGCTAAATCTCTATATTAGAAGAAAGCATCATTTTTACCAAAGAAATTTTTATGTAGTTATTTTTTACAATAAGTCATCGATGGTCTAAAGATTAACTGGCTGGCTTTCCACAATTTCGAACCAGGCCGGCATGTCCCTCAAGCTGGAAGAGCAAAGCCAGCACAACACAAATGTAATAAAACCATAATTAGACGCTAATTAAATGCACTAATTAAAAATTTAATGCTCCTTTTAAAAAAAAAAATCGCATGTTCTGCTAGCTTTAAATAAAAGTTAGCAGAACAGAATTTGAAAATTGCAGAAATAATCATTATATCTATATCAACTGGAGGTAAACTAGATGTAACTTGAGGTAAGTTATGTTTTTTGAGGTAAATTCAGATTTCATAAATCTCGTTTTAATGATAATATAAGAAAAGAGGAAGACTGTAGAAGGGTCTACGCTGTAGAGACGCGAACAAACATAAAAAAAATTCATTCTCATATTTAAAAAAATTAAGTGTATTTTTACATTGAAGAAATTCTGTATTTATTTATTTAAGCTTAATATAAGCTATTACATAATAATGCATACTACAATTACCATCTATAACATAATACTAATACTACAAGCTATAATAAATTATGACATAATAAATAAATAGTAAAAGCTACAGTATGAGCTCTAATTAAAGTAGATCCAGGCTGCAAGGAAGAAGAATTAAGAAAGGCGATCAAGATGTGCGGGATCAAGATATAAGGCTTTGTGAAGGGATGATTTACTCAGATGGAAGTCAAAGGAGGAAAGGTAATTGGCTCGCTTTGACCGTAGTTTGTGCGATGGCGGTCGAGTCGGAAAAGGGGAGTGGACCTAAGGTTGCGGGGATTGGTATAGATGGGTAAAGATTGCAGGATTGAAGGGCAGTCTATGGCACCACTTAATAGCTGATGAATGAAGAGAATGTCGGAAATATCACGACGTTTACTTAAAGGTTGTAAGTCTATCAGTTTCAGACGGTTTTCATAAGGTGGAAGGTTGAATCTGTCAGCCAACGGAAGGTCACGTAGAGCGAAGCGAATGAACCTACGCTGGACGGATTCAATCCTGTTAATGTGGGTTGTTTGTGTAGGTGACCATACCTGTCTGGCATATTCAAGGAGAGGTATAACAAAGGAGATATAGAGAGATTTGGAAACATAAGGATTGGAGAACTCTCTGGACTAGCGCTTCACAAACCCTAGCGCGGAGTTAGCTCTGTTAATTATGCTTTCAATGTGGGAACGGAAATTGAGTTCACTATCACAGATTATTCCGAGGTCACACAAAGAGGTAACGATAGGGACTGGTACGTCGGTTAGCATGTAGACTCTCGGGGTGGTGGTAAGACGCTTTCGGGAATAAGAGATGGACTTACATTTGGAGACATTGAGTTCAAGAAAGTTTTTCATGCACCATGTGGTGAAGGAATCGAGATCTTTTTGCAGGAGAAGAGAGTCGGTTGTGGAGGTTGATAACACATTCAACATCATTTAATGTAAGGATGAAAATTAATGGACTGCCCTGGGGAACGCCGGAACGAGCGACAATAGGGTTAGAAATGGATGAGCTGAAAAGAACATTGTACCGACGGTTGTTGAGGTAGGATTGAATCCAGGAGATGAATCGGGAGGGGAAGCCAAGGCGATCAAGTTTGAACAAGATAACATTATGGGAGATCTTGTCGAAGGCTTTACTAAAATCGGTGGCGATAACATCAACATCTTTACCGTTTTCCAGGGCACATAGTGTTTTTTAGACGAAGTCATTAAGGTTGGTGGTTGTAGATCTTCCTTTGAGGAAGCTATGTTGGGAGAGGGAAAAGATAGGCTTACAGTGGAAGAACATGGAATCATAGATCAATTTTTCGACTAGTTTAGGTATGGATGATAATTTAGCAATGGGTCTGTAGTTGGACCCATTGTTCTTACAGACTTTTTTGAAGATGGGAATACTATACGAATTTTTCCATAAATGAGGGAAAACCCCTTGAGTGACCGAGAGGCGGAAAAGCAGGGTAAGGGGTTGAATTAGATGTATGGGTAGCTTGGGGCTATGCCAAATTAGTAATGTGAGTAATAATATGGGAAGACAGCTTGATCTGGTGTTCTCTACGAACTCCACGCTCACTTTTGTTGAACCCAGCCTCCTTGCCGTGACAAATATTGACGTGTTTCACCCCGCACTGCTTGTTGTACATTGGGTAAGTTGAAGTCCCCCCACTAGAATAATTTCATCCTTAGAACCCAATCGATCATAGATGTAGTTAATATGCTTAATGAGAATATCATACTGACTCTGACCATTACTATCAACGACATTAAACGCATCAGGAGGTATATAACAACAAATCAAGAAGAGGTTCCTCGAATCAAATGAAATCTTTACTGAAACTTGTTCCAGCTCCAGTTGGTCGGAAAATGAGGGAGTGTCAAAATGATTAGTATTACGAAAATTCCTGCAAGCTATGAGAACCCCACCACCGCGTGCAGTCGAGGCAGCATGCCTATCCCTATGGAAAACCTGATAAGAGCCATTAAACAATTCCTCGTCCGTCTCAGATAAAGCTATCACATCAAAATCGCAGGTGAAGGTTGACGACGTTTTCTCGGGCATGCTTCTTCTTAGTTGCGGCATGCCGCAGGGCTCTATCTTGGGTCCTGTATTATTTAGCCTATATATAAATGATCTGCCTGAAGCGATTGTAGATTGATATATTCACCTGTATGCCGATGATGTGCAGCTTTATCTTAGTAGACCAATTGGCCTATCGGAGGATTGTATTGATCGGGTTAACTCAGACTTAGCGAGGATCTCTTCGTGGGCTGCTGCAAATCACTTAGTACTAAATCTACTAAAGTCTCAGTGTATTTGCTTTTATCGTAATGATATCACGAATCTTGATCTTCCCACTATTACACTTAATGGCATTTCAATTCCCTTCTCTGGGCGTGTCAAAAATTTAGGTGTTTACCTAAATTCCAAAATGAAATGCTGCGGTAAAATATATGGAGAGCTACGTCACCTATGGTTATCTGCTAGCGCTCTGTCAATTTACAGCCGGATGATGTTCGTAAGATCACTCCTTCTTCCGCACTTCGTTCAATGCAATCTACTATTTCCTCATTTAGACTCTTTGTGTTCTAGAAGATTGAACGTAGCATTCAATGATTGTATTAGATTTATCTATGGCCTCAGAAGGTTTGACCACATCTCAACTTATCGGAACTCAGTATAAGGTCGTTTGCTAAATCAGTTTTTATTACATAAAGTGTTCATTTCGCTCCATAGAATAATATATGCTGGTAAACCATTGTATTTATTTAGCAAATTAAGTTTTTTAAATTCTCCACGACATAATAATTAGCTTGTTCCTAGCTTTCAATACTCTGTTCACGAGGACTCTTACTTCGTTCGTAAGTTCAAAAAACTTCTTAATTCCTCATTAATTTGACTTTTTATTTTAAAATAGTATTTTTCTGGTTCAATATTTAGTATTCCCACTCTTTGGGTAGTGTATGACGGCGTGGAGTTGAGCTCTCGATTACTTCTGTACTCTAGTTATAATTCTGTAAATAAATTTAATTTGTGATTTTTTAGTGGTTAGCTTACTTCAAATATAAGTAGCTTCTCCTTTTATATTTTTATTATATTTCCTATTATTATTCTTATGTCTCAACTCTTTTCTTTATAAGTTTTTGTTACAATAAATTCATCTAACCCATAAGTTTTAGTACGAATAAAAGGATTGAGATGATTCTTATGTACAATTGCCAAAATAAATAAATAAATTGACAAATAAATTGAAATTGAACTGTCCACGTGACTGAATTTTCGCTGAATAGTCGTCGAAAAGATACACTCCGTGTTATAACTATAAAACCAGCCCAAAATTTGTAGGATTCCTTCTGTTAAAGCTCAATTCAAATCAAACAAAATGTATAATGAAAATAAAAGTCTTCAAAAGTTTATTAACAATAAAAATAGATATTTGTCCTTATTTCTTAAAAAGGTATTCTAAAAGAAACGTTTTCCTATTGTTCCATAACTATAACACCACTAATTAAAAAATATTTTGTACAATTTAAATGAAAACGAAATAATAACAATTTATGTTGCTAATAATGGGTAGGGCCTCCTTTATTTTCAACCAGCTAAAAAATGCGGTTTGGCATACTTCTAATTAAAAAATGAAGAGTTTCGTCTGTGATGTAATCCCACGCCCTGATAACTGCCTGCGAAGGTCCACAACGCTTTGGTACTGCCTGTTGTTGTCATAAACTTTTCGTACCATAATAGCCCAAATGTTTTCAATCGGATTTTGATCCGGAGAACATGCTGGCCATTCCAAAACGGTGATGCCGTGGTTGCGCGACTACCGTGCACTGCACCATTATCCTGTTGAAAGGTCCAGTTTACATCCCTGTTTTCCTCCAAAAACTTCACTAGTTTATCTTCCAACAATCCAATGTACTCTAAACTGTTCATTCTGGTTGTTGGAAAGGCAAGCGGAAGATTTCCATTGGCGCAAAAGGCTGCCGAAACCATAAGGCTTCCACCGCCAAAGATTCTTCTTGAAAAATACTGAGGTTCTTTACGCAGGTCTCTCCAATACGAGTGGATGCCATCGGGGCCATCCAAATTAAATTTTTTTTCATTCGAAAAAACACCTATGAAAGAGAACCAAGATGGAATTTATAGGCATTAGGTACTTACCTCGTTCCAATCTCTGCACATGTTAGCACGAGCGAATTCTTTCCTTGTGCTTTTGTGACGAGGCAAAAGTCGCGGAGCAGTTTTAAGTTTTTGTCTCTGGATATGCTGACTGCGTTTAATAACTCTAAACACCGTCGACCGAGAGACATTTAATTCAAGTTCGGATTTAATTTGGTTAATGCTCCTAGTGGAATTACTGGCCTTATTAATTATTTTATGTTCTGTGCGCGCAGAGAGCTTCTTCTTCGGTCGGTTAAGATTGCGAGCAATTTACCGAATTTTGAGACCGATATCTCGATACGCCAAAATTCTGCCATTTTCTTGCTCAGTTAAATAACTGGCACATTCATTAACTGTAATAAACGTGACTTGTTCACACCAGAATACAAAAGAAAACTAAAATCAAGAAGTGCATAAACCGTCTGCAATCCAATTTTTTAAATCGGTTTTATTTTTATGAGACAGCAAAATAACGGTTTTTCTTGCGTTTCTGCATACAAGCAGACAAAAAAATTTTAATTTTTATTGTAAATCAATTCCTCGGAAACACTCTTTTGATATTGTTCCTATTTTTATTTATCTTGCGTTGCAACAAATAAAATACGTTAAATTTCGGGCTGGTTTTATAGTTATGACACGGAGTGTATTTTTGTTACCATTTTACCAAAATGTATAAAACAATAAAATACTCACAAGATAAATTCCAAACTATTTAAAATGCTCACTAATTATAACTTTTTTTAATCACAAAATAATTACCACTGAAACAAAATTGCGTCCATTTTGAAATTTTCAAAAAAGAGGAAATAAATATAACAGCGACTTAAAATTAACGACTCGTACGTATGGCAGCACTTACACTTTTCCTTCTAGCGTTACCTAACAGTCATTTTACACATCGTACTGAAATAGCCAGCTAAAGGGCAATCAATGTAATTAGACTTTGTAATAATTATTAGATTGTTGTAATAATTGCTGTTATAAAAACTTATTTTGTGAAATAGTACTTAAAAATTAATTCAGGAAAGTTAGTTTATTAACTCCATCCACTAAAACCAAATTTTGCAGAGCCATCTCTAAACCATTTAATGAAATCATTGCAAAACCTTTCTGGACAAACACCTTTACTTTAACTTACACCACGGTTCTAAGAAAGGCTTAAATTCCAGTGGTAAATTGGAAAACGTTGACAGGCAGTAAATGTCATTGCCTAGAAGCAACCAATCAGGTGCCTGAAACGAAGTTATTGACGATACATTCGACCAATTGCATATCGCCAAAATGACGCTTATTCTATTTTTAGCTGATGAGTCATGGGTTTTAAGGCTGGAAAACGAAAATTCCCTGTCATTCGTTTGTAAACATCGGTGGTGGCAAGGTGTGTTCAGTGGAAATCGGTACTAAATCGTAAATAATCGTTTAAATATTATTGTAAATAGGAATTTGTGGTATTATACAATTCTTGGGACTGAAAATATTTGTCTCAACATATACAAAAGTCAACAATAAAGATAAGATTAGGGAGCGACTTCTTTTGTCCAGTGTGTTCTTCAAGGACTTTCGCAAATACAAAGTGCCTGTTTAGTTTTTTTTTGTACATATTGTTCGATTAATTACCACGCGAAAATGTGCTTTTAATGGCTTTTGCGATAAAGTACAAAGTGATTTTTGATGTTTTAGAAAAGTGACATTTGCGCCAGTGGTCAGGGCTGTGTAAAGTGTAGTGAGCTCTTATTTCGCAACTAACAAGTAGTTTTATTAGTGGAAAACCCACATCCACTTTAATATTCTCGCAAAAGCAATGCGTGGTGGCAATAACGGTAATAACAATAACAATAATAGTAACTTAAGTGAAAATAATAATATGGAACCATCGTTCTACGAAGACAACAACGCACAATTTGCAACTGGAAATATTATGAAGCGGCCAATATCTTTGGATTTGAACGCAAAAAATCAGGTCAAGAAGCAACGACTCAATAACCAGGCATTACCCAACCCCACGCCTTTGGTTTTGGAATCCCCAGACCTGCACGCGCTCAAATTAAGTACTCCCGACTTGGAGAAATTTCTCTTATCGAATAATCTTCCGACACCTACCCCAACCCTCGTTTTTCCAACAAAGGTATTATTATCATTTGAAAGATTAAGTTATCTGTTGATTATTTACAATTCATTCATCAGGTCACGTCAGAGCAGGAAGATTACGCAAAGGGATTTGTGGACGCATTGAATTCGTTGCGCAACAGTGAAAATCCACCAACAATGGCAACAACAAATTCAGTGATTACAACGAATGGGATGAGTGGCGGATCGATAACATACACAAATCTTGGTAAGAATTCCTATAATATACGAAAAACATAAATAGACTTACTTGGCCATAATAACATGACAAATTTAATGACAGTTTGCCTTGTATTTTTTTTGTTTGTTAAGAAGATTTAAGGAAAATACCTATGTATAAAAACAATGCTCAAGTAGTGGAGTATTTTTGAGAAGTATTCAAGTTCCAATAGGATATTAAATTCTTGGGTTTTACTCTCACTCATAACGAACTTTTTGTCTAGAACAGTGATTCTCAACCCCAATGCCGCGGCACTTTTTTGTGCCCCGAGATTCTTAAAGTGTGTCCCCACTACAAATACCTATAACTTTTGCCATTAAATTATTACTACTCTAATTCTGAACTTATTCCTTCACTACATTTCTATACCTACTAAAATGAATATAAATTAATTAATATTTTGTAATACTACCCACCCTTATTTTTAATTACTGCCTCTATTCGTCACGGCATGCTTTCGATACATGCAATAATGCAATCTTTGGCCATTTTCCCATATTTCCCTAATGTTATTAAGTAAGGTTTGTCTGCTGGTGTTCTTCCTTGAATATACCTCATATTTAAAGGCCATTCTACATCCAAAAGTTCGACTTGGTCGTCGGCTTCGACTACATGTTAAATGAATCATCATCCCGGCTTGGTCGTCGGCGTGGTCGTCAGTTCCAGCTTTGAGAAATTTCAAAATCGACGCTGCAAAAGCAGGCGCAGTGTTGCCAAGTCGTCGATGAAGAATGTCACTAGATGGCGACTAAAAAGGACACTTTTTTTTAAAAAAAAGTCACCAGATACAAAATAATAAATTTTTTTCAAAATTGCTTCCAATATTATATAAGAAATTTCGAAGTAACAAAAATGTAAATACTCTACTCAATAAAAGACTATTTACCTGAATCACAAGCGTATTTGCCTATAATTGGTGATCATTAACGTAAGCGTCGTGTAATTTCTTCCTTTCAATTTGTAAAAAGAAAGGGAGGAGAAACAGAACTATAGATCTGTTCCACCGATTTTCGTGCACAAACTTTCCGTGTAAATACTTACTCATATGGTGGGAGAAAAAGTGTACACAAACCAAAAAGTCGAGGGAACATGTTTCATGCAAACTCGTTAAAATCAAGAAGAAGAAAATTCACAGAACACACGGAATCTATTTAAACCGCACTTCTAATTATAAATTGTTAATCTAACTAATTTTCAATCACCAACTTTTGCTTTATTAATAACTTTTTGCAATCAGTTCACTAATTGACTATGAAACAGGCACTCAACCTAACCTCACTTTCTAAACCAAAGCACCGAACAGCTGTTTGTACTTTTGTGAAAAGAGATGGCCGATCATGCACCAGCTAAAAAGTTTGGGTAAGTTCGTGCAGAAGGGGAACATGTGACGTCACTTTTTTCTCCGCCATTTTTCCGTGCACGAAGCGCTATGGAACGCAAAATGTGTAAGTTCTTGCACATGCGGGATCCCACATTCTGATCACGGAACAGACCTTATTAGAACGTGATGAAGTTCTTATTTTGTGGGCGATCCTCTTATCGTAAGCGACAGAAAATGAGTATCGTTAAAAGTTTCACAGTCTCGCTGGAAAGTCATGAACTTTTACACGAAATTGTTCGAGTTGTGTTACACATGCGTTTAGCTTGGCAACAAAAGCGTTAAATGGGCCCACTTAAATGTGTGGTGCAACACCGGTTGTAACTGAATTAAGTCGTAACCCAGCAAATATGTACAAAAATAGTCAAACACAATGAGAAATACCGAATATTTACGTTTAAACGTTAAAGAGTCGGAGAACATTTGGTGTCATCTAAAGAGGCGCTAAAAAAAATAGCAGTCACTAGAAAGGAATTCGAAAACACTAGATCTGGTGACAAAGTCCCTGATTTGGCATCACTTCATTAAAAGTCACCGCGGTGGAAGTTAAAAATCACCAACTTTTAGACGTGTCTGAGAAAAAAAATTCTGTCACTAGGGAGGTGTTCGAAAACACCAGATTTGGTGACAAAATCACTGAATTCGCATCACTGAGCAGGCGAGCCAACTTAATCACCCAAATCAATGTTACCAATTCCCTCACTGGAAAATTGTTTTTGATTAAAAAAGCTATTCAAACTTTGAACACCATAATAATTATGTCTATATTTCCCATATTATTACTATACTTTCACAAATAAACAAATTTCGAACGTTTCAATCATATGTTTCCTGTCAAAAATCACGCTGAACTTTTCCAGTGTAGAAATATGAGCGCTGAATTGAGCTTTGAAGCCGACGACCAAGCCGAACTTGGATGTAGAATGGCCTTAAGTAGCTGCCATACGTTTTCGATGGCGTTAAGATATGGTAAGTTATTAGGCCATGGCAAAAGTGGAATATTTCCGGAAGTGAGGAAATCGTTGACCAATTTTGCATCATCTTGCATAAAGATGTATTGATCTCCAATTACCCGAATAATAATAATAATTTACTGCTTATAAGTGTACACAATATTTACAATCTTTTGTGAGTACAAACTAGTAAGTCAGTGCAATAAAAAAAAAAATAAATGAGCTGTTATAAACTAAGAACAAAATATAAAAAAAACGGCTACGTCAAATAGTTCAGAAAGAATTATAATAGAGTTGTTGAAAAATAGAATAAATACATCTGTTTAATTTTAATTTCCAATTTCAAAAGCTGCTTCCTAGACAAGAAAGAAATTAGAAACTAATTATATACAGGGTTATACAAAGTGAGTTCGAATTTGCGTTTTGAATGCATTGTTTGCAAAGTAACGGGTAAACTATTCCATAATCTGATAATCTGGACGAGGTAAGAAACCTTAACTGATTTATAAAAGCGTGGCGTTTCAAGGTTTCTGTATCGATGAGATGTAGTGGACTGGAAAAGTTCAGTAAGATATTCCGGCTTATTTGATCGCAGTACGCTGAACAGCAGAATAAGCGCTGGACGCTTTAGATAAGATTCCAAAGAGCAGGCAAATAATCGAAAACGAAAAGGGGAAACGTGATCAAATCTACGCAAACCAAATACAAATCGTATACATTCGTTGAATGCAACCTCCAATTTACGTGCACAAATATTATGCAATTTGGGGAAAACAACACTTCCAAAAGTGAAATGAGGCAGAATCAACGACTTTACCAGGGTTAGACGAGTATTACAAGGCAGAATATCGGCCGATAACCAAAGTCTACTCAGCCCAGCATAGATCTTACCCAGTCTCGTCTTGACATAATCACAGCGCTTCATACTGCTATTTAATTGTATTCCAAGATTGGTAACTTTATTTAGCATGGGTAGCGGGGAATGGTTTAGAAACACTGGTGGGACGTCAGACATATCAAAGACGCTATTATAGAAACATATAGACTGTGACTTTACAGGGTTAAGTTACAGACCATTGCCTAAAGACCACGAGTATATTCTAGATCTGCATTGATACGCGCTAAGCAATTCTCTAGAAGACCGATACACCTTAGAAGGCTTAGATACACCTGTACATCATCAGCATTGAGATGTACTTTTACATCTCCAACAGCTTTCGGCAGATCATTTATGAATAAGCTGAATAACAGTGGACCCAATATCGACCCTTGGGGGACTTCAGACTGTAGGGGCAGTATTGTGGAATAGACATTACCGACCCTGACCCGCTGGCCACGGCCGCTCAGAATGTTGTCCAACATAGATGCTGCTGAGTTACCAAAGTTAAAGCAAGAACAGAGCTTTTGCATAAGCATTCCATAGTTAACACTATCAAAAGCCTTTGAGAAATCCAAGAGGACAAGGGTAGTGAATTTGTCACAATCCAGTGCGCCTTTAATGTCAGATGTTATCTTTAATACAGCAGTTTCACAACTATGAAGTGCTCGAAAGCCTGATTGCCATCGGGATAAAAGGTTATTCCTATTCACGTGTTTAAGTATTTGCTGGTACATAATTTTTTCCAACACTTTAGATAAAAAGCAAAGTAGGCTGATTGGGCGAAAATTAACAGGGGATTTTGGCGAAGTTTTCTTTGGTACTGAAAGAATAGTAGCTTCCTTCCAGCTAGTGGGAAACGAGGATGATGTGAGACAGAAATTTATTATGTTAAGGATATACATACTGATAATAGGTAGTATTAGTTTAATGAACCGTGGCGATAAGTTGTCCGGTCCAGTTGCCTCAGAACTAATTGAGTTACACGACGATATAAGTTCAGTAACATCCACCCCAAGAAAAGAAAAGCTGTGTTCAAAACTGCTTGAAGTAATATCAGGATTGCGCATAATGTTAAATTAACAAATATTGGAAGCAGATGCAGCAGTATTATTGGAAGAAGTAAAAGAATTGTTAAGCTCGTCTGGCTCGAAGTTGCATTCAGTTTTGTCCTTTCCATAAACTCCGATCTTACGTAAATTCCGCCACAGGTTTTTAGGGTTGAGGTTAGCGTCGATTTCGGAGGAATAATATTGCCGGTTTAGCTAGTCTAATTGAGCTTGTAGCTCTATTGCGGGCAACTTTGTACACTGCTCTTGCTTCAAATGTTATAAGACACCTGTAACGTTGATAGAGATACTCGCGCTCCGCAGTGAGGTTACGTACACTCGCTGTAAACCATGGACAATCCTTTACTGTATAAACTAGTCTTTATTGGTACGTAGTTATCAAATAGATATGAGACGTTAAAAAATCGACTTTCTCATCCACAGAAACGCAGTTAAAAATGTGTCACCATGGCAAACTTTGGCATTCATCAAATCAGTGTCTATTCTTTTATAATCGCGAAAGGAGAAACTAACCGGGCGCGGATTCATGTTTAATGATAAGTCATAGCTTAATAAAAGAATATCATGGTCTATATTGCTAGGGGGTCTAATTTGAGTGTGATTTATTATTCTTCCTGCATCGGTAACAAGGTTCAATTCAAGCATCGAGGGAATTGTTGAGTTGAAGAAGGTGGGAAAGGTATTAACATTGGTTAGATGTAGAGATTGGAGCATATGCGAAAATTGATCAGTAACGGCATCTTGCTTACGCAAGTTAAACATTGAAATCAACACCAAATATACAATTTTCGTAGCGTTGAGTTAAGTTTGAGATTTTGGTTTCGAATTAGTGAGTGTTATCGCAGCTAAAACAATTAGGGGGCAATACACAGGCGTAACCACACATTTTTCACTAGCGGAACACACCTCAACACTTACGAATTCTATTGGTTGTTCCATTGACGCTGCAATTAGCTTAGCTCTGAGCCAGTCCCTTACAAAAATAGCAACACCTCCACCCCTGCGTTCTTTTCGGCCATTACGAAAAATATTAAAACCTGACATAGTAACAAGTGACGACGGTATAATACGTTTCACTGACGAAAATAATATGCAAATTATCAATTGAAAAAAGAAACCAAGTTCATCTATCTTATTGCGGATAATTCGCGTATTTAACGTACAGACATTTAAACCCGAGGACCGGACCGATTGCAAAAAACGCTAAGCAAAATCTTCACCACGTCCAGTTCAGAACAAACTCTATCCATACTCATAAGTACTAAGCGCACCGCCGATAAATTTCATTATAAAAAGTTTACTCAAAACAAAAAGGAATAGGAGCAGCATTTAAAAGTAATAAAGAAAATACTGTAATATAATAATTGGTAATTATTTTAAAAAGAAAGAAAATATGTAATTCGGAAAAGAGAAAAATTAAAATAGAAATTATTAGTTTGCGTAAATTCAAATAGAGAAAATTTATTATTAAATGATTATGGACAAGTTATTAACTACTAAGGAAAATAAAAAAAACCTATATACAACTATATCACCTCCAGCAATATTTCATTGCACGAAGACAATATCTGCATATCAATATTTCAAGAAGCGACGGTTTGCAGCTGTTCAATGTTTACAATTTTTGTTTCTACATCTCTTTCACTTCGTTTACCATGACAAGTTTCCCAGTTTGCGGAATTTTAAAGTCTCCCGAAAAAGAGAATTGTTGTGAGGTGTCAGGCTTTCGTTGATATAAACCGGGCTGGATGACGAGAAGCTCATCACATCTGATAGTCGTATGTCTTTACGCCTGAAGAGCGGACAGAAATGCCCTTTGCTCTAGGCTAGGAATTCCCCTCATTACAACATCACTCAAGCGCTGAATGCCGTAAAAGTTCTCAACCTGAGAATGCAAGAGGTTATTTTTTTCTGCAATTGTAGTAGTGAGTTTTCCAGGCAACCATTCTATTTATATTAGGCCATTAATTTTGTCGAAAAGTCGGGATTCTAAAGATTCCACCAGCTTGTCGAGGGTGACACTTGTTAAACCCGATTAACCTGTCTACACCTTACCAGTGCTTCGCGTCGTAAGACTGAATTCGTCCGAACTTAAAGTTGATGGAGTCTTCTCTTTCTTATGCCCCTAACTTGCCATTGTATTAGAGAATAATACCGTAAATCAATTTAGATTTACGGTTTATGCAGAAGTCTCAATAAAACTGCTAATCCAGATCCAACACCCGCAATAAGGAATATGATAAAAAAACACTGCTACAAGTCTCCTTACAAAAACTTTATATTCGAGGAGCAAAATAGTTGCGGAAACTATATGCGGTAAATACAGCGAAAAAAAGGGAGCCAATACAACACACGTCTACTCACTAGCGATCATCGAACTGAACTCAACATAGGGCTAACATTTATACTGCTCTTCCCTCGTGGTATCATCTACAACGTACAGAGGACCTGGTCTACTTCCGCTTCTAAAACCCCAGATCATGACAGACGGGGAATGCTTTACGGTCCTTTGACGGCTGGTCAACTCAAACTTCTCTGAAGGTCGACGGCGAACAAATTTTAAAGCCTCTGTTATCGCGTTGAATTTAATCGAAGAAAAAATCTACGGTGACAAGAAAAATTTAAATTTATATAATTTTTCAATTCTTCTTCACTCAAGAAGAAAAAATTATGGATGCCTTAATTCTTCCATTGCTCAACTCTTATGATCTTTGCCCCATGTTAGTCGAGCCGAGTTCAACGGGTGTCAGTCTTGGCTTCTTCGTTGGCCTTCTTTTTTTGAAAATCTTCTCTTTAAAGTTCTTAAGGATGAGTTTATCCCTGACGCCTCTAGCTCTTTTTTTATTTCTCTAGCTGGAAGTCTTCTGTGTTGCAAAGCTGTGGAAAGAATTTTTCTATCTACCCTCGATGTGGTTTTATTTGGGCGACGGCAATTTATTCTTTTGTTCTCTTCAATTGGGATAACCTTCTTCAGATTTTTAGCTAATTTTATCATTTTTCCCTTCTAGCAATTTCTCGCAGAATGTTGCCATGGTTTTAGAAGAGTACAAATACCTGCCTTTGTTGGGGAAATATCGGCTTTTCTTCCCATTCTTAAAAATAACCACTATTGGTATAAAATTAAGTAAAAAAATTCAAATCTTACAAAACAGATCCTGGTGGGCTTGGTAATAAAACACACAAACAATTTTTTCAATAAGTCACGTAATTTAAAAAACATTTCATTTAATTTAATGTTGCCTGGTTAAAATCGCACCAAAATTGAAACTTTACCCAAAAAGAACCTGGTTTTATATGACCATGCAGTCAGGTAAAAAAATCTAGTTTTCCCAATTACACACAAAATTTAGTAAACCGATTGATATCATGCATTGCAAACCTCGCTTACTTTTCGGGAAAATTGCCTAATTGAACACAACTGATAGGTCTATTCCCTTAGGTTATAGAATATACAGGATAGGCCATTACGTGTATGAGCCGTGTACATGAGAGCTTAGAACATAAAACTTTAGTTTTCAATGGCCTTTTTTAGCTTAATTTATGTTATGGCTCGAACCTGGAACCCTCGTGATAGAAGGGCAACCTGTTACCATGTATTCCACCGATGATTTACAGCATTACAGCCCAAAAGCTGTTTTTGTTGATAAGCATGGTAGTCTTTTATAACACTGCGTTTTGTATGTGAAAAGTCAACCCCAACATGCTTACGTTTCTTTCTTTCTCTTTCCCGTAAACCCTTGTGGGGGCGGCGGCATTCGACGATAACGATTGCAAGTGGATCTACAATTTAAGGTGGACCTACAATTTAAGGTGGACCGACATTAACTCCACGAAACCCAATGACAATTTTAACGTAACTGTAGTCAGTAACTACTATAAAATAATTAAGAAATATTATTAAGTTAAGACTAATTAATTGAAAAATATTTAATTTTTTATTTTCTTCTTTTACAGATGAATCTTTTCCTGTTGCTATAAAAGATGAACCACAAACCGTCCCCAATTCTCCACCTCTCAGTCCTATTGACATGGAAACTCAAGAAAAAATAAAGCTGGAACGGAAGCGACAAAGAAATCGCGTTGCAGCATCAAAGTGTAGAAAACGTAAACTGGAAAGAATATCAAAACTCGAAGACAAAGTTAAGATTTTGAAAGGAGAAAACGCTGATTTAGCATCTGTTATTAAGCAACTAAAGGAGCACGTATTTCAACTGAAGCAACAAGTTATCGACCATATTCAGGCAGGTTGCAATATTCCTCTATATAACGGTTCTGCTGTGTTACAGGCCAAGTAACAGGAACTTTTGCCTCCTGAAGAAACTGAAAGACCTCTTTTACTCGTGATATTATCGGAATAATTAACAATGTTCTACCGAAGAACTCCCTCCTAGGATATAATTTATATGAAAAAGATATATTTAGTTTTATTGGAAGGCAGTAGTCATAACTTTCGGAAATAAGAAAAACTAAAACTATTTCTTTCCAAATTGAATTATTTACTTCTTCGGAAGTGCCTTGATCTTTCCTGGTGTGATATATTAAACAAGAAAAAATTTCTCTAGGTAGGGAGTTTTTGATTAATTGGGTTAAAAACCAACAGATTTATATATCGGCGGCATCAGTTAAATTTTAAAATAATTGCAGGAAAAAACCACCTTGAAAACTGAAACAATTTTAAGAATTATTTTAATTGCATTTGAATCTTTTCAGTGAAAAACGAAATGCCTTACTGAATCCTATCCGCATAAATAATACCATTTTTAGATATAAATGTGCATTATGCCCCCTTAGATTCGATTGATATAGATTTTTATGCATCTGTCTGTTTGCGAATGAAACTTTTACCGAAAAGCTTGTGTATATATATATTGCGTTTCCTTTATTTTGAAATGTAGCATTCATTCTTTATTTATCTAAGTAATGACAAAAGTCTGAGAATATCAACTGTGATTAGAAATGCAGACCCGCGTAAACTATACAATTAATATTTGTTTAACGTTTAATGTAAATTATTTTCCTGGTTTTATATCATTTTTATTCTAAAAATAGAATAAGAAAACTGATTTTTCCAAATTTAATGTAATGCAATGTGAATTTTTAAACAACTATTTACTTCCTTCGAATGAATATAAAATATTATGAGGGTTGGACGCGCTTAGGGACATTTTGTCGCCACAAGGACAATCTGAAAGAGGAAAAATCTTCCTTTTTTGGAGAAGTTGCGCACTTTTAATTGCACATAATACTCTGTTTCTGGGTTGTCTAAGTCATGAAGAAGATAGTCTAATTCTCCAGTTTTATTGAACTAACGCATTATAGGGTTATCCCTTGCGCTTGAACGGTACGTAAAAAATTAAATTTTATTATTTAAAGTAATGCTACGCACAAAAAAACACAACTCACTTAAAAACGAACATTTCCGTTGTATATACTTGGGAGAGTATAGAAAAAGTGGTGTTCTTACTAATTCGTACCAAAATTTAAAACTGGGTCATGATAATGGATGACGGCTTCGTTGACTGTATGCCTAGTTTATACACAGGCCAGCAACTTCGAAATTATTAAAACTAGGAAGATTAAATGTTCCAAATAAAATTTATGCGTCAGTCAAGAACTAACGGCGTCAGAAGTGAAACTTTTGGGAGTCAAAACGGAGCGAGCCTCCATTTGTATCAATAAACAAATTTTTTTTAAATTAAAACAACAAAAAAAGGGAGGGGTTAATAATTATTAATGGTATAAATACGTTTATACCTGATCAGTTTTTATTCAATGTTTCGAACTAAAAAGCTCAAGAAACATTTTGTGATATTTGTTCAGTACAGAGGCGAGGTATACTGATATTGCTAATCGAAACATTGAAGATTTTTATGTGTTTATTTTTATAATTTTGCATGGTAAACTTTCCCGTCAAAAATTTCAATTTCACTGTCTTCAAAAAATCTGTATCATATATTTTTTGTACGTATGTTTCAGTATGTAGTTTTGCCCATTTTATTGTCTACTGTGCATTTTAATGTTTAAAATTTTTAGAGAAAATGTCAGTGGTTCGGAATCCACTTAAAATTGTAGGTCCACTTGCAATCGGTCTCTTGAACCGTCGAGGGAGAATGCAATTTAACCCTACTTAAATGACCAAATGGTTCCAGTCAAAAATAAAGGTTCACTAGTATAAAACAGCATGTTAACTGCCAAAATTTATTTCGATAAAACGTATTTACTGGCCTTCCGCCCTCTTATGTGAATGTTTATCCAGCTGTTAGCAGACAACTATCATACTAATATCTGTGTAAGACTGAAAAAAAATGAAATTTTTTGTTGTTGCAGAAATTGATTATTTGGTTGGCTAAGAATATTCCTGTAAATTTTTTTTTTATATTCCACGTCTTTCTCCCTTTTTCCGACGATTTTGTGCAATGTCACGACTACAGGAACTGCGTGCAAGCCTCGAAACAAAATAGGCGAGACAAGCTCGAAAATCAGATGCTGCATATTTCAAAGGCTTGCTTGAGGAAAACTGAAGGTCTGGAATATGGACCAGGAATAGTCGAATAGCTGAAAACAAGGTAAAATCTTGGTTACGCGATAATCTCTCGTTTTCATGTTTTTCCCCTTTACCGAAACTTTCTCGGCCGTTTTCTGGAAACTGCGTTTTTCGAACTCTTGAGCAGGATATCTCCAGAACTAACTATCCGACTCCCTTGGAAATTGGTATACTTATTGTTTATACTTTTGACTATGAGCCTAATTTTATTCGAAATTATTTATAACAAATTTATTGAAAAAACGAGATTTTGGACCGATTTTACTCTAATTAGGTTGATATCGAAGGGGATGACACAAAAAAGTAAAATTTTGTTGTTTTAGACGCCTAGCAACGACGCTAATCAAAGTGGCATTTTCGTCTTTTGCGTAACCCCCCACCACCACCGCATTTTTGGAGTTAAAAAAGAAAAAAAAATCGTATATAGTAAGGACTGTGATAAAAATATTGGAAAGTTTCAAGAAGATCAGTGCATTTATTTTTAAAAAATATATCAAAATGATCAAAACTGTAATCCCCCTTTAAGTCTAGGCATTCTTTTTACTAGGATAGTTTCCCGATTTTATTTTTATTTTGGACGTCAGCTCTTTTCTAATTTAATCATCTGAATAATTTATGTCGCTGCATTTCTCTTCTGTGAGGCATAGACATATATTTCCTTCAGACTTGTCATTTTTTTTGTTATTCATGTCGCCACAACTTTTTACAGCAAGAAGAACAACATTGTTATAGAGGGCACATTTGGGCATTCTCTCATCTTTTGGTTGTACTCCACAGGGGTGGTTTTAGGTTTGCTCGATTTGCCATGGATGCGATTTTCTCCTGTTATACTCGTTTATATTTCTTCTCTAAGCGTTTGAATTTAGAGACATTGGTCGGTGGAATAAGTGATAACGTGTCGGCCTTCCAATTCGAAGGTCTTAGGTTTAAATTGCACCAGCGGCGACCCATTTCTGCTGACAACAGGTTACGATAAAAAGGCTTAAAGGTTGCAGAGAATATATCGGTGGTTCGGAATCCAGTTTAAAATGTAGGTGCAGTTGCAATCGTCATCTCGATTCAGGTTGTTCTCCCACCCCATGCCATCAAAGGGTTACGGGAATTAGAGAGATTTTTGACAAATAGAAGTTCTAATTTACTTTCAATCACCTTTCGCGCGCTATTTAGCCCATCTTGTCGCCCTCGATCGACACTTCTAGCATGCAGTTGGATTGAGAATAAAATATTCACAGGAGCGCGATTTTGAAGAACTGCCCCACTAGTCCAGCCAGCCTTGATTTTCCAACCGTTTCGTTATCCCACTAGGGAACTCTTTCTGCATTCCTTGGCGCTGGCAAATGACAGATGGAGCGCCCTGAAAGCATGTAGCATATCCAGGGCAACCTGGCCAAGTTATTATAACACTAGGACATCCGATTTGCTCAACAAACCGAGAGCTACGGGCCACTGTATTTTAGGCGAGCATGCAGATAGGCTGGGCGCCCCTTACAATAGACACTGTCGTACTTGTGACGACGTGAACGAAAAAGCAGCCATTATTCATCTTCTCTGTAAATGTCCGGCTCTTGCCAGAGTCAGAAAGAGGGTTATGGGAGAGTACTTCTTTAAAAACCTGAAGCCAATCTCGAGAGTAAAGTAAAATTGGAATGTTGCCATGATGGCGATGCTCACAAAGGCACTCCTGTACCTGCACAGTGGTTTACTTTCTTTCGATGTTAATTTTTTCAAAATTCAGCGGGCGGGGATGTGTTTTAAATGAAATTGAAACGAATGGTTAAAAACGCGCTTTAATCATTTCAATACTGTGTTTTATTTTTGCTTAGTATTACTACTATAATTCATAAATTAGGAAGGTCTTTGTGTAGCGCTCAGGGTGAAACCCGCCATGGCTTGTTTAAATTATTTATGACTGGGTTTCCAGTTCAAATTATCTTACTGTGATGAAATGATATCGCTTAACAATTTCAGCAAGGATGCCTGTTTTTGGTCGTTTGATTTTATTTTTCTTTCGCTACTTACACTACTACAGTCGTCGGTGGATTAAGTGATAACGTGTCGGCCTATCAATTCGGAGGTACCAGGTTCGAATCCCGCCGACGGCGACCCATGGTTGTTTTCTGCTGATAACATTATAGTAAATGTCTTTAAAAATATATTATATTTTAGGTCCACTTGCAATCATTGTCTCTAATCGGATGAAGTTCTCCCGCTTATGCCCCACAAGGGGTTACGGGAGCTAGAGAAAGAGACTAATAGAGTATTGCTTTATTATTTAATGAACAAATCACTTTTTCTAGTGTAAAGAAATTTATTCGAAATGAGGCATTTATGGAAACGATCATCACCAATATAAGTAACGGCAATACACAAAGATTGGTTAATCGTGTTTTTAGTTTTAAGTTGGGGGTATAGCACAAAAATGACCTGCTTATCTGTTTCCAATTTGTCTTGCAAAAATTGCCCTTTATATATTAAATGCTCATACATTTCTCGGTAAAGTAAGTGATAACACGTCGGCCTTCCAACCCGTATGTTCGAGGTTCAAACCGCACCGGCGGCCACCAAAGACTGTTTTCTGCTGACAACAGATTACGATAAAATGGGGTTGCAGAGTAATGTTGGTGGTTCGGAATCCACCTTAAATTGTAGGTCCACTGCTCTCGTTGTCTCGAATAATGTGAAGTTCATCTCCTGTCCCAAGGATTACTGGGACTAGAGAGAGATAATCATGTAGGAAAATTCAATATACTTTGCGATCCCATCCTCTAATAGAAATTTGTTGCAAATGAATTTATATTTTCAGTATTTATACATCTTTTTTGACCGCCACTGCACTGTGCAATTACAATTCTTAGTAATTGAAAATGGGCGAGTGTAACCAAAGGTTATCCTGCAATTATCTGAGTAACGTACAACAGTTTTATTTTCGCATTGGACAATAAGCATTAGTTATTTATTCATTTATAAAATTAATAAATATCAAATCTAAATGATAACAATAAAAGTAACAATACCTCGATACTTGGCTCTACACATATTTATATCAATATTTCTACACCGCTGTTTTAATGTCCGTTTTTATTTTTTCAGTGCCAAATTTTAACTGATGCTGCCTATTCGAAACTTTTTGTAAGTTGAAAATATGCTTCAACCGCTCAACGAGCAATAAAATACAATATAACAGGATATGCAGTAAATATGTGAAGAAAAAAAGGCCTTATATACATATTTATAAGTTTTTTCATTACATTAATAATAAATTGTACATAAAACTAAAGCCCTATGTTAAGGTTAACCCTTTAGATTTTTCTAGTCTACTAATAATGGATTATATAAGCATATGTGTGTTTTCATACTACGTACTATCCGGCTTCTGCATGACACACATGCCTTAATTAGAAAGCATCGAAAGTATATAATGCAGTTATGCTTATTAAGTAAACTTTAAATTTTATTGTATGAAAAAAGTTTTTATACATTTTGCAATTTGTACATTTATGCTGATCGAATGCAAACCACACAGCTTCTGGTGAAAAAAATCTATAAAAGTATATTTTAATAATTTATTGTAGGGAAGTAGTTTAAAAATTTGATGAAAATATTATATATTTACTTGTTCTATGTGTATATGTATATAGTGATATTGAATATTATGTTAAAAACAGTAAATACAGAAACAAAACAAAGTAAAAAATATTTATAAATTTAGTTTTTAAATGTTTTTCATATACATATTTTTGCATAAATAAATAACAATAAACCTAACAACTTGATCTTTGCTGTTCTTTAAACAGTTGCATTTCCCAAGCTAGGGCATATTCATAAACGCAGGTTTGCACTGCAGCTACATAATTCAGCTATACACTCTGTCCAGCTGAATTGTGCAGCTGATGCGAAAACCTGCGTTTATGCCTTGGCCAACAATCTGTTCGACTGAATTGTGCAACTGATGCGCAAACCTGCTCCTATTTATGTAAAATATGCACTAAATATACACTTGACCCGAGTGATGAGGGCTCATTCATAAACGCAGGCTTGCGCATTATTTGCACAATTCAGCTGAACATAGTGTATTGCTGAATTATGCAGCTGCAGAGTAAACCTGCGTTTATGAATGGGCCCTGAATTTGCGAAAAAATTCAAAATAAACTTTTTAAAAGCTCGAGCGACGTGAGAAATATAACAAAATTTCTCAACATGATCAGCATTTGTGATAAAGAAAGACTAAACTCCTTTGGCTCTTCCTCAACAACAGCACCAAAGGGTTAGTCTTTCTTTAGCTGCTGGACGCTTTCACACGAAACCGAAAGCTAAATATTAAAGCAGCAAATTTAAACACCGATTTGGACAGCTGTATCATATTCTGATCACTTAACTGTCGCGATAAGATATTTGCAAAATATGCACTAAATGTACACTTGACCCGAGTGAATTCAAAATAAACTTTTCAAAAACTGTTATATGTATTTCTCACGTCGCTCGAATTTTTAAAAAGTTTATTTTGATTTTTTTCGCAAATTCACCGTCCAGATCGGTGTTTAAATTTGCTGCTTTAATATTTAGTTTTCGGTTTCGTGTGAAAGCGTCGAGCAGCTAAAGAAAAATTAAACCTTTTGTGCTGCTGTTGAGGAAGAGCCAAAGGAGTTTAGTTTTCCGTTATCAGAAACGCTGATCGTGTTGAGAAATTTTGTTATATTTCTCACGTCGCTCGAGTTTTTAAAAAGTTTATTTTGAATTTTTCCTATTTATGTTTCAGATAAAAATTGATTTGACACTTGTTCAAATCAAAATTAGTTGATGGATTGTCGAGTGTGATATCATAGAGATTAGACATTAAAATTACCCATCCCACCAGTCGTACATGTCGGCAGTTCGAGGCCGTTCAAATATTACGTAACGCAGTTTATGCAGATTTCTGACCCCCCACCCCCTACCCTGTAACGCACCGTAACGTTTCGCGTTAATCCCCCCATAAACATTACGTCACACTCACACTTGCATAATTGGCAAGAAAGAGATACACGCTATTTCTATTCCACAGATTAGCGACTGTGACTGTGTATCTGTACAATGGGAAGTCGGCAAAGGACGAGACCAAACGAAGCTACTGCTAGCATCGGCATACCTACCATATGACGAGAATCCACCTCCCACAGAAACTGAAAAATATGGTAAGGTATGCAAAAGAAACAAATTTAAGGTTAGTCATAGGCTGTGACGCAAACGCACATCATACTGTGTGGGGCAGCACGGACAACAATGACAGCGGTAAATCCTTAGTTGAATATCTAGTAAAATCAGTACTTTTTATTATAAATAGAGGCAATAAGCCAACTTTTATTAATTGAAATAGAAAACAAGTTATAGACATTACACTTGCGAACGGGAGGACTGTTGATGCGATTGAGGATTGGTATGTATCTAACGAGGTATCATTCTCGGACCATCGATGGCTAATCTTTGAGCTGAGTGGCAATGTCAGAAATAATCCCCTGATTTTTAAAAACCCTAGAATAACCAACGGATAAATATAGAGAGGTTTTAAACACAAAATTATGTACAACAATGTTCCTTTGGAGTCAACACGGAATCAATGATGAGACTGCTAACATTGAAGATGTTATCAGACTCGCATTCGAGGAAGCGTGTCCAAAGAAACGACTGAAAATATAATGGAAACAGAGATGGATGAATTCTTCTCTCATGGAAATTAGGAAAAGAACCCGAAAGCTATTCAATAAAGCTAGTAAAGACCAAAGAGAGGAACTCTGGGAAGAATAGCTTCCCGGGGAGTACCCCTGTGGAGGGGGAATCGATAAGGGAAGAAGCTACCCCTTGGAGATCCCAAGTTGGGATGGAAGAGGTGCAAGCGAAGAAACTGTTTACTTTAGACATGGTAAGATGGGCAATAAAATCCTTCAGCCCATTTAAATTACCGGGAAGGGGTGGCATATATCCCGTCATGCTACAGAGGGGAGGTAACAAACTATGGAACATACTCGCCCTACTTTTTTGAGCGTGTCTAAAGTTCAGTTACACTCCTAAAAACTCGAAAGTGGCAAAGGTAGTATTTCTACCCAAACCAAATAAGACGGACTATAGCACATCCAATGCTTATAGACCAATTAGCCTTACATCATTCCTACTGAAAAGTCTAGAAAGACTCATAGAATGGGAAGTAAGGAAACAGATAGGCATAAGTTGTCAACATGCATATATGAAAGGTAGATCGATTGATTCCGCTCTACATAGCCTAGTACATCAAATGGAAAAGGCATTGATGTACAAAGAAGTAGTGTTAGGCTGCTTCATTGACATGGAAGGGTCCTTCAACAACGTCAGAATCGATAAGATTCTCAATAGATTGAGGGAGAAGGGGACTGATCACAGTACAATCAAATGGTCCATGCTGGAAGACCGAATCATTATTACAAGTTTCGGAAATGAACAACTGACGGCGCGGGTAAATAGAGGAACTCCACAAGGAGGGATTCCTTCACCATTCCTGTGGCTGATTTGAGGAAGAAGATTGCTGGGACTTCAAAACTGGTAATCCAAATTTGGAGGTAATCTTCAAAACTCAGTTCCCGACAAAAAGTGATTGGATCAACAATAGGGTGATCCAAGAAAACACTTTAGCGATTTACACAGACGGGTCAAAATGCGAGCGTGGCTGTGGCTTTGGAATATCGTGTGAGCAACTAAACCTGGATTTATGGGGAGGGGTTAACGACTCCTCTTCGGTTCTTCAATGTGAAATCGCAGCAATTGAGATAGGAGCTAAACAGCTAATAGAACGGGGAGCAAGCTCCTCTAGGATTGCAATGTGCACGCCGAGGTAAAATCCAAAACGGCAGAGGGATGTAAACACACCTTAACGGAGCTAGGGAGACAAAACGATGTCACCCTTATATACGTGCAAATGAGCTGGCGCGGAGAGGCGCACATGTGGACACTCCAATAATGCTCAACCTGAGCATACCCATCTATGAAATTAAAAAAGAAACTATTGAATGGGTAACGAGGAGGCACAAGGAAAAATGGGAGAGACACACAAAGGCGTTTTGGGGAACTCTCAATGCACATGAATCTGAAACGATCATTAAGCTTAACAAAACCAAACTGAAACTTTTTGTTGACCTTGTGACAAGACATGCAAGACTAAAGGCGCATGCCACCAAAATGGGAAGGGCAAACACTAGGCTAGGAATGTGGGGAAGAAGACGAGACTGTATTACACGTACTCGCCCAATGCCCAGCCCTAACGCAGAAATGATCTAGAAAATTGTTTTTAATTTTCATACAATGATTAAGTCATAAATGTGCCACTTAACTTACGATTAGGCTTTTATTAGATTAATTTTATTTGCATATCACTCGGCGTAACACTACTGTAATACAGCGCCATCTCGACTTTCATAGCGAATGATGAATAATTTGCTCATTCTATTCTATTCACAAGCTTATTTCTAGACGTCAAAATTAAGCAACTAAATTGCAAGAGTTCAATCATTTGCCGAGTTCGCATTAATATGGCCGCATGTTAGAGCTAAGGGGATTTTCTTTATTGTTTGCCAACAAGAAATTCTTAATAAATTTTGGGATAAATTTTATTAAATGCAACGGAATGCAATAGTGTAATACTTCTTGTGTAGCAATGTGAAAAGCAGTTATGTGTAAATATAATGTGAGTGCTTTTAACTAGCTTGAAAAAACCAGTGTAGAAAATTTGGAAACTTTGTGATATTTTTTCAAGTTTTTTCCGTAGAAAGTGAAATATATTGTGAGGATTAGTATTTATAGTGAAATTTTTAACACATCACCTTTATAGTCATCGGACGGGATATAATCCAGAATTGAGCCAAACGCAGGTAGAGAAAAAATATCAAGGGTGTCACCCTTCTTCCCATCCCAAATGCATCAGCTGTTGCATTTCCAATGCGCCCTAGCAGAAATACCAAAGAAGATTGCATGAAACAAATACCCTTATGCCTCCTTAGAAATAAATGAGTGTTAAATCATACTGATGTTCTTTGCTTTGATATTTTGTGCTATATGAACTTGGATAATGAGTTTTCATTTGTTATTTAAATGCGAATCTACTTGGGACCTTAGAATCCTGTTGGAATTGAACTGATAATTATTATGCTATTCATCTAAAGGCAGAGTATTCTAGTACTATGGGAAAATATTTTAAAATGCCTCAATTATACCGTTCGTGCTTAGTTATAAGAAGTACCTCTTAGCTAGTAAAAATCATAGGTGAACTTCTTTTGTGTAGGAGGAGCTTTCCACCAACAACACAGTTCCAATTCGCAAAGTTTACAAAAATCGATTTACTAAAAAAATTCTTATATTGAAATTGCAGCACTTAATTTGTTGCTTTAACACATAAGGCTTCAGTACAAAAATACATGCAGCAATTTTAACTGATTATAATCCTTAACTTGTGAAATTTTACATATAAACCGATAAAAGAAATAAATTTAACTCAGTCTTATGTCAAAAGAGGAAGACTAGCTGGCCGCAACCTGTAGGTTAAAATTTTCAGTGCTTTAAAACAAATCGTTCAGGTGAATATTTCGCTACTTATTCTATCGCACGTGCGAGACCTGAGCTAGGGGAAGGTGTCTTTCTTGCACTGAGGCCTTTAGTGGCCCGTTGTACGCTTCCTGCTCGACAGCGTACCCTAAAGTCCACTGTCGAGCAAACTGATCCCCATAACGAATTGGATAATTCGATTATATTCCGCTTTCTTTACTTCTGCTAAATATTCGCAGAAGTGTGTTCCTAAGATTTTAAACCTTTGCGTTAGGACTAGGCATTGACGGAGAACGTAGCCGGTCTCGAGTTCTTCCCCGCATTTCCTGCACAGACTGGAGCTCGCCATTTTCATTTTTTTCTTGCATGTCCTGTCACAATGCCAGCACTTCACTTTGGCCTTGTTAAGCTTAATTATCTTTTCATGTGCATTGAGAGTTCCCCAAAACGCCGGTGTATGTCTGGCGATGTTGGATCACTCCCATTTTTCTTTGTGTCTCCTTGTTACCCATTCAATGATTTCATGGATGGGTATGGTCCTCATTTGCGCCCCTCTGTGCCAGCTCATTGGGTTTTTCATTACCTGAGGTACCGCAGTGCCCGGCACGTATATTAGGGAAACATAATTTTGTCTCCCTATCTCCGTGAGGGTCTGTTTACATCCCTCTATCGTTTTTACCGCGGCGTTTGTTAAAGATTCAATGGACGCTATGGCTTCACATTGCAATCCTAGAGGATCTTACTCTCCGTTCTATTAGCTGTCTAGCTCCTATATCTATTACTGCGATTTTAAATTTGAAGAACCGAGGAGGAGTTACTTACCCCTCCCCATAACTGCAGGTTTTGTTCCTCGCACGGTATTCCAAACGCTCCAAGCTCGAACTTTGAGCCGTCTGTGCAAATCGCTAAGCTGTTTTCTTGAATCACCCTATTGTTGATCCATTCACTTTATGTCGGAAAATTTCCTTCCACAGTTTATTCATACGTAAACGTATAGCTGAGTTTAGTGCCACCTGTTAAACATAGAATTCTAGTGGAGTAATATTTAGAATGATCTCCAGGGCCCTTGTCGGTGATGACCTGGTAGCCCCTGTTATGCCTAACAGCACATACGCTGGGCCGGGTCTATTAATTTTACGATATAGGGAGATAGTCTCCATACATTAACTATCGCATTTCTACACGTCCAGAAAGCTCTTACCGCTTTGTTTTTCTTTTCGTGTAGGTGTCTACCACAATTTAGTTTCCCGTCCATCAGCACACCCAGAAATTCGGCCTCATTCTTTAAGGTTAATCTAGTGTTGCCGATGCACGGGAGAACTATCTTTCTTAATTTTTATCTTTTGGTGAAGCAGCAGAGTTCCATCTTATCTGGGTTTATCTTCAGTCCGCAATCCTGAAGTAAAAATCCCAAGTTTTCTACAAGCTTAACTCTGACTACTATCGATAGTTCGTCCGCATAACAAATTACAAATTAGAGACCGTTATCTGACAGTTCTTCAAGTAGTTCATCAATCACTATCAGCCACAAGAATGGTGAAAGAATCCCTTGTGATTATGATTCGGTCTTCCAGTATGGACCTGATCCAGTTGATTATACTGTGATCTGCACACATCTCCCTCAATATATTGAGAATCTTATCGATTATGATATTGTTGAAGGCCCCTTCTATGCCCAACACTACTTCTTTGTACATCAATGCCTTTTCCACTTTACGTACCAGACTATGTAGAGTGGAATCAACCGATCTACCTTTCCTATATGCATGTTGACAACTTGATAGTTGGTTATGCATATTCCTTACTTCCCATTCTACGAGTCTTTCTAGACTTTTCAGTAAGAATGAGGTAAGGCTAAATAGTCTATAAGTATTAGATGTGCTTAGAAATATTACCTTTGCCCGTTTCCAATTTTTAGGAGTGTAGCTGAACTTTAGACACGCTCTAAAAAGTTGGGCGACTTTGTTCCATAGTCCGTTACCTCCTTTCTCTAGCATGATGGGTTAAATCCCATCTCTGTCCGGTGATTTATATGAGTTGAAAAATTTTATTGCCCATCTTACTTTGTTGACAGTACATAGTTTCTCCGTTTCCTCCTCCATCCCAACTTGGGATCTCCAAGGGCTAGCGTCTTCCTTTATCGATTTCTCATCCACTAGAGTGCTTCCCGGGAAGCTATTCATAATCTGCTTCTCAAGAGATTTCCTCATGTTGGATGAATTCTCGATAAGTTCTAATTGGCTTTTCGACTTAGATAATATTTTCTTCAGTCTAGCTGCCTTACCCGTGCTTTCAGCGTGGCTAGTAAAAACTTTCCATGATTCCCTCTGGGCTTTTCGGCACTCAGACTTGAATTGCCTGAGTGCTGCTTTGTTCTCTCGTTTCCATAAGCCGATATTTCGTCCATCTCTGCTATCATACTGTTTTTAAACGTTTCTTTGTACACGCTTACTCGAATGCGAGTATGGCAACATCTTCAATGTTAGCAGTCTCATCATAGATTCGAGGGAACATTACTTTTATTCAATTATGAGTTTAAGACCTCCCTGTATTTATCCCAGTTAATTGTTTTGGGGTTTCTAAAGGTCAGGAGATTATTTCTGACATTGACAGTTAGGTCAAAGAGTATCCATCGATGGTCCGAGAATGAAACCTCGTCTGATACATTCTCAATTCTCAATCTCATCAACAGTCTTCCCGTTCGCAAGTGTAATGTCTATAACTTGTTCGCTGTTTTGATTAATGAAATTATTTATAATATAAAAGTTCTGATTTTACTAGATATTCAAATAGGGACTTACCCCTGTCATTATTGTCGTGCTGCCCCACATAGTTTGATCTGCGTTTACGTCAGCCTATGACAACGTTATATTTTGTCCTTTGCATACCTTACCATATTTTTCAAAGTTTACGTGGGAGGTAGATTTTCTTCATTTGGGAGGTATGCTGATGCGAGTAGTAGCTTATTTTGGTCTAGCCCTTTGCCGACTCCCATTGTACAGCTACACAGTCACGGTGGCTAATCTGTGGAACAGAAATAGTGTGTATCTCTTTCTTAACAATTAAAGAAGCCCTTGGCCTTGTTCAGGGTGTACAAACAATTTAACATTTTTCAGTTCCAGTTCGCGACTTTTCCCTAAAAAGTGGATGGTTCCTGGGTCAGTGAGATTTTTACGTACTTCTTCACCATCATCTCGGTTAGTGCGGAAGAAGCCACACTACTTCTATGGACCAACCAAGTCCTGATGACGGTTTTATCTTTTTTGGGGTGCAGGTCCTGAGCTCTTCCAGTCCAATTATCGCTAGGATCTCTTCCTGACTAGGGACCCTTACCTTCCGATTCATCCGTAACATCATCTAGCGGACACACCCTCCGAAGCCACCTCCTCTAAATCTTCCGGTTTCCCCAGTGAGTATCGCGATCCTATCGATCCCAACTCGCTTTCTACGTCCATGTTGGCGACTTTTTCGTAGAGCGACCCGAGGTCCTCTACGCTGCCGCGGATGTACTAGGCTGTGGTTCACCCCTCAGTTTTCTGTGGGTTTCCCTTTAACATTTCCTTCTGAGATTCAGTTCAGTTCAGTTTATTTAGTAATTTTCTCGATTTTCTTCTTGGCTCAAAATAATGATTACTATCTAGATCTAGCAATTCAGGTGCTTCTCATCCATCTTATCAGTTACCCAATAAGACTCCCAGATTAATTTGTGCATAATTTCTTTATATTTGTATTAAGTACTACCTACACCTGTACAAGGGACATTCTGTCACCATACTTTATTCAAAAACGCCAAGGGGAGTCTATCTCTAGTTTCCGTAGCCCCTTGTAGGGCATGGGGCGGAAGAAGAACTTCACGCGATATGAGACAACGATTGTGGACCTACAATTTAAAGTGGATTGTGAACCACCGAAATTACTCTGCATCCCCCAATGGCCTTTCTTATCGTAATCTTTTGTCCGCAGAAAACAACCATGGGTCGTCGCCGTTGGGATTCGAACCTGGGACCTCCGGGTTGGAACTCCAACATGTTATCACTTATTCCACCGACGACTTCGATGAGAGGGGATTGGTGTTATTTTGATCTGAAAGTGTGCTTGTTGGTTACGTCTAAAAGTATTATTGTCTCTTCTTACCCGCATTTCCTACGAATCGCTGAAACTCTCCCGGTCAAACAGATTTCCAGACTACGCCAGCGTCTTTCAAACAGAAGTGCTGCATATTCTGAAGACGAATCACCTTAAACTAGAGCTTCTGAGCATAAGATCTATAAATTCGATGAGTGAGCTTTTTGGATCCAGTATTCTTAAAGACGCCGTTATCACCTCTGGTTTGGCGTTGTTAAAAGAACTCTCAATGTCCGGAAAAGCTGCAAGGATGAATCCCTTGTATCTTATCGATCAGGTCATGCAAGGCTGCCTTCATGGACATAAACTTGCTATAAGCGTGTTGAAAGAGAGATAGCTTAGATGTGTTTCTTTAAATCTCTCTAAGGTTTTAATGAAGAAGGAGGAGAGTCTTATTGGCCTAAAGTTCTTATGTTTACTGTCGACCCTCCTACTTTGTGAATAAAGACTACCTTGAGCTCTGTCCAGGAATCTGGAATATGAGTAAGGCTTAGGCAAGCTTCATAAATGGAATCCAGCCACAAGATCGAGCCCGGTCATTTGAAAGGCTTGAAACTGTGTGTAGCCCATTTCAGTTTTGTCTTACTAAGGATCTTATAGCCTAGGCCCTGACTATCAGAAGCTACTGTCGACTCAGTTACTTTCGCTGTTGAACAGCCTGGACTACGCTTGACTGGCTTGACAACGAGGCTTCCTGCGCTTTGTGTTGTTGAGAGGATCTTACGCAAACGAAAGTACTTCCACGAAGACTAAAAAGTTTTTTTAAATGTTTGCCAAATTCCTTATAGGAAGTCCACTCATTAGTTCAGTTTGATGATTACCGCTGACTATCACGGAGGTCTTGCCTTGTCTCTGGGATTTTAATTGAAACAAGAAATCTGCGCCGCTTAATTGAAAGCACACGTTAGGGTGTCCACAACTTTGTTGAGAGTTTGCCTAGAATCCATATTATTCGGTTCCTTGTTAGGTGGACTATTTATTCGGGCAGATTTGTAATTATTCGGTCGGAGAGAGGGGGTTACTTGGATATTCTCCATTCTCTTATAATTTTACCGCGACTAATTTAATGCTTAGAATTTCACTCCTGAGTTGATAACTGTATTCTCGTATGATATTCTCGTTACAGGATAGTAGGGTATCACTACGGCGGTGTGTACCGTGACCACATGAGCTTCCTCCGTTAACAGCACTGATGTGAAGTCCACTGTATTCGCCTTCAGGTCCCTTCAATAGGCCTTTTGTTTATAACACCATTTCGGAGAGTAGCTGAGCTACCTTCCAGTCTTAGGTGGGTAGTTTGGGATTACTTAATTAAATAAGCTTCAAGATCTCTCTTGTTTCATAGAGTTCCGCCGGGATCGAGGATCTAGATCTTGGTCTGCTCGGGATCTTGTCCAGTAGAACAGCCTTAATTCTAGCTCATGGCCGTAGTTCTCCTAAAAGGAGATTGCCTGGCTATGCAGCTCTGCAGACCTCTAGTCTACGCAAGAAACTTTGACATTGGTACCAGCCATCATCTCAACAACAAGGGCTGCGTACGTTGAGAGGGAGGTTGAGGCCGAAGTCTTGTGTTTGCACAATCCAGAGAAGACTTGTCTTTCTCTGTCAGTTTCTCTTGAGAGACCGTGTAAAGCTTACACAATATCCTGTGGGCAGTCCTTCTCTCCCTATAGACAACCCTTGAAAGGATTCACGATCCACTTGGAGGTCGTTGCGGTGGACGGTGGTGAGAAGCACACTGGTGGTGACAGGTCCAGCTTTGTTGGCTAAAGGCACACACCGTGCGCGGACGTGAGAGGAACAGGGCTGCTGCATCCTGGTTTGGTGGCCTGGGGTGCAGCACATTCCTTCCTCGAAGCAGCAATTGCACTAGGTTTCAATTTACGCATGATTGTATAAAAGGAGGGGAAATTGGAAGTGCGGTGGTATGAAATTAAAATGAAAAAAATTGACGTTTTATAGGATCAATCGATCTGAATATTGTGAAGTCTAAGACATGATAACCTTAAAATCGAATCAAGCGATTTATACGATTTCAGAAAGGATGTACAAAGTGCGCACAATTTGTAATTATTTGGCGAAGAAATAATTTTTTACTTTTTAGCAGCTACGACTTTTTTGGTATTTTTTTAAAAAAATATTTAATAGCTTTTATTTAACTTGTTTTGCTGTTTGGCTGCTACAAATCTTTAAAGTAAATTTTGAACCAGTTCCCGTTATCAAAATAGGATTAGATTTTGTATACTTGGATAAGTACTGTGACAAATGCAGTATGGTATATGGATCTAAAATGTACTAAATTCAATATGCCGGACCTTGCCTGTGATAAACATTTTTCTTGTGTGAAAGGTGCAGTCGATGGTCCACCTGTGTGACAGTTCTCAATGAAAATTTTTTGGCAAATTCAGGGATATGTTTTAGTTAGAGCGAAGATTTTACCCGCAATCATAAGTCATAATTTCACCCCCCCCCCTGGAGCCATTATTAGAACGAACATTTACAATTACAATCAGACAGTTGCCCATGTTTGACCAGTTTTAGAAAACGTTTACCCACACCTCAATTTGTTTGTCCACAATCGTAATTTTTTTTAAATCAAAGTTGCGCATTTTTTAAAATTTCCTCCGAAGGGGTTAACTTTACACCCTCACTGGAGCTATTGTTAGAGCGAAAGTAAACAATCAGACAGTTGCCCATGTTTGACCAGCCTTAGAACACATTTACCCACCCCCCAATTTGTTTGTCCATAATCGAAAGTTTTTTAAAATTTCCTCCTTGAAAGCTAACTTCCCGCGGAGCCATTATTTGACCGAAATAGAACAATCAGACATTTGCCCATGTTTGACCAGGTTACGCGTTACGAATTTGGTGTTAAGGGCTCTTTTCAAACGCCAAAGAGTGAAGAAAGAAATGATTAATTCTGAATTTTGAAGATTTCGTTTTCGTAAATTGCGTACACAGCCAAACAAGTGCATATACGAATTAATAAAAGCTTAAAAGCTTGCCCGCGGACATAGAATGATCAATTTCTTATAGGGGTTGTTTTTTATGCAAGGGATGATTTTTTCGAAAATCGGTCCCGGCTATTTAAAAGCACATAAATAGCACTTAATTTTAACTCTGTCATTTTTTATCCAAGGCCAAGTATAACCCTGCCAGGGAGAGGCAGTGTTAGTGATAGCTGGCACTGGAAATTACAACTGTAATTTGCCGCGTTAATTATCGAGCACAAAATTTTTTATTTGGGCACAAAATTAGCCCATAAAGAGCACATTATTTTGCCGTGTCGCTTTTTTAATTTTTAGTATGTGACAGTCCAGCTTGACCCACCCAAATTATACCGAAACTTTACATTCCTTCATTTGGATACTTTCTCCTAAGCATATTTTTCCTAGTAAAAATGTACTCAAAATTGCGCCTAATTTAGCTACGACGGCTTCTCAAATGATCACCTTTATTAGCATTACAACATACAGATATTACGCTTGTACTGTGGTCCGTGAAGAAGCTTTGCTGGAAAATGATTGATTTGTGGAATTTGTCTCTATGGTACTGCAGGCAGATCATTGGTAAGTCGGAGACGGAGTTGGATCAATTCGTTGAGCGGCACGACCACCATGCCATGGGTCCCGGGTTTGAGACCAGATCACACTTAAGCTTTTATTAAGAAATTAAAATAATCCACTCCGTCTCTCGGCTGTTGTCTAGCTCGCAGCAATGCAAAAACAAGACATTCAAGTTTCCTCACTTCCCTTACCCTAATTCCCTTCCGGCCAAAACCATGCTAACACATCAAAGGGTTGTCCCCTAGGCTTTTGAAAAAAAAAAAAGTTGGAAATTTCAAAGTTCAAAGAAAACAAAAAACTTTAAACGCGATTTCACAAAAATCACTTTATTTGACGTTGTTAAGGGGGTCTTGCCATAAGGCACTATTTCGCGGTAATTTTTCAAGACTATTTTTCTCGTGAAGTAACTAATTAATATTTTTGATTCGGGTTTCTTGCAATGTTTTTATTCAATCGTTGGTATGTAGAAAACATTTTTTTTACAGATACGTTATTTAATACTAGTTTTTAAAAATAGTCACCATTTTGTAATAAATACATTTTTAACAAATAATTGTTCACAAAAATTTGTGATCATTTTGTTTCATGAAGATCCAAAATTTACGTCATATAAATAATAATTTGTAAAACAGGCTTTATAGTTTAATAATAATAATCATTTATCCTTATATCTTTTATTTCCATTGAAAAAAATTCGAAAACAGTCTAAAAATCAGGCATCTTGACCAGAAAACCCTTTTAAATTACATTTTATACTAAATTCGTACAATTTAGGCCTGTTATGCGTTGTGTTATGGTGATTATGTTTAAAATATATTTGGTATTATTCTGCTTAATCAGCATTTTAATAATGTCATAATAATCTTTTGGTGGAGTTTTAATTAGTGGTTATCAGAGAGGGTAGTGTTTGTTTTAGGTTGTACAACCTTTCAACTTTATTTTCTGGAAATTTTAGTAAAAAGCTTGCAAAATTCCCTGATTGATACCACGAGAAAAAAAGTTTGGTGAGATATGGGTGGGGGTAGGGGGTTGAACCTCTATTTTTAACGCGTAGACCGATTTCTATAGTTCTTTTTTTGTTGTACAGAGTAGAAGACACTAAAAAGTTAAATATAAAATAGTTTTTAAAAAAAGTTCAAAACGTAAGCGAACAAAAATCTTTTACCGTTCCCAAATTCCATGACCAAAAATCCAGCTAATACCTGCCATTTTCAGCAAAAATTCAACCAAATTTTACCAGAAAGAGTAAAAAAGATCAATAATTTAGGAGGCAGAGAAGAGAAAGATATTATCGCAAACATACACTTATTTACTTAATACTATGTAGAGTTTGTAACGCGTAGACCGATTTGGATGAATTTTGTTTTTGCTGTACACAGTATGTTTCCCCCTTTGTAATCATGTCAAAAATTTTGTTGGTGGGGTGAGTGTGGGGTAGAGTGCGACGAAGGACAAAAATATGAATATAAAACTAAAAAACAGTGAAATATATTCTCGTTTAAAAAACTTACGCTTTTATAAATGTAAAAACAACGTTTTTATAAAGTAAAATTAAAAGCATTGCGCGAAAAGTTTATTTAGGTATAAAATACGCACAAAATATGCACAAAATTTACACTTGACCCGAGTGAATTTGTGAAAAATCCAAAATTAACTTTTTATAAACTCGAGCGACGTGAGAAATATAACAAAATTTCTCAACACGATCAGCGTTTCTGATAAAGAAAAACTAAACCCCTTTGGCTCTTCCTCAACAGCAGCACCAAAGGGTCAGTTTTTCTTTTGCTGCTGGACGCTTTCACACGAAACCGAAAACTAAATCTTAAGCCAGCTAATGTAAACACCGATCTAGACAGCTGTATCATATTCTGATCACTTAACTGTCACACCGCTTTTGCGGTAAAATATTTGCAAATACGCACAAAATTTGCACAAAATTTTTTTATTTAGGTATATTTTAAGAAATACATGATAATACAAAATACCAAGGTAATATACTTATACTACTGAACATATAAAAACATTGGGTAATTGATTATACACTTTAAGGTACAACCTACGAGGAAGTAACGGAAGGAGAAGTCCTATCGCGTATATGTATGTCGTGTGTGTGAGAATGGCAAGTTTTAGTTCCGCGGCTGGGTCTTAGCTGTCAAATTTATTCGCTTTTTACTACGAGGAAGTAAGCTTTTTATGTGGGCCCCGGGTCTGTGCTGTCACTTAGTGTCTTGAGATGCCATCTGTTTTCGTACATTCTGCATTGGCAGTCCGTAAAAAGGGTTTTGTAAAAATTTGAATTATTTTATTAATAAACTTTAAATTATAATTTTAAAGTACAATATATGTAAATCAAAATTTTAATTAAATTTGTGATTACTGCTAATTTTAATCACGGTCGGCAGATAATATTTAGCCGAGAAGAGTTTTCCAAAATTTAAAAATACTTTTATAATCGTAGGGTACAACTCTCCGATGACCTTGACCTTGCAAAATCGTATGGTTCAAATTCTGAATTACCTTTCTTAACGATCAAATTTTTATGAAAATTGTGGGAGGAAAGGGTAATATCAATCTTAACTTTGTAATTTAATTATGGAGCGGTATGTACCTCTATAGAGCGGAAACGCAATGAAGTTAAATGAAACGAAAGAACATGAATGATAAACATGTTCTTTCGTTTCATTTAACTTCATTTCGTATATCAAAAATTCAAATTCCCAGTGTGCGTTATATATACATATATACACGCATATATATACATAATAATGCGTATTATATATATAATAAAATTACAAAGTCAACATTGATACACAAGTCAAATAAACAAATCATGCAATAAAAGCTCATACAAATGATCATACATTTTCAGTATATTCATACAAATAATCATACATTTTGTATATCGGGATTTCGCTCTTGATTTGACTAGTCCTGATACTTCCATGTCAGAAAATAATTAAAAAAGGAAAGTTTAAATCTGTGTCGTTGCAAAGGTCATTGGGATAGTAGTTTTTTAGCGTTTGTTTGATGTCGCTGTGTTGGGTAGATCAAAAGACAAAAATTAAAGAGTAATAAACGCTTGCGATTGCCCCCCTCCCTGCCATCCAATTTTTTTACAAGCTTTTATTTAACTTGCAATGCAGATATCTTCAACCGATTGAGCTGAAATTTTGTATACACGATTAGTTTTAATGACAATGCATGGTTAGCTGTGTGACGTCATTCTAAATCCAACATGGCGGAACACCCAAGATGGCGGACTAGTTATTTTTAATTTACTCTTACAATATGGGTATCAAATGAGAGGGCTTGCTGAGAATAACTCGAAAAATAAAGTGACGTCATTCTAAATCCAATATGACGGACTAAGTTTTGCTTTCCTACAACATGGGTATCAAATGAAAGGGCTTTCTGAGCTCTGGTGAATGGTGCCATTGGACATATTACAGAAATCATATGGCCCTGCTTCCGGAGAGCACAAATGTATGATACTGACATACCATCCGTCCGTATAGACTTCGTTAAAGACGGTGTTTATCTCATTCAACCCAAGACTGTGCAATTTCCAGTAAAATATAGTCACGTCTCTGCAGAATGAAGTATGCTGCCAATTATATATTATGTTGGGCTTGCACAGTACACAAAATGCAGGGTAGTACTGTCGACCATGCCGTTGTATACTTAGGCTCGAAGCTCTTCGCTGCTGGTCAAGCATACGTGGTCTCCTTATTGAAGAGCTAGACTGTTCGAAATTAACTGGCAAACGACCTTGCACCAATGATGCGTTGAATGAGATGAACAGACTGTGAAACCTGTCCAGCGATAACTAAAAAGTAAAAAATAAATTAAAAGTAAAAAAAACTTTTTTAAGAAACAAGCTTTTATTTAAATGCGCTAAAAAGAATAAAATAAACGTTTCCTTTAAAACTTTTACTATCAACTTATAACGTCATTACACAATTTATATGATATAAAAGCTTGTCGCGAGATTTACCTGTGGAGATAATCTGATGATCTGATTGATTTTAATTTTTAAAATTTTCAAACTAAGTAAGTACTTAAATCTCGCGACAAGCTTTTATATCGTATAAATTGTGTAATGACGTTATGAGTTGAGCGCATTTAAATAAAAGCTTTGTTTTAAAAAAAGTTTTTTTACTTTTAATTTATTGTTTGTTTAGGTGAGATCTATCATCTAACTTATTTTGGCACGTCAGATCTGAAACACCCTGTATTGTACGCGCCTTGATTTCACGTTTCTTTAAAAATTCACTCATCCACCACTTAAGTTTTCTTTTATTTTTTTAATTATTTTTTTAGAAATGATGAAATTTTTCTTTATCATGGAAACGCACATTTACGAGTCAAATGTACTTGTATGCTAGTGTAAACGCATGTGAATATAAAATGCAAATTTATACATGTCAATTGATTTGTAGAAATTTACTCATTCAAATCTTGATACTAATTCTGTTCAAATCGCGACACAAGTCAAAGTACATGTATGTAAATGTAAACATGGTAAGGACCCTCCTGCAATTTTAATAAAAATTTGGTCATTAAGAAAGGTATTTCAGGGTTTGAAAAATCCGATTTTCCCGATTTTCCGATATTTATTTTCAACAATAACATATTTCAAGGTCAAAGTAATCAGAGATTTGTACCTTAAAGTGTATAACTACCAAACATTGTTACCCAAGTGCTATTGAAGCAACTTTTACAGTGCGCTCAAAGCTTTTAGTATTAATAACCTATGCAAATTAATTTGTTATTATTAATTTATTATAAATTATTTATTTCTTTTTATTACATTTATAAAAGCGTAATTTTTTGGGTTCTTAAACTAGAATTTATTCTTAACATTATTAATAATATAGACAATAATACATAAATAAATCGTGTGTGACTTTCATGGGTCAGATCTATTACAGTTTGTCTTAATAGGGGTACATCTTGTTAATTTTTTCCTCAGTTGTCACAATTCATTCGATTACTCTATTGTGTATATGATGAAGCAAATACTTTTTTATACTACAGCAATAGTAATTAATTCTTTTTCAGGTTGTGGAGTTTTTCTTCATTTAACTGGATATTTGTGCAATAAAAATGCATCCTGCCCACAATGCACGTCCGCAACACATTCGACATCATCTTCATCAGGCGATGCATCCACAACGTCCACCAACAGTGGGAATAAATGTTGGTCCACAAATGCGACATCCACATCATCACATTTCAAATATTCCGCCTCATGGCGGGCACCAACAAATGTCTCCTTATATTCCACCGCACCAAAGAGAAGGAAACAGGTAAGCATTTTATTTATTATTATTTCTTATTTATTTTTTGTATCCTGCAAATATCGGGAACGAATGTATGTCGAAGTGTTCAATTTATTCATTTGTAGGTGGATATTCTGATCAGAATTGTAAAAAATGTCTTCTTTATTTCAATGCATTAAATCTTTGATGGGCGCTAATGGTTGTATAAATCAATAATTCCAACTTTCCAGGGTAGCTAAAAAGCTTTACATATTACCTTAATTACAAACGTGGATATTTTTATGTTAACTTAAAGGCCATGCAATTAAAATAGAATATAATAGTATATTTGGACGCTGTTATGCAAAAACGATTCAACCCATAAGGAATAAAAAATGAGTTAATTGTTTCAAACAATTGTTTTTCACTTACTTAATTCATTCGTAAAGAGTTAGGATTTTTTTTGGTAAAACTGGAAAATGGCAAACAATTAAAATGGCATTTTTCTCAAAACAGCATTTTTCAGCGCACGGGGCGCTCTACAGCTTCAACGGATGACCCGATTGACTTGCAATTTGTTCAGCCGTAAAGGAAATTTAATTTCGGGGGCCTTATCAAGGCGATTTATTTCCAACTTAAACTTTTTTTTTCAAACGGCCACCATTTTTATAATCGGGAGGGGATTTTCAGAAAATTTAAAAACGATAAGGCCCCCCAAATTTTATGTACGAGGGGAGTCTGATAAGTCTGCGGCCCAAGATACTTAGCGATGACACATTATATCACTTGTGTTAGTACTAATTGCGACACTCCTTGGTAGTATAAATATAACCTTTCGATAATAAGGTCATTAGAAAATTATCTGTTGAAAGACAAACGTCAACATGTCAGTCGATTCGACTAATTTTAGTAATATTGAACACCGCGTCGTGATAAAGTACTTCGTAAAGAAAGGAAAAACGTCGAAAGAAATTTTCGAAGACGTCATCAGTTCTTCAGGAATATGCGCCTTCGTATACCATGGTCCAAAATGGACTCGCTTATTTCAACCAGGATGAAAGAGCTGTGAAGATGATCCCCGCACGGGGAGGGGGTGTCTTGTGACGTAGTGACGGAGAAAAATGTTCGAAATGTCGAAAAATTAGTACTGGCGGACGAATTATGCATGAGCATTTGAATATGAGAAAAATCGGTGCGCATTGGGCACTAAAAATGATGTTTTTGCAAGACACTGCGCCTGTCCACACGGCGCGAGTTTCAAGGCATACCTTGAAGCACACGGGCTTCTCGAAAATTGACCACGCACCCTGCAGTCCCGACCTGGCTCCCAGCGACTATTTCGTTTTTTTTTCAATTTGAAAAAGGAGTAATGAGGTGGTAGATTTGCCGATGGAAATGAAATGAAGGAGGCTGTAGAAAGCCATTTTGAGAGCAAAGAAAAAGAATATTTTTTTTACGGTTTTAAAGCGTTATACTAGATGTGAAAAATTTATTTCGCTTAAGGTAACCAGGTCGCGAATGGGGTCAAAAAAATCGATTTTTTTAAAAACAGTTCTATTCGAAAGCCCGTACTTTCCCCTTTCAGAAAATGTATGACATGTCATACCAACGCGACTATTTAACCCCAAAAATTGATATTTTAAAAGATGGTGACGCGTCGTCTGCACAGTTGTCACGAGAGGTTTTCGTCTCAATCCGTAAGTTCCTTTTTTTGACCTTTAGGTACCATTTGCAAAAAAACTATTCAACGTATTTTGATGAAATTTTGCACAGTGCTTATCCTTTATGTCCTTCATCTTTTATACCTAAATTCATCTTTGTATTCCATTTTTAACTTTATTTTAAATCCAAATGCACTTTTTTTAAAAAAGTGATTTTTGACCTTTTTTCAAAAAAAATGGTACAAAAATTGCAATTTAGGCAAAAGGTTGAAAATTTTAGGTATACAATGTTGCCTTACTCTTGTTTCAGGTTCACCATCAATTTGGAGCAGATAGCACCAGTGGTTAAGGAGAAAAGTGTACCTAAATAAGTTAATTTTATCATTTTTTATTTATTTCTTGTCATTTTGTAATTTTAATAACTTTTACACTTATAAAGTCACAGGGTTTGTTTAGCACTCATTTTAATCCGTAATTTGTCCTCTAAAGCATGTTTAAAGCCGCGAGTTTATATCTTAAATACCAACTGAACAGGAGCCAAATATCTGAACGCGTAAAAAAGCCCATTTTAACCATCATTCGTGACCTGGTTACCTTAAGGGAGACTATATTGAAAAATAAAAATAAAATACTCTTACTTTTCATTCATTTAATGCCTTAGGCCGTGGACTTATTAGCCGTCCCTCGTAGATTAATAATTTTTTACGCATTTTTGTTTCAGATTAACTGACAATTGGTGGATTGTCCCGCGCATACCAATCCACGCGGTGCATGGCTTCAGTCCCCCCCCCCCCCCCTCCGGAAGGTTTTTAAAATTTTCTGAACTTCTTGATTAGGAAAAATTTCATTGAAATACTAAAAAATAGCCTAAAATGTAAATGATGTATATGTATATTTTTTAATTGCATAATATACCCCCCTTACGAGCAAATCCTGCGCACGGCCCTGATGGTACCTTACCTCACAGTGGCCAGATGGGCAGCTTTAGTTAAGGTGGGGGTAGGTGTAAGATGTAACAAGCGCCTTGGCCTGTGTAAGCCCGACGATCAGCTGAGGCTGCAATAAGACACGGGACCTTTGCATCGAGAGATAAACCCTTCCTGGCTAGTTTATCAGCGATCTCATTATCCTCGCTACCCGAGTGACTTTGTATCTAACCTAGCATTTCCTTGTTATGGGTGGGCAATTGCTGGGGTGTGTCGAAGCACTTCTTGACAAGTATCGAGCATAATCCCAAGAGGATAGAGCCTTGCGGGCTGATCGTTATTTCAATACTTTTAGTCATTTATTAACGTTTAGAAGAACGCAAATTTCGATGACATGGATTTCGGCTTGAAAGACCCAGGACCAAATATCTAACGCAATCGCAACCCTAATGTTGCGCTAATTACAATAAATTTTATAATAGGTTGGTCACCGACTTCACAAAAAAGAAGGTTCTAAGTTTGACGTTTTTTCTTCTTCTTTTCTTATGGCATAATTTTGCAACCCGGGTACCGATTTTAATGATTCTTTTTTAGTTGGGTAGAGTATGTTCCACTATTGGAACCATGTTAAAAATTTTAAACGGATGATTCTTTTTTCATTGCAGGTGGGGGAGGAGTAGGCCAAATTCGTAACGCGTGGACCGATTTGGATGATTCTTTTGATGTATAGAATATGTTTCCCAGCGGTACCACAACAAAACTTTATGGGTTGGCGAAGGGTGCATTATCCCGTCTTCTTAATGCGCAGACCGATCTCCCATTGCTACTATGGCAAATTTTGACTTAGGGTGGCTGTGTGGAGCGATTTCGATAATTCTTTTTTGTATGCATAGAGTATGTTCCCCATCGGTATCATGCGAAAAATTTATAGAGTGTGGTTAGAGTGTGGTTGGAGTGTTGGAGGGAGCGGAATCCAATTTCGTAACGTGTAAATCGTTTTGGATGATTCTTTTATTTTGTTGTACAGAGTATAATAGGTGGGTGCGGAAGGAGTAGGGAAACCTCTTAGCGTGTTGGGGAGTGGAGCCTAACTGTGGCTTAGGTTTAGAGTGGCGGCACCTAGACCGATTTTGATGATTTTGATTTTGTTGTACAGAATACGTCTCCTCATTGGTAAATGATAAAAATGTTGCCCCTAGAGTGACTACGGGAAGGGAGCAAAGAGAGAATATTAGTCGGAGAGCCGGCGGTACATGTTATGTAAATGTTAGCCATGTTAAAAACAAACACATTTGTCAATTTTGCCAAAAAACTAAAAGATCTCAGATATCCTCGAAAATGCTGCAAATGCGATATTGCGGGATTGCATACCCTAATTCCTAGATTCTTTAAAGGCCCCAGTGGGCCTTATTTTAGTACACTAAAACGAAACGAATGTTTAGCCAGGACAAATTTTTACATGCACTTTCTCATTTATGTCTAGACTGCAATTCGTTTCGTTTTCGTGTCCCATAATTAGACTCCTGAAAAAGGTGATAACATTTACCTAGCCAAACAGAAGGGTGAATTTCGCGGAGCAAAATTTGTTAAAATGAAAGCTTATCTTTTGAGCTCATTCCTATATGATGTCTTATTGTATCGATCGTTGAAAATACTTTCAATTAGAGTACCCGACAAAACTTACTTGCATACATGCGTAGCTGTCCAACTAGTTTATTTAATCCAAGTAGTGTACTCGAGAATTTCATTTTTAAAAAGTTGAATTCTGACCCTTTATTGAAAAAGATATTACACCGGCTTGTGGTTTAAAATTCTCATCATGTGAGTGAGTCAGTCAACCCCTTGGATATTATCATTCGCGCTTGGCCATTGTTCATGGATTTACTATTGAAATGATGAAAGAAGAAAATAAAAAACCCAAGAAAAGTGCTTATAGGAACAGTGGCATGTGGTAGCATGTTTAAATAAATCACTTTCTTTAGCATTTTAAATGAAATATCAAATGGGCAGTTCACACAATAGATTCCTCCCTACTTCAGGGGCAATGACAAATATTCAGACGTGTTTGAATGGATGAACCAACTTTTATTGACAATGGCCGAAAGAAGGTCACAAAATAAAACTGGTTTTAACATAACACCCCTTTTGACATTTTTCGCAGTCGCAGCATCTTTTAATTTTTAAACAGGATTGGATATGAACTTGTATTTCAACACCCCTCGACGATAGTATTCAATTTTCAGATTATATTTATACTTTGGATAAGCTCTTCGTAGATTTTTATCGTAACAATTGGCATTTTATTGACAAGAATTTGATTTTTCAAGGGTCCGAGAAAGATAGGAGGGGACATTGCATTATTTGACTTAGGCGTTCTTCTGGAAACCAACATTATTGAAATAATCTTTTGTTTGATTGAGTAAAAGGGGTGATTGCAAGTTTTAAATAGTTATGAAAAAAAATTTATTGTTAGCACAGTATACCACATAATAATATTAACCTGTGTAGCATATTGATGAAGTTACAATTTATTTTTGCTATCATAAAAATATCCTTTTTGTATTTTGATAAGAAAATAAGTAATAAATTAAAGTTTTAATAAATACTAAAGATAGATTACTTAAGTTTAATTATATGTACACTTATAAACAGGTATTAGTATTTTTTATCAGAAAGTTTCCTTTCAAAAGACTCTTGGTGGAAGTTATTTCATTTTGAAAAAAAGTAAAAACACTTGTTTTACTTCCACACATAATTTTTCCTACTCCTATTATGTGGAAGTAAAACAAGTGTTTTTACGTTTTTTCAAAATTAGTATTATATATTTCACGAGATTCTATTGTACTACATTCTGAAGAGGTATTATTTCGTGGGAGAGATGATGTAGCATCTATTTAATACCATTTACAAGTATTCGAGAATGTTCTTTTTAAAACATTGCACTTTTGGTGAAAGTAATTTTTTTGACTTATTTGGCTAACGAAACTAAAATTGGTGCTCTCTAGATATATTTTATCAGAATATAAAGATAAGTAAGAACTTTATTTTTTCTGAAAAATATAAAAAATGGAATAATCATGTTTTGATAAAAGCGTCAAAGTACATTCACATAAATTGTTACAACTCTTTATATAAATGCAAGACGTGTAAACATTTTTAATACACAATCATCATAAATAATGTTTTGTGTAGTCGAAAGTCCATCAAAGTGTAATTTGTCAAAAATTTGGTTCGTTATTGAAGTATAAATACAAATCGATTAAAAAAAATCAACTTTTGAAATTTTCATAACTCGAGGACACCCTTAATTCTGTACTTTTTTTGTTATTGCGTTGAGTGCAAGCTCCTTGTGCATCTCACCTTTGGTAACAGTGCTGCATCCTTATAAATTGAAGAATTGCTGTTATATGCCGAATTAAAGATGTTGTGTCTGGCCATACGTCTGCTTTTGAAAAGATGTATCGTACCCCTCCCCTAGACGAGGGTTTTTGTTTGAGTAACAAGTATTATTCTTCAAAGAACTGATGTGACGTTTTTATTTCTCATTCTTTGCATTCTTTATCATCCTTTATTATTTTGATTTGTAAATAAAATTAAAATGGTCATTGATCTGCGAAGTTCTTAGTATTCAAGGGCATTATTGTTTTGAATTTACATTAACCTTTGTTGTTCTAAATCCCTGTATATATATATATATATATATATATATATATTTGTATCTTACATCAATTTATTTTTAACCTTTCTTATTTAATCCTGTACAATTTAGTATCAATTGTACATATTTTAAATTGGGATTGCCACTCTGATTTATTTTCGTGAATTTTTTAATATTTATGTGGTGGTATATTACATTTCATTATTGCATTGTTGACCGGTTTTACATTGTACAGACAAAGGTTTGTATTTTTAGCAAAGATAACTTATGCGAATCATGCAGACTGTTTTTCTCAATTATTTTCAAAATTATTATTTCTATTGGCAAGAGCGCTTTCTCGTGATAAATATTTTTTTTAATAACCAACCCTTTATACGAGGGTCATTTTATAAATATTGCACAGGTTTTTTAACCACTGCGGAATAGATGACGCTGTAACTATGAGCAACACGTCAGTTGTAGTTCAAGGCTTAAGGAAAAAGCGTGTTATTTTGTTTCAATTATAGTGTACTCCGTTCTTAAGTTGTGCGACCTTGAAATGGAGCCTGCACGTGTCTCGGGTACTGTGACTGTTGAACAGAAGCAAAAACGCGTGGACATTGCAACATTGCTGAAACAAAGATTCGGCATTGAAGGTGAAGCGTTCTTGAATCGAATTGTTGCGATTGATGAAACTTGGGTTAGAGACTTTGAGCAGGAGTTGAAATCGCAGTCCAGCGAGTGGAGAGGTGCATCTTCCCGACCTCAGTTGCTCAACTTTGTACCACACATTCTCCATGATAACGCTTGTCCGCACATTGGAAATGTTGTAACTGAAAGGCTGCGCAAATATGGCTGGGAGGTGTTGCCTCATCCTCCCTACAGCCCGGACATGAGACTCAGGGGTGGAACTTAACTTTTTAACGCGTGGTCTGATTTGGATGGTTCTTTTGCTGTTGTATAGAGTGTGATCCCCCATTGATAATAGAAGAATAATTTGGTCCTATGGTGGGGGAGGGGTATTAATTTCGTATCGATTCCTTTTCTGTTCGGTAGAGTATGTTCCTTGATTGATACCATAAGAAAAAAAATGTTAGTGGGATGGAGATGGGGTAGGGGGTTAAACCTAACTTTTTAACGCGTGGACCGATTTGGATGGTTGTTTCTTCGTTATATAGAGTAGAAGACACTAACAAGTGAAAAAGAAAATAGTTTTTAAAAACAAAGTTGAACCGACTTCACAAAAAGCGCTAAAAAGCATAAAATAATTTTTAATTTTATATCTATTACGACATTTTGAAGTCGGTGCAAATTAAACAAATAAAACAACTACAGAACCACAATTGAAAATAATACTACCTGAACGTTTCAGCTCACGGGATCATCAGAAATGACGATAAAATATTTTTGTTGTAGTTGTTTGGTTTGTTTGATTTGCACCGACTTCAAAATGTCGTAATAGATATAAAATTAAAAATTATTTTATGCTTTTTATCGCTTTTTGTGAAGTCGGTTCAACTTTTTTTTTAAAAACTATTTTTTAAAGAAGTTTTCGACTATATAGATATACTCTAGTACACTACCCCGGTACAAAAGATTCCTGCCTAATTGAATTTCTTTAAAAAGTGCAATTGTACTGACTTAATAGTTTGAACCAAATCGCTTTCAAAGAAAAAACTTTTATCCACTTTAATATGTAGCTATTAATTCAATATAGTAAGAAATCCATTAATCCAATATAGTAAGAATATCCATTTTCCCCAATAAAATGATGCAATCTAAAGGAAGGTTTCAAACTTCTTTGCTTAGTCTGGATCCGGATAGTAAGATCCGGATTACCCGGATTTGAGGAATCGAACTTTTCGCAGATCCGGATATTAGCAAATCCGAATCCAATTTTCAGCCTTACTTCCGTTCGGTTGGAGTGAAAAAATTCGAAATTTTATTATTTTTGAAAACGGATTGTCGACGCGTGAAATCGCCAAAAAATGTGAAGTTAGGAAGTTAGTGGTTATAAAAATTAGAAAAAGTAGTGATATAAGATAGATAGATAATAAGAAGGAGCAGGAAAATGGCTCAACGGATTGACATTGGGTAGAGTTACAACTATCAAAGAAGCACTTATTGACATTGGAAGTATGATAGGGTTTTTAGCTAGCAATTCTAGCAGCTCGGAAATAGGTATATTTATTGTAATTAAGAATTTTTTTTAAATATTATCAGATTATATTCTCCGACGACAAGACCAAAATAAACGGGTTCGGGTAAGATGTGCGCTCGCGGTCGTGGACAAATAATTCTAACGACATTCAATCCAATTTTGTAAAGCTTACGATGAAACATGGGGCATTACCACGAATGGTGTTGGTCCCGTATTTAGAATTGAAGGTACTATGTAGGGCTGGAAGTTACATCCGGATTCCGGATTTACGGTATTTGTCAGATTCTCGGATTGGTAGTCTGTAAATTCGGATTTTCAGATTTACGGATTTTCGGATTTATGTACATAACCGGATTTGGCAGATTTACGGATAGTCCGGATTTTGTGGATTTTCACGGATTTTTACAAATCCATAAGCATTTAATGTAAAAGCATAAGAATTGGGTGAGGAATTGGCAGGTGTGGTTAGGTGGGTTGAGCGATGTAACGCGGAAAAATTAATAAGAAAACTGAAAAATTAATAAGAAAACTGGACTATTCTTTCCATTTTTAAATTTTACATTAATCGAACGAGACAACCCTTGGCTACATTTTGGCACTACTTTTAGCTTTCGACGACTTACTATTGTATTAACAAAATTCGTGGTTTTTCCAACGTGTCTCCAACTACAACAGTTATAACAATTTAAAGATAATGACTTTAATTTTGGAGACACGTTGGAAAAACCACGAATATAATACGAACAAACGCTAAAACAGAATAAATCCGGCGTTTATATCGGATTTCCCGGATTCGCGGATACTCCGGATTAGACAGATTCACGGATTTATACACCTAAAACTCCAAAAATCCAAAATTACGTTTTCATAAAAACAGGATTTTCGGATTTTTTTAAATCAGGATATTTCCGGTATTTCTAGTAATATGAGAAAAAGTGGAATGCCTGCAATAGTAGAAAAAAAATCTTGAATCAAGAGAATTTGCTTTGATTCAAGAATATTGCAGTCTTGTTAAACGAAGAAAACTTTCTTCAACTTCTAAAGTTTGCTTTACGAAATGACCCGAATAGTTCTGGCGCTTTGTTAATTCTAAGCGTAACTCTGACGGGTATCCGTCTTCCATGAGCCTGTCAATAGGGACACTAACTGTTGCTACCATTTTTGGTGACTTCTTCAAGATTGCTTTTCTAGTCGACAACTGTAATAATAGAGTTAAGGATTTTATTGACTTGACGAAGCTTCCACCACTCTTGCGCATTAAGACCTTTTAATTAACGAACCTGTTGTATTAAACACTCTTCTTATTGGAAGTGTTGTTATTCGCCGGTGTTACCTGTTCTCCGTTATTTGTTTAATTTATCCATCAATTGTGGCTCCTGCAAGCTTTCGTTGATTATACCTCTGCATAAGCAACATAACGAATGTGTCATCTCTAATGGTAATCTTAGCTCTATAGCTAAGTTATTTGAAGCCCTTGTTTTTTATTTACATTGCAAATATTTTCTTAGTCCGTTTCAGTATGGTTTTGTAAAAAGTAAATCCACGGTGACTAATTTATTGGAATTTTCAAATTATTGTTGAGTCTAGTCGTCAGGATTGTTATGCTGACGACGCTTAAATATTCCATACTGAACACAATCACGATTGCGCTATTTTAAATTCTCACGTGGACACCTTCCACAAATGATGTTCTTACAATCACCTTTTTGTTATCACTATGTCGTTTTCACGCAAGAAATTTTCGTTCAATTTCCATTATTCCATTGACTGATGCTTATTATCTAGACTTAAACCAAAGACTTACAGTGTACTCGGAAACTATGTTAACAAAGGTTTAATTTGTTATTGAACCTTTAAAAACTTATGCGGAATTCAGAATTTGTTACTAAATATTTAAATAAAGAACGCTTTTTAGATTTAGATAATGTAGTCAGTTTATTACCATCGTCTTTTAATACAAAGTTAATTACATGAAAATATAGTATTCGGAAATTACGTTAACAAAATGTTAATAAGATCCTGTTTGGTAGCCTTTGGCTACTACTACTACTATTTTCGTATCTTTTGGCAAAATATAGTCTCTTGGCGTTCTTTGCCGAAATTAGAGGTCGTTTGCGGGAAACCCTACCCCCTATTCCATACTTATGAATGCGTTCTCTTATCTATGTTTGCTGAATCAGCAAATCTAATGTTTCTTTTAATTCTCTGACGGTGATATGAGATTGTTGTTCTTTATTCGCACTTTTCATTTTCTGACCATATTAATTTTTAAAGGCAATCCTACTTTTGGTTTCGTGAAGAGATGGTCCAAGGAATTCAACAATCTATTTTTGGTAGACCCATTCTTGAGTACGCCTCCCCAGTCTGATCACCTTACTACTCCACTCACATGAACCGGATTGATGCTGCTCTACGTCGATTCCTTCGATTTGCTCTTCATCACCTTCCTTGGACTGATCCTTTTCACTTGCCTCCTACTACTACTACTGACAGGCTTAAACCTTTATCACTGGAGACTCTTGAGGTGAGACGTGACAATGCCAATGCTTTTATTTTTGATGAGAACTGTCAATTCTTCGGAGCTCCTGAGAGTCTCGAACACATCTATTTGGATATCATGATTTTCTCCAGGTACCATACCATCGTAATAACTTTGGTTTTATTAATGATATTTCCTCAATGTTTCTTTTATGTAGTAGCCAGACTTTAACGAACTTAAATGTATAAATAAATAAAGTTTTTGTGGAGAAATAATTGTTTTTATACCAAAGGATAAAAATTCACCTCACTTATCTGAGTTACGAGGTATTGGGCAGTTCTGAGCTGTTTGTAAAAGTCGGTATTCTGATCGAACCAGGAAATTAAATGGTTTCAATGGGTGTGGGGAAAAATTGCTAATATATTAATTAATATCAATTACTTTATAAATATATATATTTCTTGAGCTTTAATTGGTTCGTTTATTTATTTGAAAACAAACTCTTAGGTTTGTTCCTTTATTTCATCCTTAAAACATTTTGTATTTACACAGCTACAAATAGTTAAACGATGTAAAGAGTGTGTTTCGGGAAGAACTCTTTTTAGTTTTAATATAGGATTTAAGGAAATGCGATAATCCAACTTTTCCATAGCAGGTAGTACCCAAAGATTATTTTATATTGACCTTGATTTATTAATTTTCAATATGATAAGAAGATAAAAGATGGCTAAAATATATTAACATATAGTTTGAATTTACTGTTAAATATTTTGAGAGAAATAAATTACTTCTTATATTTTAAGTAAATTTTTTAAAGATTTTATTTAAATAATAAAATTTTTATAAATTACAGATTAGGACATCTTCAGCCAAGGATAAATTCGCAAATTCACCATCCTCAAATACAAAATTCCAAATTTCGATCTGCCACAGGACGTATGGGTCTTGCAGGACCTGCAATAAATCAACCAAATTCACAGTTACATGGACCACAATTAGTGGTTGCGCAGCAATCACGCGGTTTACAACAGTCTCGTGGCTCGCAGCAGTCGCATGGATTGCAATCAGTACATACTTCACAACAACCACATGGTTTACATCAACAGCAGGCCTGTCCTAAACCACAGGAAGTGGCAAAGTTAGCATCTGTACAAAAATCACATCAGCCAGTAGGTACCCATCAAGGAATTTCATTACAAGTCTCAGTGAATACGCAACAAAAAATGCAACAACAGAAACCAAACTTACCACAACAACAATCTGTGTTATTGCATCAAACTATACACACAAAGCAACATTCTAGTCCTTTAAAACCAGTTGGATTAAAACACTCACAAACATCGTTATCTTTCAAGTCATCACAACCTCAAATTCTTCAACCCAATCCTATACGAGTTTCTCAATCCCAACCATCCATCCATTCTCAGCCAGTTCCTTCTAATAAGTCATTTCAATCTTCTTACAAGCCTGCCCATACTCATAAAACCGCAATAATTTCTCAACAAATTATCTCTATTCGCCCGAATAATTTACAACCTCATAGATCTTCACCTCCGCAAAAAATACAAATGAAAACAACCGTCACAAGTGGAGCTTTAGTTCCTATTTCCAATGTAGTTTCGATTCCTACCTCTAAGTTAAGTCCTAATTCTATGCAATCTCCATCAACTTCAAACGCCCTTACATCTACTTCTGCTCCGCCCCCGATTTCGTCGTCTATTCCTGCTCCTCCACCTATTCCAACTGATGTTCACTATCATCAACAAGCGATATCAAATGAGACAAGTAGTGCACATTCTTCTATCGCTGCGGCACAATCACAGCCAACACATAAAGTACCTCAACATGGTTCCGCCCTAATTGAATCTCGAAAAATAACTTCAGATAATCGTACGTAGAGCTACAATTACATAAAAGAGTAATACTCATTAATACTCCACTTTTTAGAGCTAAAAACGCAAACTAATCAACAGAATTTGAATCCCCCAGTTTCTACAAACCAACAAGAAATTCTGTCCGAAATGGATTGTGAAAACTCTCGCAATCTTTCAATACATGACAATTTGGCAAACATTAAAGAGAAAACACCAATGTGCTTAGTTAATGAACTAGCAAGATTCAATAAAGTATTGTACTGAGTTTTTACTTAAATATTTTTTTAATTAAACTTTTTCTTTTAAGATTCAACATCAGTATAGACTTACAGCAGAACAGGGACCTGCACACTGCAAACGGTTCACAGTTTCATTGAAATTAGGTGATGAAGATTATTCAGCTGAAGGTTTAAGTATTAAAAAAGCGCAGCATGCTGCAGCTGCTGAAGCTATTACTAAGACAAGCTATCAACATCCCCCAGTTAAAACAATACGCTTAAAAAACGGTAAACCAGGAATTGGAAACATTACGCCTACAGTTGAACTGAATGCTCTTCTAATGAAACTGGGAGAGCCAGCTATGTATGTACCTAATCCTGATGCTGCTCCGCATCAAATATTGGGTCCAGCTGCTTCTCATTCACCAAATGGTCTTCCAATACCAGTTCACAGTCAAAATTGTATGCAAGATTTCTCAAATTACAACAGACCGAACTCAACCAATATGTATCCTTCTCCAAGATGTCAACGAATTGCCAGCGGCAGACCTTACAATAGAGGTTTTGTGAAATATGGCTCAGTAAGTACTATTACATTTTTAGTTGTAAAAATATAAATACGTATTTTAATAGAGATTTGCTCATCCTCTTAACGGCACAAAAGAGCTTTGTAAGATGACATTGATTGTCGGAGAACATACATTTGTGGGTTTTGGAATGACACCCCAATTAGCTAAACATGATGCAGCAACCAAGTAAGTTAATCCTGTTATGAGGTTTAATTAGGGCCATTGTAATGTCAACTTCAAATCAGATCTTATCCGTGGGTAAAATATGAGCCGTTTATTTTGAAAGTGGCGTAAGTGTCACCTTGTTAAATCTACCAAATTTAGGACTTCAGATTAAAAAAAAAATGTTAATTAGCGTCGGATCCTTAATAGAGGTAATTATGTTTAAAAGTTACGACAATAAAAATATTTTTAAATAAATTTGAACATCAAATTAAAGGACTTCCAAAAGTGACTCATGCCACTTTCAAAATGAACGGCTCATATTAATATTATATTTTTATTTGATTGGAGATTTTATTACACAAAATTTTATTGAGTACTAAATATCTAGCAGACGTTTTGCAGTTTTTCATATATGGAAATAACCTTATAATTGCGAAAATAAAATAAGCGAAAATGTATTAAATAAAGTAATCAAAATATAAATAAAAGACGTATGTAGGTACAGCTAATATCTTATAGAATTCTACTACTGAATGGTAATGTATAAAGTAAAGAGTATGTTTTACTGCAGCTGATTTACAAACCTGCATTTATGAACAGGTTTGACCTAAATAACTTAGCAGATATTTTACTACCCAATTGAAAGTATTGACACACGATAATGGCTTAAATAAACAACCATCTGGCTTTTGAGAGTTATTTATTCTTCAACATCAATCAAACTATTATCTTCAACATTATTCAGAGCAGCCTTACAAAAGAAGAAACGCAACATCTATTCTATTCAAAAATAAATCCTTTTGTTTGTCCTGATGTTGTATTTGGATTGTATTATTTAGAAGCAGTATTGCATTACAACGCAAAACCAGATATTACAAGAAGTATGATTTCAACACTAACCGAATTGGGATATGCGATTCTGCCACATCTTCTATATTCTCCAGACAAGTTTCACCTTTCTCTCAGCCCAGGCAACTTCCTCTGTCCGACTGTTCAAGATCAAGACTATATCGAAGAAAATTTAATTGTCCCAAAGAGAAAGTACTTTTCGGGAGAAATTAACAATTTAAAAACTTATTTTACCCCAATTATCACTACGTAATTATATAAACCTTTAAACAGAGATATAAAATAGCATACACTATATTATACCTATGAAACATTTTAAGATCTTGCCCTTAATTTTTTCAGAGCACTAGATGTTTTAAGACCATTAGTTTCAACTGATGATACAAGTGATGTGCAGAATACAAGCATTGAAGATCCAAATGCAGATTTAAAATCGCCGATCTCCTTAGTTCATGAAACAGCATTAAAAAGAAATTTGACTGTAACTTTTGAAGTTAAAAGTGAGCGTGGTCCACCTCACATGAAGACATTTATTACTCTTTGCAGAGTCGGTGATATAGTGGTAAATCAAAACTATATATGTATATTTATCAAGATTACATCATTTTAAATATTTTGTAGACTGAAGGTGAAGGTAATGGAAAGAAAGTTTCAAAGAAACGAGCAGCAGAAAAAATGTTAGATGAATTAAAGAAATTGCCTCCTTTGTCACCATCGAAAATGAATCCAAAAGTCGTAACTTTAAAAACACTTAAAAGGAAAACTCCGTTTTTAAAACGAAAGCCAAAAAATTTAATAAAAGAAAAACCAGAGCCGGAAATTCCAGAAGAAGTTAATCCTATTTCAAAGCTTATACAAATCCAACAAGCCCTAAAAGAACGTGAACCCATTTATACATTGGTTGAAGAGAAAGGAGCACCTCGAAGAAGAGAATTTATTATCGAAGTATCTGCTGGAGGTCATGTTGCTAGAGGAACTGGAGCAAATAAAAAATTTGCAAAGAAAATAGCAGCAAGAAGTATTTATCTTTATGCAATATGTACCTAAATTCCTTTAATACTTAATTTTTAGATCTTCTGATACTTATGGGTTATGAAATGCCAAGTATTAGTGACGAAAATATTTCTCAAATAACAAACGGTGGCGAATGCTCCGATAAATCCAGAAAGAATTTTCATGATGATAGTTATCCTTCTACAAGTCAAGGTGGTAATGTTGGAAGACAAATAGTACCTGGACTACTTTTAATGCAACAAACATCGAAAAGTAATAAAATTTTACTTTTAAAATTAATACTGTTTACAATTTTATGATTTCTTGTAGGTTCTTTTGTAAAATCCTCAGATTCTTATAACCAACAATCTCATACTGTGTCATCAACTGCAACATCAAATGAAGAAACTAATTCGACATCAAAGAAGACTACGACACCTTCTCCACTTCCGTCAACTTTTAATCATGATGGTGTTCGACCGAAAGAACAATTGTTGTATCTTGCACAACTTTTAGGTTTTCAAGTAAGTTCAGAAGTTATAGGTTTTTCGTACAGTTGGAAAACAATTATTCAATTGAAGTTAAGTATTTATAATTATATATTATTCCAAAATCGCAAACTAGAAAAGTAAATAAATGTTAGCAGAGCCGTTAAATATTTTAAACATGACAATAAACAAGCACGAAATAAAATGAAGCCTGCGTTTACGCGTTAACTGCATAGTTTTCTATAGCTTTTACCAAATTCGTAAAGTTTTGAATGATTTATTGCAGAATATATCACCATTTTTAACCTTACCAATTTGTTTGTCGTCTAAAATTTTTTTTTATTTATTTTCTAAAAATTATGAATGCTTAGAAAGTATTCGACAACTCACATTGTTGTCTTAAAATTAAATTGATGAAATTTATGAAATTCATCTACGATTTTGTGGCATAGCAGTTAACATTTAAGGCGAAACACCCTTCGCCCCTTTGCTCAGAACCAAAATTCTTATCAACCATACAGGGCTTTTACTTGAGAAAGCTTTTTCTCTCGCTCTTTATTCTAAGAGAGGAAGTAAGGATATTGAATATTACTCATTTGAACTCAATCAAAGTTCATTTACCCATGCTCTATTACACATTTTAGCAACCTAACCTTTTCCTGCAGAAGCAATTTGTTTACCTCTTTGCTTGCATTTCCTCTTATGTCTGGACAAACTTTGCGCGATGAATTGAATTCTTAAAAGCTTTTCTTTTAAGCCAGTGCAATTCTAACATTTTCTCAAGAAATCAAATAAAAAATAAAAAATTTCAATTAAGCGTTTATTTCATATTTAAAAAATTGGAAAAAAAACTAAATGCGGTTTCCCTTTACTATCGAAATGTAAGGGGACTAAGAACAAGGACATGCCAATTATTTCAGGCTTCTCTTGCCTGTTGTTACGACGAACTCGCCAGTCAAATATGCCTTCTTCGCGATGAGTTTAAATTTCTCCATCGTATTTTCCCTTCGAAGTGCTTCACTCACACATATTACACGTACACGTTATAGCCATTCCTTAGTTATTAGATCTTTGGGATAGATGCTCTGACTCCATGATGGCGGTGTGTTGGTTGCTTGCAAATCGCATTTAGATTGCAGTTGTTTGATATACCCACTTTTTCTGTCACACTCGCAATCGAACTCTTAGCTCTTAAGATCTCTCTGGTAAAGATGAACATTTTTCTGCTCAGTTGTTATATCTTTCCAAACTTGACAAACTGTGTTGATCCAGACGGTCGAAGTCTTTTCGATATTTTAATTGTTAGCTTAGATTTTATTAATAACAAGACTTCCATTTTATTGACGACATCTCCTCCTCTGACTTACACCAAATGAGTGATGTAAAGAATTCTATGGGAAGGCAGTCAGATCTTATCTTTTCTTCTGATTCCAATAACACTATAGTCGAATCGGTTTCTCATAACGTATCCCCTATCGACAGTTTACATCCGCCCATTTTCATTTCTTTCTGCTATGATGGTTCTAATTCTGGTGATCCCAACTTGGATCAGCTCATTTTTGATTTTAAAATGCAGATAGGATCCTCTTAATCGATTTCCTATCTCTATTTTATAATAAAGATATCGACGAATGCATATCCATGTTTTATAGTAGGATTTACGATCTGTTTATCTCATATGTACCAATCCAGCGAGATCATCCTACTGCTCTCCCCCGTGGTATACTAGAGAACTTCGGGGCCTTAAGAATAAAAAAAAATCGACTATGGAAAACCTACCTTCGCTGTAGAGACACGTTAGCTTACTGTGATTTCGTCGATTGTTATAACAGCATTTTGGAGTTGTCTTCATCGTTATACAGGGAATACCTTGATAGTGTTCGCAATAACTTGCATAGTGACACTCGTACCTTTTTTAAATTTGTAAATATGAAAAAGAAAGGTGTCGATACTGTCGATAACTTTGCGTTCTTCGAGAGCGCCTTTTCTTCTAGCAATTTTGCGCCTTCCCTGGAAGGGTTTGATCATATCCAGGAGCGTCCTGCTGCCTCTATTCCTTTGCCCAATATATCTCGTGATATTATCATGGATAGTATGGAACTTAAACTTGACTTTTCCTTTGGTCCTGATGGTGTTCCACCTGCGTTCGTGAGGTCCTGCTCTGACGCATTACTCACTCCACTGGAACTCATCTTCAGCAAGTCCTTCAGGCCGGTAGATTTCCCACGCTATGGAAAAGTTCCTTTATAATTCCTGTTTATAAAAAGGGTCATACAAATTTGATTAAAAATTATAGGCCAATCGCGAAGCTTTCCTGCATACCCAAGTTATTCAAGTCTGTTATATATTCACAGTTGTGTGGCCGTGTAAGGGGCTAATCTCGTCTAATCAACATGGCTTCCTGCCTGATAGATCGACGACAACCAACCTGCTTGAATTTACCTCCCACATAATCTATTCCTTTCAACAGAGTCTCCAGACCGACTTCAGCAAGGCATGTGATTATGCTCAAACTTAGAAAGTTTGATGTCCCGCCTTTGATGCTTGACTGGATCTTCTCGTACTTAAAAGATAGGACATATCGAGTATCTTTTCGTAACACTTTAACTAGAGTCGTTAGGGTTTCTTCTGGTGTACCTCAGGGAAGCCATCTTGGTTCGCTGCTGTTTATTCTTGCCATTGACGACATTGTCCTCCTGATTAAACACTCCAAAGTCTTAATCTATGCAGACGATATGAAAAATAAAAAATGATGAAAACAGGATGAAAACTGAACGGACGGAACCAATGCAGTCAATAGGGTGAGAACGAAAAAGTATCACTCCGTCGATAACGTAGAATTCTGTTACAAGTACTAGGTGCCTTCAAATTCTGAGGCGCTGAAAAAATTCGAGGGCCCAGAATATTTTCATCGTACTTGCTTTCTTCGAAAATAAGTTTTAAAAAAAATAAAGTATAGTACCTCTCAAAATGTACAGGCCCCTTTCAAAGAACTATGGGCCAGGAATCTCCCGACCGACAGTTTTTAGAAATAGAAATGGGTGTTCGACAAAAGGTTTCGTCGCACTGTCGTATCGCATTCAATGTGTGACAACCAGTGCAAATCAATGCTTTATAAATTTTTCGTGTTGTCATCTCCACCAAACTGAAAATCGGTTGTCAAAAATTTTCAGTGATGCGATTCCCATCTTGCTAGTTTTGATAATTGGTCTTAAACTGCGATTAAAAATTCGGCTTAGTAGCAACGATTTGAGTGCTTAGCAGTTTCGAATCAGAAAAAAAGGCCACCTAAGATTTTTAAAGGGGGGAAATGCGGACTACTCTAACATAAATACTTACAAATTTCTTCTTATTAATCAAAATTGCTGCTAAAGCCAAATGATCACTTTTATTTTTGAATAAAAAGAACAAATTGGTGACTATGACTTTAAGTTAAAATAAAAAGTAATCACTTGCACAATAAAAATAAATAATTCGGTGAAATGTGCTATTATTATTTTAATAACGTGCAAACCGTTTGTAAGAAATGATATACTTTCTGTACTACAACCCTACTACAATACTACAACTTACTCGCATTTACCTAATCGTGCCATAAATTCTGTCACAACTTTAAAGTAGCATGAAATCTAAACAATAAAAGATAATATGTTTATTCCAACGAAATTTATTTTAATAAGATATTGTTTATTACATAATAATAACTTTACTCGAAATGACCTCCTTTTGCTTTTATACAAGCTTTTAAACGTTGTGGCCACTGGCCTATAGCGGCACGCACGGTATCCAACGACATTTGATTTGCTGCTTTCACCAACGATTTTTTCAGACTGTGCAAATTGCGGTGGGGAGTTCTAGAGGCCTTGTTCTCTAACTCTGTCCATAATGCATAATCCAGGGCCCGTATTTGGTTTCTCGACTCGATTGATTGAGTCGACAAAATTCTTCTGTCGATTTGTGTACTATTTGGTATTTGGCAACTCGATCGAATCGACAAAAAAGAGTTACCATTTGAAGAACCAACTTGTTATCTAAATTATGAATTGTAACCAACGTATCCATCTATTTGAACTGTAAAATTTGTTCTGCAATTAGTGTTAGTCTGAAAATATTAAAATATTCCTCAGTTAGTTCGGTTAATTTTAAATAAATTTTGTAAATGGGCTCAATCGGGATACATTTTCTTCGGGACGAAATGAATGAAAGAGTTCATTTCAAATCACTACGAGATTCATCCAACCCCTATCATTACGAGACTCTAGGTATAAAAAACTTTTTATAATAATCAAAATACCTTGTTAAAACTACTTTTTCATGTAGATTTGTTAAACAATTTCGCTTAAGTAAAAAGGCTTTTTGCTATCTGCTAGACCACTATAAGTGTGAGCCCAAGTCAGAAAAGAGGTGCATCAATACCGCCTATTTTTTGCAACTGGATCATTTCAGGAGACTATTAGAGAATCCAACTTAATTGGAATTTCGCAACCGGCAATTAATATTTACTTACATTTTACATCCGCTTCTTGCCTGACATTAGCTGTCGACAACATCAATCTCATCGCGAGTTTTGTCGATCACCGTCGACTGCAACCTTGTCGATATCGAGTTACCAAATACCAATTTTTCGATATCGACAAAGATCGACATCGAGTCGAGAAACCAAATACGGGCCCAGCGGATTTAAATCTGGACTCCCGGATGGCCAATCTTCTTGTGCAATAAAAGCAGGAATGTTGTTGCGAAGCCACTCCTGTATGCTTCTTGCTTTGTGAGCAGAAGCAGAGAGTTTACTGGAAGACCCAATGTTGTCCACCGAAGAGAGTTTGCGATAAAGGTTTCACAACACCTTCTAGCATGTTAGTTTGATAAACCGCCGCACCGGTTTTGACTCCTTTTTCGCAAAAAATGGAATGTTGTGACACCTTAATGGGATATTCTCATGGCCATTGATTGCGTGCCAAAGCAAGAGACGCTTACACCTTTCCAATCTTATTTCCTTTAACCGAGGAGTCAACATGTGGACCGTTGAACGACGATAAGCCTTCATATGAAGGTCATCTCTGGACGGCCGGTCCTTGCTCTATCATCTATGCCTGAGGCTTCATTAAATCGTTCTATGGCACGATAAATGAATCTTTTTGTTATTTTTAGCGGTTTCAAAAAATTCAAAATTTCAGAAGCACTTTTTCCACACTTATGGAGTGCTATTACAGCGATACGATTTTCTTTTACGCCCCACTCCATGATTACTATTCAAAGACTGTCACCAAACTGATCGGAATATTACGCCGCACAGTTCATTTGTTATAAAGTTCAACATAACGGTACAATTCCAGGCTAATTTCTGAGAAAGCGCGCATTAGAAATTATGTGACAGAATTTATGGCAAGACTAGGTACTTTGCAGTAGCGGGTAAGTTAATTTTCTTCTTCAATTTACGGTCATAATTTATCGGCTCTTAAACCCTAAATTGAAACCTCTTATTTTACCTTTTTTTATTCTAATAGGTTTCAGAATAATATCAAATAAAAATATATTTATTATGTTTATTATTTAATATTTATTTTAAATTTAACTATATTACAGGCAGTATTTTCCGATTATCCTAAAGGAAATCATGGAGAATATTTAACAATAGTAACATTATCGACGGATCCTCCGCAGATCTGTCACGGTGCTGGATGTGATACGGAACAATCGCAAGATAAGGCATCAATGACTGCTTTACAAATGTTAAGTGAATTAGGTCTTGACAATGTGAAACCAAAAAAACTACAAGAAGAAAAGAAAATTGACTCTGCAACGATTGAAGTTTCCAAAGAATAAAACTTTGACTTTTCTCATAAATGTTTTTATAAGTGTTAGAGTAATTTTATTTAAATGGATTCTCAAAAATTATATATAGATTGTACTTAAATAATAAGCAAAAAGTGAGAAACATTTAAAATGTTATTATGAGAAAGTATTGTGTCCAAACGTAATTCAAAACTACTTTTATTTTTATTTATTGAGATTTCTCTTGTATTATTTTATGTTAAATTAGTGTTCAATGCAAAAATGCTTGTTTAAATATAGTAGATTTGAATTACAAACAGTAACTGCCGTTAACATGAGGTCATATTGATAAAATAATTTTTTGAAAAGGTCCAGGAAATGTGGAACTCGACAAAATGTAAACAAAAAATTGATTACCATTTACCTAAAAAAAAACGTTTCCAAAATTAAACTATTGTGTAGTAATTGTGTTAAATTTTCTTTTTCAAAATTATTAAATTAAATTATTTTTAATTTCTAAATTTCTGTCTAAATATTAGACTAAATTATTGTTTGACCAAGGACTCAATGAGTAAAATACTTGATGTAATAATGTAGCGTTGTGTGTTAGGCACATGGTAATTGATAAAATTTAGTATCTAAATACATTTAATTGTACGGTCAATTTTTATAAATCTTATTCTAACTAATGAGTTAAGGCGTACACAAAGTGAAAATAAATATGTGATACAGTAAAGAAATATAGAAAATTGTAGGCAGTGTGTTACGTTAAGCAAAAAGAACAAAAGTCCACCAACAAATTACATAAGTATAACTGCATATTAATTAAATAGAACTAACTAATCGCAGTGAGTATAATTTTGGATTTATTTAAGAAAAACGTCTTATTCTGATTCTTTCTGTTTAATGTTTTCAATATTTAAACAAATAGAATTAAATTCATAAATTAGAAGATGTTAACTTACATTTTGAGAAAATATAGTAAGTGCGTTTACATAATTGTTGCACACATATTTGTGATAACATTTCAGAAAAATTTTAGGGGGCGCTCTACTATTAAAATGCCAAAATCGCATGTTAATTTTAAAATGATATATAACAAAAACTACAGAAGAAATCAATTTAATTTTAGGTATGCTTTTTTATTGACCTGAAAAATTGATTAGATACATAAAATGTAAAAAAATACATAATGTGGCTACCATAGCCAGGTGATATAGCATGTGTCGATGACATTTTTTTGTGGTTAGCAGTACAGGGGTCATGGTTGATGATCTGAAACATTAATATAAAAAATTTCTTTAGTTTAGATTATGACTTAAAGAAATAGCCAAACTTAAGAGCAAAATATTGTTTTTTCACAGTTTGCACATCTTTGAAATTCGATTCTCGATTTTTGGGTGTTTTCGAAACGCAATAATTGTTACTAAATAGTGAAAAATTAATATTGATGTTTGAATTTACACTATTTTCATGGTAAAATTATTGCTTAATATCTGTGCAAAATTTGAAGACTACCGGTTAAGTAGTTTTTTGTTGGTGCTGCAAACCGCACCAAAAAACATGTTTTGAAAAAAACGCCGTTAAAGTTTGCACATTCTGCGATATTTTCTGTGCCGCAAATCTAAATGTATACTGAAGAAACAAATAGTGTAATACGTTTGCGATCGCTACGTTTCCCTTTTTTATTATGAGAAAGCATGACAACGAATTTTCTGTGATGTACGCAGCCAAAGATCTAAATGTGTACTAAAGAAATAACTTTACAAGCTAGTTGAAAACAGAGGGAGACCGCGCGCGCTTGAAATGTGTATAGTATAAAAATAAAAGAAGACACATCTGTTGAAATCTTTAAAACAAAAATTAATTTTTTTTTAACAGTAGCGTGCCTCCCCTTAAGCAAAAAAGAGTTTTACGTACTTTTTAGAAGTGGCTTTCAATATAAACATATGAATTAAAAATGTGCATGCAATTTGTGTGTTTCAAAAATGAAAATGAATATCTTGAAAGACTTATCCTAGACGTTGAGCCATTTGCAATAACTTAACTTGTCCCGATAATAAAATTTTGAAATTCTAAAGGTCTTTTATGCAAAACGAGAAGCATAACATCGAATCAGAGTTGCCAAGTCGGGCGATTTCTTGCCGATTGATCTACTTGAGCCGTCAGTTCCTCTCTGTGACTAGGCACTTTTTGGGCGATTTTTTAATTCTTGCTGGGCGCTTTTGGGCTATAGGCTGAATCAGAATGCACGGCAGCCTACAGCAAGAGTTCATATTGGCTAATCGAAATCAAATAACCCGACGTGACAGTAGACAAGTTTTTGCTGTCGAGTCATCTCAAATTCAAATTTTGCGCGAAATTTTTTTTATTGAACTCCGAACGAGTCCAAACTGACGTTTATCGCAATGGAATTTTTTCGCTCAAACATAAAAGTATGCTCATTATTTTTCTGTCGTCCCTGCGGTTACTTTTGCTATTCTTTGTATATATATTAATTCCTAAGAGATTGAAATGTGCGTAAGAAATAGTTGGAAGCGACTGGGTGAATTATTAAAGGTTCTGACTATTTGGACTTACGTGCATTTACGTGTATTTATGTACGTCAAAATTTTATTAGACTTTCTGTGAGGAAGAGGTGTATTAATCAGACTTTTAATTGCTTTATTAAATTGGGGGTTACCGCCCCCTCCCCCCGCTAAGGAATATATTTGTAAGATAGTACATAAAGTACGTAAAAGCGGAACTTTCCCGAATTCAAAAGTACACGTAAATACACGTAAGTGCAAATATTCACTTCCATTATTAAATACCTAGGGTATTTTTGGTTTTTCACGACGCCTCTAACACAATTTGAAATTTGTGTTACTTGTATCTGTTGCTGTGATTACTGTAATAAATATTACATTAAAGTTGTACAAACAACAATTTGAAAGACTTGATTGATTATAAAATCAAAAGGCGATTTCAAATAATAGGTATGTTCCCGTACCTGAAGAGATTATAGGTGCTTTGCAGAAAACTGCAGAAAAGTGTTCCCGTATTCACTTCTCCAAGAAGATTTTGTATACGTCAAAACTTCCCCTGCTGCAGAAAATTTAAGAATTCTGCAGCAACTTTGACCAGCTACAATATGCTTAAAAGATCTTCTTTCTGTCAAAATGACAACTGCCCAAACGTCAATTGAGTGAATTTGAAATTTATGAATCCTTTTATAATTTTTTATATCCTAAAAGTTAAGCGTCGGATTAAGGAAGTGAAGTAGCCTATAAGGAAGAACTGTGATTGTTTAGTTTCCATATATAGGAAATTATTTTTTTCTCGAAAACAAATTTTCTTCTGCTTTTTCAGAAAATTGCAGCTGGTTGTTCCCGTACTGAAGTAATTTCACCCCCACCGCATAAATAAGTTAACTGCAGCCAGCTGCAGCTGCAGATGTACGGGAACAGACCTAATGGCGCGGCGACTTTGGGCGAATGCAGCGCCACGGCTCGACGAGTTTTGCTCCATACCGTCTAATAAGTTCCAAAGTGGCGTTTTTCATTTATATTATATATATATTATATATATATATTATTTAAGCTGCCAAAGAGTTGCTTTAGTTTTTTCCATGCCATTTTTATTACTTATCTAAGAATTTAATAGTTTATCACTGCAGTATTTTGAATTTCCTGTAATTCTTTATTTGCGTCGCATAGGAGGATGTAAGAAGATTACTTGAAATGAATTTTATTCCAAACAAAAGCATAGAGTTGTAATGTTTTTCTTAAAAACTACCTTTTTGTGTTAAGTTGCTTTAGTTTTTTTCAACACTGTAGGTAAGAATAAAGACGCAATTGAAAATTGTCAATAATTCAGTAAGACAAATTCAATTGGAATTGGAAACCGCGAACAACGTTTGCCCTGCGACACACTGAAACTTTAACGTCATTTAGCGATAGTTTATGAACTGAATTATGCCGACTATATTAATAATAAAGTATGCAGCAAATTTTATTGAACTGTGCTCTCAACTCATTTAAAAAGCTTTCGTAATTCTGCTTACCAGCGATGTCGAAAATAAACAGAAGAAGGGATCGTATACTCATAAAATTCTCCCTTTTCTGACGGTAATTTAAATCCATACATGAAGGCTCCATAATAAGTTGGTTTAATATTGCTTCATTTTCATTTCAAAGTTCTTTGGAAGCAAAGAACAGTCGTAACCTCTCTGATAAATCAAAAAATTTAATTGTTTAGGCATATACAACAAAACATTTTTTTAAAGGCGTAATGGAAATTTTAATTGTCATCAACTCTCATAAAAACTAAGTAATTCTACTTAAATAGAAATGCGCAGCTAGATGTATAGCTTATCACAAGTATTGTTACCAGTAGCCTTACATTCATGTTTTCCAGTTTGATAGTGTCAGCCTGGAAAACGTAACGTAATGAAAAATAATTGATTACAGATAATGATAGTCTTTTGCTTTTGTCTACAAACTTTGTCTGGTACTTACATTTTGTTTTAATTTGTAATTAATAATGACAATAAGGTAAAAAATTGTGTGATATTTATAAAAAAAAATTATATATTTATCTTCAGTTCTTACATAAGCATTACTTAGTTTTTACATCACTGTGGTGAATAATGCAGACGAAACAGATTATATAATTCTGTAATTCAATAACATTTTCCCATTATTTCAAAATATATAATACTTTTCAAGTAAAAACAAATTTTTGCTGTATTTAACACACGAAAACAAACAAAAAATGCATGGAATTATCTATAAACAATTTATTTTCACTTAAACGCTTTTTTGCTGTATTTATAAATACTTAAAAAAAACTTTAAAAAAATATTGTATGTCGTGTTTAATCTCTATTAAATATTATAAAAATTGACCTTTATTACTTAAAGAACAAAATATAAATGTATTTAAATCTACTCTTCGTAAAACAGGTCGGCTTTCGGGAGGACTCATACTATATCCTTGGAAGTGCGACAGCAGGCCAGCTAAAAGTATTTTGTTTTTTCAAAACAACTCGTCAAATGCTTTTGATTGTTATTTGTTTTTGTTTTTATTTCTTAGGTAGATAAATATCATTCAGTATTTTGTAGATTGCATTTCCTCATGAAGATATCCTTGCAAGGTAGTAGTGGTATTGTACAGTGTACATTGGCTTAAAATAATAAAACTCTTTCAAGGATTTTTAAGTCCTTAAGTCAGATTCAAGAAGGATATAAATAAAATAAATCATATCAATTTTATGAATCTCATAGCACTAAAATTTTTCCTTTATCCATATATGTACATATATCTGACCTTGTAGGATGTCGGCATTTGAAAGCTATTCAGCATATTAAGAGCTTGTTGCAGTTTCGAGTTGTTTTGATCTATTCTCGTTTTATTTATGATTACAATGGAGTTTTTTTTTCGATGTAATCATAAATTTTTGAAACGAAATATATTGGGTGATCCTAAAAATATTTGTTGATTTCATTTTTAATAAATATTGTTCTTTTTTTGGGAATTTATGGAGTACAGTGACTGTTTTCTGTAAATATTTAGGCAAACATATATTATAATGTGCATATGTTGCACATAACATATAAGAGTACGTATTTATAACTTTTATTTTTCGATTACTTTTCGAAATATGTATTGATTCCTACAAGCACTTCCTAAAATATTAAGTGTTGCTCATTGTATTCTATTAATGTGAAAAATTATAAATGAAATCAATAAACATGACGTATAAAAAGTGTTCTTTTAATTTCTTTTTTGTTTAGAGTAACTACAGAGAAGCCAAATGTGTTACTCCCAAAATTTTAATTCAGTTGTGTAGGATAAACAAACTACAAGGCGTGCTTTCTAGAAGGCATTTAACATTGCAGGTGGCTTTAGTCTCATACTTTGCATTTGTGGATGGCGTTCATCAGTCCTTGCGTCAATGAGCGTTCTGTTGTGGCAAATTGAGCTCATACACTGGCGAGCAACTGGTTAGGTACAATTTAAAAATATCTTTTTAATATCGAAGACGAAATAATTTTTGAATAGTTTTATGGCTTGTGGGAATCCAATTCATTAAGAGCAATTTGTTATTGTTCATTCGAGAGTTTGTCTGTGTAATTTTTTGTAAGCGGAGCAACTGGTTAGCTACATTGCAAAAAAAAAAGTCATAAAAGAGCCCCCCCCCAGTGTTATTCGAGCCGAGGTATAAAAGTCGCCATAACCCACCAATACCAAAATCCAAAATTTTACAACAACAAATTCGTTAAGATTCGACCGCAGAAAATTTGGTCAAAAAGAAACTTAATCGAGGCGAATCTGATCAACAAATGTAAAGATAAGCGTGATGTGCTGACTATATCTAACATGCATAAAGATGAAATGGTTCAAGTGAAGAACAAACATGGAAAAATATCTATTATACCAGATATAGTCAAAGATTATACTTTGGGAATGGCAGGTGTTGATCGCTCTAACCAACGTATCTCCTACTACTCATTCCTTAGAAAAACCATCCGTTGGTACAAAAAAATTGCACTACACTACTTCGAACTCTTCCTGCAGAATGCATACATGTTCTATAACCAAAGAAATCAAGGGAATAAAAAGATGACGCTGCTTCAATTTAAGAAATCAGTTATTATGCATTTACTTGATGGCGACAGCAGTAATGCAGGAGAACGCAACAACTATTATACAAATATAACTGATTTTCATTACTTAGAATTACTTCCTTCCACAGAAAAAAAGGATGCCATACACAGCAACAACAATAAAAATATTTTTAAATTTTAGTAATACATTCATATATAATAGTATACAGGGTGATTCGTAAAGAAGTGTTCCAACATGTTCCAATCGATTCCTTACATAATTATTACAGTGAGGGAAATGGCTATATATCCACCTAAGAAAAGCTCACTTTACTTCGATAAAGTACCATTAGTTTTTCTGCAATTTATTCAGTTTTGTTTAAGAGTGCGCGTTTTATTGATGAAAGTAGTTATATATCCAGTCTTTTCAAATTGCGAAAAAAAGTATCTTTCCATTTAATATTGGTATTTGTTAGACTATATTTAAACGGTAACTGTTTAAGAACCTTTATGTGTGTTTAATAATATGAAAGATAATATTTCTTAGAAATGCCGCGAGGAGTAAGTAAAAATCAAAGCTTTCAAGGAATTAGGCCTCACTAATCGGGATATTGGAAGACGACTGAAAAGACATCATGTAACAATTGCTAAGTTCGTGGGTTCGGAAGGAAATTATAACATCCATAGGCATCCAGGAGCGACTCCCAAAGTGACATCACGGAGCAAAAGTAGTATTATCAAGTGCGCTAAACAGAAAAAACTAAACTCTACGCAAATTGTTAAAGAGTTGCATTTGGCAATTACCCCACGACGTGTGCGTCAAATTTTGGCGAGCAGCGGGGAAGTAAAATGGATCAAGAGAGTGAAAGAACCTTTTTTTTATATATGATGTTGCCAAAGCTCAGGGGATGCCCTATGATGCTAAAGCACAGCCTTGGCAGGAAAATTAAGGTTGGGGGAAATGGGTTAGGAGGTTGAGTGAAGGAGGTGTCGATGTACGCCCCGTTTGAAAGTTTCAGGCTCATAAGACGAGGGAAAAACAGAAAATGGTAAACTGTTCCACATTCGTGTTGTTCTGCTAAGAAAAGATTCCCGAAATTTGACGGTACGTCCAAATTTGACCCGGAGAGTATAGGGGGGAGCGACTTGTAGATATTGTATCGCGCGTTGTAATGAGTCTACAAGGAATCAGGCTAGCAATTTCGTTAGAACAGTGGCCATGGAAATAGCGATAAAAAAGTGAGAGACAACCGACATTCCGTCGATGCTCCAGAGAGTCAAGGCCCTCAGAGATTGAGGAATCACCAATAAGTTTAACAGCCTTACGCTGGACTTTGTCTAACGCGGACAATGCGGTGTGTCCTGCCCCTGCCCAAATATGGGAATTATATTCAAGTCTAGGCCTAACGTGGGACTTGTAGATCAACGCTAAGTCGGGTGGGGTGAAATATTTCTTACATCTCTGTAGAAAACCCAAACATTTCATCGAATTTTTAGCGATTGCAAATATATGATCAGTCCAGCTAAGATTGCTGGATATCTCAATACCGAAGATCTTTAGGGAGGGTGAATTGGGTATATTCACTCCGTCGACTGAAATGGGTTGGGGTGAACTGGGCGTTTTTTAAGGGACATTAAACAGCATTCTTTTTAATGGCTGCGAAACAGTCATTATTGAACCAATTGGTGTTAGTTGGTTTGATGTTCTTGAAGCTATGAGGAATAAAGCGATGCATTCCAAACCATAGGATGTTCAAGATATAATCGGTGCTTCTGTTAACGTCCTTCATAGAAAAGCAATCAGACCAATCCAGCTCTGAGATATTTATTAAGTCCCGCCCAATCAGCATTTTTATAATGCCACACTAATCTTTTGGTGGAATTTAGGTTAGTGGTTGTCAGAGAGGAGATGGAGAATTGGGCGGAGATTAGACAATGGTCCGAATTACCCAAGGGAGACGTCACCGAAACCTAGTATTTTTCTGGATGCGATGCTAGAAATAGATCTAAAAGATGCGCGTTGTGCCCCAAAGTATCAGGAACACGAGTCGGACACTCAACCAGTTGCTGTAAATTAAAAGACTCACTAAATAACTCGACGTGTCTTCCAGACGGGCTTATGGTAGAAGAATGCCTGAGCCACTGTGTGTTGTGGACGTTGAAATCTCCAGCAAGAACGATTTCAGAAGAGGGGGATAATTCCAAAATCTTATCGATATCGGAGGACAACTTATCAAAGGAACACACAGTGTCAGTGTCAGACATATTCGGGTTGCGGTATAAAAAACAAAAATGAATGATGTGCCGATAGAGTTTAAATCTAATCCAGACATAATTAAATTCTGGATTAGTAGAAGAAAATTGAGGGAGAAGGGAGAATCTTTTCTAACATAAACCGCGATTCCCCTCTGAGGAGAGAAGAGTGGCACTAAGTGATAACCAGGAATGTGATACTGATTAATATCAGAATCGGAAACAACCTTGGTTTCGCTTAGTGCAAAAACTGCCGGATTACCCGCGATCAAGTGGCAGTAAATCGAAAAATTTTTACTTTTCAAGCCACGAATGTTGCAAAAATTAAATAAAAATTTTTGCATAGTTCCGGTCTTAATTTGCCCAAAACAAAACGAAAACGTACACAAACACAAGGACTGACGCACGGGATCCACAGATGCAAAGAAAAGCCGCCTCTGAGAGAACAATGCCAGCAGCAGTGTTATGCCTGCTGTGCTGAACTTTGATCTCAACGAAGGCAGCCAAATGCTCAGCAGTGGAGACCCGTTAAACGCATTCAATGAAGCACGATTATAGTACATTGAATGTTGGATGGAAGAAAATAGAAATAAATAGGAACAGACTGTGCTTTCAAATAGAGCATAAAAGCCCTTCCCTTCGGCAAGATGGCACTAGCACTTTGAAATTTTTTAATTTAATTCGCTTTCGCAACCGCTTTAAAAATTTTTTGGGGTGCAAGACACGGCGGCACGTCCGTCCCCTTCAGTAGTTCAGCTCAAACCTTATCTAATAAAGATTTTGAGAAAAAAAAAATTTAATTTTGCTTAGTTTTTACGATTTTCAAGAAAAACCTCCCTTAAGCTATAGCTAAGATAAGAAATATTTCTATGAACATTTTACACGCCATTTCACGCCAAATTACATTTACCCATCAATAAGATAAATTATCCCGTATTGGGGTAATAACACGCCAATTGGCAACGCTGGTGCTAATTAATAATTACTAATCGTGATAATCGAGATATCTCGAGAAAAGAGAGAATAATTCGGTTCGGATTATTTATAATCGCGCACAACTTGTATTAACACTTAGTGCGAGCTCGTACAAGAAAGTTGTACGTTTATAATTATATAGTAAATGAAATAGGTCTCCTATACGTACAACCCGAGCCCAATCTGAAGTGGAATCTGACCGGCCTCCTTTGAATGGTGTGAGCTTCAGCATACCGGAACTTAATTAAGCACATCTGCATCAACTTCGACCTTCACTTTCCACTTTGATTCCAATCGAATGAGGTTGATTTCCATAAATAACTTGAAATGTCGACGACACGTCACAAGGAGGGCAATAATTTAAAGGGAAACTTCCAATTTTAATTTCTTGTACCTATTCACCTCCTACAACTCCGATATTATTTTAAAATTAATTGAAAGTAATTTGTTATTATTATTTCAATTAATTATTGTTGTATGAATATGTGCTCGGCTTATCAATCTAGATGGCGTTTAGTCATCGAGTCATGGCGTTAAACTTGACTGCTGTTTTTAGGCGGCTCTCACAATATTTTGAAGAAAAATAAGCTCCCGTGTCGTTTTAGGTTCAGTTCTCTCGCGTGGCCGGGAAAGTAATAAGTGAAGTATCTCGAAAAGTAAAAGCTAACAGGTTTTATCGACGTAATTCGTTCCAATTTCCAGTAACGTCTTCGAAAATATACTCACTTTTATTATTCACCGAACTTAGCAGTCACGCAATTGCTAGGAGTAGGCTTGAGGTGTTGCAGAAGTTCGTTAGGCAAGGCAGTGTTGGGTAGTAATCAGTGGGGGTAGATATGAAAAATTAAACTTGTCACGTGAATTTATTTAGCGTGGCCGCGATAAAATACATTTATTAAAACCGGAATTATTGCGTAATATCGCTAAGGCTGGCATAAATAAAAAGTGTAAACACTTGGCGATTTGTTCGAGATTGCAACGCTGAAAATACGTGAAATGTTTCCATTATTGTTTTTTAAATCTTCACGTGTGCCATAGATAGTTCATCCATTTAACTTGTAGGCAGTGAAAGTGATTGTTAACGCAGGTTGTAAACAGAAAATCTGAGTGGATACGCTTATCGTTAGTGCAATTGTACTTGTATGACAACCAATAAAAATTGTTTGTTTTGATATGATTTATAGACGTAAATAAGTAAGCAATGTGGAGCTTGGAAATCCAATTTGATTTTATCAATGTGTAGGAAGTGATTTACAAAGATGTTCAACTTTCCAGAAATGGATTCATATTTGCCAATTACTGCCGTAGTTCTTCTAATAATATGCCTCCTATTCAAGTGGCAATATAGTTATTGGTCCAGAAAGAGTGTAGAAGTGCTACCGCCTCTTCCGATTTTTGGAAATATATTTGAAAGCTTTTTCATGCAAAGACATATTACCGATGTTATTGAGGAAATTTACTGGTATGATTTTAGTATTTTTACAAAAAAATTTAACTAATTTTGAAATAACATTTTAGCAAATTTCCTCGATTTCAATATATTGGATTCTATGAATTTCATCGGCCTGGTTTAATATTAAAAGACGTTCAACTTATCAGACGAGTCCTATGCGGCGATTTGTGTGTGAACTATCAAAACAATGAAAAAACTAATGACAACGTTTATCTTCTATTTAAGGAGAGGTTTTTTCTTGCAAAATTTAATGACTCTGAAATGCTTCAATGCACCATAAAAAGTTATTTTGATGAAGAAAGGGTAGGTTTATTTTAGCATTCTAATATAATATTCAAAATTATGTAAAAAATGTTCTTTTGGATTTGGTTTAGGGCAAGAAGTCTTTAATCATGATCTCTTACGTTTTAATGTTCGGTAAGGGGTACTAGACTTCTGGTGTGCGGTCTACTATTACCAAAGAGTACTTTATTTCTCTTTCTAGTTTTTTAGATATCTTCAAAAAATCGATTATTTGGCATTTTTTCAATATCTCAATTTTTATCGAAGCTGCAGGGGGACTTCCCTGAAGTCACGGGCTTGATGACCCCGAGGACCCCAGTTAAATCCACGAAGCGTCTGTTCCCATATTGGGCGACTTCCTGGTCGGAGTCTGTTCCCCATGTTAGGGGAATTTCCCATGTGCGCATGAAAATGAACAACTGAAGTAAATACGTTCATCATGCGCACATGGATCCCCGAAGTCTGGGCGTTAAGCCCGACGTAGGGGAAAACTATCGCCGGCCAAAAGCCGCCCATTTTGCCGCATATTTTGACACTCGCAAATAAATCAAAACGTATAGGGTACTTCACGTTGATCTAGAATCATGAAATTTTGCAAGAAACAAGGTCTCACAGCACAAGTATAGGAAAAAGTCCGAAGGTCATTAATTTGTAGTTATATCCGTCTATCTGTCTGTCTGCCAAGATTCTTCAATTTTCAGTGTTGCTATTGTAAGGTTTTAGATTTTGCTGTTGTTGGGTTATGGCGACTTTTATGCCTCGGCTGGAATAAGAGTACCCCCCCCCCCCCCCCCCAGTATTAATAAAAGTTCTTTAATTTCCTCACGTAGTTTAAGAAGTTGACCGACGAATATATATTTTAGGTAATAACGTTTTAGCTTTCATGTAATTCCTACAAAATATTTAAAAAAAATTTTGCTTTAGGGTGAGGGAAATAGGTTAAAGGATGAAGGAAGCAGACGCGGATCTAGATTTCGTTCTTCGTTTTGTAATTTCTGTGTGTAAGGCGCTAATATAGATGTTTGTTGGGCCAGAGAATCACCACCAAAACCCCTAGTATAATTTTTAAACTATTGCAAAAAATACTTACAAAATTCCTGAAAACAGTCTTTAATGTGCTATGCGAGACGCAGTGCTTAGGGGCTGTTCAAGTATTACGTAACACAATGTAAATTACACAAAATTTCAGCCCACTTTAGCCCTAATGTATGTGCGTGCAATTTGTAAGTTCATGGCTTCTAGTTTAGGTGGTTTATGTACCTCGTAACGATTCTCAAGACCCCCCATCTCCCCCCCCCCCCCCCCCCCTAACTGCGTTCCGAACGGCCCCTTACTACCAGTAAGCACAGCAGGTAAGCACGCCCAGAGATGCAATATGGTGGTTTACTTTCAGTAACGGAGACGGAGTTGGATCAATTCGTTGAGCGGCGCGACCACACGATCACCATGCCATGGGTCCCGGGTTCGAGACCAGGTCTTCCGGTGAGCTTTTATTAAGAAATTAAAATAACACTCCATCTCTGAGCGTTGTCTAACTCGCAGCAACGCAAAAACAAGACTCAAGTTTTCTCACTTCCCTTACCCTAATTCCCTTCCGGCCAAAACCATGTTAACGAATCAAAGGGTTATCTCCTAGGCTTTGGCCACGTCATATAAAAAAAAACCCAATTATTGTACGTACTGTGATACATTTGTATGTGTACGAATGATTGTTTGTTTCCATGGTTTCCATTTTAAAATTTTTCACTCAACTGAGACTAGGTGCTTCAATGCAAGTGTGTGAGTGAAATCAACGCGAAAAATAGAATTTATAAGCGTTTATTTTCCCTCTCAGCGTCTCTTGTCCATAAACATATTCAACGCCTGCAGGAAGCACCACACGTGTCGCATGCACCAATTGTGATCTTATCTAGGTGAGGTATACGTTTTATAGTTTCATAGCAACTAGAAACCATTGTAGTTTCGGTCTTTCCATTTGTCGGTATATCACAGGCTTCCATCCTCTAATTTATAAACCTGTTAAGATGAAATTTGGTATTATTTTTTGTACCTCATTTTCATAAAGTGGACGGTGTGCTGAAAATGATGCTAAAGTACAACATTGTCAGGAAAGGAATTAAGGATAAGGGAAATGGGTTAATATGTTTTGAGTGAAGGAGGCGATGATGTACGCCTCCTTTAAAAGTTTCGGGCTCAAGAGACGGGAGAAAAACAAAAGATGATAAACTATACCATATGCGTGTTTTTCTGCTTAGGAAAGATGGCAAACGGACCATGAGTTTTCAGAGCTTTGTGTATTGCTACAATCTTGACATTATTGAAGGCCCCTTCAATGTCTAGGAATATAGCTAAGGTAAATTTTTTTTCAGTCGTCGATGGAGTAAGTGATAACGTGCCGGCGTACCAATTCGGAGGTGCCAGGTTCGAATCTCACCGGCGCGACGGCGACCCATGGTTGTTTTCTGCGTTTTTAGTGGTTCGGAATTGTAGGTCGACTTGCAATAGCTGTTTTGAATCGGGTGAAGTTCTTCTGCCGCCAATACCCTACTAGGGGTTACGGGAACTAGGGAGAGAATTTTTTTACCCCTACTTCGTGAAGCGTGGTTTCGACCGACTTACCTTTTGTATACGCGTGCTGGAAACCGCTTACTTCTGTTAACAGAGTAGGCTCTATCTAATAAAAAGGCTAATAGTTCTTAAGTCCCCAGCGGTTATATATAATATATATATATATATATATATATATATATATATATATATATATATATATATATATATATATATATATATATATATATATATATATATATATCATCGTGAGCCAAGGAATAATGAATTTTTAAGCCTTCTGAAGAATGACGAGTACGATTCCATCTATTCCTGGTGACGTGTATGGTTCAAAACTGATGGCTTATGTAATCCTGCCGTGAGTGACAATAGAACTGACACACTGCAGATTTGGAAGCGCCAGCCAATCCGGCAATTCAACATGTCCTTCTGGCTTTCCCGCTGCTGAGTTACCGAAGCCGCGCGTGTTTATAAGCAGCTCCAGCGTTTTTTCTACAGATTCTGTGTAGGAAACCATCACTACACCTCAAAAAATAGGAAACACCGCGATTACCGCTATGATTCCAAGGTTGGATCCTCGATCTACCTGTGAGTTTTTAATAAATTTAAAAATTCCATTCCGTCTCTGGGCTGTTGTCTATCTCGCAGCATTACTAAAACGTCAAGTTCGCTCATTCCCCTTAACTTAATTCACTTCCGGCCGAAACCATGGTAACGCATCATAGGGCTGTTTGGCTCTTTTTAAAGGTTGCCCAATCCTCAGTAGTTTTAGTACACTTAGCCTTCCGTCTCAGCTCCCCTAGGTCTCTGTTCAACCATGCTTCTTCTCTGATACTCTCCAACATTCCCACCACCTTTAGATCTCTTATTTCTAAGACCTTCTCCGTATTTTTGGTAATATATGTGGGCATATCGCACCTACTGAAATTATTGAGACTCATGTTAAGTATAAATACAAAAAGATACTCCTTGCATTGGTGTCCGAGATTCCCTGGACCAAATGGTGTGTGTTAGCATCACATTTTATTAGTAGGTCCTATCTCTTCTTTATAGCCGCGTCCACCAGTATATGGACCTCAGTGGGTGTGGTAGGATACAGTCATAATGCGCTATGTACGCCGAAGCTAGCCATGTTGCTGCCTTCACATTGGATGTCAGTTCCCGCAAATAAATTTCAAAAAATCGAAAGTGATCGTCTTCTTGAGGGTCTCGATAATTTTTTCGATTTCCAAACTGGAAGTCCCTCTATAGCTCTATAGTAATGATAATTTTTTCGATATCTCTGGTAAAACAGCCCATGCTGATGGGTTGGTTCATTATTTTTTGTCGTCGTTGTGCACAACTAATTAGCAACAAATTCACTGAATGATTTAGACATCGTCCCGATTCTGTAAATTCATTTTTCATGAAGGTGTTCTGCTAACTTCAGCTGAACTTAGCAGAACACCCCATTTTTTTTTTAATAAAAAGCAACAAATTATTTTTTTCTACAATTAATTAGCAACTATTTTGCAACAAATTATGATAGTGTTAGATTTTTGATTCGAGAAATGTGTTTTGCTAAGTTGAGGTACATCGATTTACGAGTATGGTGACAGTTTTAAGCAATATCAATCAATGGTATCCTCCTTTAAAAGCATAAGTAAGCTCTTCTTTGCAAGCTTACTGTGATGGAGATTTATCTGGATCACCTGCATCCGCAGTATTCACGTCCTCCCGGTCAGGAGTAACTAGTTCCTGTACCGGAGGATCAATTTCCATGACAGTTGCACTTGTACTTTCTTTCTTCGACTAGCTTCTGCCTGTGCTCTTGGTGACCCAGGCATTCCGCTGACTTCTACTACCTCCATCGGCTCATTTTTTTGGTGCCCCGATAGACATTCATATTTACCGAGCTATAAACACAGTACACGCTGTACTTGGCTTGCTCTAAAGAGCGCAATTGTAAGACGATGTTGTTCCCCGTTGCCTTAGGTGTATCCATCCATACGACTTCCGAGTTCATGCAGGAAATTGTGGGGTTAAGTGAAGCCAGAACGCCAGAAGTTCCTTGGCAGGAGGAATAGGCTCCGGTAACCAGATTCTAGCCCTCGAATTTTCTGATATATCCAAACTAGCGATTACTTGGAGCTTCGCTTTTTCCTATATATATATACTTTATATATATGTAGTCCTGCCAACTTTGACACACTGTGTCACTCCCCTCAGCCAGCCAGATATGTCATGTTGTGGGACTTGTTCCCTCGGATTTGACGCTAGGTGCCTCATTAGGACAGCCATTAGCTTCGTTTGCACCAAGAACATGCGGTCCACAGTTAGTATCCACTCCTCGTTGCCAGTGTCTATCACTGCAACTTTCTGCAACTTTTGTTGTGAGGTTGATGGCCTTAGTGGCACCTTACTAACCACCTTCACAGGTTTCCCTCTACTGTTCTAAGACGCTATGCATTCTTTAGGAGGTTTGCATCCGAGCTCTGTGCAGCTGATAAACAGCTATTCGAGCTCGTCACAGGTACTTGGTACCAGCTGATATTGTCGCGGACTGGTTTTGGCTGGGGGGCCTTTAGTTTCTTTTCTCATCCAGAGAAGGCGCCCTCTTACACATCTTTCCCCTCGTCAGTGACACTTCCTTGAGGTTCCTCATCCTCCTTTAATTTATTCTTAGAAATAGAAACTAACAGATGCAAGTAATTTTACTTTTGTTAATAATTTTCAAGTTCAAAAAGCATTTTGTCGGGTTGAGAACTTCTTGCCAAAATCTGATCGAATATATTGAAGGAAGTCCAGAATTTACAATTGAGGAGGGTTTTGAAGCCAAAGAGGTAAGAGTTTTAACTGACCTCAAAATAGTAAATAAATTAAAATTTATTTTGTTTTCAGTTGTCCTCGAAATTCACACTGGAAGCTGTATTAAAGTGCGGCTTAAACATAGATGGTAAATGTTTTACCCATCCGCAGTCAGAGTTTTTAGAACTGTATGAAAAACATTTTCGCGGAACATCCGTTGGAGGACTTTTTAAACTGCTGTATGTTACAAAAATGCTTATATTTAATCTCATGGCTTTTACTTGAATATCAGCATGATTCATCTTACAGCTCAAATAATGTAGAAAGAAAAGCAGAAGCCTCTTTAAAATCAAATTTCGCAACGAGTGAAGGAACTGACGATAGCATTTATTCCATATTTGGGGCTCATAGTAAGCAATAGCTTAGTTGTTTTCATTTGAAATAAATAACTTCGTCAATTTCCTGTTATTTAGATAAAAATAATTTGATCGAGTGCCTTGTATCTTTGTGTAATGTATTTGAATCAAGTACTACTCTTTTGGCGTACTGTTTATATGAGGTATGTATAACTCGCCGTCGATCAGTCATTTAGTTCACATTTTCTTCTATAATCAAAAATGTTCTTGGAAGAGCTGAAGAAGTGTTTTTTCAAAAATACCCTTATTTAGTATATCTGGATACATTGAAAATGGAATTTCTTAAATCGTTTGAATTTAAAATGAAAACACAGGCCTGCGAAATTTTGAAAATTTTTCACCCTGGACAATGAATAGTTGTTTCCGAAGTAATTTCTCCCGCTGAAACCGAATCCGGGCTCAGAATTGCGCTATCACGTCAGAGTTTTGAGATATTCTAACCTAAAAGTGCAAAAACACTGTTTTTTGTCATATATTTGAGGTTATCCAGCACCGTGATGTTTTTTTTTTTTCAAAAAACTACGTGTGGGATCTTATAGTACAAGTCTTCCTCTTTTGAATGCCGTTGAGTTTTCTCAAATATCTTTTTTTCGCCGAGATATCGCATTTAGAAATTTTCATGTCCATGAATTTCTCGGTATACGAAAACTTTATGGTAACTTGAATAAGGTGACCATACACTTTTCATATAGCTACCAAGAAATTCCTGAACACGAAAATTTCAAAATGCGACATCTCCGCGAAACTCAACGGCATTTGAAAGAGGAAGTCTTGTACTATAAGATCCCATACATAGTTTTTTGAAGAAAAAAACCTCGCGATGCTACATAACCTAAAATATGACAAAAGCCAGTGTTTTTGCACTTTTAGGTTGGAATATCTTAAAAACCTGAAGGGATAGAGCAATTCTGAGCCCGAATTCGGTTTCAGTCAGAGAAATTACTTCGGAAACAGAGGGGAAAACCTCACAGGCCTGCGTAATTTATCAAAACTTAATTTGAACTTAGTGACTTTTACTTAAACGGCAACGATATACAAGTGGAACTCTTTTTTAATAAAGCATTTTGTACATTTTTGTTAAGCTTGCTTTAAATGGTGATATGCAGAAGAAAATTAGGAACGAGATAAGAGAACTTAAATCAGAAGCAAATACGCTATCCCCAGAAGATATAGTTGAAAAATTACAATTTCTGAACAATGTGCTTTTTGGTAAGTTTTTGAGCAAACATCTGTCTTTTTAACATTTGTAAATACTACAGATACAGAATTTTCTCGAGTAAGTATTGTGATCTAATGAATACTAGTTTTCGTAATTTCATTCCTTATTTCGTCCTAAATTTAAAAATATTTAAAAAGTCGCTTTAAAAGGAAAAGTTTAGTTTAGTCTTGACAATCGACATAGAACCCATTCCTAAGTAATAGAATTCTTACTTTCGAGCGACAGTGTACTAGTAATTGAAAAAAGTTCAACTTCGAGCTTTTTACGGATTTTGATTTAACACTCCCGGTCATAGTTTAGAGCGCACCTTAGCGTTTGCTTTTATTTTGTTTCCAATTTAAATTTGTTATTAAAAAAAAATTATTGCCGATATTTTCTTTAGAAATGCCAGCTTAATATTAAATAATCCACCTACAACCAATAGAAATACTTAAAAAAATATAATTATGTATCTATGAATGAAAAACCTTAAAATTTGGCAAAACTGAGCCAAATTTTTGACCGGTAGGGTAGGTCAATACCAAACACTGATAAAGTGGTTTTGTAGATATACATATATGTGAACATGTGTGTGAACGTCGCTTAGCCGAAACAAATTGATGAAGTCTTTGAAATTCGATATTTCGGGTCCACATACTATTATTATTACTATTATCACACTATCATATTTATTTCTAGCTAACTAATTTTTAAAAATTTTTGCACATTCCGCTTTACTAATTGTGATGTTTTCAATTCAATTCAATTCATTTATTAGCAATATTTATGCTATACAACACACTCATGCATGTTTGTTTCCAAATATCATACACTCTTAGACAATAAGCTTCGCTTTCCTAAAAGTTTAATTTAACATATTCTACTAACATACTCTTAAATCTATTCAAATTTGATTCACTCTTCATCACACTTGGCATACAATTAAACACCTTATAAACCTAGATCTACAAGATCTACATCTTTCAGTCCTAAAATCATTTATACTTCTCAATCTATATGGTTGTACCTCTCCCAAAAATCTTAAATTACTTCTTAGATAATCAGGCAACATTCCAACTTCATCTTAAAAACATACAAAAGAATATTAAATATAATTCTCTGCTTCGCATTCATCTGCTTTAAAGTATCCAGCATCAATCTCACAGATGTATACCTATTACATCTTAGTATAATACGCATAGGCCTATTTTGCAATTTTTGTATTCTTTCAAACATTTTTCCATTCACAAGAAATAACACCGTTGAACAGAATTCAAAATTGGGGTTTCACAATTACATTGTACACATGTATTAAATCACTCAAAGATAAATTATTACTAATACGCCTTACGTCTTTTTTGACACCTTTTTGCATACTTAAGACATGTTCTTTAAAATTAAGTTTCTTATCAACTATAACTCCTAGGTACTTTATATTGTCCAGACTATTCACATTAAAACTAGTATTCATGCATTTAGTTTTTGTCACGTTCAGCTTGAGCTTATTCATATTCAACTACTTATATATCTCTTTTACATCTTACTGTCTCATTCACTCACACTCAGGACCATTCTCACCAACTGCATATAACAAACCATCATCCGCATACAATGCTATTTTGCAATTTTTTAGGACACTACTCACATCATTAACGTAAAGCAGAAATAAAGGCACTTCAACTATTGACCCTTGTGGAACCCCAAGACTCACATTCACTCTTTTCGAAAAAGATTCATTAACTTTTGTTTTTTGTGTTCTTCCATTCAAAACTAGTTTAACTCTTTGCCCGAAATTCCATAACACAGTTCGTAACACAGTTTCAAACACTCTTTCTAAATCTAAAAACACCGCATTTCTTATTATCTATTTCACTTCTCTAGTCCATAATTGTACAACCATATCAAAATCAACGTCAGCTTTTTCAAATTCAAATGCAACCAAATAAAATTCAAAAGCAACTATGTCAACTCACGTGGTAATTTTATTTATTCAAATTACAACTCTTTCAAGTTCACTAAAAACTAATTAAATTTCAATAAAAAAAATAATAATAGAAACGAAAATAATGTTTTCAGATTGTGATCCTCTACGTAAAGAGCGAAAAGTTGTTATTGAACATGAAAATCTTGCAATTGCTTCTATTATTATTTACATAGTTGTTTTTGAAGTGTATTGTATTAAATACCTTTCTCAAAGCTACAGTCAAAAAAGAATGGAAGAATTTGAAACAAATTGGTTTTATTCGAGTTTCGATCCTAATGAACTGAATGCCCATTTTGTCAGCAGAAGTATAAGTGCCATTATCGGAAATGCAAATTTTTTTAAGTCAGAAAAAAACTAACAATCACGTAAAATTCTCCTTTATTAATGTTAATTCTCTTCGATCGAATACTATTGGTATGGACGGCGTTGACCTACGTTTTATTAAGATCATTTTTTCTTTTATCATTAGGCCTATCTTGCACATTTTTAATACGGCTAACACTAGCTCTTGTTTCTCAACTCTATGGAAAATTGCTTAAAATTATTCCAGTTAAAAAATGTTACTCGACCATCAACTCCGCAGGACTTTAGGCCAATAGGTATTCTTCCTGTGTTTTCTAAGGTTCCGGAACGCCTTCTTTGCAACCAATCAAAGCATTCGTTGAAACCCACCAAAGCAAAGCAATAATCAGGTTTTATATTTAAGCACAACACAACCTCATCACTGTTACATTTTGTTGAGTCTGTTCGACCTCGCATTGAGTATCGCTAGGCAACTGTTTTGTGTTTGCTTGATTTTTCTTAAAACATTTGATTCTATTGACCACAATATTTTGTATGGTAAATTATTGACTCAATTTCAGTTTTGTAGTCCGGTGTATAATTTTGTGCTATCAGACGTATACGTCGTCAGTCCATTTTTTCAGGGACTTGTTGTTCAATATTATTGGCAACTAATGCGGGGGTACCACAGGGATCGATACTTGATCCATTATTATTTACTCTGTACATAAACGACATTGTTTCGGTTCCAAAGTACTGTTCTATTTTACTGTGGGGAAAAAATTTTTTTATGTCAAAGAGTCTTCATATCTCAAATGTGCTTTAATTAAGTGTTATTATTGTTGTGGGGCATATTCAGCTAAATAGTACTCATAAATTGAGAAATTAATTTTAAATTTTTTAGGATTTCAAAGTAATAACAAACAAAAGCTTGTTCATTTAAAAAACTTGTTTTTTACTTTATTGTATTTTTATTTACAGGTTTTGTAATTAAGCCTTTTCCAACAAAAATTACATGGCGCCCAATTTTTTTAGTGCTTATTTCGAAAGTAAATATTATCAAAAAAATGTTCTCACTGTGCTTGGAGCGAATTTCAAGTTCAAAAGTTATTTTATATGTGTTATACTAAGTCACCTGCAAAGGGCATTTTTGGCGTTTCAAAACTTTAAACACGTTTTTAGACTGGTTCACACGATTTGAAAAAAAACTGCTGGACCGATTGCTTTAATTTTTGGATATGTTATTGTACACATGTGTGGCTATGGTCCGACCTAGGATCTTATGAATCGCTCTTGAGTTTTACGATTTTTAGCCAATTTCCTAACCAAAAAAAACGAAAATTTCGAAAAACAGAAGTCATTTTGTCATTTCTTGATAAAATTAAATTATCCCAGTTCGGACTATTCTCACTTCCATACAGAAAAATATCCTATTTTTTTTTAGTTTAGGTCATCCAGTTGGCCGATATCATGTCAACCACCAACTCCTCCTCTTAAAAATGGCTTAAAAAAATAGAAAAAAAAATTGTTGTACTCTCAAAACATCAATAAACATATTTAAAAAGTTTCAAAATTATAACATTTTTCTTTATACAGGGTGAGTTTTTTTATCTTGAGACATCCAAATTTCTCGAAAAGTACTCAATATCGCGAAAAATGTTTCGGATGAAAGTTTCAAGGTTTTGAGGGGGATAAATAAAGGTCACTGACCTTGAGCTCAAATTTCAATGTCAAATCAAGTTCAACTTTGATTTTTGTAATGGAAACCCCTATTATTTCTTGCACATTCGTATTCTCTTCTTGAGATTTTTGAGGGACAAAAATTTGAAAATTTTGGACTTTAAATATATTTTACTCGAAAATGGTTGAGTTTACAGAAAAATGCGTAACAATCCCCTGAGTATTTCTAAACCCCTGATATTTATGTTTTATTTTATTACTTATATTTTATTTTATTTTATTAAATATACTTATAGTAGTTCTATATTCAAATCCCAAAAAATATAAAAAAAAACTTTCCTTTTTATGCTTTACCGCATATTTATGAGAATTTTTAGGATTGCGTAACGATATGGTAAAAAAGGGACCCTTACGGTTCCACATCGTCTGTCTTCCTATCTGTCTGTCTGTCACACCTGCTTATTGCAGGAACTGCTATCGACTTGAAATTAGGAATGGTTCTAAATAATTCTTTCCCAACTTCATTTCAAAGAAAAAAAGTTAATTTTCATTTTTATTGAAAAGGTTGATCGAAGGGGGGTAAAATTTTAAAGTAGGGTTACTAGATCAAGTGGGGTACCATATTAAAGGTCTTCATTTGCATATTACAAAATATATTTTCATTTCCTTTTATGCCGGATAGTATTTGACTTATGATGAAAAATGTCTAAAAAATACCATTCCCCCTCCCTCCCCCTCTCCATTTTCAGCGAAGTTTGCAGAGCGAAAAATCTGAAATAATTCGAGTTGACAGAGATTTATTTAAATATATCCGTAAAAATAAAACGATGCCTCTAACTAGTACAGTTTTTTAGAAATCAGCAACCTTCATAGGTACGGAACCGTCGGTGCGCGAGTCTGATTCGCACTTGGCCGAAATTTTTTTAACAAATATTCAAAGTTCATATCGAATCATTGTTGAACCTTGTGCTGACTTTTAAGAATGCATAACGTTATTTACATGGTTTGTGTTTGAATCATTCTTTAAGTCGCTAAATGCCCTTATAGGGACGGACCATATCCTTTCCATATTAAAGCGTAATTTTGTTTTCGGTTGATATGTTTCAAAAAACTGACAGTTTTTGCTTGATTAAATAATATAATATAAAATAATCAAAATGTTAAATTTTAAATTTCAGAGACTCTGCGAATGCATTCACATATCTTTATGTTAAAGAAAAAATGCATCAAAGGACATAATTTTCCGAGTCAGAATCCAGGATCTCCGGATATATTCGTTGAAAAAGGATGTGAAGTCTTTATTCCAATATATTCCATGCACATGTAAGCAATATTAATATTTCTTATGCAAATAATTGTGGACATATTTTTTCATATTTCAGGGACGAGAAAAACTACACAAAACCTTTTTGTTTTAATCCTAACAGATATTCAAATTCTGAAAACATTTTATATCCATATCCCGGCTTTGAGCATGGGTCTGAATATTGCTTAGGTATTTTATAAACACGTATACTTGAAATATTTTTAACAAAATTTTCTTATTTCAGGTTTCAAATATGGATTTCTGCTTACAAAATTGGCAATTACAATTATTCTTTCTCAATTTCAAGTAGTGTTAACATCTAAAAATACAGGAGTGTTAACTTTTTCGAAAAAAACTCCTTACTTGTCCTCCGAAGAAGGAATTTGGATTACTTTTTCAAAAGTATCTTAGCATTTTACTACTATCGTGATTTGTACTTATTTTTATAACTTTAAAAAACTTAGAAGTGTAATATAATTTTTAAATTTACACATATGGGTGCGTATGCTTTTATTCAGTATCACAAAAAAAATTTACGGATTAAGTTGAAAACTCTGGATGCGAGGGAGTAAGTACACGCTATAATAATAATATCAATGATCACGAGACTTTAAATTTGCGTTTTAAAGTATAAGAGCAATTCAAAACTAAGTTAAGAAACAATAATTTTTAAAAAAAGTTGGACTGGCTTAAAAAGAAGCACTAAAAGGCATACAAAAATTTTTAATTTTATATTTATCACGACATGTTGAGGTTAGTGCAAATTAAACAAACAAAACAATTACAACAAAAGTATTTAATCCTCCTTCCTTTGATTCCGTGAGCTGAAAGGTTTAAGTAGTTTTATTATAGTACCGATTGGGTTTTTTTGGAAATTTGGAATAGTCTTAAATATTGCTTGTTCACCTTTATTGCAAACGGAAATTGAAAATATATTTTTATTTTTATTGCGGGAAGACCGAAAGGAGGGGGGTCAAAATCTTAAAGTGGGGTTACTAAGTCAAGTGGGGTATCATATGAAAAGTCTTAATTTGCACATTATAAAATATATTTTCACTTAATTTTATGCCGGATAGTTTTCGGCTTATGATAAAAAATGTCTAAAAAATACCAGTATTTTGGAAAAATGGTTTTTTTCTACTATTATTACCATATGCGGTCGGTGAAGAGCGATTTAGTGTTACGTTCCCGACGATTCTCTAAATGTTCTTGTTAGGTGTATATATCTGTGTTATTAGAACTAGTGATTCTGCATATTGTTCCATTACTTTCAGCGGCTTACCAAGGATCATATGATATTCACGCTTCTATTCTGTACATCCAACTTATCTTGCTACTCCAAAGGTTATCCTGTTCTTGGGAAACAATATCAATGGCGATGTAATTACTTCGAAGACTTTTTTTAATTTTGTACAGCTTTGAAGGAACTAAGAGTGATTTCTATAATTTAGTAATAAAAAGGAACCTGTTATGTATGCTTTCTAATCGCCTGTTTGCTTTCTGTATTTTGTATACAACAAACCCTTGAATATTTGAAGAACCTGTAACTAGACTACACTTCAACGGACATCAACGATATTAGTATAATTTATTTGATGTTATGTAAAATTTTTTTTAAGTAGGATGACCCCATAAGGTGTATTGTAGCCAGCCTCTCCCGTATTTCCGTCACTGTAGTCCCAAACTGCTGCTAATTAATTCGTCTCTATGGGTAACAGCCACTGAATTAACTTTATCCTTTATTGTTTTCTATACGAAAAAGTACAATGGAAATGGAAGGTCTGGAGATCTAGCAGAACAAGGAAGCGGTGCACCTCGTCCAATCCAGTATTAATATAACTTAAAAAATCATCATATATTAATAAAAAAACAAAATTTCAAATCGAGGAGTTAATTTTGCCGTACCTTGTATTGGGATTATTAAGTGGCTCTCGAGTTGAAGCAGGTACAAATTTCATCATCATATTCTTTCACCTTTCTCTAGTTACATGACCAGACGTACAGCTCATACCTGCCCCTCTAGAAAAAACTTCTACCTGCCTTCAAGTTGTTTTTTGGTAATAACACTAATTTAAGTGGAGTCGATGTGTGGTAGTAATACGTTTACTTCAGTAAACCTATATAGGTCATAAAATAATTGTTTTGCAAACCTTCCTAAGAAAGAAATAATTATTGTTGTACTTGGAATGGAAAGCCTATGACCTCCAGGTATAAAATAAGATGCAAATGCATTGTCAAAGAAAACTATCAAAAAATTTATGTATACAAAATATGATATATTATGCAATTAAAAAATATGGTCACATACATTTTAGGTTATTTTTTTTGTATTTCAGTAAAATTTTTCCTAATCAAGAAGTTCAGAAAATTTTAAAAACTCTCCTGGGGGGTTCGAACTCGCAAAACTTCTACCCCAATGATATTGTTAACACTGGTGATCTAACTCCTATCATTGCAGGCACAATCACTTCCGAAAGTGAAAAAAATGTTTGTCGATTACCTAAAACTAAGCATTTTCCCACATTTTCTTCGAAATCATGTAATTAATGCACCTGTTTTTTATTTTTATTAAATTTCCCATCTTAGTATCTTTCCAAAAAGGTGTAGAAAGTATGTAGAAATTTAAACGTAGGAAATCTGTTAGGGAATATTTAATATAATCGTTATATATATAATTCTTTTGTACGTGTGTATGTCACTGTACTCATCCTATATGGCTGGACCGATTTTGATGAAATTTTGTGTATATTTGAGTGGGTTCCTGGATGGTTTAGAGATTCTGCGCTGTAATCGGGTTTTTATTTTTCTTAGACTTCTAGCATATCAGAACATACAGGGTGTTACAGATCTGATGTGCCAAAATGAGTGGGGTGATAGATCTCAACTAGACAAACAAAAAATTGTATAGCAGAAGGGTTGACAGTCTCAACCGTTTGGGAGTTACAGGATGATTTATAAATTTCAGTTTTTCATGGTATGCACATTACTCTTTTATTTTTATCTCTTGATCTATCCAACACAGCGACATCAAACAAACGCTAAAAAACAACTATCCTTTCCAAAAATGTCAACACTACTAGTGAAAAAAATAGTTTGCGATTACCTAAAATTCAGCATTTTCCCAAATTGTCTCCGAAATTAATGTAATTGCTCCTCTCTTTTATTTTTATTGAATTTCCCATCTTATTACCTTTCCAAAAAGGTTCAACATGGCAAGGTAGACACAGGATTAGAAAAACCGCATTCTTAGAACTCCCTGAGTACCTAATTATTTTATTGCACTTTAGGTAGGAAATTAATTAATTAAAAGAAACGATCAGAGCGAGTCGCTCTGATGATGTGATAGGTCACGAAACGCGTTACGAAGTTATTATAACTAACTGAATAATTAAATAAATGTGGAAAATTAAAAGCAAGTGTATTTTATATAAGACCTCAAAAATGATTCATTGTTACTATCCTTCTCTCAATCTTAACCTTAGTAACGACATGCAGAAAAACTAAAATTATCATCTTAAAATCATTTTCAATTTAGTTTTCCCCGGGAAAGACCATCCTGTAATTTATTTTTAGAAATATTGCTCTTTTTCTCGAGAAAAATACAAAAAAAAGACGAAAAAAATGTTGTGTCAGTATCGCAAACTTTAGAGAGAGAGAAACTCCACAGTTTAAGCAAACAATTAATTAATTAAAAGAGAGAGGTGAAAATCTTCCAAAAGACACCGGACAGCCCGTGCCCTCCGTTACGTGAGATTCTTACTTACTAAAAACACCTCTCTGGGGATTAGCCAAAAGAGACAATGAAATCGGTTCCCTTATCGTCCCCTTCCAGTCTCCCTTAGTGGGGGCAACTGAGTATCCAGTTATCCCAATGTCGCCATTAACCTCGGTTTCCTGGGTCACTGCTAGAATCCTAGCCTATCTGCAGGAATCCATGCTGTCCCACCGTCTCCAGTGTTCCTTCTTTGTCCGTGCGTTAATTAAAACCTTTGTCCACGGTATTGAAGGGTTCCAGGCCATAAAGGCTTTAGTCCAGAGCCAGGACCAGTAACCTTCTCCGGATTAACCGCAGGTAACCCTTTGCGTGTTACTCGTTAAAGTCTATCATCTCTACACCACCGCACCTTCTTCCAGGACTACTACAGCACTTTTAGCCGGCGCAAGCCAGCCTCCATAGTCGCCGCAGAACCTTCAAAAGGTAATTTTCCCAAGGCTGCTTTTGTTGTGTTGTGGGTACCGTGGGTATAGCCAACCTGTTAGGGTATACCATACCCTACACCTCAACTCCTACAGAAGTGCCTGAGGAAACGCCATTTGCGACCCAATTACCCCTGGGTCCCAAGAGGTTATCTCCTCCCGCATTAGTTACTTGGCTACATTCTAGGATGCATTGCCCGGTTGCTACCGCTTGGAGGTGTAACTAACACTTGAGAATGTCCAAATGAAGATTGCCGTATCCTAGAAGGATTCAACTCATCCGTCCATCCTCCAGCAACCGTATATATATATGTATATAATACATACGTATATGTACAAAATATACGGAAGAGTTCAATTGGTTATTTAATCTCTTTGTAGATCGTGCCCATAACATTATTTAATTATAACCTGATTACGTACAAATTACGTGAATACATTACTAGAGTTCAATAAATTATCCAATTATCAATAAGTGCTGCATTTATTTTCTGTCTTCCAGCAAAATAACTACTTACAATCAATCATAAATAATGAATCATGATTACTTCAGTTAGATTGCATACAATGCTTAAATTAGATGACATGAACTTTCGCCTCAAAACTACTGGCTCAAATGCATTGTTCCACCTTCCACCAGGTTTTAGTTATCAGTGTGTTCTACCTTAGTGAAGATGATAACGTTAACGTTATTTGTGATTTTAATTTTTACATTCTTTTTCAAGTTGATCTGGCATGGAACCTATTGGTTCAGGAAAGGCGTTAATGGTCCCCGTGGTATGATAATAATGGGAAACATGTTTGACTTTATTGTGAAAAAAAAACATTACGGGCATGTATATGAAGAAATTTACAAGTAAGATTAGTATTAATAGTAATAATATAATATTTTCGGATACAAATAGGCATGGTTTTATTTTAGAGCATATCCTGATGTAACATATGTTGGAATATATCGCCTTTTGAATGATCCGGCAATCTTGGTGCGCAGTTTAGATTTAGTCAAACAAGTGATGGTTACACATTTTTCAAATTTTCACGACAACGCTTTTTGGGTAGACGAAAAACAAGATCGTCTTGCAAGTATTAATCCCTTTGTCGCAAAAGGGGAACGTTGGAAAATTCAACGCAATGAAATTGTTAATGTGTTTACACCTAGTAAAGTAATGAAGCATTATGCTTGCTTATAATACTAAATTTCATATTATCTATTTGTTTTAGATTAGATCAGTATTCCCACATATTATTGAGGTTTGTAGTAAACTCGAATATTATGTTGCAAACGAGTGCATAAATAATGTAGCTGTTTTTGAAGCAAAGGAGGTATGTGCAAATAAATCATGACGTTGATATTACAACAAATTTGCACGAACAAATTAAAATTTGTTTAATCAAAATTTTTACATTTTATGCACTAAATTTTGCATCGTTATTAGTAATACAGCAGTAGTGCTTATCTGTATGATCATCCGCGATTTTTGTATCCTAACATGTTCATAAATGTAGCTATTTTCCGCTTTCTAAGAAGCCATTGGTAGTCTGTTTGGGGGAGAATGCGGCTGCACTTAAAATCATTTATAAATAGGAAACTCGTTTAGCAGGCCCAATTTTTTTCTCCTATTAGCAATTGGTGATCATACTCTGTGCAACAAAAAAAGAACCATCCAAATCGACTCACGCGTTACAAAGGTAGCTTTCACCCCACCTCCGACACCCGCCTACCAAAATTATTTTTGACGTGGTACCAATCGGTGAACATGTCTACCCAACAAAAAAACAATCATCAAAATCGGTCAACGCGTTAGCAAGTTATGCCCGATCAGACATAGAAAAAAAATATACGTCGAACTTAGAACCTCTCTATTTTTGGGAAGTCTGTTAATAAAATAGTTTCCAAAAAAAAAGTTTAACCGACTTCACAAAAAGCGATAAAAAGCATAAAATAATTTTTAATTTTATATCTATTACATTTTGAAGTCGGTGCAAATCAAACAAACCAAACAACTACAACAAAAATATTTAATCGTCATTTCTTATGATCCCGTAAGCTGAAATGTTCAGGTAGTATTATGTATTATTTTCGATTGTGGTACTGTAGTTGTCTTATTTGTTTAATTTGCACCGACTTCAAAATTCCACGCGTTACGAAGTTAGACTACTTCTCCCCCCACCCAACAAACAACAAATTATTCTTCTATTAGCAATGGGGGAGCATACTCTATACAACAGCAAAAGAACCATCCAAATCAGTCCACGCGTTACAAAGTTAGATTCCACTCTCCCCCCACCCCCCACCACACCAACATTGTTTTTCTCGTGGTATCAACCAGGGAGCATACTCTTTCCACGCGTTACGAAGTTATACTACTCCTCTCCCCCCCCCTCCCCCCACCCCAACCCTCACCATAGGACCAAATTAATCTCCTATTAGCAATGGAGGGATCACACTCTATACAACAGAAATAGAACCATCGAAATCGGACGACGCGTTACAAATTAGATTTCACCCTTACCCCCTCCCCCCCCCCCACCAAAATTTTTTTCTCGTGGTATCAACCACGGAACTTACTCTATCCAACAGAAAAAGAATTATCCAAATCGGTCCACGCATTACGAAGTTAGGTTCCGCATCCCCCCCCCCTAAAAGTTTTCGACATCGTACCATTGGGGAAACATACTCAATACAACAACAAAAGTTAGGTTAATGATATCTAAATTCCCATAGAAACTTTACCAACCCCTTAAGAGCCGAAAAATCTTTTCTTAGCCGATGTCTATGACGACAAAGAAACAAACTTGCCAAATTTCTAGTTTGTTGTTGACTTTTTAGTTCCGAATATTTCCTGTTAAGTGAGTGCTATTTCGCTTTATATACACGCACATATATAGAACATTAAAGTTCACTATACAAACTTTTATTTATTTAAATATTTTTAGCTTTGTTCGAAATATACACTAGAAGTTGTTGCAACATGTGCTTACGGGCTTGACGGACAAACCTTTAGTAATCCCAATTCAGATTTTACGCTGCTAGTTAAAGATCTTTTTCAGCCACATGCATTAAGCTTACTAGAAACTATTTCGATTCTATTTTTACCATCATTAGGAAAACTGTTAAAATACCGGTAAGCAAAATGTTGTACTCTTTACTCAATGAAAATGTTCTGTTTTTAAGTTATATTCCGGAAAAAATTGAAAAATGGTTGAGGAGTATTATTAGAGAAGTGTTAAAAGAGCGAGAACATTTTAAAAAACCGAAGAATGATTTCCTGCAGTCAATTTTAGACCTCCGTAACAAGAAAGAAGGAGCAATTGATGAAGTCAGCGTAGTTGGTCATTGTTTGACTTTTCTTTTGGAGGGATTTGAAACTTCCAGCACGTTAATAGCTTTTGCTTTATATGAGGTAAATACTTCTTTTCTAAGGGAACATTAATACCATTATTTTTATTACCTTTTAGCTTTCTATTAATCCTCACATTCAACGTAGAGTTCAAGTCGAGATTGATTCTGTTCTAATAACACACGGTGGTTTCACTTATAGTGCAATGGAAAACATGTGCTACCTGGAAAATGTTATGTTAGGTAGGTAAATTACTGTTTTTTAATTGAAGCCGTTAGAGAATTCTTAATATGTAAAAGGATTTCTGAAAAAATATTTAAATTCGTTTGTATACTACTAATAATTTAACCAAAATTGTTCGTTTTTAACTATGTTTCCTTCTCAATTTCCAAAGCTATTGGGCCGAAAATTCTGAAAAAATCTTGAATATCAGACCCATTTGGAAAATTATAGCGAACTTTATAGTATATGAATTTTTAAAAGGTACATAGCCCCATATAAGGATTAGTTAATACGCTTTACACTAATACAATTTTTATACTGAAATTAAGTCTTTTTAATTTTTAAAATAAAATATAAATTTTAAAATAAGAAAACAAATTATTCTGCTGTTTTAATTCTAGAAACTTCGGTCAGTTAGTCCTATAAATGTTCGTCATTTAGTTTCACCTCACCACAGGATCGAGTCGTCGTAATTTCCTACACTAGACATTTCCTTGCCTTGATTTATCGCCACCTGCGACATGCGTTTTACACAACTCAATACCTACGTTTTTATAAAGAGTGCACGTGACACTGCCCCTCTTTTAGGACTGTTCGTTTCGGACAGTTTCCCGCTGGTATACAGCTACATCTTGTCTGTCGTTCTTTTGCTTCGATAATCTTCTACTTAGGTTAGGTTAAGGTGGTGGCTTGTGGTGGATTGTGTTATCACATCCGCGGAACTGCACCTGAATGTCCGTATAGGGTGTATTTAGAACCAGCCACAACTGTTAATAAACCAGAGAAGCTGCTTTAGAGCTATGTTAGCAACCTCGTCCAATCCACTGTGGAAGTACGCGCCTAACGCTTTGTACCTTCTCCTGGCCAAGCCCGGGCAATCGCAGAATAAATTCTGAACGCTTTCCACTTCTTCCTCGTCCATACAAGTTTTACAAAAGTCTTTGGTGGGAATGCGTAAGCGTTCTGCGTGTTTCCCGAAGAGACAGTGACCAATAATGACTGCCCCAATATTTCGGAAATCGGTGCGGCTTCTCTCTCTTGTGCCTTGCTCCTAAGTTCTGGAGACAATTGTGACACCTACGTACCAGCTGACTGTTTATATAAATTTCTATGGCGCTACCATTAGGTAGATTTGGGCGTGATAATAACACCCTTGCTGCTCTCCCTATGGGCAAAATCCCTGCTTGAAACACATTGCAGTAGTCCGTTAATCCATACTGACTGCGTGTGTTTACGCAATCCCTAGCTCCCACCTCGTCCTCCACTTTCGATCCATCAGTGAAGACCGCTATATCTTCCATGGTGATACAGCCATCCTCCCCCCACTACACTGTGTCTGAAAAATCTACTACTTACAACGGCCTTTGTGCGTTTTGGCATCTGCTTCTCGGATTTCAACTGTTTCTCCGGTCGTCCTTCTTATTTATTTTCTTCAAACCTTAAATGCCTTAAAAAGCTTATTTTTAAGCCTCTCTTCACGCTTAGCATGCACATCTGCATATTATTCTTCTAATTTCATGTAGCTGGACAGAAAATCCCTGTAGCACCACGAAAGTTACTCCTGTTGAGAACTTTGAATGCATTCTTTTGCGTCCTTAAATTTTTGTCCATAATTGAACAGTCTCATCTTCCCCAGCACGATTCAAGTTAACAGTTTCTACCGTTGGAGTGTGAATTGGCTTGTAAATGTCACATTATTGGAGTTCCACCTCCTTCTTCGATTTAGGCATTTTGTCTAGTAAACTTTCCATTGTCATTCTCCAAATCTTCCAATTCCCTATATAGAGTCTATAATTCGCCACTTCGTACACGTTCAATTTTCTCACTTTGTAACACATCAGATGACCTTCTTCACCTCAAGAATAGCACCTATAATTGCGACGGGGCACTGCAGAATCAATATTTCTGTCGATACCTTTCTTCAATCCAAATTCTTATCATTGCCTGTTTCTGTAATTTTCACAACAACTTTTTGAAGCCACATCCTGGAAGGGCTAATATCCTTTGTTTCCAGCAATCTCGTCAGCGACGACTCTCCTGGCTTCATATCCCGTATCTATGAAGACCACCCTTGAGCCGGGTGTTGATCCAGCATCAAGCATCTTCTTCTTCGGTTTCCTCTCTTAGGCAGAGGATACTTCTTGAGACTTGTTTTTCCAGCTTACAAGCCAAACCGTGAGCCAAAACTTCATCGCTTTTTATTCTTTCCAGCCAGTCATACTGCTTCCTACAGATCTGCAAGTGAATTAAGAAACGGTTCTCTAGCAACCTCGTTGTCGTAACCTTGAATACAATTGGGACAATCCAAACGTGTCGGTCTCTGTACATCCCTACATAACTGTTGCAACATCTCTTCAGGCTACTGTATTCGACTTCGAAGCTACAGTAAACCTCTTGCGTGTGCTATCTGCCATATTGCAATTCTAAAGCTTGTATTAGAAAGCTAAAGCTTGTCTGTAGAAAAAATCATCGAGTGCCGCTGCTTGATTTCCTTTACTTTATTCCTAATTTCTTCATCAGTTCCTTTTTACATTTAGCTTTTTTTATAATGGCATGTTCAGAAAAATGTCCGTCTTGGAATCTTTTCTCTTTGAACTATACTATATACTATATTTCACTTGGGCTTTTACCGTTAAGGTGCTGTCCCCAGGTATGGGTGGTTCAAAGGGTTCCATTCGTCTTCACACTGTGAACAGCACCATTTCAGTCTTCTGAGCATTGGCTACTAAACCGCAGTGATTTGCGCATCTATGCCCAGAGTTCTCTCCGTGAGTTCGCTTATGGTGCTTAAGAACTTCCCTGATACGAGTATGATCAGGTCGTCAGAACAGGGTGGAGAGGGGAGGGTGGGGAGGGAGTAGAGGGGAAGTGGGGAGGGTAGTAGTAGTCAGTAGTTCTTGATTATGAAAATTTTTACTGAAATGACCATATATTTTAATTGCATAATATATATTTTATGTACATCCATTTGTTGATAGTTTTCTTTGAAATTAGATAGAAAATCGCCCAAAGGAGCAAATCTTGCGCACGGCCCTGCAGGTCGGGGAATAGAATGCCGCCCTGTGGGGTTCCCCTACAGAAAGTTCTTACAGTCTCGTGGTTTCCCAATTTTCCATGTATTTATCGGCTACTCAGGATTGCCTCGATCCATTGTCAGACATAGAAGTCTACTCCTGTAGATCTTAATGCAGCGCTTATAGCTTCAGTTTTGACGTTGTTAAGGGCGGCACCCTCTATATCCAGAAAAGTACCCAATGTGAATTCCTTACATCTGACTGTGAGCATGTTGAGCATTGCTAACACCACTGAAAAAAGGGGCAGCGATTAGGTGCAAATCTATGAGTTTTTCCATCGTTTTCAATAGAAAAGAGGTTAGGGTAATTGGTTTGAAGACCTTTACTGCACCTCCCCGTCTTGGGGATGAAGATCATTTTGACCTGTCGCCAAGCCAGGGGGATACAGGCGTGAAGTAAGCATCCTTCAAAAATCACCAGAAGCCAAGGGATGATCCTTGTATGCGCTCTCTGCAACATACAGGGTATGATCCCATCTGCTCAATAGCCCATTTCACTTTGTCAATAGCCTATTTCACTTTGTCACGTATACGTCCGTCCCTCCGATCGACCAATGCACCCACTAATTGCTGTCGAATTACCGGTAAAGTGCGTGTTCATGAGCAGTTCCAATATCCCCTTCATCGATGCTGTGTAAGTGCCATCAACAAGAGGGAGCATTAGAAAAGAAGGAGCACTTGGGTTGCCAGCGAGAATTTTTCTGAGCCTGGTGGATTCATTCGTATCCTCAGCGGATTCACAGAACTTCGACCATGATGTACGTTTAGCTCTTCTAATTTCCCTTTTAAGTTCTTTTGGGCTTGCTTTAAAAGCAACACAGTCCTCCTTTAGTCCAGTAGTTTTAGCCTTATAGAAAAGCTTCAGTGAGTATCGCCTCAGTAAACTTTTTCTTCTGTCCCACCAAGCAGGATACTACTTCCTGGACGGTCTACTAATCTGACAGCTATTGGACTTCTCCCAGTCGGTTTCGAAAAGGTTTGGGTAGGACTTAACTTGATCATCCGTCCCAAATTTTTATTTTGCAAAGGGTGTATATTCATACCCCTGCAGTCCACAGATTTCTTCACCCTACACACAGACGATTTTGAAATTTGCAACATTTCTACTATTTGACGTTGGGTGTAATGTTTTTCTTGAGGAAAACACTTGACAAGATTCAATTTTTTAGGAGAAAGATTAGTTTTCGAAACTATAAGTGTCAACTATATCAAAAACATCTTAACATTTTAATATCTGCAGCATATAAAATTATTTTTTCTAGAAACTCTTAGAATGCATCCGCCAATGTATGCCTTAGCAAAAGTTTGCACCAAGCCATTTAATCTACCTGCGCAGTATAAAGATTCAAAAAGTGCTCCGCTTGTCCATAAAGGCACCTGCTTTATAATTCCAGTTTGGGCAATTCACTAGTATGTATTATAAAAAAAACATATTCTATCTTTGTAGTAATAATTTTGTAATTTTTCAGCGATCCTGCAATATATCCTAATCCAGACGAATTTTATCCTGACCGGTTCAATGATAAAAACCAGAAACAAAGAAATAACTGTGCCTTTCTTGCTTTCGGTGAAGGACCAAGGATGTGCCCAGGTAAACACTTATTAATAATCAATATGTATTTACATTGCTCATTTTCTCAGGTATGCGCTTTGGACTACTGCAAAGTAAAACGGCACTAGCAACTTTATTAGCTAAATATACTGTGAGTCTGATGAAAAAGACAAAAACTCCAATAGAAATTTCACCTACGACATTTTTATTAAGTGCAAAGGATGGGATATGGGTGAACCTACACAAAAGATGTTTATAGTTTTACAAAAATGAACATGTTATCCTAATAAATACAAAAACAGTACCGTGAAAAAACGTTCCTAATTGTATAGTGTTGTTTGGATTTATTTCTTGTAAGGAATAGGCTTTTAAATTTTTCTGAAAAACGTTAACAAAATGTCTGTCTACGATAAACGATAACGAAAAAATTCTTATAATAAAATAAAGAGCGAAATTGAAAAAAATGATAACAAATTTTAAATATATCGGAGGAGGCTGAGTGGGGGCGGAGTAGGGATGCTAATAAAAAAATGAATTGTTTTGCATCGTCGACTTTGTGTTATTGGATAAGTGTGGTAAGTGGTGGTTGGGTCGGTGAGGGAGGGGGATAAGGGCAAATGACTGGATTGTTATCAGAATGGCTAGGGTAATGCAGAGGTTTAGTCGTTAAGCGGTAGTAGGGGAATGCTGGTGTTGAGTGGGTGGGTTACCATTCCGACGCAAGGTGTTTTTTAAAAAATCAATCTGTAATCGTAATTCGTGCCGTTGACGTTCGATTACTTTATGTATAAGAGAATGTGGTTATAAATTTATTAATATTGAAATCCTGTTGGATGCTTTTGATGTATGTACGTGGACCGGTCCTATTAGACCTTGTTAATAAATCTTGTCACAAAAAAGAGGATCCACCAATTGTGAAGATTTTCGTCCAATTAACGCGTTACCGACCTACGAAAAAGTACTATATAAGTTTGTCCATATTCAGCTTGAAGTATACTTGAATACGAATAATATTCTCCACGAAAATCAATCCGGATTTCGAAGACAACATTCCTGCGACTACAATAGACAACCTAATAATTAATTGGAAGGAAGGGAAAGCTTCAAAGAATAAAGTTGTTGCCGTCTTCTTGAACATAAAGAGAGCCTTCGAGACTATTGACCGTAACATCCCATTACAAAATTTGTTCTATTATGGCATTCGAGACCGCGAGCTTCAATGGTTTGAATTTTATTTGCATGGCAGATCGTGTGTGAATGGATGTGTATCGGAATACATTAACGACATAAATAAAGTTCTGAAATACTGCAGGATCACTCTTTTTGTGGATGATACACTTATGTTCATCGCTTTAAAGGACATTCAGGAATGTGAACATTATGTTCAAGAAGATCTTAGGAGATTAATCTAAAACAAATTGAATAACTAACGATGATAACTGAAGTATGTAACAAAAGTAGTAGACGTCATGTTATCAAGATATCTTGAAAATACAGCGTCCATTGTCGTTCCATATCTAGTTGTTGATTTATTATTGATTTTCAAATCAAATCCTATGATCCATATCCAGGACCTTCCTCTGTTCAGCACTTTAACAGGCATTCTGCTTAGCGAGGTGAACCGCTCCGGATCTTGGAAACCCCCTAATTTTGAGAGTGCGTCTGATTTCTCATTTCCTTCGACCCTAACCTGTCCTCGGATCCACGCCAGCGTCATCTCATTTGATGAGGCACACGCGCTTAGTATACGGACACACTCCAAGGCCAGCACTGTGTTGAACTCTGTACCGCACATACACCTGATTAGTGAGTGCTACCAATGTCTTCTTTTCCCTCACCCGACTCTTTAACATCTAATCCAATGCAAAGACCAGAGCCAACATCTCCGCCTGAAATACTAAGGTGTATGCCCCCAGGTAAAAATGGGTGTTCAAATTCAGGTTATCACTGAAGATTCCTGCGCCCGCTCTCTCATAAATTCTAGATCCATATGTGAATTTTTAACGTCGGTTAGACAGTTTTCAGGGAGGGACCCAACCCTTATAAGCGTTTCGTGGTGTCTGTCACCCTTACTTTGCTTATACCATCCACAGGCATTTCTAATTCCGGTATCTCATTTTTGACAAATTCCAGTATTTTCCTATGCCCTTTATTATCACGAGACCAGTACCAGCTTGCGCCTCGGTCCATGCGAAGAGCAGCTGATGCAGCAGTTCCCTTCACATATATGCCTAAAGGCAGCAAGCCTAGTATCATCTCTAACGACAATGACCGCGTGACCCCTGTTATCACGACACACGCTAGCCTCTGAACCTTACTCAATTGCCTTTTAACGATGGATTTCTTAGCGCTTGGCCACCAGACCGAGGCATATGATATAATCGGACTCACCATCATAGTGTAGATCCAGTATGCGGCCTTTGGCGAGATGCCCCACCTCCGCCCACTTTGATGTAGAGCCCTGTTCGCTTTTTGGAGTTTCTCCTCATGTCTTTGCCAGGTAAGTCTTGAATCTAGGAATCTAGGAATTCCCCATTAATTCCCAGTAGACTGCAGGTAGTATGAGCGACGATTACTAAAAAAACTGTTTTTAATTGTTATAAGTGAAAAAATTAATTAATTTAAAGCAAACTTAATTGTTTCACGAAATTCTACAACTTTCCATACCGTAGCAAGGCCATGGGCATATCATCGTTTGACTTCTTTTTCAATAGATAGATATCCTAAGTCAATAGAAAAAAAATGCTTAAAGACTTTGTTTAAAAGAATTTATTCCAAACATATTCAACTAATATTATTAAAACTAAGCTATCCTAAAGAACTACTGCTTTGATGTTTTCTTTTTAACGGTTGCTTCCTCTTCTGCTTCACTTTCAGAAGATGATGCACTATCATCATCATTATGATTTTGTAAAATTTCTATATATTTCTTTACGGTAATCTTTCGTGGAATAATTTGTTGCAAAAAATCTAAATTTTCTCTGCTATGAATTAATGTTGCAAGATGATCATACTTAATTAGTTTAGAACAGTTGGAAACCTGGAACGTATTTTTTGCAACATATTGAATAAAAAGTTCCTAAATTACGAGATATGATTATTATTGAAACTTTTTTTAATTAAAAATATTACCGCGGCTTTTGTCATTATGTGCAAGGCATCACCTGTAATCATTCCTGCATCTGCTGAACTTTTCATTATTGTCCTTATCCGGGTCGGAGCCAACCCAGGCGCATGTTTATCTTCGGAGCTTTTAGGTTTTGCTTCCTGATCTGTAGGTTTCGTATTTACCATTCTAAATAACAATTACTAAACAACTAGTAAAACAGTGGAAATTTAGCGCCAAGCCTTGACAGTTCTATAAAGTTTACAAATGAAGTTAGGTCTAGTTAAACAAAGATTTAGTCAAATTGCGTTCGCTTTATACAAAAAACTTTTCTATAAGGATAAGGACACATCTATAATTCTCTTGGTTTAAGTTAAATAGAATGCCAATAATATTACGCGACGATTAAAACTAATACGGCACTAAAGTTCTTAAAAATTTGATGTTAACTAAGTTAAAAGGTATTTTAAAATTTTAGATTATATTTAGGAATTTTTTCCACAATTAAAAATCAAAATTAACCTTTTAGTAGAGATTTACGTTGGCTGGTTTCGGTGGCGCAGTAATTAAATTGAGCGAACGGTTATTGAGCAAATAGTTTGACAACTAAATTGACAACCTTGATTAGTTGGATTGACAGATCTCTTGGTTGAAAAGACGTGTACATTTTCTCGTCTTTAAAAATTCAAAATGCGGAGTGTTCATGATCGTGTAATTGAAAAAATAAATAGCGAGATTGGGGACGATATAAAAAACTTGAATAAATCCAAATACTTAATACAGAACTACAAACAACAGTTCCAAGATATTGAAGGCAAGGTTGTAGATTTTGCCCATTCAAAACAACACCATAACAAAATGTTTGCTTTTAGATAAATGTTGAAAATAAAAAATATGAGTCAATTATAAAAGTTGCCCTACAGAAAGAAAAAAAAGCTACAGAAACTATTGACTTTGAGCTGGAAAAAATTAACATATTCGAGGAAAAGCTCTCATCGAAAATTTCAAATTGTAATAAGGTTGTAAAAGATGTAGGTTCCTATTTGAGTAAAATACAGAAGTTAGAGCATTTAATAGAATACCTGAAGATTGTACGAGATATACAAGAAATTAAGTAGGTGGTTGTATTACATGGAGTAAGTTTTAGTCAAATATATTAATTGCAGTAACGCACTTACGATATCAATTGGCGGAAAGGATGAGTCAAGAATTATTGGATACTATCTCTCTTTAAGCGGCGAGTCAAATTCAACAAATAGTGTTATAGGTCGACTGCAAAATGTAGATGCTCAGTTTTTGAAATCCTATGCTGTTAAATCAGCTATGTATTGGTATGAAATTATAAAGGAAAAATTTTCAAGGTAATAATAATATCTTTGGCTTTAGGCAATATCCTTAGTATTTAATTTTTAGCGATTTTGAGACAATCTTAAAAAATATGAAATGGGCACAGCAAGGACAAGTGCTGGAGCATTTTTCGCCATCGAAAGAAAATATGAGTAAGCTGTGCTTATTGGCGGAATACTTATTCTTGGTAAATATTTTTAATTCATAAACTCCCTAGAGATTTATAACAATAAATGAGCACCAGAGTATATTTTCACCGTTCGTTTTTGTGTACACGGAGACTCATTGTGTTTATCTCAGCTTAGAAGAAGTCAATACATTTTGGTCGAAAAAAAGGAAAGAATAACCCGCAAAAAAAATCACGTAGAATACGCGATGATTCGACGTAGAATTGCTTCAAAGCTCTATGTCGAAAGACAGTTGCATTTTTGTATACCGATGTCCTAGGTGTTATACATATTAGTTTACATGTACATTTTCCACCGACTTTCCACGTGACTGAATTTTTGCTGGGTAGTCGTCGAAAATATCTTTTTGATACCATTTTACTAAAATATAAAAAACAACAAATTTCTCACAAGAAATTCTAAACTATTTAAAATGCTCGCAAATTATAACATTTTTTAATCACAAAATAATTACTAGTTGAAGTAAAACAAAATTGAGTCCACTTTGTAATTTTCGATGAGGAAATAAGGGTAGGGGAGTGGGTTGTGTTGTGAACCGGGTTTTGTTTTGGGAGTGTAACTTTTTACAGAATAAAGATATCAACGAATCTAAGATACCGTTGGAAAGGTGAACAGACAGTTTAGTGTTTTGATTGAAGTGTAACTGTCTACGGCCAATTATCTAAGCACGTGATTTTTGGCTCTTCCAAAGAAGTGGCTGGGTTGTGAACCATCTAGCAAAACCCGATAAAAGTCGGAAAATAGGTAGTAAAACACCCATAATTTTATAGAAAGTAAAAATTTTATTTATTTAGAAGGCTTAAAGAGGCAAAACAAGTACAGGACAAAAAGTAAAAGTAATGAAGACAAGTAATGACGCCACTTAGGCCAAACAACTGGTATTTTTTTAGGGTTGACATGGCTAAAAATTCAAATGAATGTAAAATTAATTAATTTACAAATCAAGTAACATGACATTAAAACAATTTATTCTAATATATCCGACGATATTTGATTTTGAATTCTAGTACAAATCTAGTATGAAAAACGGATGGTTCATAACCCAGCCACAAGGCTGGTTCACAACCCAGCCATAATTCAATTTTGGAAACGACAAAAACAGCAACACTTACAATTTTAATTCGCCATAACCAAATATTGGATCGTAAAATAGAATCAAAACACTAAATAAACATGCATTACACTCACCTTTTTGGGTTGTATTCAGTCACTTGCATAGCACTTTACAAACAATCAAAAAAACTTTTCGCAATCGATTTTCAATACCGATTATATCTTAAAAATCCTTCGGTTTGGAATGCATTGTTTTATTCCTCATAGCTTCAAGAACAGTAAACCGCCTTCCAGGAATATAAATTGCGCCCTTCAGAGGAATTGAGACGTATCTATAGAGATGCGCGGAATACTTGCAATTCAGCAATTAGTCGGGCAAAGTTCAATTTCGACCAGAACATCAGACGGAAGGTATTTTCTACCCAAAAGGGTAGTAAGGGCTTCTGGTCTCTAGTAAAAACCGTAAAGAACAATTTCACCTGTTCGTCAACACCACCACTCATTTATAATGGGCATGTTTTTACTGACTCATTGGACAAGGCCAACCTGTTTGCTGCTAATTCGTACTTACCACCTTCATCTCCATCACAGTGTACTAGTAGGCAAAAGCCGCTACACCTTCGCACTCGGGAAGTTTTTAGAGTACTTTCGAAACTCGACGTGTCCAAAGCTACTGGGCCTGACGGTTTCTCGCCCCTTGTTTTAAAATGCTGCGCCTCTGCTTTGGCTAAACCTCTGCGCAAACATTTTCACCTCTCATATTCAACAGGAATGTTTCCAAGTGTAAGGAAACTTGCTCATGTCCAGCCGATACTTAAAAAAGGAGAGGCATGCGACCCCTCTAACTACAGACCAATTGCACTAACCTCGATCATATCTAAAGTTTTTGAAACACTCATCAACTCTCAGTTGTTGAAATATCTAGAAAATAACCTTCTTATCAACGATTGCTAGTACGGTTTCCGCACTGGCCGCTCAACCGTAGACTTACTAACGGCTCTAACGGAACGTTGGAATCATTGTCTTCACAATTTTGGTGAGTCCGAAATTGTCGCTCTTGATATTTCAAAGGCTTTTGATAGAGTCGCATGCTGCCCTTTTAGCCAAACTTCAAACATTTGGTTTGCACCCTACCCTCGTTAAATGGATAGAGAGTTTTTTGTCAGGCCGTTCAATTCGTGTAGTAATTGACGGAGTTACATCTGATTCCTACGAAATAAATGCCGGTGTACCTCAGGGTTCAGTTCTTTCACCAACCTTTTTTCTTCTTTTTATTAATGATCTCTTATCCCTTACTCTCAATCCTATTCAGCGACGACAGCACCCTTGATTTCGCGTACTCATTTGATTCTGTAACGTATTCACGTGGAAATGCTACAGAAGTCAATCGGGAACGCATGTTTAGATCATTAATAAACAACATTTCTATGGTCCTTGCTTGGGGCAGAGCAAATCGTGTTACGTTTAATGCATCTAAAACTCAATGCTGTTTAATGTCCCTTAAAAAACGCCCAGTTCACCCCCAACCCATTTCAGTCGACGGAGTGAATATACCAAATTCGCCCTCCCTAAATATCTTGGGTATCGAGATATCCAGCAATCTTAGCTGGACTGATCATATATTTGCAAACGCTAAAAGTGTGATGAAATGTTTGGGTTTTCTACAGAGATGTAAGAAATATTTCACCCCACCTGACTTAGCGCTGATCTGCAAATCCCACATTAGGGACCCACGCGGACACACCGCACTGTCCGCGTTAGACAAACTTTTTATTAAACTTATTGGCGATCCCTCAATCGCTGAGGGCCTTGACTCTCTGGAGCATCGACGGAATGTCGGTTGTCTCTTGGACTGTGATTTTTAATAAAGCATAAAAGCCCTTCCCTTTGGAGAAGATAGCAGGCACTGGCACTTTGAATAATAATTTCTAATTATTAATAAGCTTTCGCAATCGAGTTTAAATTTATTTGGGGTGCAAGACCAGCGGCACGTCGGTCCCCGTCAGCAGTCAGAACTCAACTCCTAACTTAATAAAAACATACCTACTATTTATTTCTTTTTACTTCTATTAATTTATAATTTAAAAAAATTATTTTAAATCTTACTAGATTAAATCGCCAGCAGAGGAAGTTGAGATCTTAGTCACAATAACAAAATCTATTGTCTGCCCTCCAATAAGCATTCCAACCGAGTTACTACTCAAACAATTTAGACACAGGTAAGACTAATTTCAACTTATTTCATGAACTTATGTATATATGAAAATTTCATTGTTAAGATTTCAATATCATTTTTCCGGTCAACGTCAAACAAACCGACTGGATAAACCGGAATGGTATTTTACCCAAATATTAAACTGGGCCAAAGAATATCATCTGTTTGTGGGAAAGAACTTCCAACCAGCAGCTGTGAAAGCAGGACATGAAAACTTTAACGTTCGGGTATAGCAATATTGTTCATTATAAAAGGCTATAACTTAACTAAACTTTAAATAAGCTTGAATTTATTCGGGGAATGGTACAACTTGTTATTGAGAAAGTAGCCCACGATATTGAAGACATTAGTAAGGATGAAAATCTTTTTGCACATCTACTGGATGAAACTTTAGCCTTTGAACTGGAACTTAGGGAGAGTTTGGGGTATGTATGAAAAAATAATCCAAGCCTGTTTTATACACTATTAATATTTTTTTAGATATCCTAGTAGTTTTCCTAGTGCGATATCTGTGATAACACAACCGCAATATTTATTAAAATGGATTTCTATTGAAGAAAGATGTAGGATTAAAAAACAGCTTAATGATTTAATTAAAATGTATTCTTTTCTAGTTTGCACAAATAAAATAGACAGCGTTCTTCAAGGAGACGATCCATGGATGTTTATTGATCCTGACAATATGGAAGAACTGAAGATACCACGGTGTGCGGATAGATTTATTCGTTTGCTGGAAGCTATAAAAGATCGCTATAGTGCACTTACGCAGCCAGGACATCAATTACAATTCCTTAATCTACAACTAGAACTTATTGACAATTTTAGAAGAAGATTAGTTCAATTACACGGAAGTGGAGCTGTTAAGAGTACTAACATTTTAAATGCCATTAATTATGTGAATTCAGTTCTAAGAGAATGGGGTGAAAATGTGGTATGTATTATAACTTTTGCTTTACTTTTGCAGGTATTATATTTTATATTTTACTAGCACTATTTGCATCTTCATGCAGCTTTAGTTGGTATTAATGCAACTGAAATAAATTCCGTTTTTGATCAGCCAGTTGATGAACTAGAGCACTGGCAACGAAAATTGGTAAAGGAGTTAGCTTCAAAAATCGTAGATGAAATTAAAGCTAAATCTATGGCCTATCGACACGATAATTGGATATCGTTACCAGAACAAAACACCAAAGAACCCTTTATACTTTCTACTAGCGCAGGAGAAATGTTTCAGGTAAACGACGCAAGTAAAAAAAATTTATTTAAACAATGTTGTAATATGATTAGGAATAGAACAATATCTTTGTGCCAACCCATAGTTGTCATGTTTGCACAGTTATGAACTTATTTTTCGCGAATTTGACAGAGCTCATGCGGATTTTATCAAGCCCAAGTGTAACATGATTTACATTTTTTAGAGTTTAACACCATAATGAAACTTTTATGTTGCGACTAAATTGTTTTTCCGACTATCTGTTGTAAGTCGTGTTTCTAAATGACTTTATTTATAAACAGTTAGCATATAGTTGACTGGTGGAATTAAATAATGTGATTTTAAAGGGGAACTGGCCATACAAACTTGAGCTAAGCTATAAATTCCTAAAATCATTTTAGAATCACTTGAATCACGGCGCAGAGTGGTCCAAATGCCCGAAAATTGATAGAAAAATGTGCGCTTCCTGTCCTGGCCTGGCAATTCTCCAGAGCTTGAGGTTGCTTGATACTTTTTTAAACAAAATGGTTTATTTAAAATGGCGACCGCTTATATAAAATTGGTTTTTTCAACTGAAAATCGTTTATTAAAACTGCACCTAGCACAAAACAGGCACACTTACGGTGATAATGAATGAAATTTTCCTATCTCATTTCAAAGCCGGATTTGAAGTATTATTCGTTTATTTTATTTGTGTTGTGTTAATCTGAAGATGCTTTATTTTGAGCAAAAAAAAAACTTAAACTATCAAAAAATATTTTTTTCAAATAAAAAAGTTTTAATTTAATGGTCCAAAAGGTCCTCCTGTGAGGGTCTGCTCAAAAACGGTCCCTCACTGGTTCTCGCTCTGCAGGCGTGCGAAGGAAAAAAAGCAAAACATTTTATAATTTTTTAGTAATATATCAATGTAGTTTTGATTAAGCGTAGTCGTTTTTCTTTGCATATTTTTTTACCCAAATGGCGGCCAACTGAAATAAAATGTCGTATTTTCCTCAAAAATGCAGGTTTTTTGCTTCAGCTTTGAAAATCAAAAAAAAAACCATGCTAGGCTTAATTGAAACTACTCTGATGTGCTACCTTTCCATTAAATTTCAAGTTGATCCATTGTAAATTGACTGAGTTACATCGAGAACAGATGTACAACATGGTGATTTGGGGAAATTGCAGTTAAACTTTAAGTTAAAACTTAACTCTCAATCACTACTTAAACATGTCAATTCCTTATTATCATTGTCGAGGCAAACAAAAATATTATCATTACCTGGAGAAAGGTTAACAAATTTTCATAAAATTACACTTGTATAGGTTCACTTGAGTCCCCATAACTTTTTTAATTCTTTGAATTTCAACCTTATATTTTATGAAGCATTTTAAACATTTTATGTTACGAACAAATCCAAAAAAAATTATAATTTTTTGTTGTTGAACTGTCGCCCTGTTGGTCCCCCTGAATAGGCTAAGGCGTATCTATAAAATTGATATTGACCTTTAGTTTTATTTTAGGTTATGATGACAACTTTACATAATTTAGAAAAAGAGCTATCGTCAAATCTTTTTAACATCACTCTCCGGCTTATAGCTAATCAGCTGGATGATTTCTTCATTGATAGTTTAGTCATGAATACAAAATTCTCGGTTGGAGGTGCCGTTCAATTTCAGTACGACATGACAAGAAATCTTTTTGCACTGTTTGGACAATATGCCAGGCGGCCAGATCTCTTGTTCAAAAAGTAAGTAATTAAATAATTTATTTAAATACATATTGTAATTTATCTTTTAGACTTCATGACGCATGTATTTTACTAACGATTCCTCGTGGAAATGCTTTGCTTTTGCACCAAACTCTTAGGCATGATACAGAAATAGAAAGCATGTTAAAAGCGCTGAAGGAAATTGGAGTCATTAACTTGAAGCCGGAAACAAGCATAGACGTTTTAGAAAGACGGACCGATATAAGATTTTATTAAGTACATAAATAATTTTTGTAACAAATATACATATATATTTATTTTCCACTTGATTTAAATTGTTGGTGTATTTAAAAGTTTTATAAAAACTAAAAATGTTTCAATATAATTTTATACGTACAATTTTTCACTTTTATACCCTTGGAAAGTTGCCAGTGGTATGGGAGATAACGTCTTGGCTTTTCACACGGGAGTCGTAGGTTCGAATCGTTGTTGGCGGGATTCGAACCTACGACCTATATTTGTTTTCTGTTTACAACGGTTGCGCTAAAATTCTATTGTGGTATTACAGTTATATCGGTAGTTTGAAATCCACCTTAAGGCAGACCTCAACCTTCGAGCACAATTTCTTAGGCGCTCGCGTTTAATCTTTTTTTTTTTTTTTTGAGACATAAACATAGACCACTTCTGTTTTCGGGCATTTATTATTGAATAAATGTTTATCGAAAAGTAAACCAATATAGAGAGTGTCGGAACCGCTGTAAATCAGGCGTGCGTGTTAAAACTACCGAGGATGATTAAATTTGAAAAAATCTTTCAACAGGGTGAATTGTATTTACAAATAGAATAAGAATATGCTATAAAACTGAATTTTTTCAATCCACTTTCAATATTTATCATCAAACTGATTTAATGAGATGTAAATCCCCAGCCGCAAGCTAAACAAGCGGTTACGGGAACTAAGGAAAGATGCTCGTATAAACAAAGCGTTCGCAAAGGTTGCAGTTGTAGATAGTGGCAGAACGAAAAGTTTTATGATGCTACCAATCATATTCCAATAAAAAAAAAACCATTCCCCCTTGGGAGGATATATTCTAAAAAAAAGAAGTATCAATGAAATCAACCCGCGCGTTTTATAAGGGTTACCAATGACGGAACACTCTATACAAGAGAAAAAGTGGCATCCAAATCAGTCTACTCATTACGAAATTTTAGGCGCCGCATCCCCCCTTGATAAAAACCATTTGTCATGGCAGTAATGGTGGAACATACTCCAAATAACAAAAAAAATCTTCCAAATGGGTCCATGTGTAGCAAAGTTAGGTAACATCTCCCCCCACACTAGGTTTAAAATTTTTTAACATGATACCAATGGGAAGCATTTCCTATACATCATAACGTCGTTGGAATAATGTATACATAGGTTGAACTATATCCAGAAAAATATAGAAAAAAATTTATCTCATTTATTGCAGGACAAAAAGTTTTGCACTTACCTAATAATTTTTTTATGATGTAGCCAAAGCCTAGGGGGACAACACTATGATCGTTAGTATGGCTTTGACCGGAAGAGAATTAGGGTGTCTTGTTTTGTACATTGCTGCGAGCTAGACAACAGCCCAGAGACGGAGTGGAAACCGAGGATCGAACTCTGGAACCATGGCGTCCGTCTCCAGGTGCTTTATTTTCTTCGTATACTGAAAGTAAATACTTGAAAGTAGTTTTTAAAAATGTAAAACAACTTTATTAAAACATTCACAATTAGTGGATTTGTATATATATACAACAAGTCTTTACTTTTAAGTTTATAAGGTAAATTATATAAATAAATTGAAAATCTCAAAAATTCTGGTATTAATTAAAGCTATACGGCTAGAATCTTTCAAACATCATCCACATAATGTCCTTGAACTACGGAGGAATGATGGTAACGACGTCTTGAAGAAAAATCATCATTTTCTTCATTCATTTGTGCAGAGGTAACATTTACGCCTGGACAGGAGTGCGTTACTACTACCTGCTCATAATCGGTAACACGTTTTCTATTAGGTGAAAATATTAAAACTTTAAAAATTTCAACATAAAGAACGGAACAACTTACCCAAAACATCGAAACACTACATTTTTGAGCCAAACAAAAAATCGAAATTCTGCTGTTAGACCTGGTTTTACGGCCGGATTTGCTGTTCCAACATAAAACCACACTAAGAAAACGATAACTATACACGCCAAAGCATAATACCAATTTACCAAAACCATTACCAGGATTTTCACGCAGGCCTAAATGAAAATTAGAAGTAATTCCATTTACACATTATTCTACCGTGCCAACATTTTATAAGCACAAGGAAATTTTTCAGGTAATACGATTTTTCACAATTTTAAATTTAAAGGACTTTTAGATTCAAATTTTCAGTATTACTTTGCAGTTAACTTAATGCATTAATTACGCATAAAAAGTAAAATTACATAAATATTTCCAGTGTTTATATATTTTTTGGCATGGTATGCTATAAGGACGTCTTACACCAAACAGTGATGCCCATCTATTGCAAAATCCTGAATACCAGTTTTTGGTCTTAGAGTGAATCGGATGCCTTATCGGAGCTATTGGTTCTTCTTCCAACGATCCAGTATTGGCTTCATCGGGAATATTTGTACTGTTAGTTCCATCACGGAAGATAACCTGGTCAATGTTGTTTGTGCTGTTTGCTGTGTTTGCTGCGTCAGTCTCTCTTTGATTGCTTGATAAAGGCACGTGTTGTGGTGAGGTTTGTTGCGAATTAGATGGACTCTATTAAACAATGTTTAATTAAGGATCGAATAAAAATTGAAAACATCCGAGGGTCCAGGTGCTATATTACAATTTGTTCAAGATTCCTTATTTTACAATGGAGAAAGGTGTTATATATCCACTTTCCATTTATTTTTCACATAATACAAAATTTAAAATCGCAAAATAGGATGATACTAAAGATTGAGCTGAACAAGCGGGTTTTGTGTTCGAAAATGAAAATAAAAGTAAGTATTACGGGCTGATGCCAGGTGTAATGTTAAAAAAGATCAATTTTTCAAAATAATTTTTTCCCGAAAGTAGGCATGTACATATTCTGACGAATATTTTTCGTATTTATTTGACCGAAGTTTAAGTTATTTTCTCGTCTCACGTACGTCCTTTATTGTTTACTCAAAGTTTCACTTATCGCGGACAAAATACATTTATGAAATGTGTAAGGAATACTTACTTGTAAATTTTTGTGTCTTGTTCTCTCTGGAAACAAATGATCAAGGTCGTTATCATCTTGCACAGCTCCATAACGACGGCTTTCATAAGAGGGACTTTGAGCTTGTATTCTAAAACGCTCTTCTCGCCTTTCTTGAATATCAAACGTTTGTGCCAGAGCAAAATAAGAATAGTCTATGCAGGCATACGTCAACAAAAAAGGCATCGTTACGATTGGTGCCAGAACATTAATATCTCCTACCATGATGAATGTAGTTGTAACCGTCGCTACTACAGCCATTGCATAAAGTGGAACCTTATTTGGACCTCTCTGGAAATAAAATTTTAATAAGACAACATTAGGTTATATAGCAATACAACTGTTATCTATGTCTCGGAAATAATAATGAAAATCAGTTAATATAAAATGCTAGGTAGGTACGTAACTTTCATTAATTGACTTTTAAACTAAAGTAAATGTCGGTGTGTATAGAATATAGAACACACAATTATAGCAAGACCCTAAGTTAAATTAAGTGAGACTTCTACCTTGATACATTTGACAAAATTGATTTTTTCGCAGATTCCTAATCTATATATAGGTATAATTTATGCTTGAAAAGGATTTTTTGAAATTCGATAATTTTCGGTACTTTAAGCGCGTCTAAATTAGCCACGGTCCATTCTGAGTACACATATTGCAAACTTTAAACGCGTTTTTCTCGAAAACACGTTTTAGAAAATGGCTCACACTTTCCAATGGCTTTAGTTTCCTACATAATTACACTGGTGTCCCGCATGGCCATTGTTGTTTTCCATCTATATTAATGATAGTTCCGTAGCTATTAAAAACTGTAATTTCCATATGTATGCTGACGAACTGCAATTATACATATCAAGATCTACGGACATTGCATCATCCTGCCGTTGCTTAATACCTCAGTCGGAAGCTATTGTAATTTACAGAAACGAGATTGACACGAGTTTCTTCCCTGAAATACACTTAAACGATTTAGAAATTCCTTATAAAGACGCCGTAAGGAACTTGGGAATTATATTTAATAAAACACTTTTTTGGTCTAATCATGTAAATAGTATTGTATCTTGCATATACGGAAATCTTCGAAAACTTTGGTTATCGGCCTGCATATGCGAAATACCAAGATGTTGCTAGTTAAAACTTTATTGGTTCCTCTAATTACTTATGGTTGTGAAATTTTTTGTCGGTTGTATTCTGCATCGCAAAGAAAACTCCACGTTGCGTTTAATTCTGCCGTACGATATACATTTAACCTCAGACACTATGATCATATCTCTTCATATGTTGGTCGTGCACTTGGCTGCACTTTGACAACTTATATTGAGTTTAGAACTATTTTATTTTTATGCAATATTATTTTTAAAAGAAACCCGCAATACCTAGTTAATAAAATTTGTTTTATTCAATCACAAAGAACTTATGTGGAACTCTCTCCGCGTCCATATCAGAAGAAGTGGTTACAGCAATAACAATAACTTTAATTTTAATTAATAAAAAATGCTATTTATGCAGTAAGTAGTTAGTTGTAAGAAGACGTATCTTTTCCTTTTTTCCTTCGATGAACTAAAGGATGAGCTATTTATGGTATAAGTCTTTCCATTTACTTTATTTAATTAATTTAAGGGTTCTTTGTAAGCGTTAAATGTGATTGTGTATATTTTTCAAGATAAATAAAGATATATGGCCTATTCTCCTAGCATAAAATATGTTTATTTTTATAGAAACTAGTAAAAAATCAAAACGAAAGACAAGGGTAACGTTTTTGGTTACTACTTACCCCTTTTCCTAGAATATCTATTCCGGGAATAACACTTTCATTTGCAATACTTTGCAGAACTCTGGGGGTTCCATACATAGCACCCAAACAAGATGACATGCTTGATACATAAATTCCGGCCAGCAAAAGAAATTGCACTGCTGAGACTTTAACCGCTATCATATAATCTGCTAGTAGTGTAGCTCGTTCGCATGTTGCGCCAAGAAATAATATAAATACTAAATATAGAAATGTGCTAAAAGGAAAAATTAAAAAAAAAAACGATTTAATTTAGTGAGTATTCCACTTACGATGTTCCAAATGCAGCTAATGTTCCATTTGGGATATCAGTTGACGGCGCTCTTAAGTCTCCACTCATATTAATGCCAGACAGCACACCAGTCACAGTTGGAAAAAATACACCAAATACCGTGAACCACGTATATTCGCCTTGGTAACTCTGCCAAAGATTACGACTTAAGTTATCACTGATCCATCCATCGAAACCATGCGCTACAAAATACTTCATAATTATAAAAACTTTGCGTACATAATACAACTCTTACATGGATCTTCCCCAATGAAACTTCCAACCATAAAATCAAGCGCTGACAGCAATAATACAATTAGGAGCATAAACTGAAGTTTTATAACCCACTTTACTCCAGCAACATTTATAACTCCTAAGAGTAGAACAGCTGCTGTCGCAAAGCCCCTAATAGCCCACTTATTGCCTTCTAGTCCAACCAAACCGGCCATTGACTCTCCAAAACCGAGAACATTTAGAGCACATCCTACCGCTTGTCCAAAGCAATACAATAGTCCTAAAGATCCTCCAAATCGAGAGCCAAGAGTATGAGCAATTAAGAAGTACACACCACCGCTTTCAATGCGACAGCGTTCACAAATGCCGACAGCAGAGAGTACTGACACTAATGCAATGGAAACAGTGCAAAATACTATTAAAGTGCTGTTTATTACACCAGCTTGCGCTACCATCCATCCTGAACGTAGAAATACAATCACTCCAAATACATTAATGAGACACGATGTGAAGACGCCATCCCAAGTACCAAATAATACGGGCTGTGATATAAAAAAGTGTGACCGCCACCTGCAAGACAAATAAAGATTGTTAAAGAAAAGATTTGAATTAAAACGATTCAAAATTAAAATTTAACGCTTTAATGAGTTTCGATCGTATTCCATTAGTGTAATCTAGTACTACTAATAGCTAAAATAAATATTAGAATAAATATATCTCTGTCGGGATAGACGCCCAATTCCAAAAAGAAAATTCAATTTGGTGCAGCATACGGCAATCAAATAATTCCAAAAATATTTTATTCCTAAGTATAAAATTAAGATATATAGAATTCGAATTCATAAAATTCCAACACACAAAATTCCAAATTATTACTTTTGTCTTTTTTGTTGAGTAATGTCATGAAAAACTTAAGCTAACTCTCATTCAATATTCGGCCAAAATTATTAAAAATATGTTTATTGTTATTTATTATTTGTGCCAGGTATTTGTAAAAGGCATAGGCGTGGCACACTTTTTTTCTAATAGTACAATTTTAAAACTTTAATTTGATGTAAATTTGAAGCTGTTACTCGATAGGTACAGCAATGCACCAAAAACAAAATCAAAAAAAGTTGTGTGCCAAGGCCTTACCAAAAATTTTACCGAGGCACACAACTTTTTTTCTTTTTTACTCAGTAAATACTAAATTTTAAGAGTAATTCTACGCCATTGGTACAGTTGCAGTCCACAAAATGTTCCAGAGAGGGGACATACCCAACTTGTGCAAAAAGTTTTGCTTAGGCACACAAACATTTTTCTTATGTTAACTGTGTATGTGTTTAAAAAACATTTCATTCTGTTGGGCGATCGGATAATTTTTTTAAGCTAGCTTTTGCTCTATAATATGAAAAGCCATGCAATTATTTTTCACGTATTGTCTGTCTGTTGGTCCGGACTAATCTCTGTAACGGCTACTACGACTTCGATGGAACTTTCGTACGAAGTTTGTATTTTCTTAGGCATAGTTTAGACTACTAATGATACTCGGTTAGGGCGAAGGGGGAAGTGCCATGTAAAACTAATCGAAAAAAACGGCCGATATTGTTGTCACATCAAAACTTTTCGAGGTCGGTGAATAATGACACTCCCGATATCGCTAAATAACTTGGTGATGAAATACCAAGTGGTATGAACAAATAATGCAAAGAGAACCAGGCTGATCTTAAAAAATGTTAATTCGATTTCGATAGGATTATCAGGGGAAGGTTCAGTATTACTTTTGGTAAAGTATTACGAACGCGCGTCGGGTGCAAATACTCGAAACTACCGATATAACTATGAAAAGCATTCTTTTGGGGACAGTGAGATGAATAATGACACTCCCGCTAAATTATTTGACTTAAGACACCCCTAGAGTGGGATGAGAGTGATATGTACAAATAATCGAAAACGACCGATATTAGTGTGTGGAATGTATAGTTTTCGGTGTTGTTAGATACTGTTCGGTTGGGGGTGGTAGTAACATGTAAAAATAATTGAAAACGACGTTTATTTACCAAAAGTCTGAGCAACGCCGAGTAGACCCAGCTAGTTGTTAATAATTGAGAGCTATAAATAGTGATGAAGCTATACCGAATACGATATACGGCACAAAAATTGATGAGACCATATATTCACCAGGTAGAATGTAAATCTTTATTTACTTATTTTAGAAAATAACATTTGAACCCTAAGTTCAGTTTAGAGTTTCATCTAGTCTTCGTTTTGTCGCGAAGGCGTCCAGCAGCTGAAGGAAAATTAACCCTTTGGTGCTGCTGTTGATAACGAGCGAAGGGAGCTTAACTTTTCTTCATTAGAAACGCCGATCGTGTTAAGAAAACTTATATTTCTTACGTTGCTCGATTTAAACAAGTGTTGTTTTGATTTTTAATTTGAACCCTAATTACATTCGATCCTGCATTTATTTTTAGGTTAAAAGCGTTTAGAGTTATGACAAAAAAGTTTCACTTGCAGCGTGGTCTCGCAAAACCAGACCCTAGATTTTTCAGTATTTTATTTGATTATAAATAAATCTATTACAGTATGAGAACTAGTAAGGCTGAACACGAATTCCTTGCACAAATTTATAATTTTTTCTGTTAACATATTAAAAAGGTTGTAATATTTTACTTGGAAAGTCACCCTTTGACGACAATGGAAATCTATAAATTGTCACTTTATAAATAGATCAATTTACAATACTTATTTTAAGATCCACGATCCATAAATTATTATCCTACATGACTGGTCTACCAAACGCACAATTCACAATTTCTATTTATTTATCAACTCTTAGAGTAAACAATAAATGCTTAACCTAGATCTAAGCGCACTAAGTTTTCGCCCATATGGCGCACTAATCTAAACTAATTCATTAACAAATCTTTTTCAACGCCTTAATACGGTGCTTAATTTATATCTACATACATCTATATCTATTTTTATTGTTTTGGTATTTTATGTTTTTTTGATTGCAATTAAGATTACAGACTACTTGTTTACAATAGAAAAATTCCTCCTTTAAAAGGTGCTCCATTGTCAAAATTCGCTGATAATGTGTTCATCCCGATACCGGTATTTTTGTAATTACGTATTCTTGCGTTAGTAAAGTGTGTTCTAGTCTTAGCCTTAGTTTTGCTTGTCCTTGTTTTCGAAGTTCCGATCATGCACTGCTCCAATGTCGCTCAACAAAGGTTGTCTGGCCTTCCTAACTTCTTTTCCTGGCGCGAGTCACCTCGGCAACACTTGTTCTTCTAATGAAGGATTAGCATGGTGGGGTTATTTAGTTCTCTTGTTCGTTGTTCGTGTGAGCCAATATACTGCCTCATATCCAGGAATCCCAGCGTGGCCTGGGACCCATGCGAGCCGCACCTTTTTATGGCTGTGAATTATTGCCTTTCTAGTGATATGAACTAGCCAGTCTGATGGTGTTTGCCCGTTGAGTCCGTAAAAATTACCGTCTCACCCTGTTGACTTCCAGAGTCGAGGGCTGTTTTATACGTGACATAGATCTCCGCCTCAAATACGTTCGAATCAAAGTGGAGTTTCTACACTTATTCTTTATTGTTCTTCCGTTATACGTTTGTATAGTTATCGCCACACTGGTAACCTGATGATCTGACTTAGACCCATTGGCCCTAATATTGTCTAGATGGGATTGGTGGGCTTTTATGTACGCTAATTGCGGTTTAGAGGATTTGGGGATATAATCTAGAAGCATGTACCTGAAATAAGGATGGGGAAGTTGGTGGTATAGAGGGAAAGATTGGAGTTGCGTGTGTACCTACATACCTCCTGTACCTAGCAGTTGCGACCTTGCTGGTGCTACTATTAAAGCTGATACACGGTACCGTATCAGCAATCCGTAAGTTGATTGATAATTGATATTTGAATTATGTTACGTTGCATATCAGGAGGTGTCCCCTATATTATAAGCCGATAGTTCGTAATCTGTCTAGTCCCCGTAATCCCTCGTGGGGCATGGGGCGGGATAAGCTGATTCGAGACAACGATTGCAAGTGGACCCTCAATTTAAAGTGGATTCCGAACCACTGAAATTTTCTCTGCAACCCCCATTGCCTTTTTATCGTGATTTGGTGTCAGGAGAAAATAACCATTGGTAACAGCAGGTGGGATTCGAACCTGTAACCTCCGGGTTGGTAGGCCGACACGTTATCACTTATTCCACCGACGAAATTCAGTAATACCGTTTATCAATATCTTAGTTACATGAAGCGTGGTCGGTATAGAGGCTCCCCTTTTTTAGAAGCCATTATTTTTACCAGGTTATGTACTCCTTCAAGTTTATCCGTCAACTTTTTAATATGGAGATTCCATTTTAAGTTTGAAATAAAGTTCATTACAAGCAATTTTAAGCGAAGCCTTGTTGCAACGATTATACCCTGCTATTCTATTTGTATCGCCCTCTGTTTCCTGTGTTACGGGACAGGTTGCTAGTTAACATATTATTTCTTAGTTTATATATGTTTATCTATTGCATTCACAAAGCAAAGCAAAGATATTGCAATGAGCTTCCCTGCCACGGATCCGTCCGTTTATCCACGTCCTTTTATAATATATAGAACTTAGTGATGAAATGTAAAATGTATCGGTAAGGTATAAGGTCTGGCCTAATAACATTTTTATTTATAATTTTTTGTTCAGCACACTGAAATCTATCAAAAACAGTTGTCAAATCGCTGCGCCACCGAAATCGCCGTGCCCATATGATTGTTGACCATAATAATATTGAGATTTTTAAGTTGATTTTCTCGTTACCACTTTTTTACTCTTCCACGTAGTAATATACTATTATTGGAGGTTTTCTTACCATGGTTTATCACCTTGTTCATCTGCAAATATTTCATTTGCCCCAGAAGCTTGATGTCCACCAGCAGCATATTCGTATTCATTTCCCAAATCTACAAAACCTCCAGAGTTGGCCCGTTGTCGCACTCTGTGAACTTTAGGTTCGTCATCATTTCCTAGGCCATACCTAAAACCAAACAAGTGCCAATGAGAGAAGTATTCAAAACAAGGTTAATAAAACAAACCTATCCCAATCGACTTCCGCCCTCCTATAATTAGACCTTGTGTTTTCATCCATATCTTTTGTGTTTACTAAATGTAACAATTTATAAATATTTTAATATCGTTAACTGCCAGATACTGAAATGCCTAGTGATATCATCTTACACCTTTGACAGACCGAAATCGATTTTTATGTTGCATGTACGTTTTGCTTTGTTTTTGCATATATAAATGGGTCCACCCACGATTTCGGAAGCACTGAGTTGTTAAAGATCGTTAGTAGCTGGCGAAAATACCTACAAGAAATTGTAAGTTAAGAACAAATTGAAATTAATATGACATGACAGACGTACATCAGTCCGCTCCGAAAAGCACATTCACCAACCCATTTAAATGAATTGTAGAGCTTCGGAGAGCTTTATAACAACACATACTAGGCAGATTAAGTTGGCAACAGTTCAATTTAAACGTTGAATTATTTATGATTGTTTTGCAGCATTATATATTTAATATCAAATTGGTAGGCCACACCCTGTATGAAGAGGAGGACTACATGCGTTCAAATCTATTTCCTTCAATAAATGCGATTTTCATTTGAAAAATATCATATAAATAAAATGACGGTTATTTAATTGAACTGCAACCAACTTAATCTTCCTAGTATGGCAGTTTTTGTTGTAAAGCATTCCAAATTGCTCCTATAAAAATATTGTTCTTTTTAGCAAAAGTTGAATTCTTAGAACATAAAGCTTTATGTTCTAAGGTTGAATTAAAAAGAACAAAATATTTCTTGAACATATTTAATACTTTTAAGACTACAAAATGCGGTCCCTCTAAGTAAAATTTACCCATTATTCTGCCAGCTTTTAGTAAGTTTTGTATGCCCAAAATATCTCTACTCTGATTAAAGCATACCTTCCGAAATTAAAAGTTCAACATTGCAAAATATGCTAAAGCTAAATATTCCTATAACGTATATTGGCCGTCAACACTTGCCATTATAAGGCACTCAAACTATTTTGAAATATACTTTTCCAAGAATAAGCAAAATACTTGAAATTTACTCTTTGAATATATTTTTCGGAGATCCCAGGTTTGAATCCCACAGGCGGCAATCCATGGTTGTTTCTGCTGACAACAGATTATGGAAAAAAGGATATGGGATTGCAGAGATAAAGTCAGTGGTTCGAAGTCCACTTTAAATTGTAAGTCCACTTGCAATCGTTCTCTAGAATCGGGAGAAGTTCTTCTACTGCCCAATGCCCCACAGCACGTTACAGCAGCTAGACAGATATTTTTTGAGAAGAACTGATTTTCATTGAAATGTTTACATTACCTATCTCGCTTTATGTGGATAACTTTCTTAAAATCGTCAATAAACACCTGGTAAAAATCCTTTTTCAAACGTGTGGCTGTCCACACGCCGCATTAGCCGTTGTTATCGCAGACCAATGCAGATAGGAGTACATTATTATTAATTTTGTACTGTGCCGCTTTTGCATAATAGCTTAGTTTTCACTTGGAATATTTAACTTGACTTGCCTGGCACTGACCCGAAAGAAATTGAAAATATAACAATTGCATCCCTTGTGAGCTGATTTTCCAAAAAAGCTGAAATCGGTATTTCTTTGTTTCTACATATAAATTTAATTTTTTCAAACCTCCAATACAAACTTTGACAACCCCATTCACATCTTTAGGATCAAATTTCGAAAAAAAATTTCTTGGTGTTTGGTTTGCAAAGGGGGGAAGATATGTATCTTCCTTGCACTGAGGCCTTTAGTGGCCCATTGTACGTCCCCTGCTCGGCAGAGTACCCTAAATTCTACTGTCGAGCCAACTAATCCCCGTAACGAATCGGTTAATTCGACTATATCCCCATTTATTTATTTCTGCTAAATATTTGCAGAAGTGTGTTCCTAGGATTTTAAGCCTTCTTTGCGTTAGGACTGGGCATTGACCGAGAACGTGTAAGATGGTTTCGTCTTCTTCCCCACATCTTTTCAGATTCATGTGCATTGAGTGGGACACTCTCTTGTACATATGTCTGATCCCTCTAACTTTTCTTTGCGCAACCTCGTTACCCATTGCATGATTCCTTTTTTTGATTTCCTGGATGGGTATGCTCAGGTTTAGTATTACTGGAATGTCATCACTTGCGCCGTTCTGCGCATTCGCCTTTTCATCTCCTGGGCTATCGCAGTGCCCCGACACGTATATTAGGGTGACATCGTTTTGTCTCCCTAACTCCATGAGGACCTGTTTACATCCCTCTATCGTTTTAGATTTTACCGCGACGTTACTTCAAGATTTAATGGACGCCTGGGTACCTGCACATATTGCAATCCTAGAGGATCTTACTCTCCACTCCATTCTATCAGCTGCTTAGCTCCTATTTCTATCAGTGTGATTTCACATTGAAGAACCGAAGAGCAATTGTTTACCGCGCTCCTTAGCTCCAGGTTTTGTTCCTCGTACGTACAAAGCCACAGCCACGCTCGCATTTTGTGCCGTCTGTGTAAAGCGCTATAGTGTTCTTTTGAATCACCCTATTGTTGATCCATTCACTTTTTGTCGGGAAATGAGTCTTGAAGATTGCCTCCATATTGGGATTACCAGTTTGGAAATCCTAGCAATCTTCTTCCTCAAACAGTCTCTTGATCGTATATCCGTTACATATTTGGACGATCTTTTCATGTTGGGTTTGTATTCCCCTTTCCTTCCACAGTTTATTCATGCATAAACCTGCAGCCGAGTTAAGTGCTAACTGTTTAACATAGAATTCTAGTGGAGTAATGTTCAGAGTGATCTCCAGGGCTCTTGTCGTTGGGTCTTCTCCATCATCTTCTCGTTTCTGCCCACCTCCATTACTTTTCACCAGACTATTGCTCCGTGCGTTATCATTGGTCTGATTAGGCATGTGTATATCCATTTTATAATATAGGGTGATAGTCCCCAACCCTAACTATCGCATTTCTACACGTCCAGAAAGCTCTTACCGCTTTGTTTTTCTTGTCGTGTAGGTGTCTAGCCCAATTTAGTTTCCCGTCCAACAGCACATTCAGAAATTTCCCCTCATTCTTTAAAGTTAATCTAGTGTTGCCAAAGCACGGGGGAACTATTTTTTTAATTTTTATCTTTTGGTGAAGCAGCAGCGTTCTGTCTTATATAGGTTTATCTTCAGTCCGCAATCCTGCGTGTCAATTGCTTTTTGAAGTAAGTATCCCAAGTTTTCTTCAAACTTACCTCTGACTACTATCGATAGATCGCTCGCATAACAAATTACGTAGAGACCTTTATCTAACAGGTCTTCACGTAATTCACCAATCACTATCAACCACAAGAATGGTGAAAGAATCTCTCCCTGTAGAGTTCCTCTATTTACCCAATGCCGTTAATTGTTCATTTCTGAAACTTGTATTTATGATTCGGTCTTCCAGCATGGACTTGATTCAGTTGGTTATATTATGATCTGCCCCTTTCTTCCTCAACCTATTCAGAATCTTATCGATTCTGATTTTGTTGAAGGCCCCTTCTATGTCAATGAAGCAGCCCAACGCTACTTATTTGTACATCAGTGCCTTTTCCACTTGATGGACCAAACAATCTAGAGCGGAATCAACCGATCTACCTTTCTTAGTAGTAAAGAAGGTATATAGACACTTACTTAGTGGATACATAAGTACAATAGTATAAGGAACTAAACTGAAGGTATCCTGTACACGCCAGGAATAGATGATAAATGTAAGTATAAATTTTAAATGAAAATTTTCTTCTCCAAACTTTAAACGCGTTTTTGATGATTAAAAAAAACTATTAGACCGATTGGGCTGAGATTTTAACACAGATTCTACAAATGAATGGTTCTGTCCGGTACCAGAATTAGACTTTTTAATTTTTATCTCGATTTTAAACCGAAAAAAAGTGGATTTTTTTTACAAGGCCGCCATTTTGTTATTTTTCATTCAAATCTTTTAAATCTGCTATGGGACAGAATGACAACCATACCGAATAATAATGTTTTTGCAATTTTGATTTCAGATGATTACAAAAGGAGCAATCAAGGCGGCCAGCCACCTACTTTTTTTTGAAGAGACCTACTTTACCTCACCAAAATGACGTTAAAATAATTTTTTTTAATTTAACAAAAATTTGTTGTATTATTCAATAGCTAAATAATAACATATAATTATAAGATGATTGTATTTGTATTTGAGACTACCCCCTTAATTTTAAGTCCTTATCCGGTACTCTTTCAAAGCTAAAAACACATTGCCTATCTTTTATAAAATTTTCAGATTTCCTGTAAGTTATGGTTTGATGTATATCTCTTATACTGTTTACAAAGAACTTGTTAAAGTTTTCAGCTAGATGTTGGCAATTACTGATATTTTCTCCATTGAATTTTGACTTCCCTTTGTCCTTTCGTAATACCGTTTTTTTATCGCTTTCCACATTTCCTTTTGTGATCCCGCTTTGTCAATTCGGTTTTCTATGCCTTTCCTTTTAGCCTTTTTTTTACTTTGTAGATATTTCTGATGCTTCTGTAATTTACATTGCTTTAATGTGTACCGACCGGTCGTCATGAAATTGCGTATATCTAATTTTCTATGGTAGATATGATAAACAGGTTTACACAGCGTTATTCTAGAGGCTTCCAAATATTTAAATTTGCAAAAAGAAAAAAATCACCTTTAAAAAATCAAAAATGTATCGACAAGACTGAACTAATCCACGCTTACTTTCACTTTCGCTGCTTTTCAAAGCTCTTTCGATTTTATTTTTTTATCTTATTATCTAAGAAGTAATTTAAGATTTGTGGGTGAGGTCCAACCATATAGATTGAGAAGTATGAATGATTTTAGGATTGAAAGATGTAGAACTTCTAGATGTCAGAATTCTCTTTTTTATAAGGGTTTACAAATGTTTAATAGTATGCCAAGTATGATAAAAAGTGAATCCAATTTGAATAGATTTAAGAGTATGTTAGTAGAATATATAAAATTAAATTTTTAGAAAGCGAAGTACTGCTTATTGTCTAAGAGTGTATGATATTTGGAAACAAAAAGAATGTATGAGTGTGTTGTATGGCATAAATATCGCTAATAAATGAATTGAATTGAATTGAATTGAATTTTTCGCCTACTCTTTTGTAACAAGGTCGATCTCGTAGTGGGTTACATGATACCACCCCAGGTTTGTACTGCAACTTCGTGATTCAACAATCTATTCTGGTCAGCAGCTGGTGTCCAAAACTACGATGATTTATAAACAGGATCTAGCTTCTAAAGCTCATGTAACACTACCAATAGGCCTAGAGATAATCTTTTTTATCTTCACAATAAATTTTTGGAGACGGAGTTGGATCAATTCGTTGAGCCGCACGACCACCATGCCATGAGTCCCGAGATCGAGACCATGTCTCCCTGTCAGCTTTAATTAAGAAATTAAAATAATCCACTCCGTCTCTGGGCTGTTGTCTAGCTCGCAGCAATGCAAATACAAGACGTTCAAGTTTCCTCCCTTGCATGCTACCATGCTAACGCATCAAAGTGTTGTCCCCTGGGATTTGGCCACATCGTATAAAAAAAAATACGTTGGAAAATGTGATCTTTTCTGATTAGGAATAACCTAGGAATTCACATTTGGCATTCTGAAATCTTTGCAATGTTGCGAAGTTCCTTCATATAAGCTTTATTACGTTGAACTAATAGGCACAGTGCAGGTACTATTTCTGATTTGCCAATGGCTTATTTAGGTTCTTCACTTTCTCTCTTCACTCCGCTATGGAATTAATATATTGTGATCTTCTTTGGTTTTACGTGGATTTAATTTTTGGAGGATTAACATCCAAGAGGCATTCTGATTAATCGCCAAGCATGAATACAACTTCTAGCACTTAACGCCTAAAAAAGAATTATCTTCACATGAAAAGTTAGAAATTTTTTCTTAAATCCAATATTTTACTTCTCAAGTTTATTTGACAAACTTATTGTATATTAAAGTAATAAAACTAAATAAAGATAAGGTACAACCAGATTATACTCCCTTACGATATTTTTCTCCATGAGTGAATTCAGTCATTGGTTTTCCAGAGACACCGCAAGTGCCAATTCCAACTCGTCCATTTACGTTTTCTGGGGAAGCGAATATGCTTTTGACTTTCATACCTGGTTTCCTTGCATTTTTGTGTGTAAAATTTAACCATTTGTTTTTGTCCTGTTCTCGTTCTTCTTCAAGTTCCTTAAAACGTTGTTGCTTCTTCTGCTTACGGCGTTTCAGGTATTCCTTTTGGTTAGGTCTATGCCGCCTAAAACATTTCAGAGGCAATTTTACAATTTGTTTTAAAAACAAACACTTATGCATTTACTTGGTTGATGGGAACACTTCATTACGAATAACCCTCTCTTTTAATTCCTTTATTGTTGTTGTGGAGCGATTTTGATAGGCCTCGAATATCACACTTACTTCACCCTCCGCTGTAATACCTTCGATAGTGGCATCGTAGTATTGGCCGTCTTCAGTCCATTTAGCTTGACACTTGTCACCGATCTTCCACACCCGTGCTGGTGCAACTAATTTCTCTGCTGCAATTAGGGCTGCCTCGATTTCATCGTAGACAGAAGATGCTGTGGCAGGTTCAATATATGAAGATTTCTTCTGTTCTTCAAGTTGTGTTTTAATCAAGTCTCTGGTAAGCTCGATAACTTCCTCCAAGTCTTTCTTTAACTTTAGTAGTTCAGTGTTTTCTGGATCTGTAAGCAAAGCCGCTTCAACCTATAAGGGAACGCAAAATATTAATAACTTCCAAATCAACTAATAATGTAAGTAGATTTTGCCTGCTGCAGTTGGAGTTTATAATTCTGTAAATCATCTGCCATATCGTAATTTCTTCCTTACGCTTGGAATGAAATTTATCACAGGCACTCCGACTGACAGTTGACATAAAAGTGAAGTTTAACCTTTGAGAGACACTGGATCTCAGTGCAAAGCTCTTAATCGAGAATCGAACAGTCCGCTACTGCCGATGGCGGTTTTTTGAGAATATAAACTGGAAAAGCTACTTAATGCCAAAGCATGCAAGCAGTTTTTAAATGGCTCATAAAAAAATATCCCAATCTTCATAAATCAAGAATGAGAGAATTTCTAAGTGTCCAATCGAATTTGCTCATCCCTTAAAAGCAACGAATTTGGCCAAGTTTTGCTAAGAAACAATACACATTTATTTACGGATTGGAACAGCCCCTTATCATCGATTCTCTCAAATTCTTTAACCTTGGTTGAGAAATGCTGGAATATGTAGAATAGAGAAACGTCAAAAATTGTGTTGGCTTCGTTAGTGTAGAGGTAAAAATTAAGCGGTGTTTAATAAATTGGGAGACAGAATTGTTTTAAAATTGAATTTAAAATAGAAATCCTAAGATTTTGCCCATTTTTAACGTGCTCAAAACTTTAAGAATGGATGCAACAACTAAACTTACTGAAGACGATGAAAAACCTACTTCAGGACGAATTCAAAAGTCTAGCGTTCTTGTGGAAAGTGAATGTGCGAGTGATTTAGGGAAGAATGAATATGGCAGCGCCTCCGAGAATACTATTGTCCTGAATTCATCATCTGAAAATGAAATGTTAGAGGAGAAAAAAGACAAATCACCTAATAAAAGAGAAAATCTTGATTTAGTTGTCCAGCAATCAGGCGATAATTCAGAAACTCAAACAAAATCACTTGAAGAAGATGCTTCAATACCCATGGATATTGATGAAGAACTTACAGAACTTGTTCCAGAGGTAAAGGAACCTTGTAACGAAATTGATTTAGGAGTTGCGAGAGGTTCTACTTTATCTGTAGATGCTACTGATAGTAATGAAAAGATATCTTTAATTGATGCAGAGGATAATGGAACGATAAATCCACTAGTCGCCGAAGAAGAAGAACCTGCACTAATCCCCATAGGAGTACGTCCAGATGACGAAGATATGGATCATGATGATGGAGCGACAGATGCTATCGAGGCAGAATCACCGGCTATTATAGAACTTTTTGATGATGAAGCAGAGAAGTTTATAGATAACTCATGCGAATTATTAGCAAAGACTTCTCTAACTGAAGAAATGGATATTGGTACCGCAGGGGAGGAGAATGCAGCGGAAGTAAAATCAGGAAAAGTAGATCATGAAGATACACCGCTGCATAAAACTCATACTGATGACGATGCAGATAAAATATCTGATGATTCCCTAAAAAATAAGGAAGAAGGAAGTAAAGACGGAAAACCAGTTATTGATATTAATCATGGCATTAGACAATTAATTAGTGAAAAAATTAGGAAAGTAATGGACGAAGAGGATTCGGTTTTTTACGGAAAAGAATGTATAAACTATGAATGTGGACAAAATTGCAAAATGTTTTACAAGGCACCTGTTTTTGCTTTAAACTTCTATAAAATACCAAGGAAAGTGAACAAAAATCAATTTATCTGTGATGATTGCTACAACAAAACTGTTAAAAAATATGAGGTGAGTACAAATTTAATTTTTCCTAAACTTCTATTTGTTATATAAATAAATGAATTCCCCAAAATAACATTTCTCCCTAAAGGGGATCGTTAACGATGCCATGACCATCAAGATCTGCAGAAAATTTGTGTAACTTTTTTGAGTATTTTCTCACGCAAAGTGCAGGAAATGTAAATTAAATCGTTGTTGTTTAGAACAAATTTAGTAAGTTCAGTATGTCACAAAGTGAGAAAATACTCAAGTAAAAATTACAGAAATTGGCTACAAGTTTTACTCAAATTTCCCCAAACTTAAATGCTCACGTTCCTGAGAAAATCAATTTCTTGCCAGAGTATTTCTGAATGTCAAGCAGAACACCGTGAAGTTCTTTGTCTAAATAAATCTATCAACACGTAATCCAATATGTTGATATCTATTAGCTACTAAAACTTGTTACGTTTAACTAAGGCCTTTAGTTAAGCTCTATCTCAAAACTTGTTTTTCAAATTGAGGAACCAAGTCCAACAAATGATCGATCATGAAAAATTACTACTAAAAAACAAATGATATCGATTTGACAAAAATGTTGCTTAGACCAATTATGATTGACGAATTATTTTCTAACACATTTTTTAATGAACCTTTGCTTAAGTTCAGGATCTTAAGGGTCTTGCCTAGTCTTTTCGGGCACGTTTTTAGTTTCCGTGGCACGCCGATTTGACGATGAATTTCGATAAAACACCGCAAAATAAAACGAAAATAAAAATAAATTTTTTTGATATCTGGCTTAGTTTTGGAGATATTCGATCTTGAAATTTTAGTAACACATCACTTGTCAAAACGGCGCGAACTTTTTTATTAAACTTTCGGGGAGGAAGAGGTGTATAAATAAGTCTTTTAGTTATTTTATTAACTTGCGGGGGGAGGTCCCCCCCCCCACTCTGCAGAGGCATATATTTCATTGGCTAGTTAATAAAACACCTAAAAGCCTAATTAATACACCTCTTTTGACAAGTCGTGAAGTGCTGTTCTGTTTGTTAAGTAATCTTCAAACTATTTAAGTCGATACTCCTTATCCTATAGCTGCAATTGTATTATCTTCTCTACCACCTTTTCACGTATTAGCACTGAGTTAATCGGTCTATAATAGTCCATGCATTTATTTGAATTTTGCATCTTTAAAATTGGTGTCACCATAGATTCCTTCCAAACTTTCCAAATTTTCCTGTCATCATTGGGTCATTAATACCTTTAAGTAAGATTTTGCCAATTTTCGAAAATATGTCCACGATCATCGAATTGCAGCAATCAAATTGTTATACTGTATTGGGATTATTTCTTCATACATTTTTTCAACACTAGAAATGAAGTATTCATAAAATTTTTTTTTTTAAATTTCTGGTAAACACAGAATCATCACAGAATATGGGGGGTTAGGGTTAATTTTCAATATTTTAAACAAATTTTTAATAAACAAACAAAAATATATAGTAAGTATAAATTTATTTGTAAGTTAAGAACATAATAGTACGACATTTCAAAAGTCTGCTGTTAAAGTTTTGGGTAACAATATTGTCAATTGAGCGACTGACAGGAAATCTTCGTGTACACAAATAAAAAATAAAAAATATTGCTTTGCTGTGATCATCATAAATCATTCCTAGATCATCTGTTGACAAAAACCCAAAAAGATTTCGTTACTTTATGAGTTTATCGAGGTAACAACGTCGAGATTTTGTTTATTTTATTAATTTTTCAATTTTTAGAAGTAAAAAAAGCCGAATTTTTTGAATTAATGGAATCATCAATTCCCGAGGCACTCTATCTCCGACACTGCTCCAATCGACCTCAAATTTTAACTGGATACTCTTGATGAGTTATACTATAAAATGAAAAAATAAAAAAAAAATGCAAAAAATAAAAAGAATTTGATAACCCTACCCTACCCACCCTTAAAGTCAATACTTGAAAAATATAAAATTTATTTATGATTAATCCAATGATTCTTTCTATTGGTCCACTTAGGGAAAATATAAAATATTCTTTGGTTTGTCTATTAAAAATAAAATAGATCAATTTAAAGTATTACTACAGTAATAATTAGGAATTCCCGATGGGTAAATTTCAATTCCCGTGAGTTTTCATACAGCTGCCCGATCCAGTCTGCCCGATCGAGATTTGTCTTCTACGTATACCCTACTAACGGTCAGCGTTCGGAATTAGGAGACATAGATTTAATGAGCTTGAATAAGCCTATGTTTTGAAAACAGTAGAGAAATTTAAATTTTCCATTAATTTTTTAAGTCGATCAATAGAAATGAATGTCCTATCCCATGAAGCTGAAGTTAGCAGACTCTAGGAAAGCAGTGGTTCTCTTGGCTACTTCGGTCAATCTGTTGGGAGGAGAAAAGCAAAGAATATTTTGAAAACTCTCTTGGCCACCTTATTTTGACTGCACAGTTTTGTGATCAAATGTTGTTAAGGGCTCGCGTCTTTTCTTGGCATTCTTGGTATGCTCGTCAAGACTCGGCTGCCAGCTGGCATTGTGATCGGAATTGTTTTTTTGACTGGCGTGGCGTTTTGTACTTTGATTTTTTGCATCGCACAATAAATGCTACTTATTACTGCGAGCTTTTGAGTAAGATGAGGAACGCTTATCGTTCGAAACGACGTGACAACCAATTCGAAGCGTCGTTCTCCTCCACGACAATGCTGACCCCATACTGTCACACTGTTGTCAAAAATTAGAGGAAATTAGATGGACTCCACTTGAGCATCCCCCCTGTTTGGACCTCTGAAACAAGGACTTGGAGGGTAACGATTCCAGGACAATACAGGAGTGGAGACCTTCGTGCCAGTATAAAAAAAACCTCGTAAACCGATGGGAAAAATACGTTTCCAAAGCAAGAGACTATGTTGAAAAATGGGGCGTGCTTGGCTATTGTATTAAACCAAATTAAAATTTTTTAAAACAATTTTAAATTAAATTTTATTTTTAAGGTAAATAAATTATACTTTTTTTGCCTTTAGGAACTTTCTGGAGCACTGGTCGACCATCAAGCGCTGTTACATCAGAACATTCCAAAACGTCAAGATTTCGTTGAAATATTGGATAGTAGTGATGAAGAAGACAAAGAAGAAGGCATTTCAGGTGGAGGTAAATACTTTGTTATTAAATTTATTTATTGAAAACCCGTGTATATAAAAACAAGTCCAATGAACATGTCATATATTGTGTATATTATACTTTAGTCATAGAGGCATAATACTATCTTTTGTAACAAGATCCAAGAAGTTTAGTATCTTAAGTCACACTATAAAAGTTCAGGTCTTGAATTAGACCTGATATTTTCTTGGGGGCTGCCTTAGCTATGCTTACCGGTGATGGGAAAGCCTCTCCGAGATATGTGAGCCTGATTCGAACGAGGGCCTCGCAGTAACAGGGGAAGTGTTCCTCTGTCTCCACCTCTTTCAAACAGAAGTGATGTTGATCCACTCACTTTTTGTAAGGAAATAAGTTTTGAAGGTTGCCTCCATATTGGAGTTTCCGGTTCGGAAATCCCAGCAGTCTTCTTCCCTAAAAAGTCTATTGGTCGTATATCCGTTGCAGATTTGGACGATCTTTTCATGTTGGGTTTGTATTCCGCTTTCCTACCACAGTTTATTCATGCATAAACCTGCGGCCGAGTTAAGCGCCACCTGCTTAACATGGAATTCTGAGGCATTTATCTTTTGAAATATCAAGAGCTACAATTTTCGACTCTCCAAAATTATGGAGACAATGATTTCAACGCTCCGTTAGAGTCGTCAGTAAGTCACCGGTTGAGCGGCCAGCGCGGAAACCGTACTGGCAATCGTGGATAAGATGACTGACAGTTGGTTGTCTTTCTCCGAATCCTATATGTACATATAGGATTCGGAGAAAGACAAGCAACTGTCAAAAACTATGGTTTTCTAAACATATTAAATTAATATTCATTTTAATATGGAAAAAAGTAGTCAAACAAAATTTTTCTTTTAAGGAAAGGTAGGTCCTTAAAATAGATTCATATTTATGTTAAAAATTTGCTTTAGATTTATAACTTGAATTCTATTTAAAGGTAACGGCGACTTTCAAAAGGAAACAATTGATTTTCTACAAAAAGAATTAGACGTAACCATCTGTGCAATTCTAAAACGTGTTGAAATAGATAATCAAATCAGCTGGACGAAAAGTATTTTAAAAAACAAACTTAAGAAACTTGAAGGTTGCTGTTTATTAATAAATTTAGATTAAATCTAAACTTTTAAATTTCTAGATGACTCCGATTTTATTACAAATAGTCTCAAATCATTACAAAAGAGCGCAGATCAAATGCATACCTCACTGTATCAATGTCCCAAAATAAAAATTAAAGAATTGTTACCTCTTGACTTGAATACAGGAAGGCCCTACGTGACTGAAACTGAATTTACGGTAAGTTATTACTAAGGTTAATAAGAAGCGTTAATATCAATTGATTCGGATAGATTCCACCTGCTGGAGATTTGACTTTCCCAGCTGTAGAAATTAATGGATGTTATTTCGCGGTCAAAACTAAACCAATAGCCAGCTGGTTGCCGTGCAAAGTCATAGAATTAATGGATGTGGTTATTTCGGGACAAAAATCAGTTAAATACTACAAAATAAAATTTAATAAGATTAAAATTCCTACCGTGAAATGTGTTTCTGCGAAACATATGGCTTATGGAGATCCGCCTAGGGTTAGGTTACCAATTGGTAAGAGAGGTATAGAAAATAATATAAAAATACATAAGATATTTCCTAGGTACAAGAATAATTGCTTTATTTGATGGATCAACCTTAAGCCGTAATAAGGAAAAAATACCAAATTTCAAAAGCGCATTTTATCCTGGTATTATTGCTGAACCTTTACAAGCTTACAACAAATACAGGTTTGATCCATAATGATATAAATGCTAAAATTGCATTAAATGCTAATATTTTATTTCTAGATATCTAGTATTTTTTGATGATGGCTACGCTCAATACGTTTACCATAAAGATATAAGAGTCGTTTGTCATGCTTCTGAGAATGTCTGGGAAGATGTGCATCCTGCGTCGAGAGAGTTTATTCACAATTATTTGACACAATATCAAAAAAATCGACCTATGGTTCAAGTTAAAAAAGGACAAAGCATGATTACTGAATCTAATGGTAATGACTTTGTATTTATCTTATACGTAGATATATCTTCAATATTTTTAATTTGAAAAGGTAAATGGCTTTATGCAAAAGTTGTTGACATTGATGCTAGCTTGGTTCAAATGCAATTCGACGGACAAAATCGAACGGAATGGATATATCGTGGTTCTACTAGGCTTGGACCTTTGTTCAAAGAGAAGCAAACAAAACGATCGATGCAAGCTTCACAATTACCTAGGGTAAGTAAATTAGGCAGCAAATTATACAGCTTTTAATCATAATGAAGCCTACGTAGTAAAGTAATAATATTAAGATAGAGAACAAATTTATTATGGAAAGAATATCCTTCGTAAAAATAAAATTCGGTAGAAGTTTCAGTAGTTCATACTAAATACTCATTTCGGACCTTGGTTATTCGAGTCTGGAAATTAGCTTCAGATCTACCACTTGCTGTTATTTTACTACCAAAATTTATCAATATATCGATCTACTGATTTTTTAAATAAACTATCCCATTAAGCCATAAGCTCTGCATTGCGAATTTCCAAAGGATTTAAAATATTTGCGCTAAAGATGCAATTGAATGGATAGAAAATACATTAGATCATCTTAATAGTGATGCGTAAGATGTTAGAAGAGTTTTAATTTTTCCATCAAGGTAAGTTATTTAGCAGAAAATTACGCCACTGGTAAGAATCAAGAATAGCGTGTGTGTATGCATTCTCGATCGTGTCCCTTGGGTTTTTGGATTTGACATTTACATTTGCAAGGTTGTGTGCATATTAAGTATTTATTTTGGGGTAAATAAATGCCTAGAAGATAATTTAAATTAAGTAACTTAGACCGTCAAATCGTTATTATTCAACGTACAGTATTGTGCAAAACAAACGCAACCCTTCATACATTTATGAGAAATATTGAAAAACCATTATTATTAAAAGTAGTACGATAATTCTAGTTATTTATTTTATTACTATAACAAGTTCTAAGAGAAATTAAAGCTAATGCATTGTCATCAAAATATAAAGAAGAGGAAAAACATAAATTTCTGTTTACTCTCGTTCTAAAGGCCTGTGCAAAACAAACGCAGCAACTTCTTTCACTGGAATTTAAAAACGGTACTTCATCAAACGCAAATGCGAAATCGACTGATCTAGTTCAATTTGGTTCATTTTACTCAGTTCTGTGTCACATGAAATGGTGGTTGTTGATTTTAAATAACTTTTCGTAGTTTTCAAAAAATTTCTCAGTATTTGGAACAATGGCGCGAAATAAATACAATAGTGAATTCAAATTGAAATTAATTAGTGACATAAATCGCGGATATCTACAAAATTTTGTTGCTAATAAATATGGTATTCCAAGGTGTACTGTTGGTCGCATTATCAAAAGATATCGTGAAACGGGAGCCACAGGAATAAGACATTTGGGTGGTCGACCGCGTTCAACAACTTTCAATTCAATTCAATACTATTTTATTCCAGTACATTTAAGTTGACAAAACTTATATTTAAAATGTACAAAGAATCAAATTCAAAAGTCCATTAACTTTACAAAATATGTAAGAAAAAGGAAAAAATGCTAACTAAAGAACTGTTCTGTTGAAATAACTTAAATTTCTCCTTCAAAACTGCTATCGACAAAGAGAAGAGAGAAAACAAAAATTAAAGAAAGAAAAAAATTTAAAAAATAAAGAAAAGAAAAAGAAATTGAAAACCGCGGAAAACAAAGGAGTATTTTAGTTCAGAAAAATTTAGTTGGTTTTGAAGTGCTCTAAGGCTTTACTTTTGAAAGTAGCCATTGCGGCTGTGCGTCTCAAATCCGAGGGCAGAGAGTTCCAAAGTCTGATCCCATGAACAAAGAATGATCTTTTCGACTGCAAGACCTAATCTTGAATCTAGGTAGAATTAGTGATCTTGTCCTTGACGAGGTTGCAAAAGAAAGCTTGCTAAAGAGATACTCCAGCCGCCCAGACGTCATCAAATTACGGAGTAAAACCATTATACGATATTTGATGACAATCAATCTAAAAATAAAAGAATTGGCTCAGTAACTAAAAATAATCCGTTCATTTCCTCCAATATAATTGTGCAATCAATGAAATTGAACGTGTGTGTGTGTGTGAACGTGTGCTCGAAGCTCAATCAGGAAACGTGCAATTGAAAATAATTTGCGTGATTTTCGTCCTGCCAAAAAACCGTTATTGACGAAGCGGCATGAAAAGAATAGGTTCTCTTAATATCAAAGTATTGATTTATGAGAGAAGTGTTATTTTTTGTTTCATTTTTAGGCTACGATTCGCTTTAGATCACATCGAATGGTCTCTTTCTAAATGGAAGACTGTTCTCTTTTCCGATGAGAGCAAATTTAACAGGATATCCTTAGACGGCATTTAGCACGTTCATAGGAAAATGGCTAGAAGCAAAGAATTGCAAGCTATCAGTAAAACACCGTGGTGGAAATATCATGATCTGGGGCTGTTTTTATGCTTAGGGAATGGGTCCTCTTTTGCAAATCGAAGGAATCATGGACTGATTCAAGTATAAAAATATACTGGAATAGCTCATTTTGCTTTACGCTGAAGAGGAAGTGCAATTTCGATGGGTGTTTCAACAGGATAATGATCCTAAACACACATCGAAGTTGGTAAAAAAAAGGTTTCAGCAAGATAGGGTTCAGGTCCTTCCATGGCTATCACAAGCGCTGGATTTCAACCCTATTAAAAACATTTGGGGCACTATTAAGCGGAGAATAAGTAGACAGAAATTTGTCTTAAAACTTGCTATTGTAATAAATAAATAAAAATATCGTACTCTTGTAAATAATATTAATTTTTCTTATAAATGCATAAAGTGTTGCGTTTGTTTTGCATACTGCACTTGTTCATACGCGCCAATTTAAAAAACACTAGATATATGACAAATCCTCTCTTTTTCGCGCAAAAACATTTCCAAAAGCCAAGATTATTTTTTAAAATTAATATTTGGTCCACTCTCAATTCTTACAACGTTCTGTGGGTTGAGAATTCAACTGTCCTTTTGTTTTTTGAGATACAGTGAAAATTTCTACCATATTTTACAACACACTAAAAAAATCACTAATTTCAAATCCAAAACTATAATAACTAAAATCACTTTATTGATCACTAGAAAATTTGTTGTGGCAATAATCCCTCCAAACGCTTTCTGTTGAGTTCTAAAACCATAATTCAACCCTACCTTCCGAAATGAGAGATAATTATATTTTTATGAGCGCAACTGTCAGAAAAATTATTGCTACACGTAATCACACACATGAGATATGAAAATACCCAAAGACCTTCTATGTTATCCGTACAGAACCTATTTTCGCTTGTCAGAGAAATTAGGAAGCAAGTGCTGCTCTAATATTGGAATGTCTTTGTGACAGAGTAAATAGACTGGGTTGATCATACGGTCATGTAGCCAATTTTACTTAATCGTCTGTTTGAGACCAGGTCTCCCTGTGGGGTTTTAAAACTTAATTAACAAATCCAATCCGTCTCTGGGCTGTGGTCTAGCTCGCAGCAATGCAAAAACAAGACATTCAAATTTCCTCACTCCCCTTACCCTAATTCCTTTCGGCTAAAGCCATGCTAACGCAAAAAAGGGGTGCCCCTTAGGCTAGAATTGAGTAAGAGTAATGATAAGAGTAAATATTATTAATTGATGTTTTTGCTGATTGACTCTCTTTCTGCCGTCTCTACCAGCGCGTTGATGTATTTGCACTTGTCACGTCGTGATTTATTTTTGACACCTTTCTCTAGAGAACGGTATCTGGTAGCTGAATTAATGTGGTCTTTAATCGGCTTCCGTCCTTTTTTTACCATGTGGCGTCACTGATCCATGGTCGTCATTGAGCCGTGGCTTATTAGATATTGGGGTGGACGTGCCTAAGCCAAACTTAGCTGTTACGAGATGGTGATCGCTGCCAATATCAGCACTAGTCATCTAAAATGGTGTTTTATCAATAAGTAATAAAAGTTGTATAGTTCGTTTGCAAACATTTAAACTATTAGAAAATTAAATGTAGTTAACAAAACATGATCAATAGATCCTTAGGACGTTTCATAACGTATTATGAGAAAACTGTAACTCTATCTAGTTCCCGTAACCCCTTGTAAGGCATGGGGCGGAAGAAGTTCATCCCATAGGAGACAACGATTGCAAGTGGACCTACAATTTAAAGTGGATTCCGAACCACTGACAGTTTCTCTGCAACTCCAAATGGCCTTTTTATCGCAACCTGTTGCCAGCACAAAACAACCATGTGTCGCCGACGGTGGATTTGATCCTGGTACCTTCGGATTGGAAGGCTGACAAGTTATCACTTACTTCACCGACAATTGCAACTACTGGGAAATAATCTTGTTGACCAGTAATTTGAAATTTATTTTCTTATCAGTACTTGACACGTTTTAAAATATCAATAATAATGCCATACTATGTCGATGCTTACAAAAGTAAATCAAAAATCCATAAATATAGATGTGTTAAATGATCCTGCGAATATCTTTGAAGTACGGTCTTGTAAAACACAAATAAATTTTTATTTTCAGCGAAGTGAACCGTATGTGAGGTACGTGCAAGACGATGAAGCAGCTAAAGGAGATACGTATTCCGCAAATAGTGCCGAAAAACAAACTCGTTCTGTGGCTAAGAAGAGCGTTACAAGAGCAGAAGCACAGATTCCTGTAAAGCATTTGAATAACTCTACAATATTTTTGGAAGATGATAATAAGCCTAAGGGAAAGGTTTGTAATATGATAAAATAAGGTAGTAGTATTTTTGCATTCATACATTTATTCAGGTAGTTTATTATACCGCCAAGAAGAATATGCCACCGAGACATTTTGCTCCGCACGAATGCTCTCCAAAATGTTTGTTCAGTATTTCACACAATCTCAGTAGTTATAGCCCTTTGGCCAAGCCCCTGCTTTCGGGATGGGAGCGGCAGATATTTAAAAGTAAATTAAAGAAAGTTGTAGTGTACAGAGCACCATGCGGAAGAAGAGTTAGAAATATGGAAGAATTGCATAGATATCTGAGACTTACAAGGAATACTTTGAATGTGGATAATTTTGATTTTGATTGTGTCATTCACTGTTTAGCTGAATATGTCATTGAAAGTAGCATCGTACAGAAACCTGTAAGTATAAATAAATTAGTATAATAGAAGTTTTACCATTGATTATATAAATATAGGACCTTTCGGAAGGAGCAGAAAAAATGATTATTCCTTGCATTAACTATTATGACAATACTATGCCCCCTCAATGCACTTATTCAACAAAACGTATACCGACAGAAGGTGTTAACTTAAACCTGGATCCAGATTTCTTAGTTGGATGTGATTGTGAAGATGATTGTCTTGTAAGATTGCTGCAATTATTATTTTTTTGTCGTATTTGATAAACACATTTTTAGGACAAGTCTAAATGTAGTTGTTGGCAGCTTACTTTATCTGGAGCAAAGTTTGGGAATCCAAATACTGCTCCAGAAAATGTTGGATATCAGTATAAAAGACTTCCAGAAGTCGTTCTTACTGGTATTTATGAATGCAACGCTAAGTAAGAATATTTATTTTTATTAGATATGATTTTTTAATTGTTTTTATTTTGTAGATGTAAATGTTCGAAAAATTGTCTAAATCGTGTTGTTCAGCATCCTTTGCAAATGAAATTGCAAGTTTTTAAAACATCAAATCGAGGTTGGGGTCTCCGTTGCATTAATGACGTTCCTAAAGGAAGTTTCATTTGCATTTATGCTGGCCATCTTTTGACAGAACAAAATGCAAACGAGGTAATATTCTGCTTTAGATTTAAAGAGTGTTTTAGTAAACTATTTCTTCTGTTTTTTTAAGGGTGGGGCTAGCTCAGGCGACGAATACTTTGCAGAATTGGACTACATTGAAGTTGTGGAAAGACTTAAAGAAGGCTATGAATCTGATGTACAAGAAGATCTTGAAGAAAGTGAGGAAGAATATGAGGTAATAATTAATTTTCCATTTAAACTTTTATTAAAAGGAGGGTTATAGCCGTCATTAATTTAACATACAAATTCACTTCTTTTTCCCTTTTCAATTAATTTAATACTGATACTAACAAACATTGACTACTAAAGTCTTACATTCTTTCTCAAGAAAATTATCGTATTTTTTATCAAAGAATAAAATCTGATACTCGTATCGAAATGTCAGCAAAGAGTTAGTTTATCTTGGGAATTAATACAGCACTGGGATTAGTAACATTTCCTGTATATTTGCGTTAGAAATTATTTTGTACGCACGAAGCTGTATACAGAATTAATCCTTCTTACTCAGAAGGCGCACTTCTTAGGCAGAAGCCTAGAATCAATTGACCTATTCGCCAGAATATAACAATATATTGAGGCGAATGAGGCTCCCACACCAACATGCAAAAAGAAAACAATTAGTAATTAACACACTAAAACACGGACTTTTCTCCAAGCAATACTTTGGCAGCTAGTTCAGCACTGTCTAGCTTTCTCTGCAGAAGCGGGATCCGTAAAACGGAGACCAAATGTGGGACGTATAAAGATGGAGTCTTATTTGAGGGCTTGGAAACTTCTTGGACCACCGAAAAATAAATCCCAGCAAAGAGTTTTCCCTAGCAACAACGTTATTAATATGGTATAGTAGTAGTAGTAGTTTGAGATAAAAGCCTATAAGCATTTGTTAATTTAATGGGGACATTTTTGCTCTTCCATTATATCTGCGTAAGCTTGTGGTTTATAAGTTGTAACATATCAGTGCCTCAGAAGCCAAAGTGTAAGTTCATACAGCACAGTTTTGAGGAGTCGAAGTTACTTTAAACTTGGTATAGAAATGCATGGACATGGCATAGAAATGCATGGACATGGCATAGGTGTGCAAGGAAATAAGCAATAAAAGTTTCGGCTGTCACATTCACAAATTACGCAATATATCAAAAACCTAGCAAATGTTGACATACACTAGTCTGTCTGTTTAATTTTGTGTGTAAAACGTGGGTAAAAATCAAGTAAGAATCGTTCTTCTGGTGGAGGGGATAAAAATGAGAAAGTTAACAGACGCTTTTTGGGTAAATTGATGGCAACTGAAGAACTGTCAAAAGTAAATTTCAGTGCAAATATCAGTGCGTTTACAAGAAAACGTAAAAATTAACAAAAATTAATAACAATTTACTGAGAAAGTTAATACTTCCCCGTGTTTATTTCAATTTTTATTTCTAAGCAGTAACTTGCCAAACATCAATCAGCTATGAGTTGTCAACCTTTAAGGACGAAGAAGAATATTGCCGAAATTTTGTCCACACTCATCAGCGTGTGCAAAATTTGAGCAAAAGGGGAAATTACTCGACTGTCAAATTTCTTCAAGTCAAAGGTAGCGATTCTCACACAATTTGGTTGCCTAACCGTTTCAATAAATTAAGCGCATGCCCAAAAAATGTTGTGGCAACAGAAAAATATTTCATAGCAACGAATAAATATGTCATATGCATCTAAATACTCAGTCGCCTGGCTGGGAGCTGGAGTGTGATTTTGACACTTCCATAGCGCTTGGACTGCCATGAGTAAAAATTTTGTAAAACGGTTGGCATTCCCCTTCAACCGATTGAACACACAGAAAGGCGACAGAAAGACCATCAGATTAATTCGTGGGCAGCTTTCCACTTGTTTCCCAAAAGAAAGCGGGGCCGCAGAAATATGTGTTGTGGGCCGCATGTTTGACACGCGCCTCCTAAGAATCATCCAAAATGGCGAACGGCGTGATTGCGTAAACATACTGCATTTGAAAAGAAAAATTGATTTTTTCGAATGTAAAATAGGTGAAAATTGTTCAATCAAAACAACGTCTATCAAATCGGTTCAAATCGGTCCTCGCTTAATCATGTCTACCACTGCGAAAAATTGCGTCGCAAGAAAAACACTCACAAAGTTTTGCAATTGGTATTAAATAAATGAAATTTCCGGAAAAAAACAAAGTTATAGAGGCACTTCCAGTTTGCAAATCGTAATAATCGTCGAGATATGTATTCTCAAGGCCCTTAAGAAAACGATGAAGCATCAAAATAATTTGGATTTTTTGAGATTTATTTTCGGGAATGCCCCTTAATACACCATTAACTTGACTTTTTTATATATATATATGATGTTGGCAAAGCTCAGGGGATGCCCTATGATGCTAAAGCACAGCCTTGGCAGGAAAGGGTTAGGAGGTTGAGTGAAGGAGGTGTCGATGTACGCCCCGTTTGAAAGTTTCAGGCTCATAAGACGAGGAAAAAACAGAATATGGTAAACTGTTCCACATTCGTGTTGTTCTGCTTAGAAAAGATTCCCTAAATTTGAGGGTACGTCCAAATTTGACCTGGAGAGTATAGGGGTGGGAGCGACTTGTAAAACTTGTATCGCACGTTGTCATGTGTCTACAAGGAATCAGGCTAGCAATTTCGTTAGAACAATGGCCATGGAAATAGCGATAGAAGAGTGAGAGACAACCGACATTCCGTCGATGCTCCAAAGAGTCAAGGCCCTCAGAGATTGAGGAATCGCCAATAAGTTTAATAGCCTTACGCTGGACTTTGTCTAACGCGGACAATGCGGTGTGACCGGCCCCTGCCCAATGATGGGAATTATATTCAAGTCGAGGCCTAATGTGGGACTTGTAGATCAGCGCTAAGTCAGGTGGAGTGAAATATTTCTTACATCTCTGTAGAAAACCCAAACATTTCATCGCACTTTTAGCGATTGCAAATATATTATCAGTCCAGCTAAGATTGCTGGATATCTCAACACCCAAGATGTTTAGGGAGGGCGAATTGGGTATATTCCCTAAGTCGACTGAAATGGAACTGAAATGAAACTTTACTATTAGTCTTATACAAATACATAAATAAATAAACAAATTTGTCACGTACCGATCATGAACAGGCTCATCATCATCAGCGTGAGTCATACACCTGAGGAAAATTAAAAGTACATTGCAATCTACTGATTGTAAAGAGTGCATTTGTGCCTTCTCTTTATCGGGAATGTTGTCTTTAGTATTACCTAGAAATGTTTTTAATTTAGTTTGGTTTCAAAGGACTAGCTGCATGCTTTTATCTTTAAGTACCTCTTTCAATTTATTTGTTTAGATGGTGCGAAATTCATTTTAATTCTGTCTACATTCTCCCTCATTTTTTAGTGACCCCGATCTCGTAAAGTTTCAGAACCAAATGTCTCTTCCTGGAGTGCTGATCATGATCTCATTTTCCTTACACTTGATGTTCCATTAGGTCCACGACACAATGCTTCCTTCACTTACTCTTTCAGGGATTTTAAAAATGTCGATGAGGTTGCTTTGCGAACGGAGGCAAGTTCGGTATATTGGAGCAGCCTTTCAAACATAATATCAGTTGATGAGCGAGTAAAATGTTTTCAGGAGGTTCTTATACACTTGTTTGATAAGTATGTATTAATTAAGACACGTACAGGCAAGAAAAGTTACCCTTGGTTCTCGTTGGAGATCAAAAGATTGATGTCATCCCGTGAGTCAGATACATTTAATTCGATAACGAAACAAGGTGAATTGCGCAGTAAAAAGGGCCAAATCATAATTCTTTGCTTCTAAGCTAGATCCCTCTTAGCCATCTTCCTCGACCTCGACCATATAACATTTGCTCGCCTTCAACTGACAGTGAAAATGAGTCGTTCCAGTGCGTTAGTGAATATGAAGCTTTTCGCTTAAATCAATCAGGCCCGGTGCGGTCGGTGTAGATGGTCTCTCTTTAAAATTCATTAATATCATCGCCCCGATTATTCTTCCCTCGATTACAAATATTTACAACTCCTGTCTCATGTCTTCTTATTTGCCTTCCTTGTGGAAGGGAGCTAATGTCATTCCTATACCTAAATTCCATAAAGCCGCTAGTGTTGATGACTACCGTCCAATCAGCGTGCTGGCTTGTCTCTCTAAGGGTTTGGAGAAGATTATGAGGAACCAACTGCTGAAACGTATTGAAAGTCTTGGTCTGTTCATTTCATGGCAGTCGGGCTTTAGAGCTAAACAAAGTTGTATTACAGCATTATTAAAAATTACTAATGATATCAGGGAATCAATCGATAGTGACCAAATCTCAATTCTGACTCTTTTGGACTTCTCAAAGGGTTTTGATCCCGTTAACCATATAATTCTTCGGGAAAAACTCATTATACTTTTTTACTTAAGTGAAAGAGTAAACCGAACACTGACATGGAGCGACCACATTAATGTATACGGTCTGTTGCGAAAACTCCGAGCCTCAGCTCTTGTAAAAGCTCTAATAGTTCCTCCATTGACATATGCTGTCCTAATCTTTTGTAAATTAGACTCACAATCAGAATGTAAATTGAAAGTGGCCTTTAACTCTGCAATAAGATATGTATATGGACTACGCCGTTATTATCATGTATCTGATTACTCCACTGCTATTCTCGGCTGAACTCTTGAGGTATACCTCAAAGTAAGAATGTGTGTCTCTCTTCATAGGCTGATATACTCTGGCAGTCCAATGTATCTCTACTCCAAATTACAATTTCTACGTTCCTCGAGGACAAGTAACTTGTTAATTCCTAGGTACTCCTGCAAACAGTCCGAGAGGTCATTCTTCGTCCAGGCCATCAGACTTTGGAATCAACTCCCGATAGAGACTAAACGCACTGTTTCGGTCGGCAGGTTGAGGGGCGATGTTGCAAACTTTTTTTAACTTAAGTAGCTAGAAGGCTTTAATAGATGATTTGTGGCGGTCTGACATGATTTTATCACTTAATACTTTTTCCTTTCCCTTTTTTCCCTCTTTCTATAGGAGCTCCATACTTTCTTCTCTAATTCTTTCCTTGAAATATTTGTTTATTACAAATAATATTAACATTGAATTACCTTAAATTAGATAACTTTGTACATATTATAAAGTATATATAACTTGAATAAATTGAATTGAAGAAGTTCTGGCACATTAGACCTTTGCCGCAGTGCCAACCATATATGCATCTTTCCTATATGTATGTTGCTAGCTATTTCTGAAGTTTTAAAATATTTCTTTGCAGTGGATATTGTATATTTATACATTATAAGACATGTACTTTTACCTATTTATAATAACTATTATTCTAACCTACTATTTGTTGCATTTTTGTTATTTTATTCTTTGATGTATTGGTAACAGGAACCAGCTCAAGAGAATGACTCTGACGAAGACTTCCGATCATCCGCATCAATTAACAAAAACGCTAACATAAATACTAGATTGAGGGCTAGACGGTGTACTAAAGATTTTTCTGATTCGAAAGATGATGACAAGTCTAAGAAACCAAATGACGAGGACGATGAAGAGGAACGTCAAGTAATTAATTTTGAGCCGAATACATCTCTCGATAATGAAGAAAACGCAACAACTAAGTATAGGTATGCACACAGTTAGCAAGCTAAAGTATGTGTTACAAATTACAATAAAATATTTGTTCCTTTAGATCTATTAGAAGATATTATGGTAAAAATGAGTTCTGTTACGTGATGGACGCCAAAAAAACTGGAAATATTGGACGATATTTTAATGTAATTATATCTGCTTATATCAATTTACAGTTTTAATTTTAAAGTTGAAATTATAGCATTCCTGTTCTCCTAATTTATTCGTTCAAAATGTGTTTGTGGATACTCATGATCTTCGATTCCCTTGGGTCGCTTTCTTCGCTTTAAGTAACATAAGAGCAGGAAGTGAGCTGACATGGAACTATAATTATGAAGTCGGCATTGTTCCTGGAAAGGTTTTATATTGCGAGTGTGGCGCGCAAAATTGTCGTGGACGTTTATTGTAAGCAATAAGATAAACATTAAGTTAAAATGTGTCGAAGTCATTTTTTAAAAATAGTAATTGTAATCAATAAATATCACTGTGTTTTATGAGGAAGTTTTTGAAATTAACAGAAATTAATTTAGTTGCTTTTATATTCTTATTTAATTATTTAAATTTTATTATGTACTCTGTGGGTTTTAAATTTATAAACCAATCATAGAAATTATAATTCTAGGAAAATATTTATATTTTTGTGTGCGCGTTGATCATTTCTTTTGGAGAAGAGCATAACATTTTACATTTATAAAATCTTAGGTATATATTATTACTCAATTATTCTGTTTAAATAGTTTTTCTTATTAAATAATACTGAAAAATGGTGACGTTATACCAGCGCAGCTTTGTGCGATCGGGCCTGCGTTCTTTGCCTTGGAATGACCTTATTCTACCACCTTATGAGGAGCATTTAGGGTTACTGCAACTTGTTACACCCGAGAAGCGACGTTGGTTTGCAGATTTCATATTTTTGCATCAGCTTCTGCTGGGAAAGCTAGACTGTGTTGAAATAGCTTCCAAAATATTGCCTAGAGAACTGTCCTATTCCCTACGCAATCGATCACCTTTACAGATTGCTTTTTCGCGCACTAATTACGGCATGTTCGAGCCTATTAACCGCATGTGTAGGTCTGCTAATGATATTGCAGACGTTTTTGTTACTACTTCTGTGGACAAAGTGACACTTAAAAGGAGCATCTACAATTTGTAATTCGTTCTTTTGCTCGCACTGGTTTTTTTGGTCTTAATTTCTCTTTTATGTTTGTTTTGCATTTTAATCCTTCTGTATTTGAATGGAAACACTATTATTATTATTATTATAAAACGCATGTATAGAGTCGTGAATATGTGTCCTCTTTTTGACCTTCTTATCAAGGATTTGCTTTAACGATCTCTGTTGTCTATGCGCCTCTGATTGTTGTGTCTGGGCGTATTTTAGTGTGTTGGCTAATAATGTTTTTTTCTGCATGTTGTTGTGGGAGCCTCATTCGCCTCAATATATCGTTATATTTTGGCGAATAGGTCAAATGATTCTAGGCTTCTGCCTAAGAAGTGCGCCTTTTGAGTTAGATGGATAAATGCTGTTTATAAGGGCCTTAAAATGTACAATAGGTTAAGATATGATAGCAGTGTAGGTAGATTTAAGAGATATTGTATAGAATTTATAAAGAGTAAGTGGAAAGTATTGGTTTGTGATTAAGAAAGAGTTTGAGGTTATGTTGTTTAAGGTATGAATAAATGAATTATATCGTCGACCGATCCTCTTCGGCTGCCTCCCTATGCTGACCGTTTAAAGCTTATTTCATTGGAGTCCCTTGAAAGCAGACGTGACAACTCCAGAGTTGTTTTTGCCTTTGATTGCTTGCGGGGCGCGGTTGATTCCCCGGAACTGCTGGGAGCTCTAGGTTTATCGATTCCTGCTCGTCCCTTGAGAAACCAATGCTTTCTCCATACTCCCCACCACCGCACTAATTATGGTATGCATGAGCCTATTACATCTATGTGCCGTCTTTTCAATAATAATTTTGAGCTTATTGATTTTCACTTATCTAGATCTCATCTGAAGAATCAGCTTTGTTAGGGTTACTTTTTCTCTTTCTTTGTGATTATATTATTTTTTGTTTTTTATAGCTGTCAGTATTTGAGTATTTGATGAATCGTAATAGTTAATCACTTTGATTCTGTAATTTACTTTATACTTCATTGTATGTTAGATTTACTTTTTTTTGATTTCATTGATTTGTAGTAGTCAGTACTTGGCGAATTTGTAAATAAATAAATAAAGAATAAAGATACTGCATAACCGCCAGACTACTAATGTCACTACCGCGTAAGTTAAAAATGGTAAAATTTTCAGCAGACATTAAAATCCTTTTTTTTATTATAATGACAGAATTATTGCTACTGAACTCTAGGATAGGATGAGAGTTATCATATTTTTGGTTTTTTGACATGATATTTACAAAACAAGTTGTAGTTTCTTAGCTACGTCAGTCTATTAGCCGCGAAATTGAAATTTTGCTACTCTATGTAGTTACGCGGTTATGATATTGCTAGTCTCGCGGTTATGCAGTATCACCAACGATATGTTGTTGTAAAAGAGCAGTTATTTTTTGCTAATAAATAAAATGAATGAATGAATATTAACTAGTTTACTTGACAGATTCGGTCGCCTTAATTATCAAAAGCTGCTTTCAGATCAACAAAAATCGCATATAACTTCTTCCCTCTTAATTGCAATATCTACTATGTTTTTTGACGTAAAAAGGTGATCAGCGGTGGAATATCCCTTGCGAAATCCTGCTTGTTCCTCGTTTAAGAGCTATTGTTCCTCGACAAAATTCTTCAATCTTTTTAATATTACGCCTACAAATAATTTGGCTATGACATTTAGAGATATTCCACGATAGTTTTCAGGATTTTCTGGGCTGCCCGTTTTCAGTATGGGAAAAATTATTGTCTGCATAAAAACCTGCATTATGCTTCGTAATTAGCTTGGTCAAAGGCATTCCGGCCAGGACGTGCTTAGGCGAAGCAGTTTTTATGTGTTTGTAGGGTTCATGCGGCCGAATTTCATGCATGCTAAGTTCTCGATACAGTTGAATCGAATTACAGGTATGTTTGAATAATTTAGCTGAATAGAACCTGTCTCCCACTACCGTCTTACTACCAAAACATCCGCTAAACAGTTTTTTAGTTGTATGCTTGTACGATAAATGTATTTTTAACTTCCTATGCAAAGTGTTGTACCCATTTTCTGTAATCTCTCTAGGGCTTAAAACGAAAATAAATATCTCTATAACTTTGTAAAAAGCGTAATTTATTTATTAATGTCTGTAACCATTTTGATCAAAATAATAACTTCACAATACCATATAATTAAATTTTAATGAATGCCAATGATAACTGGAATGTCTTTGCGTTTACCTAGAAATTGGTGCAAAGCTTCAACTCTGTTTGTGCTCGCTGCAGGACCTATTTCAGTCGAACCGATACCCAAATGCAACATAACTGGTTTAACATTTACTTCATTCTGTGCAAACTGTGGTACTTTTAATTATTTACATGAAAGATGTTTACAAAAATATTCGGTTTTATAAGTGAAAGATAAAACTTTCAAGGCTACTTAAATGGAACAGCCAATTGCCACACCGAGAAAGTCTTCAAAATTAATTGTTATAACTCCTCTCTGTTCAGCGTCGCGAACTCTGAAAGCCTCAGTAAATCTTTGTATTTGCACGCAAAGTACGATGAACTGGTCCACTGAAATTTGTTTCTGATTACATGGATCACTTTTCTTTACAAGAAAATGAATGAATTCTTGTGAGAATCTAAATCCCATTTGCGTGAAGGCTAAAGGGCGATAATATTGTAGTATTGTTCATTTCATTAATAAAATACAAGATTACCTTGTGTAAGTTCAGCTTCGTCTATGTATCCAGACTGGTCACGGTCGTAAGTTTTGAATACCTGCAGCCATTGATTTATATAGTTATATAGTTTTTCGAATTCGTAGATGTCAATTGTGCCACTAGCATCCTTATCAAACATGCCTAGAAATAAATTCTGTTTATAGACAAATGAATGCAACAAAGCCGGATATGGTTACTTATCATCAATTTGCATGAGTTTTGAGAGAAATTTTCTCCTTTTCCATTTATTAAAGCTGCCCTTAATTCTTCCGCATTTATTTTTCCAGATCGATCCCTATCTACCATGGCAAACCACCTTTGAGCCTCTGGAGGCACTTGGGCATTTTGAGGAGGGAATGCGCCAGGTGGGGCAGCATATCCACCATACTGGCCAGGGGCGCCTCCGAAACCTGGCTGTTGTTGTGGATTATATTGTCCTGGGTAACCCCCTTGATAACCGCCCTGAAAATTGTAAGAAAATGCCAAATTATAATTAAAAAACATAATTGTGACTCATAGTTTGTCTCACCTGATAAGCCATTTTAAAATTGTTCCTTTTTAGCACTCCTTAAAACACAAAAGTTTCGAATGTCAATGTCAAGTATGACATTTAATCTTCTTCTTAAAATTTGAAAGTACTATGCCCAAGTATATATGCCAACAGGAGCTAAGTGCCGGTTTACACGTTTCGCTCTCTTATTTGTTTAATTTGCACCGACTTCAAAATGTAATAGATATAAAATTAAAAATTATTTTATGCTTTTTAGCGCTTTTTCTAAAGTCCGTTCAACTTTTTTTTTATTTTTGTTAAAAATATAAATAAATACAAACACTTTTAAAAAATTCTTTAACTGAGACAACTGAGACGTGAAAAACCAGTCTCACTTGCTCAGTTGCTCAATAAATGTATGCAATTTCTTTCTGGCTCAAAATGAACTGAGACGGTTTCGCGAAAGCACATTTCAACTAAGCCAACTGAGAATTCTTAGTTATCTCACTTGTCTCAGGCGCGAAAGCACCTATTGTGCTACAAGCACTCTTTTTAACTCAATGAAATAAATATATTTACATATATATATTTATTTATTTAAGCTTAATGCAAGCTGTTACATAAAAAATACAAAATAACAAAATAAATACTACAAACTAAAATAAACAATAATTCATAACAGATAATGTAAGCTACAATATGAGCTATGATTATGATAAATATAAACTGGGAGAAAGGAGAATTAGGAAAGGCGATCAAGATGGGCGGGATAAAGATATAAGGCTTTGTGAAGGGATGATTTACTCAATGGGATTGGACCTAAGGTTGCGAGGGTTGGTATAGATGGGTAAAGACTGCAGGATTGAAGGGCAGTCTATGGCACCAGCTAATAGCTGATGAATGAAGAGAACGTCGGAACGTCACGACGTTTACTTAGGGGCTGTAAGTCGATCAGTTTCAGACGGTCTTCATAAGGTGAAAGGTTGAATCTGTCTACCCACGGAAGATCACGTAGAGCAAAGCGAATGAACCTACGCTGGACAGATTCAATTCTGTTAATGTGGGCTGTTTGCGTTGCTGACCATACCTGGCTGGCATACTCAAGGAGAGGTCTAACGAAGGAAATATAGAGAGATTTGGAAACATAAGGATTGGAGAACTCTCTAGACCAGCACTTCACAAACCCTATCGCGGAGTTAGCTCTGTTAAGTATGCTATCAGTATGGGAACGGAAATTTACATAATATATACATATGTGTATGGCTGTGTTTTGACTGAATTTAATACTTTCGACCTGCTAAGATAAGATTTAACCATGTTTTTTTTTATCAAATGTCAAAAAATAGCCACACTTATTGCTGATAAGATTGCTGGCAATTATTGCCGCAATTTATTTGTTAACATCGAAAATTGGTTGCCATATGTGTTCTACATTGGCAATTTAGCTAAAAATTTGTTGCTATAAATTGTTGCTGGTGTAAACGGTCTCTTTAAAGTCGCGTTCATTTTCTGTAAAGGCTGGTATTGTTACTAGGCTCATTCGATAGGTCTGAATTAGCTTATTTTTCTCAAGTTAATTTCAGATTTTGCTCACGCTTCGTTTTCGCGCAATACTGCAAAACCGTGCAATATCGGTTAAACGGCTCTAACTCCCTTAAAAATAGCTCAATCTTGAGAAATCAAGAATGGGAGAATTTCTACGAGTGCCCTCGAATTTGCTATCCCTTTTAAAGCAAAAAAAGCGTGAAGAACTTAACATTTTGTTAAAAAAATAAAAGCTCGATTAGAGTTCGCTGAAATGATAAAAGCTCGATGAAAGGTCGTTAAATGAAAGTTAAGTTTTTCGCGTTTTAGAGTAAGCCGTGAGCCTTTGAATTGTAACTTTTCGACGTTGGCTTGGGCTGAAACTTGAGCAGAAATCCGCTTTGAAATCGAATTGAAATTACAACTTTGAAGCTGAAAATTAAGCAATAGCTAAATGATATAGAAAACTCTGTAATATACTTATTAAGCTTATTAATAAGCTCTAACGGAGTGTTAGATTCATTTTTTCCATAATTTTGGAGATTTCGAAATCGTAGCTCTTGACATTTCAAACGCTTTTAATAGAGTCTGGCATACTACCCTTCTGACCAAACTTCAAGCATTTCGTCTTCACCTCGTTAAATGGATAGAGAGTTTTTTATCAGACGGCTCAATCCGTGTAGTAATTGCCAGAGTTTCATCGGAAATAAATGCCGGTGTACTTCAGGGTTCAATTCTTTTATCAACCTTATTTCTTATTTGTATTAATAACATTTTATCTCTCAGTCATAATCCTTATTCATAGTTTCGCCGACGAAAGCACCGTTGATTTCACTCTTTGAATTCTGTAATAAATTCTTGTGGGAACGCTACAGAAATCTACCGAGAACGCATGTTTGGATCATTACACAACGGGGCAGAGAAAATCGTGTTATGTTTAATACATCCAGAAGTCAAGGCTGTTTATTGTCTCTTAGAAAACACCTAGCCCATTCAGATTTAGGCCAACACTTTCCCAAGATAGCCAGAGGCTACCGAGGAATCACCTTATTGAGAGCAGCCATTCACCTGCTAGACGTAGCTAGTCCCTGCTACCACCCCTGCATTAACTGGCACTGGGCCCTTTGTCAGTTATTAATATTAAATTTACCAAACGCAGAAGAGGACTGATATAGCGTGCGTTGTGGCGGCGTTCTCCACAAGTGCACTAGTGGTGGTTGCCACTGAAGTCATCGCAGTAGATGCTGCTCCCTTTACGCAGCACACATCCCTCTAGGTGTGCACATTGCCAGAGTTTTGATGGTGGCTGCTTTAGATGCTCCGTCGCCTTTGGACTTATTCTTTTCATTTAGACTCTTAAAAGTCTTTTCGGTAGGTTCTATATTTTTTAAAGGAACCGATGTTAATTTTCTTACCTAGCTAAATCTTTCTTTCTTGCACTTTCTTGGCTTTTTGTTTGCCCTCAAAATCACAAGTGCCGCAAATGGCAAAAAATGTCAAAAGAGTGCTGTGTAGATACTATAGAGGGAGTCCGGGAGAGTTTAACATGCATAAAATTGTAACCATGACTTGAAAGCTGACAGCTCAATAACGTATACAAAGCATTGGTAAATATATACTATTTTCTAATGTCAAAGTTTCCGTTAGTTCTCTAAGTTGAGCTATTAAATAATTTTTTTTAAATCGACTTTTGGTTCAAATCTCTCTAACCCATGGGAGAGTTGATCATAGTAGTAGAGAGACTTAACCATATCTATTTGTATAGGGAAAATAATGAAAACCACTATGCAAACTTCAAATATTTTATTAATAAAGATATCTTAAACGTCAACAACAACTATTTCTAATTCAAAAGTGGAACAGGAAGTATTCTTAAAGTAGTCAATGTTGTAGTTTTATCAACGAAGCACTCTCTCAATAAAGTTATAATAATAAACAATATAACAAAAAAACAATAGACATTTTCAGTATGTTAAAGAAAATATACAAAAAAAAAACTAATTTTACTCTAATTGAGCTTCTTAGTTAAAGAGATCAATTAATCAGTCTCTAATTGTTAAAGGCGCGTGAAAAATCATATTTTTTAAAGTTTTTAGTCTTTAAGCTTCGCATTCATGACATATGAAAATGTTATTATCTTTTTTGGTCAACCCAACGCATATCTCGTGAACATATCTTTTGCAAGAAATACAGAGTCTCATCTCTACAACTTGTCTTGTTCTTGAACGCTTGTGAACGCTTTCGTTGAACCCTTGCAGTTTTTCTTAATTTTTTACGTATCGACGTAAAGTGGCCCTGTCGATTCCATATTTGACCGCTGTTTTTCGAAGAGAAGCTCCAGAATTTGTAATTCTTCTTTGGTGCGGGTAGAACCTGCTTTTGTTTTATACTGAAACGGCATGACATCAATACCTGAAAACATATAAACACATTATTAACTGTCTCTCAGTATATTTGAAGGATAGTTGAACCACTGATCATGTCTCCCTCACATATTATGGATCAAATCTCCCTAACCTCACTTTATTTACGTCATCGCGTGTTTGTAGAAATTGGTTAAATCGGAGGACTAAAACATGGTAGGTTTATAAAACTACATTAAATCAATTATTTAACGAATGAGAAAAACATTACGTACCGTAATATTTGTCGAAGTAACATTAATACACAAAAAATCTATTTTTTTCAGTTGCGACGACCAAAAACGTGTTTACTTTGCTCACTGATGAACCAGTGTAATGGCAGCTAATATGGCGTCGCGCATGTGACAAACAACGAACAAGCGTGCCGCCATCTGCCAGCGAACCCGATAGCGCCAAATTCAAAATAATATTATGCATGTGGAGCATCTCTTCCATCTGGGCAAGTCTCCCGGACTGCCCCCTATATCTTGGCACGACAAAAACATAATGGAAAAGCGAAAAACTAAGAGTAAAACGGAACGGAGTACAAAATAAATTGTCTGCATTTTATAGATCGAGTCGTTCTTTTTGAAAAGTTCCTAGGAACAATTAATATTTTTTGCCGATTTATTCCAATTTAAATGGCACTTTGTCTTAGCTTTTCACATCTACAAGCCTGAAAATTACAAATGACATATAATAAAAAAAACAACACAAATAATTTCGTGACTTTGACTTAATATATTTTTTCTTGATTCGTCAGATAATAATAAAATTCTATAAAGTCTATTCCTAAAATAAGTAGTAGTAATAATAATAAAAGCTTTTTAGCACATTTTTACATTTAAATTAAAAGATCACTTTGATTTATTATGTAATTTAACGCCTTAATCAATTACTTTTGTTTTCTTTTTCGAGTGTAACTATTACTTTTACGCTCTATTTACAAATATACAAGTTTATACGCAAATACCTACAATTAAAAGCTTACAATTGCTTGGACTTATTAAGTAAAGTGAACTTCGCTTTACATATCAATTAAGCGTCGTTTTAAGTTAAGGATTTAATGGATCTAATTATTTATATTCTAAAAAATTCTAGTGCATCTCATGAATTACTAAATATAATGAAATTTGAGGTTAGTTGTAAACTAATTTTTGGTCCTTCCATTATTTTTCTTTCTCTTTTAAATTCTATAATATTTTCATACATAAATATAGCTTAATTTCAGGTAATGCAACACTCACTCTTTAGTTAGTTAAAAAATAAAATAAATAATAAATCAATCTAATTTAATCAAAATGTGAGACAGGATTTTAAGCAATACCTACCATAAAGATAAATGGAGAAAATACATATAGTGAGAAGACTAAAAAAGGAGGGGGAAATCGATAGTTTTAAGATGAAGGTTTTTTTTTGCAACATGCTTTTAGATGTGATACATGAGACGCTAACTAACAGGGATCCTAACTCCACTATGTATATGTGCTACTGTGGTACTTAGCAGAAAAAGATATACTAAAAATATACTAAAAGCATTTGACAAAAACGTTGTTTGTCTTGTTTTGGTGCCCACGAATTTGAGGCCGCACTGTTGACAAAGCGTTTTGTTTTTCATAAAGTTGCAGAATAATGTTGGTTTTAAATATTGATCGTTAAAATGTTGGTTCAGTTTCAATTTTTGTCAATCGGGTGAACTCCTTTCCTACCTTATCCTTAACGAGGGATTATGGAAACTATAGCGAGAGAGATTACACTAATATTTTCAACCGGTTTCCCAAAAAAAAAACATTTTGATTGCTGTTTTTATTTTTATTACACAAATATTTGTCATCGACATACTCTTTTTCAAAAATAATGTAAAAGTATCAGTAAGTATAATTAATGGAATCAACGGAGTGAGAAAATAAAAGCAGTATTAGTCAAATCAAGAATTCAAATCTTTCGCTGACGGATTAAGCATGATTTAGATATAACCGCTTCAAGAGCATTACTTTTTAGCTGTGGTGGATAATATTCCAATAAATTTTCAATCAGATAACGATTTAAAAAAAATCGAATAAAAAATTATTTGAATAAATTTCTATTTGACTTTCTTTTAAGTTATTCGAAAATAATTATTTGTTATTTGGTGCTCCTTATTTGAATTTCAAATTATCATTTGTTATTCGATCGTACGTAATTTGATAATAAAATAATTAATAATTGGTTGACGTCTCTGGTGGTTTATTTTTTTAAATTTCTAAATATGAGATTTAAGATTAAGATGACTGAAGGTTAACGATATTAATATTGTGAAGGAACTTAAAGTGTCTCATATTGCAAATGTTGCCTATAATTTAAAAGAGCGTCATGTAATTAAAGTGCTAGTGTATATGAAAAAAAACGATATCTGAATTCAACTGAAATTAATAATAATTTCCAAAGCTAATGTATCTCCAAACCTCCGCGAATTAATTGATTATATATTTTTTTCATTTAATTGACGCTAAGACTTTTCTATACAAACCCAATTAATTTACTCCGAAGATTTCACAAATACTTAATTGGAAAAAATGACTAAAATCTGTACTGTAAACATCGAAACATAACAAGGCAGTTAATTTCATAAGTACGAGACACCTTGTGACATGTAATGCGTATACCAAGAAATAATTATTTGAAATTAAACTAATTCACACTAGAAAACAAATAATTATAAAAACCAACGAATCAATATTTGTTTATCAAATAACGCACTATCGAATAACAAATAATTATTTGAAATTCAAATAATGAGCACCAATAACAAATAATTATTTGCGAATATTTACACTAGCACAAAAATATGTACGGAATAACTCGTGACCCTAGTGAATATTTCAAAATTTTAATAAACAAAATTTCAAAAATGTTTCTTACAAAACTCGAGCAAAGCAAGAAATATTTGGTGCTGCTGTTGAGAAAAAACCAAATGCCGAATCGTGTAAAGAAATATTTTAATATTGATTATAAATAAATTTTTATTCGATTTTTCAATTTATTTCAGTTTTTAGCTTTTATCTTTATTCGATTAAAAAATGCGAATCTTTGCTTTTTAGTCATATACTGAACTTATCTACGAAGATCCTAAAATTGAACTTTGCCTGGAGCTCTAAAGTATTTCAAAGGTTAAAATGAGTAGAAATGTCAATCAGTAGATACAGATAAAAAAAAACTTATGTCTCATATGTTGTCGGTGATTTTGAAATGTCTGAGCCCTAATAAGTATCGTTTTAAATTTTTTTATCTGCCTGGATGTACTTATATACAGCTTATATAATGGGTCCAACATAGCGTCATAATATCTTAAACGGTTTCAAAAAGGTTACTTTGGAGGCTGTGCACATCTTTCTTTCTCTCAAGCTCCAGTAACTCCTGGCGGGGCATGGGACGGTAATAGAACTTGACCCGATTCGAGACAACGATCGCAGGTTGACATACAATTCAAGGTGTATGTCGAATTACCGAGATTATTCTCCGACCCCTAATGGGCACTTTGATTACAATTGTGTTGCCACAGAAAACAAGGTCGTCAAGTTATCACTTATTTCCCCAACGAATATATGTATATTTAGAAGCCTTAAACTCAAAAATTAGTACAACGATTTTAATAAAACCTATACCTGCTGTATAGTAGCCTGTAATGATGAGTCGTGCCAAAGGGTACATATCATTATGCAATCATTCAAGAGTTTTAAACCATATAGCAAATCATAGAGAAAACTATATATAAAGCTATATGTGTTTGAACTTTAAAAAATAACCAGCAGATTTTGATGGAGTATTACCAAAAGTGTCATTAGAAACCTAAGGAGAGCTATGTAGACTAGAATATTTTTACGGGGTGATATGAAGCATCGTCTAAGAGATAAAGTGTTGACTTAGAGTCCCAGATTCAAAAGGGCGTATTACTAAGTAATATCACTGGTTTGGAAGCAATCTTAGATTGTAGATCCACTTTCCATCTTACTCATCGAATCGAGTTTGAAACGGGAATTAAAGAATTATATATTTCGAAAGTCCATAACTCTCAGGCAAGCAAATTCGCTAGAATAATGGCCATGAAATGGCGATAGAAGAGTGAGAGATAACCGACATTTTGTCGATGCTATCAGAGATTAACGGATCGCCAACAAGTTTAATAGCCTTATGTTGGACTTTGTCTAACGCGGACAATGTGGTATGTTCGGCCCCTGGCCAAATATGGGAATTATATTCAAGTCTAGGCTTGATGTGGGACTTATAGATTAGCGCCAAGGCAGACTGTGTGATGAATTTCTTACATCGCTGTAGAAATCCCAACCATTTCATCGTATTTTCGGCGACAGAAAATATATTTTCGGTCCAGCTAAGGTTACTGGATATCTCAATACCCAAGATGTTTAAAGAGGGAGAATTGGGTATATTCACTTCGTCAATTGAAATAGGTTTGAGGGTGGACTAGGCATTTTAAAGGGACATTAAATGGCATTGAGTTTTGCATGTTTTAAACAGAACACGGTTTGCTCTGGCCCAAGCGAGGATTATAGAAATGTCGTTATTTAACGATTCAAGATTTCTGTAGAATTTCCACGAGAATTCATTACAGAATCAAAACAGTACGCGAAATCAGCGATGCTCGGGCGGCGGAACTATGAATAGGATTGCAAGTGAGAGATAAAAGATCAGTGATAAAAAAAAGAAATAAGGTTGCAGAGAACTGAACCCTGAGGTACACCGGCATTGATTTAGTAGGGATTAGATGAAACTTCATCTATTATTACACAGGTTGAACGGCCGGGGAAAAAAAACTCTCACAAAATTTTAAGAGGTGAAGGGGCAGAACAAATGCTTCAAGTTTGGCTAAAAGAACATCATGCCAGACTTTATCAAAGCTTTTAAAATATCTAGAGCGACGATTTCAGACTCAACAAAATTGTTGGGCAATGGTTCCAATGCTTCGTTAGTGTCCAGTTGACTGGACAGCGCGGAAACCGTACTGACAATCGTTGATAAGATGGTTATTATCTAGATACTTCATCAACTGAGAGGGATTAAAAACTTTAGAGAGGACCAAAGTTAGTGTAATTGGTCAGTGGTCGGAGGGGTCGCATGCCTCTCCCTTTTTACGTATCGGCTGAACATGAGCAAGTTTCCATATAGTCGAAAGCACTCCTGTCGGGTATTACCGTAGAGTAAACCGCGATTTTCCTCTGAGAATAGAAGAGCGGTACTAAGTGATAACCGGGAATACGAAGCTGAGTGGTTTCACTTACTGTAAGTATGGCTTAACTGAATATAAATATATAACGTTAATCTGCCAAAACAAAGCAAAAACAAGAACAAACTTCGACATAAGGATTATTGAACGGGATCGACAAATGAAAAACAAAGCCGCCTCGATGATGTCAAAGTCAGTAGCAGTGTTATCCCTGTTGACTCATTAAGAAGATTGAAGAAGTACGGTTGTGCTTCTTGAATGTTGTATGGAAAAAAGTAAATAAAGAGGAACGGACTCTCCACATTGTGCTTTCATGAATTCGCACTACATTTTTAAATTAATAAAAATTCTCTCCCGAGACAGAGTATAGGTTATTTGGGGAGCTAGATTGGCGGTACATCCGTTTTCGGCAGCAGTCACATTCAGCGTGAATGACATAAGCTATGTATACTGTTAATAACATCACACTTAATCAAAAGAACATTTAGAAGTTCGGCTCCTGCAAAGAAAAATTAAAGATTTATTTAGTTGTTTCTTCCTTTTAACACATTTAACATTTCCTGAGAGTACATATGACACTTAACGGTGAGGAATGTAAGGGAGCTGGAGACTTTTGAAGAGAAAAAGTCTTCATTGGTTTGGTGGACGGTTGTTTTTGAGGTCATCAACCTAAGACACCTTACTTGGCTTCACTGCTAGTCAAAATGCTTTTGTTATATACTCTTTTTGTCACAACTTTCAGGAAGTTGTTTCGGGTTTGAAGAAAAGATTAGCGAGTAGGAAATGGAAGGTGGTGGTGGGGGATTCGTGTTATTTTATGCCGGCTGGAAATGTACATCTTAAAGTGTAATTATTTAATTTATAAAGTCTGAAATCATAAACAGAGTGAATAATTTATTCTAATGTTAAAAGAACTTCTTTAATAATTATATTACATTGAAAAAAGTGTTGCATTACACTGTATACATTATGTCCATATGAAGTATAAGAAATGTATAGCAGTGGCCACTACCTTGATGGGTTTGACTTACTATTAAAGTTATTTAAGTATTATTGTAGAGTTTATTTTCATATTTATATATTTAATGTTTGTAAAGCTCTTGTACCATTTGTGATCCCTTGAAGGTTATCATTTTAATTATAAACATTTCGTTTTTAATAATAACAAATATATATTTTAATTAAAACAGTTTTTTATTATGTTTCATATTTGAAAAAAAAATTTTTGTTAAGTATATTTGCTATTTTTTGCCTATTTTGAAGGTTTACTAAGGATTATTTATTAAACTGCTTATATAAAAGGCAAATTAAAGAAATATGTATTATACTTTTAAAAACGAGCGAATATTCAGCGTAATAAAATATTTGTGCCTACACTTTGTCTCGGGGTTCAGTTTCTATGCTGCAGAGCGGAGCTGAATAATTAACAAGCAGTAACATGGTTTAGTGATAAAAGACGTTGTAAATATGAAACAAGTCGATATGAAATTATAAGTACCTACTATATTCCCTAGCTACTTCTATATATTTCTGTTTCGTAATTAAAGAAGAATGGCAACTGTTGTGGGCGCTGTTCTAATCGACCAGTCAAAACACAACCCAGTTAGCATTTTAAATGGAAAAAACGAATTTCTATGCCATTTAAGTTTTCCGGTGAACTGCTCTACGCCGGAGTTGAAAATTTATCATTCAAAAGTAATGCATTACTAATAAAAATATACCTTCTTATTTACATTGATCATTTAATATTAATAATAATTTGTAAATTATATAGCATCTGAAAAATTTAGGCTAATCATCGGGGGTCCTTTATCGTTAGCAGGTTCTACTATGCCATGCCGGAATAGGCCGAAACTAAAAAATTCGTTTAACAAAAATATCAGTAAATTTGTGTAAGGATATCTTCTCGACGAGGGCTTGGTCTCTAGATTACCAATAGTATTAAATAGCAATCTTTTCGCTGCGAAGGAGAAACTGCCCGTCGCAACCGTCAAGGATGAAACGCGTAGGAAAACAAAACAGCAGAAGCGCAGCGTAAACCTCGCATCAACCAAGAGAGCCGGTGTTCTGCATGAGGAGAAACAGAGAGGTAGTCTTCAGTAAGAAGTAATCATTGTTTGCATCCAGGGGCAAACCGAACCGGTCGTAGATAAAAGACTTCAATAAGACACGCATTCCCACGCATTCCTAGCCTGAAAAAGGCATGCATATCGTCAAAACGCCTGAACGGCACTCAAATGGGTCACGGTACGCCTGAGTAAAAATTATACTTTTCCAAATCCTAGCACGCTGCAGGCACGTATCAATAAAAGACGCATGAAATAGTCCAAACTTAGCACGATACGCTTAAAGTTTTTCTGGGCTAGAATTATTTTCGTAGATTAACTTATTTGATGCCGGACGTGTTAAAACAAAACTATATCTAGTAGCGGGCAACGTTTGAGCAGTTGAGTCTTATTTTTAATCAGGTTTTTTTTTTTTTTTTATACGATGCGGCCAAATCCTAGGGGACAACCCTTTGATGCGTTAGCATGGTTTTGGCCGGAAGGGAATTAGGGTAAGGGAAGTGAGGAAACTTGAGTCTTGTTTTTTGCATTGCTGCGAGCTAGACAACAGCCCAGAGACGGAGTGGATTATTTTAATTTCTTAATAAAAGCTCACGGTAATCTGGGCTCGAACCCGGGACCCACGGCATGTTGGTCTTGCCGCTCAACACATTGATCCAACTCCGTCTCCAAACGTTATAATAAAGATTAACTGAAGCTGGAAAATATAAGAAGAAAAAAAATTTCAGGCAATTGTTATCATTATTGGAATCAATTTTAAAATCAGGTGGACGATGACTCACACGGTGAGATTTTACATAACCTACACGGTGAGTTACCGGCTCGAATGTGTTAAAGTCAGAACAGTAACAGAAGCGTGCATTCCTCTATTGCGGCCGTATTTTCGCTATGCGTGCTAGCAACGGGCGCATTTATTCCAGCTAAATTATTTTTGTTCAGGTATGAGGCATAATCATGTCATCTGGTGATGAAAAAGATGTTTCTAACTTAACCTAAACTATTATAAATGTTACCTAACTGTATTTTGCTTCAAAGGTAGACTTAAAATGGAATTAAAATGCTTACCGAACGCATACACAGAATTAGGGTTCGTAAGAAGGTAGCGGTTTGGCCTATTAAACGATGGTTCATATTTTAGTATTTGAAATCCATTGTTATTAATTTATTAAGTTTTAAGTAGACTTGAAAACAAGAGGGTTTAGAAAATGTTTAAGGGGGCATTCTGGTCAAGCAGAAACAAAAATGGAATTTTTTTGCATTAAGAAATAGTAGGAAAACACCAATAAAAGTATTTGATAAATTAGCCTTAAAAGTTAGTTTTGGGGATTTTATGGCTCCTAATCGACTTAAAGTACAAGTGTCTTATAGACAAAGCAACAACGCTTGAATCTATTTGTATTGTAGGCACGAATCGTCATAGCGGGCTAAAATCTCTTAATATGACAGCGCCCTACACCGATTTGCTGACGGAGTTTGCGTTTATTACTCGTCTTTCGGCACGTGGTGCGCGGGTTGTAACATCAATTGTCCATAGAATAGAAACACTGGGCAATCCTGTTTATTCCAGACCAAGACGACTTCCTCCGGATAAACTACAGGCGACGAGAGCTGAATTTAAATATCTGCTAAAACTAGGGATTTGCAGGCCATCTAGTAGTCGTTGGGATAGTCCGCTCCACATGGTCTAAAAAGCGGATGGCACCTGGCTTCCGTGTGGAGACTATCGTGCTCTCAATGCGCTGTATCATTCCATATCGTTATCGATCACCCTACCTGCAAGATTTCACAACGATATGACAAGGTAGCTCTATCTTTTTAAAAATTGTCCTGCACAAAGCAACCATCCGGACGGAAGATCAAGCACCACTCATTCCGATGATATTATGGAATAAACGTAAGGACCGTACAAATCAAATTGTAGAGAAAGATGTTTAGCCATTAGAATTTTTTTTCTAAGAAATTCGACAAAACGCAACTCAGATATAGCACTTATGGTAGCCAGCTCACCGCAATATACATGGCAGTACATCATTATAAATATATAATATAATGTTGGGATTATCACATCTATATCCATAAGCCACTTATCATTTCACCAAAAGCAGAATAAAGCGCCTCAAGGCAAGCACGCCAACTAGACTTTATAGGACAAAAACCCCCGACATTAGATATGTTGAAGGAGGTGGTATTCAAATAGTTCAGGCAATAATAATTACGTTTGATTACAATGATCTGGCAGATGACCAACATGACTTTTTAAATTAACCACATTATATGTATTTGTTACGTCCATGGCTCGGTGTTTCAACAATAACTATAACAAAGTTGATTTTAATCTGTCCCGAAATTGTGTTAAGTAAGGCTTATCTTATACAATTTTTTTCTCGAGTTTGTTTTAATAATTTGTGTCAAATACGTTTAAATAAAAAATAAAATTATACTGGTTATTTATGTAACCCTAAATCCACATGTAATAATAATAAATAAATTCTCGTTAATTCTTTATCCTAAGTACATATTTTACCAAAGTATTTTAATAAGAAACTGCTCCTGCTCTTGATATATACATACGTTCCTAAGCCACGATTTAAAAAGCATATGAAAGTGTTATGTACTACTATACACTTGTGGTGTTATGTGTATTGTGGTGTCCCCAATAATTTTTGGTGACTGCTTCCAGCCCAATTAGGTAATTATTCAATTGACTATTTGTAATTCTGTTGATTATGCAAAATAATTTTATTATAAATATTTCCAATACTATTTAATTATTTCCTCATTTCAACAGGTCCTAGTTTTTGGAAATGATTTTAATGGTTGCAGGGCAAACCTAAAATATTAAAATTTATGCAACAGATGAGCACATAAAGACGATAATTCACTGCATATTCAATAATTCGGTGAATTTAGATCTGCGTTCTATACAGGATTAAGGTAGATGTAAAACTTTACATATACAATTAGGGACAACATTGATTGCACAACAGAATTAAAGCGCTAATGAAGGACATAGGGGGGATTATCTTGGAAAATCTTAATTTCATTTTACAAAGTGTTTTATAAATTAAAAATACAGACCCTTTAGTGCTCAATAGTCTCCTGGTAGAAAAGGCTACAGGGCATACCAGTGAATATTGGTACTGTTTCATGAAAATTGAAATTTTTATATTGAGACAAAATTGAGTGGACACTACCTTTTGCGTGACTAATTATGTTTTCAATGTTTTGTATGACCTCCTTATGCCTTTATAACTGCCTTAAGCTTTCCCCTCATACCCATAACGAATTTTGGGATAACCTTGAGCTCCTGCCATATTTTGGTGAGTTCCTTCAAAAATATGTCTTTCCTTGTCCGAAGACTTTTCTTTACTTGTTGTTCCATTAAAGCCCATAAATTCTTTTGGGGTTAAGATTTGTGGCCATTCAAGTGTTTTAATTCCACAATCATTAATAAAATTCAGGGCTTCTCTGCTTGGATCGTTATTTTGTTGGAAAATGAAATTTTGACCTAGGCCCATCTTTTCTACATGTTTCACCAAATTTTCATTTAAAATGTCGATGTTTAAATCTGTAGTTATTGTCTGTTCAATAGTAAGCATGTTTTTACCACCATAAAAGGAGAAGCATCCCCATATCAGCAGGGAGCCACCACCATGCTGAAGTTTTTAGGTTTCTGTACGCCCGAATGAAAAATCGGACCCTTTTAAGAGCACTCGTGTGTCTGTCTGTCTGTCCGTCTGTCACAGCCAATTTGCTACGCATCTACTGGACCGATGAAGTCAAAATTAGGTACACTTATTCAACGTAAGTAAATGAATTTTGAATATGGGGGTCACTCTTGGAGCGGGTAGGGGGGGGGGGGGGTAGGTGCCGGTTGCAAATTAGAAATTTTTTTTACATATCAAATAAAAGGGCTTGTTGTGAGGGTTTCAAATATATTTTTTTTATAATTAAAGCCAAGAACGAACGTTTTATACACCTGGTGTAACACGCGAATTGAATGAGAATACTCTTACTCCAAGGGTTCAAGAAAATAGCATGCTTACATTCAGGGATATTGAAGAAAGCGTAAGAACATTGACTGCAGAATGTCTGTAGAAGATAAAAAGGAAGTTAAACATCAGGTCAGTGTATGGCTACGAGATGGAATATTTCAATCTAGCAACTCCGAATTTACATGCCTGATAGTGCTAGACTCCAAGAAGGACGACTCTAAGCGTTTGTGCTGTGACTACAGAAGAATTAACTCTCAGATTGTAAGAGACCATTTTCCAATGCCGTTGATTGATGATGTGATAGATCAGCTGCAGGGAGCAAAAATTTTTAGAACGCTAGATGTCGTCAATGGATTCTTCCATGTATCCATAGAACTGAATTCAAGAAAATATACGTAATTTATGATACACAAAGGCATTTGTAATTCACCATCTGAATTTACTCGCTTTATTTCAAATGTATTCAGGCAATTGGTAAAGGAAGGCCTGGTATTAACTTAAATGGATAACCTAATAGTTCCGGCTGAAGATTATGAACAAGCCATCGAAAGATTAGATAGACTTATAGAAGTTGCCGCTGAAAACGGTTTGAAAATTAAATGGAGAAAATCACAAATTATGCGAAACCAAGTAGATTTTTTAGGTTATATCATTACGGTGGGACAATAAGACCATCGTTAGAGAAAACGAAAGCCATCGTCTGTTTCAATGTTCCAGAGAATAAAAATACACTTCAAAGACTCATAGGCTTAACCTCATATTTACGCAGGTTTATAGCAGACTATGCAGTGATAGGAAAACCGTTCAGTGATTTACTAAAGAAAGATGCGACATTTAAGATGGAAAACGAGCAGAAGAATGCATTTCAAGCTTTAAAGAATGCGTTAAGTAGGTTTCTAGTTCTCAGACTACTGATGCGTCACAAGACAAGTCCCGCAGAGCAGCGCTATCACTCATACGAATTAGAGGTACTTGCCATAAAACAAGATCTTAAGTAGCGGAGAATTTATATTCTGGGGAAAAGAATTAAAATCGTAACTGTGACTGTAATGCATTCGCTATGACCATGAAAAAGAAAGACAATCCATTAAGAGTGACTAGATGGGCCATGTATTTGCAGGATTACGATTACGAAATCTAACATAGACCAGAATCAAAGATGGTATACGTAAACGCTCTTAGTAGAATAGCGATGCCTATTACCGATACTATGACTCATCGTATCGGCGAAGCTCAACTGGGAGACGAGTTTCCGAAGACCATCCTGAAGATTTTGGAAAATAATGAACATGAAGACCTACGTGAAGAATGGTGTTTTATTTACGGATCCAACAAAAGAATTATTTGTTATACCCTCTTCAATGGAAGATGAAATAATAAGACGGACACTTTTTGTTAGTACTGGCGGGAGAATTAATTAAAATCTTATCATATAACTAATTTAAAAACGAAGGTAGAACGAGTGGTTAAAAGTAATATCGAATGTATAATGGCCGAACGTAGGCCGGGAAGCAGGTAGGATTACTGTCACCAATAGATAAAGGAGATCGTCCGTTACAGACCTATCATATTGACCATGTTGGTCCAATGGAAGAAACTAGAAAGAAGTATAATCATGTGTTGGTAGTCGTGGACGCTTTTTCCAAGTTCGTGTGGTTGTATCCGACTAAAAGTGCATCCAGTGAAGAAGTAATACACCAGTTAAGGAAGGAAACCGAGGTGTTTAGTAACGCTAAAAGAATTATCTCCGATCGTGGAACGGTTTTTACAGCCAAGTCGTTTAAAGACTACTGTGAAGGTGAAGGAGCCCTACAAATAGTAAACACTACGTACGGGAGTACCGAGAGGAAACGGCCAGGTGGAAAGAGTGAATCGGATTTTAATTCCAATATTAGCGAAAATATCAATCGAGGAGGCACAAGTTTGGTATAAACACGTAGATCGGGCTCAGCAGATATTCAACGATACACCCGCTAGGAGTACGATATCTCTCCTTTTGAAATACTTACATATTCAATGAGGACGAACGCTATCCCAGAATTTCAAGAAATTTTAGAGAAAGACAGATTTACGGAGTAAGAGTGCTTTAAATAAATAGTTTTAAAGTTATTTAAGAAAATAGAAGAAAATTGACCATTTCCTTCCCCTCCCCCTGTTATATTCGAAACTGTTGAGCCTAAAATTTTGAAAAAAATACAAAATAGTTCATTATTTTAGATTACAGGAAAACCTATAAGAATCCTATGATCTTAAAATAACATGGTAAATCTCTCAATATCGTGCGTACGTTACATTAAGGACAAATAAAAAAATTTAATATCACACTACCTTCTATCACTTGGTCTTAGTCCACGTATTCAAGATGATACGACAAGACAGAATTCAACAATAGACAACATATTCACCAATTTCCCTCTACAATCAGGTACCATACATAATTTTTTTAGTTACCACAAACAAATTTGGGTCAGATTTATAAAAAAACATGGTAGATAACATTCCACGTGAGTTCAACTCGCACTTGTAAGGTGTTTTTTTTTAAATAAAACTAACGTTCCCAAGATAATCACACCTATGTTCTTCATAAACGCATTATTGTTGGATTTATTATTTTTCAACTAACTCTAAGGTTTTTTTGTTTTTGCTCTCTATAAAATCGATGTGTATCCCAAAATATAAATATTTGTTTTAGAATTTTGCAATTTATACTCTAGTTACATAATGTTTACATTTAAAATTTCCAGTTGTCTCTTTGTAGATGGATTTGAACAAAATTTCATTCGAATTATGAGGTTTTATTTAACATTTTTGAAAACCGAAAGAAATTAGAAGACCCCTTTTTCTTAAAGGTTTTGTCTGTTTCTTAATATGTCGAACCAGTTTAAATTTTAGGTTCAGTACCTTGGTCATTAAAAGAGAAAAAGGGAAAAGTAATTTAAATCTTTAAATCTGTTTTTGCATTCATCACAAAAACCTCCTTCGAAGGATACAGAATATGTCTAAATTAAAACAAAAGCTTTATAAAATAAGAAAAAATACTTTTGAAAGTTTCGTATGTGGACAACCTGCGGACAACAATACTTTGTTACGAAGCCCTAAAAAGCAATACTAAGTTAAGGTGAATTTCTTTAGTCTTATATCACGATATTTTTGACGAGATTTATTTACTAAAAATAAATATTAACGGAAAGGAAAATTCAGCATCTGTAGAAAACTAAACAGACCCAAATGGTGTAGGTGTAATTTTTTGAATGCTCGCTCCGTTCCAATATAATCTAGATTTGTTAATAAAGCGAAAAATATAAAATGCCATGAAAACACACATGAAAACTGAACCGGTTGGAACGGCAAATCCTTTCTAAAAAGTCCGGAAAGTGTATGGAAAATTCTCTAAGTTAAGAATTTTGTGTTGAATATATTAGATAAAGTTATTAAAGGAAATTTCTCTTCCTCCTCATCAAAAGAATTGGGAACACTTTACTTTATTACACTCTGAAATTATATTCTTCATTAAAAATTATTTAAAAGTAAAACGAAATTTTAACTATTTTCGCTATACTGGTATAAAAACTGGGTAAATATTATATAAAAAAGCATTTTACTTAAATATTTTAAAGTTAATAGAATAATTTTATGAAGTAAATTAATATATTAAAATTGGTGTTTTAAAGCTCTCTTTAAAAAATTAGCTATTCGATTTTACTTTACGTTTAGATAATCCTTTTTTTTATTTAAGGAGTGGGTTCATATTTACATAATTTATACAGATTTCCGAGAATAATAGGTTCTTCGCTTACTTACAATAAAATTTTACTAGGAATATCTGTACTATTCTACAATATTTACAATATTACTAATGTTATTTCTTAATTCGATATGTGTTCCGAAAGTTTTGAAAAATTAAAATTTTCGGCTTGTTAAAAAAAGTGAATTAAAGTAAAGGAACAAACCTGAATTAAAAGAATTATAATTGACGATATTGCTATACCAAAGCTTATTTTTCTCATTTTTCAACAGTAAGGTTGAAAATATTGGGGTTTTTTTGGCCTCTTTCAAAAGATAAATGAACTTTTATTTTATAAAACTCGTTTTTAATATCTGAAAAAACGTTAAATTTTCAATGCAATGTGTAACAAATTGTGCACTATAATTATTAAAATAATAGTGAACATTTTTAAACAATTAACAACAATAATAAAAAAAACAAAAATGTCAAAAGAAATCAACAAATCACGATGTGGGCACTTATCGTGCTAGTTTTCAAGGTATTGCTGATGTTTACTTTACCAACACAATAGTAACAGTTTTATTTCATGGCCTTTAATCACTTTTGATGGGTTTCAACTTCTGAAAAAAAAACTAAATTTTTTAATCGTGGGACAGTTGGTATTAGGTTTATACTGCACTTGCGGGCTTCGGGGAGATTCTACACCAAATAGCCTTTTTAGTATTCCGTACCCGAAGGGTAGCCAAGGGGGCCCTGTTAATGTGGCAATGCTTGCTGTCTCTCTGTCTATCAGAGGCTTTTAAATTCACACATAATACGTAAATCCTTGGCCCAAAAACGAAAATCGTATCCAAAGTTATAAAAAACTTTATTTTAAGGCTTACATGCATATGGGGGGCAGGCCCGTAGAGACAAAATTCGGGCCCGGGGGGTGCCACATACGGGCCCCCGCGAAAGGAATTTCGGGCCCGTATACAATCGAATGAGTGACTTTCAATTTAAAATCTGTCTAGTATATTACACTTTTTCGAACGTGAAACATTTTCTATATATATAATTATAATAGGAAAATTTTTCTCTTGATGAGTTAGATGACGTGGTCCCTTTTGAAAGCCCCGGCCCGGGTGTTTACCCCCCCCCCCCCCCCCCCCCTCTCGGCGGCCCTGGGGGGAGGACTTAATTTTGTATATGCTTGTGGGATATCGTAGGAAAGAGCGTTGCTAGAAGAGCACAAATACATGACTTTAATTAACACTTGAGTGACCATCAAAATCATGGTATTCAGACTTACTTTGTTATAGTTAATAGCTTAGTTAGTATATAATAGGTAATAGATAAAGAAAGTTTCTATCCTCTTGTGTTGCTTTCGAACTGTTAACATCTTGCCCGAATGAAGGAACAACTTGAACACTTGTGATTTTTTTATTCGATGTGATCAAATCTTAAGGGACAACTCTTTGATGCCTTAGCATGGTTTTTTGCTGGAAGAGAATTAGGGTAAGGAAAGCGAGGAAACTTGAGTCTTGTTTTTGCATTGCTGGGAGCAGGACAACAGCCCAGAGACGGAGTGGATTATTTTTAATTTCTTAACAAAAACTTACGGGGAGACCTGGTCTCGAACCCGGTGGTCGTGCAGCTCAACGAATTCATCCAACTCGTCTTCAATACCTGTAAATATCTTAGCGGGTGGCTTACTAGAAGGTTCGTACTGTAGTAATTTTGTTTTGAATAAGTACCTATTAAAACGTTTTTTGAGTTTGCAGAAGTGAACGTCTGGTATAAATTGTCAGTGAACACTTGCAAACTTTGATGATATTTTTAATAAGTTGAACTTTATTTTTACTTGTGTTGAAATGTTTTAGAATGTTGTTCAACAAGCTATCATCGAGTATTTTGCGGATAAATCTGCCAGACGTTTTTCACTGATCGAAATCCGATTTAATAAATGTACTGTGTTAACAGCGCTAAAAGAATTTTCGCAAGCTATCTGCTCTTCAGATTTTTCTCTTCTGAAAGTTGCTTTTACGACCTCGAGCTCATATCCGCTTGGCAAGAATATGATTCCTTATAGTGGCTTCAATCTCTAAACAGTCCTTTAAAAAATTCAGACATGCTCGAACCAAATTCAGGTAGAGTCTACGCCAAAAAAGATGATATTTTTAAATTTTGATTTAGCTTGCGCAGTCTATTTATACTGCGACGAATCTGAAAAACTTTAGAAGAGAGTACTGTTAAAATATAGGCGCAAAATATCATAAGATGATGGAAAAAGCTACATTTCTGTATTGTTGTAGCTATTTTGCCTTCCTTTCTTTGAAAGAAAACATTATCAAATATCAATTAGTGCCATTGCCGCTTTCGTCTTTATGGAATGCTATGGGCAGCTACGATGGGTTAAAATGATAGTTTGACGGAGAAGTACAATCGAAATAAAGAGCTTTCTCTGTACAAGGACTATCGTTTCCCCTCATGTGCGAAAAAATATCATTTTTTTGGCGTCGACTCTATGCGCAATCATGCTTAAGCAACTAAAGAGCTACGCCTATGGATACGATTATAGGATTTATAGACACTTTGACAGTTTGGATGTATCAGTTGAGTTATTTGATGACCACCATTACCTAAGAGGGTTGCCGCAGCTTTCCCGTTCCTTTTGATGCTTGGCAGATGTTGGATATAATTAATGAAATAATAATTAATGAAAATAAAGCTATTTAGTAATAGTAGCATCAGTTACACTAATTCGAGGTATTGAATGCATCACCCAAAATCTGTAATAGAGTGAATTACGCTGACTTGACATGATGGCGCAAGAGAAGTTATGGACGTTGATAACCAACACTGTCTGCTAGTCAGTAACTTCGTCGTCTCTAGAACTATAAGACGGTGAAGCTTTTTATTGGAAGACGACAGAAGCGATAAAGCTTGATTTGGCATAGGAAATATTAAAATCGCCTTTTGCAACCTGAAATTGACCTTTGTGCAACTACTTTATGGATAACGAAGGGTGGCTTCTAAAGAATTTCTGCTTGTCATCTAGAGAAACGTGGTCAAAACTTGCTTTCGTTAGAAATATGTTCTTAAAGAGTTGGTTGGAAATTATGGCTGTCGGGAGTTACGGATAATATTACAAAATCTTGTTCTGTAATGGCCCGGAAAAAGTACACCGATAGGTAGAATGTAGTTTTCAAAGATTTTCATCAAACTTCATATTCACGTAGCCTCAAGTGAAGAAGGTCACCCAATATATGCATTTCGTAAACCGTTTTCGAAAACTGTAATTTTCGGTTATATTCGAATAGGCAGACGAACAGACTTATATCGAACTATAGACCAAATTTAATTAGGATAGAAAATAAGACAGAGGGCTAAAGTACAAGATAGCACAATTGGGACTGACTTTATGCTTATATCCTTTATACACAGCCCTCCTAAATTAATAATTAAAAGAAATTATTAATTAAGCAGCTGTGTGCCGCTTAATAATCAGAATTAAAACCACAAAATTATCAAAACGTAGATCATTTATCATTAACGATTTTTCGTCAAGTTTTGTTAGTCATTAAAATAAATGATGATAAAATGACCTGGAATTCAGCAAACTTTGTAATTATCATTAGTACAGAAGATAAACTGTTCCATGTGTCACGCGACAGAAGACCAGAGTTTAAACATTTTTTGGAGATATACTAAGCCAACTTATGTTACCAGTTACCTAATTATTAATTAGAGTATAATCATCATTTAGTGAATTAGTAATTTGTAGCGCTGTGTTCCAAGGATATGCGAAATGGAATATTACGCCATCGCTTTGTCGTCTCTTTACATAAGCATGGAAAAGAATAAAAACAGTGCAAGTAATTTGTGCTATCCTACTTCTTCTTAAATATGTTGTTCTAGTTATATAGTTATCTACGAAATAAGAAAAAACTTAATTGATAAAATAAATATGCATTTAAAATTTAACAACTTAGGTAATAAATAATTTAAAGTTTTTTTTTCAAGTACGTTAGAAGCAAGTCAGATGAAAGGGAGAGGCACACGTCAAGTCTGTTATTCTATTTGGGTATATATATTAGTAACTTAAAACAATTTTTTAAATTCATGTTAAAATAAAATAAAAAGAACTTGATAAGGTAATTGTTGTATATTTTTATCATCAGTAGTTGTTCACATTATGAACACGTGACGTCTGTTCTTTTGTAAAAAATGAACGCTATTGAACTAGTTTAACTTAACGAAAGAGAATAACATAAATAAAAAACAAGATTTTTATCTTAAGTGACTTCTCATAACTACACTATACTATTCTAGAACCATACATACTATGTATGGATGAATATATTACCTAAAGGATTATTGTCACAGATGTTGAAATATTCCGAAATAAACTAATTACAGTAATAATCACAATTACGACGGATAATTCAGCAAAATGTACATAATACAGGTAATAACGTAATCAATAACTGCAGACTACAATAATATCATAGAGGGTAACTTGGCATCAAGTAAACTTTAAGTATTCAACAGATGTAACAAATTTTAATTTAATATCATTCAATTGTGCTTTATTAAAGAATTCATAACTCTCCAAGTAATTCATAAATTTCAATAACCAGCTTTTAATGTAAAAAACTATCGCTAGAATTACTTTTGTTTTCGTGTATAAAAATTGAATACCATGTGTAAAGTAGTATTTGTAGTAAATATTTCTTATTTTGGGTATACAGTTACTTCGTATTCCTTTACCGCGAATATAAGCTACAAAATTAAAAAATAAAAAGAAGTATAATTAGCTAATTTCCCTTAAAATTAGAGTATGGTCTTTTTTCCTTTAATGGATCAGCATTGAACCGAGTCCAATAATTGTATTGTGTTTGTCATTCAGCCAACTATTGATATTGAGTTACGTAGCGAGATGTTCGACTAGATGCGCTATCAAGGCAAAAATACCAACTCAATTCTTAATGGCTGAATCCAAATCCATTCTCAGATGTTTTGTCCACCCGATGATGGTGAGAGAAGTCTTCCTGTATCTATATCTGGTTTTAATAAATCAACAGACATTGTACCTGCACTCGTTGTGTTGCCATTTCTACCATCACTCTCTAAACGAGCTAAATCGTGGCTAGAACTAACCTAAAAAGGAAAAGAAAGATTAGTCGAAGTACTCAAGATATTTTCACTTATTTTTTTTTACTTATTTTTAATTATTTCTTTTACTTATTTTTAATTTTACCGGCTGACGAAACTAACATATATTTTCAGGTTTATTCGATTTTGTAACATAAAAATAATCAAAATTACACAATTTCGCACTTTTAGGTTGAGACCTGCAAGCAATTAAAGGTAAGAAATACACCGAAGTTACTACAGTTTTCCACTGGTAGAATACTCAACTGAAGCAGTTAAACCCCTTAGAATATGGTGGTAATATCAAGAAATTGTTAGATGCACAAATTCTTAATTTTGTCAGGAGTCTCTAAAGGATCATTTATGGTAAAGTTGAAATTAAGATGACTTTTTCTTAGAAAAAGGCATAGATGCACACTTACCGATGTTTAAAAGGAAGTGGTTTGACACAATATGAAAGATTTGCGCCTCATCAGTATAACGGGTGAGACAGAGTCAAAGAAGTCAGTGATGAAAATAATAAACAACAATGGTTTAAATGGCTACCTTGTGGCATCTGCAAAACAAAATACGAACATTACAGGATTAATCAGTCCGCCCGCTTGTCACCGGGGTTTATTTCCGAAACTATAATAAAGATAGTATAGGGAAAGTTTTTATAACGGTAAAATCGTCAACTTAAAAAATTTAATTTTAACCCAGGAAAGTGGGGTGTAATAACCCGACTACAGCAAAAAAAAAGGAGGGTTATGGGTTTAGCAGTATGTGTATGTATGTTTGTGGGTTTGAATGTTCATTTGTACCCTCGTAGCTCCTAAACTACTTACCAAATTTGGACAAATAAGGCGTCATTGGATTTTTATGAATGCTCCACTTAACATAGACTATATAGTGAGTAGCGCATTGGCGGTGGGGCGGCGTGACGGGGTTGCGGTCTGTTCCCTTGTACAGCTCCTAAGCTACTCATCCGATTTGGACAAAAGAGGTGTCATTGAATTGAATGAAATATATGGAGAGGAGCGCAGTGGTGGGGGTGGGGGTGGCGCGTGATGGAGGTTAATGTCTTGCTGAATTAGCGATACTAAGGGTTCTAACTACAACTTAATGTTTAAAGACGCCTTTCAGTATGATGAGAGTTTAAACCAAATTAGAGAAAAACCCCAAATATTTTAAATAACAAATAAGATTAATAGATATGTAATGAATTATTCCGTTACGTAAACGTTGTAGTCACACATTATTAAAAAATGTATCTCAATTGGGATAAAACGTGTGACTACGGCGTTTACGTAACGTAATATTTCATTACATATACACACAATGGAGGCCCATCTACTAAGCTTTGTTTACAACTTTTAAAAGGGTACTTGAAGCAGTAGTTGGGTTTTAGTTTTTTAACTTAATTTTTCATTTTCTTTATATTTTCATTAAAACTGTTAAATTTTTAAAGGACTTTCCTTGTTTTTTTTATTTAATTTTTATGTATGACCGGGCATAGATTCGTAACACATGGTCCGACTTGCTGTTTGTTGTGTACAGTTTGTTCCCCATTGATAAATGTCAAAAATCTTGTTTATGAGGTAGGGTGCCCCGTAGACCGATTTGGATAAATCACTTTTTATTGTATAGAGTAGTTATGTTGCCCCTTTGGAACCATACTCAAAATTATGCACATATAGTAAGGGTGGGGACCGGGGACAACTAAATATAAAATCCATGGACAAATCTAAATTTGCCAGACTAGCCGTTTTACCAGGTACATCAACCAAAGCAAGTTTTCAGTTCTATAGAAAGACTCTTGACTAATAACTTGGTGCTACCTACACGATTACACATGTGTAAATTGGAAAATAGCGTTTAAATTTACAATTAGAAAAACCAAATTGAATTTAAAGAGAGCGTAATCGGCGCACAGTGGAGTATTTATGGTACAAACCTAGCAAAAAGTACAAAATTTAAAAATTGTTCAATAATTATAAAAAGTGTATTTTATAATAGCTAACTAACTGGTTCATCGATGGAAGTCAATTGCAGGAGCATTAGTCATATGCTATCCTCAGTTTAAACCCAGGTTATTTTGTGAAGTGATGTTCTTTTTAATTGCGTTTCAGCATTGTTATTACGTTCAAATGTATATTTTTTGTGGCTTTATAAATTCATAGATTCAAATTGCATCTGGTTTACATGCTAAAGAAAGGCAAGAGGTTTGTTTTAAATTATGAATCAATTTAAATATTTTTATTTTTAAAATAATAAGAAAAATTAAAAACTTAAAAAAAGGTTAGTTTTTAGAATTTTGAGCTCTAATTTAGATATTGTAAAAGGTTTTTAAAGGTGTTTGTCGGACCTTTTTTAACTTCTTTTCGTAATGGTTACAGTATTGTGGAATAATGTTAATAATAAAAAATTCCACATACAGATGCCACGTTTATACTATATAAACACAAAATGGTGTGAGGGTACATATTTGCGTTTCTTCGTTCTTTATAAATCTAGACCGTTTGTCTAATTACACAGGTCTACAAAGTTCTGTTGTTGGACAGCTAGGGCTTATATCCAAAGTAATTTCCTGCGTAGTATCCGAATATAAGGTCAGAATTGGGCCATCACAACAGGATTCTGAGATATTTGAAGTTATGTACTCGAAATCTGGGTTTTTTTGCTGTTTTGGAGGTTATGTACAGGATGCAAAATATTTATTTTTTATTTTTTCTAGTTGCATCATTTAATACTACTCTTACCCTTTAAATAAGCTGTTGAGCGGTTACCTACGCTTTTTGCTTGTAAAGTTACGGTCATTTGAAGTTATAAGGTTCATATGTCATATAAATAGATAGATTGCATTTATATGAAAAATTAACTTCATAACTTAAAATGGTCTTAACTTTGCAAGAAAAAATCTTGGATGACCGCGCAATAGCGTATTTTGAAGGGTAAGAGTAGTATTAAACTATGCAACTGGAAAAAAGACCAACAAAAATTTGGAGCATCCTGTACATAACCTCAAAATTTGCCAAAAAAACCCATTTTCTGAGCACATAACCTCGAATATCTCAAAATCCTAACGAGACTGACCCGTATTCGGATTCTACGCAGCAAATTACTTCCGATATGACCCCCAGCTGCCCAACAACAATTATGATCCCATTTTTTGTAGACCGAAATAAGGAATTTGGAATTTCATATATACTTTTATTGATAATTTCTGTTTAAAATACTCAAAAATAGTCGGCTCATTTTAGATTCACTTTTTTCAATATATTTCTAAATTAAAAAAAACGACTTTGGGCATTTTTAATTCTTTTGTAGTCATCACCAATCCAAAACTATGTGGTACCAAGTTTAGAGAGGGAAAGAAATGCGAGCGCGTTTTGCATTTTTAAAAAGTAAAAAGAGAAGAATTAAGTATTTTCAGGAAATCCATGAAAAAAAATTATGTACATTGATTTATATAAATAATTGAAATTTGATATGTAATATAATTAACATTTAATGAAACATTACTTGTAAATAAAACAAATCTATCAACATTTACTTTCCTCTTATAAATAGTAAACAGTTAAGTAAACTGTGTACTATACATATATTTCTTTTTTAAATAAATACATACATTTATGTGCACATAAAATCAATTAATGTAATGTAAGTCAAAAGTCAACAGTAATGGTTTTAACTTTAAAATATATGAAAAATATTTTTGGCCAGGATTTTGCCACAAATACTCCACTGTGCGGTGGCGGTACATCTATATTGCAGAAATGATTAACAGAATCTTATGTGATTGTATAATGTATTAATTTTATTAAAAACAATATGATCTGAGGCACGCTAGCTACGTAACCTACTTAATTCTTGTGACTAATGTTGCAATATTTGAGCCACTCAGAAGACAAATCGACTAACTCCATTTTAAGTTTTTTCTTACTAAACTACTCAAAACAATTTTAAGGGAACAAAAAAAATATCTAAATTTTTAGTGATTTTTGACGGGCTGTATCTAAGCGAGAAATAATCGTATCGAGGATATGAAAAAAACGTGTTAAAGCTCCAAAACTCTAGTTTTTGAAACTTTCAGCCAAAAAAGGCCACAGTGCTCACGCAATCCAAAGGAATCGCGCAAAAATTTTTTTTCAAATTTTTAGGTTTTTTTTTGGTCTACGAACTCGGAATTTTTTTTTATGACCACCCTATGGACCAGATAGCCTGTTAATTCAGCTTTAATTATCTTTTTTCAAATCCTTGATACGTCAATTTGTCACGGAGATATCCGATATTAAACGAAAAAGGACACTTTTGTATTCAACTATCGATATCTCAGCAACCAATGATCGTACAGAAAATTAAAGGGCAGTTTCGGTAACTGGAATAAATTTCATAAAAGAATCCGTCAAGACATAAACAAAATTTTTTTTATCCGTAATTTCAATTTTTAAAAAGTCAAAAAAAGTGACTTTTTTCCTTGTTTCGGTAAATTGACCGCATCTTTGCAAATACTGATGGAAAGGCTAAGGTTTGTTGGAATTTTTACACCTAGTTAATGTACGACCAAAAGCCTTGTAAATCCGCAGATCGATCCATTGGACGGTTCCTTCGGCCCGATTGATCAAAGTTTTAGAAAAAATTAAAGGAACAAAAATTGTGATATCAAACATCGTCTTATCTTCATAAAAATGGAAAAATCATTTTTTTCGGCTTTTCTCACAATTTTTCAACATTTATGACAAAATTAGAGACTCATTTTTAAAGCTATCAACCCTTTTCATGCTCTCATTTTCCTTATTTTGAATTTCTCAAATTAACCAAAAGTTAACGAACATTTCGATTTGTCAAAATTTTTGTTTATTAAATTTTTTCCAAAACTTTGATCAATCGGGCCGCAGGAACCGTCCAATGGATCGATCTGCGATTTACAGGGCTATTGGGCGTACATTGAGGTGTAAAAATTCCAGCAAACCTTAGCCTTTCCATCAGTATTTGGAAAGATGCGGTCAATTTATCGAAACACGGAAAAAAGTCACTTTTTTGACTTTTTAAAAATTGAAATTACGGATATCCTCGATACGATTATTTCTCGCTTAGATACAGCCCGTCAAAAATCACACAAATTTAGATATTTTTTTTGTTCCCTTAATTGTTTTGAGTAGTGTATAAGAATATTAACATTTATATTGTCAAATTCTTTTTTAAACAAAATCAGTGGAGTGACCGATTTATCAAGCTACTAGTTTTAATTTCCAAAAAGAATTTCACAGAAAAAATTGAAACAGAGTTAATCGATTTTTCTTCTGAGTGGCTAATTTCTTAGTCGTAAAGTGTTGAATACTAATTGAATAAATAATAATTGAATAAACTTACAGGACTTATTGGTGTAATTATTATTTCTGTTTTAGCAGCGATGCGTAATAAGGCAGTGTCCTCAGTTGAGTCATCGACTTCTCCGTCACCATCTACATCTATATCTCCTTCTCCGTAGACATCCCAAGGAGGGGAATCTGGGTCCATTTCTCCTTCACAGTCAAGATCTTCTTCCTCGAGATCCTCAACTTCTTCGTCCATAACCGTTGCTGCAAGTAAAAGCAGTAAAAGATTTAAAATAAACAACCGCGAGAATAATAATGAAACGAAAATAACATTCCACATCAATGAAAATTCCAACTGCCAAAACTGCCACTTTCGCAGCCCTGAAGAGTGGTGTGCAAATTGTATGTATTACAAAATATTTAAAAATCAAAATATATTAAAAATCGAAGGAAAGCAATTTCAAATTACTTTCTATATAATTGAAAATTGAATGAAGCTATGCAAAAGAGCCGATTTTTTCTTTTTAAATATTTTTTGGAGAAGACATAATTTATTTGGCAAAAACTAAGTATATCAAATACCAAAACCATCGATATGACACCAGAGAAATATTAGGAGAAAACTTAATATGTGCATAATTTTGTTGTTACATAAATAAATATACATACATCCACATTCCAACACAACATATAGTTATTTTACCACAATATTTAACGGATATTTAATGTGCGACCAGTGCTAGTTACTACATACTTAAGAAAATTTTAGTTTTTAGTGACGCTTTTTGATTGGTTTGGTTAATTTTTTATTATAATATTTAACTTACCACAGTACCGTGATAAAGATAAATCAAAAATGTACTTTGTACGTTAAAAGTAGACATGTATAGTATACAAATAAAAGCATTAAATAGTCAGCATACATTGACCAGTCTAAGGCTAAATAAAGATATAAAAAAACCACTGAATTATCTTACAAAATACAAAACAAAATATTACTTTTAAATACACCTAAGAAACAAAAATTGTTTGGTTAAAATTCATTTATTTCCTTCGTTGGGTTAACTCAATAAACGCCGCTTAAAATTCTTTTTGTTGCGCATAGGAAAAAACTATATTTTTTGACCTTTTAGTACGTAACAAACATTGCGATATTACAATATGTTCTTAAAGAGTGATCATATTTTGAATAGAAATAAAACAAAAGTATCTTTTCAACATAAAATATGATTCACTTCTTCTTTATATGTAAAAGTTTTTTCTACTACAACCGAATGTGATACCAAAGAAATATTTTGATTTAATTATGAAAGACAAAGTCAAAGAATATTGCTAATAGATGCTTTGTGCAGCTTTAAGCCAAAAGATTTTGTAGACAAAAAGGCTTGTATGCCAAAATATTAGCATATTCATCTCGGGACCAATTTTACTTTTTCATTACAACAATTATATTTGAGCTTTTGCTCATCCTTTTGCATTAAAGTCAAAGTTGCAATAAAGCAATTATGCCTGGAAAAAACCTTAAACGCAAAAAAGCTGCCTACGTTGTATTGTTCCTAAATTTTTGGGCCGATCAATAACTAAAGAAATTATAAACTTGGAGATGATTTTACATATATCATTGGGTGAGAAAAAAACTTGACAAGAATAAAGTGTTTTAAAAAAAAATACGAGAAAACACTTTTTTTGATACTTTGGAAGGGGAGGGAGGGGGAGCTAGACTCATTCCTTGTAGATACATTATAACGCAAGAAGAGCTTCAAGTCGTTCCCCCTCTCTCGCATTTCAAATTTGACGTTGATATTACCCTTTCGTCCCCCAAATTTTACTTCCCATTTTCCCCCTCTCCTCTAGCCATCCCTCTGCATCGCATCTACCCCACCCTCCTCCTCCCCCCTCCCTTCACCCACGATGTGTATACATGGGGCGCGTTCGGACCTCGTTCATATTTTTTTCTTCTAATTTTCAGAGTGATCAGGATAGAGAAATGTACAACATACATATCTAAATTTCACGGTCATCGGAGATGTGTACCATTTTCCGAGTAATTTCCGATAATTGTGCTGAAAAACATTTTTTTTACTTAGATAGGCCTCCTAAAATACAAAAATGTTTTAGGATGTTTTAGTTTTAACACTTCAATCAGTAGATATTTCTTGCAGAATCATTACCTCCCACTAATCTAATTTCTAAACTATATATCTATATACGAATATTTGTCTTTGGATAGTTCTTTCAATGAAAATTATAACGAACACTGTAGTAAAAAAGCTTAAATTAGAAATAAATTTAGAAATAAGTAGACCTAATCTTATTATGTGCATGTTCCACACGCTCTATGCTTTTTTTTTACGATGTGGCCAAATCCTAGGGGACAACTCTTTGATGCGTTAGCATGGTTTTGACCGGAAGGAAATTAGGGTAAGGGAAGTGAGGAAATTGAGTCTTGTCTTTTGCATTGCTGCGAGCTAGACAACAGCCCAGAGAAGGAGTGGATTATTTTGATTTCTTAATAAAAGCTCACGAGCTGGTCTCGAACCCGGGGCCCATGGCATGGTGGTCGTGCGGCTCAACGCATTGATCCAACTCCGTCTCCGTTTTAACTATTTCTTTTATATTTTTTTAATTATAATGTCAAAGCTCAAGACGATGCCCCATGATGCTGAAGTACAGAATTGTAAGGAAAGGAATTAAGGATAAGGTAAATGGGCTAATAGATCTTGCGTGAAGCGGGGGACGATGTAGGCCTCCTTTGAAAGTTTTGGGCTCATAAGACGGGAGAAAACCAGAAGATGGTGAACGGTTCTACATTCGTGTTGTTCTGCTTAGAAAAGATTCCCGAAATTTGACAATACGCCCAAAATTTGACCTGTGCGTGCAAGAATTCGATACTCCGCAAACAAAAATTAATGGCCAGAGAAGATGAAAATACGGAAATGGACCATATCGAGGATAATCAAAGTAGAACTCAAGCTTAGGGTTTTCCGCAGATCTACTAGACAAAGGCTCACAAACAAACCTCGTGAAATCGGAGCCAATCGATCCAAACGGCTTTTAGCGAAATACGCAAACAACGAGAAAGAGGACATCTTTCAGCACCAGTCATGGTTTGGCGGGGAGTGGCGTACGACAAGAGAACCGAGCTACATTTTTGAGATGAAAGTGTGAAAATTAAAGCCAAGAGCTACCAGAGAGGCGTCTTGGACAACATTTTGAAGCTTTTAAATACGAACCTGTATAAGGGGCACCATTGGATCTTTCAAGAGGATTCAGCACCGGCACAGAAAGTAAACACCAATCAGGACTGGCCTGGAGCGAATGTTCCTGAATTTATTGCCGCAAAAGATTGGTTTTCTGGAAGTCAGGAACTGAATGCGTTGGACTACCGGCTTTGGAGCGTTTAAGAGAAGTCCTGTTCTACCCCTCACCTGATTTGATTAAAGCATCGAGGGATCTACCTTTGGAAGTTGTGTGTATTGCAACAGAAGAGCGGCCTGATAAATTGAAGAACTGTGTAACTGCGAGCGTCGGATATTTGGAATAATTTTGTATTATACATATCACTTCAATCGGATCACCGATGAAGAGGTATAAGCTCTGAAAATGTTCGTCTCGGCAAGAACTTTCGGAAAAAATTTGACCCTCTGAAAAATACATTATGGCGACGAATTTGTAAAATGCGAGTAATAGTGATTCTATGACCACTAATTAAGAAACTACCATTAGGATTCGAAATATCAAAATGGCGGAACGAATAAAGCGGATATACCACCATTTAAATTTAAAGTACTGGCATGGGGGTATTTGAGGTCTCTGAACCCTACTTTAGTATCGAAGTTTTAAAATTCAAAATGACGTCTCAATTCTGAAGGGCACAATGTATATGCCTGGTAGGGTGCTTCTTTGTTTTTAATGGGTACGGAACACTTATTATTGAACTTGAACCAATTGGTGTAAGTTGGTTTGATGTTTTTGAAGCTGTGAAACACCCTGTATTCACAATGATATATTTCTGATATCACGGCAGAATTATATGTATGACGCATCCAGTGACGATTTCAGTTTTCGTACATTTCAGCAGATGAAGTCCTTAAAGCCTGTCAAGCCTGAGGCCGTTGAATACGATAATATTTCACCGGAATTCTTTAGGTTGTTGCTAGCAATAATCCTCGAGCCTGTAACATACATCCTTAATTCCTGCGTTGCACACTTACAGTTTTTTGTAGTTGGATTGGAAGAAAAAATGTCGATTTCCACTTTCACCGGAAAATGTTCGCCCAGTTAGTCTCTTGTGTTATTTATCTAAAGCGTTAGAAAGGCTCATGAGTATTTAAATAAGTGAATTTGTTGCTGACAGTAATTGTCGGCCCAAATGGTAGTCAGCCTTTACATCGTGGCATGGTTCTGAGTTTCCGCAGCTTTATATTGCTGAGTTTGACTTTTCGATGGCCTTTAATAGTGTCAATCACTTGCTCTAGATTTGACTTTCAATTTAAAATCTAGTATATTACACTCTTTCAATCGTGAAATTTTTTTATATATATATAATTAAAATGGAAAATTTTTTCTGTTGATGACTTAGATTATGGGGCCCCTTTTGAGAGCCCGGGCCCGGGGGATTTACCCCCTACGCCCCCTACCCCTCTCGGCGGCCATGAGTTCGGCAACACAGAGGACAGGTTCATAAGAATCTTTTTATCAGATCGGTGACAGTAAATTAAAGCTCCTGATAATATATCTAATCCTCTACCTGCTTCTCCGAGGTTCCTCAAGGCTCCATATTAGGCCCGGTGCTGTTTGCATTATATATGTGATCTGATGTAATCAAGGATACGAATTTACGCATGTACCTTGATTATGTCTACATTTATCTTTCTAGACCGTTTGGGTTAACTGAATATTGCATTTAGTGCACTAACCACGATGTAGCTCGCATATTTGCTTGGTCGACGGCAAGCAAACTTATCATCAAACCAAAACAGTCCACAGGTCTTGCTTTGTTCAAAACTAAACTAGGTATTACCAGTTTTCACAACCTATATATCTAAATAGTGCAATATTGTCGTATGTAAACAAATTGAAAAACCTGGGAGTCATTGTAAACAGCAAGCTCTATTACTGTGACTACTGAGATTTCTTTTACGTTGCAGAAGATTTAAGGCGGCCTTCAACCTCTCTCAGCTTAACTTCTACCAATCCAACTCCGAAAAAGGCTCATTTTATCACTTATAATAGCCCATTTTACTTATTGCAGTATTATTTATTCCGTACGTACGGGTTACTAAACAAAGCTTTCATATCTACTATATACTTGGTAAAGCAGCGTTCTTACTTTGTATGTTTTGCAATAGAATGGAATTCCTTGCCTGCAGACGTCAGAGGACTTTCGTGAAGCTATTAAATCAACATCGTATTTATCTTACTGGTCTTATCAAGCATAACTATGTATATATGTATTTGAATTTGAGTAGTTTTCTTTAGGGGACTTTCACGGACGTTTAGGTATTTTTATGTTTTCTTTTTCTAAATTTAGGAAATACTAAATATATATTTATACTTATTTTGTAGCAATTGTTTTTCTAATAATCTCTTTTCATCATACAACTTTTTAAATTAATTTGTTATCCTATGATTTCTCATACAAATTATAAAAGATGTTAGTAGTTCATATAAAAAATTACCGATAAATCGGAGGAAGGCACTTTTGGAAGAATAGCTGAATTTAGTTTTTGCTGTAAAAATTAAAACAAAATTACTGCATTTTTCTCTTTCTCTTCCACACCGAGTCTCCAATTGATCCGCGGCTGTACGAGCGCCTTCAACTGTTTGAACTTAATTTGTATATTATATAGAAATAATAAACATATTTAATAAATAGTCTTTAATAAATATATTTATAAATAAGAAGCTGGCCAGCCAAATTCTCTAATTGCTTTAAATTTCAGAAACCGCTAGCCTTAAGTAGGCCTCCACCATAACTCTGTCTATATTTCCGGTTTAAGCTAACCTGGCCCTGGGTTCAGCAACACTGACCGTTTCCAAGATTTAGTACTATCCCCTTTATTTTACAATGCTGTGCAGTTATATGGACTTATATGTTGCTTAAATTCAACCGACGTATTTATTTAAATTATGTATCTACAAAAAACAAAGAACATTTAACTCAGCAGATCTTAACTTTTATCATATATTTTGTTTATAATATTTATTTTAGTTGCACCTGCTTTATATCAATTAAAATTTATGGAACTATAATTATTAAAATGCAAAGGAAATTAAAAGATTAGTTGACATATTAAATTTTAAGCTACAAAATACTTATATGTATTATAAAAGTGAGAGTGGCTATATGACACTTACTGGCCGCACGGCAAAGAAACATCTCTCAATTTGAACAATCATTCAACGTTTCATACGCAACACTTAAGATTCATACCAATTGACAAAAAAAAAATAACGTCAATACAAAAACGTTGTCCCAATACAAAAAGGCAAAATCCAACATCAAAAGGCAATAATATCTGCCAGAGAGGGAATTTAGCAAATATTTTTGTATATGAATTTTGTATAAAAAGAAGTAACTCACTATGCTATGGGACGTGTCAGAGAAAAGAATTCAATGCAGCCATTTCTGGAATATTCCAACTAAATAATGGACGGTACAACATAAAAGTATTATATAAGCGTAGTTTGATCGTCATCGAAGCGGTAAGCTTGGAACTGTGATCCATCCCAGATCGAAACATAATTGTGGCTGCATTGAATATCCTTTTGCTGCTATAAGGACGTTGTCGATGAGTAGCCATCACAAGATGCTGGAATATTAGTAAATGGAGAAGTTAATTACCATGGAGCGTTGTGGTGTATAGTTTTGTTTTAAATAATGTAATGTTAGGAGCTTCATTGGGTGCGCAATGATTAAGCTGACCACGTGCCTTATTACTATAGACTTACTAGAACTCTCCGTAACAGTTTTTGGACTACTTGGCTCCTCCGTTTCAATGCATACTTCATGGTCCGGCAGATCACCCACTATTACAGACTCGAGCGGATCTGTATCAAGTTCTGGAACTACAATTACTACGTCTTCGTTTCCATCTGTTGGTTCCGAACTGTTTTCGACGTACTGTGGCGGTATAGAACTGAAAGAGAAAATAAAATTGTTAATACTTGGATAGGGTATATCAACGGGCGTGGTTAAAGTTGAAATGAAAATCTTAATTTAAAATCTATTTTATACTTGCAATGACTTCTAACTTTGATGGAGAAGTAATCAAATTCCATTTTCTTCAACTTAGATAATTTTATATACACTCGCGGTAATAAAAATTCCACCACACAGGTGAGCAAGTTATTGAGGAATATTTTGGTACCAGCCTTTGAAGAGCACTTTTCGTATTCAGTAGCTAATTTTCCAAGATAACTGACTCTGCACGTTGTCATCAAGCAAAATTGGAATAAGTAAACTGTGAAAAATGGACTTCCGAAAGTCTACTTTTATTTCGATAAATTTGACGAGTCTAATTTGTGATATACGGAAATTTTTGAATTTCAGGGAAAATCAGAAATTTATGCTTTTTAGTTCTGCCATGTGACATTTCTGAAAACCAATACGAGCATTCTTTAGAGGATCTTAGGACACACGTCTGTACAAAGTTATACTCGCTCGCCTTTCTTGCGACAAAATTCTTCTTTTTATGGACAATTGACTTATACCATTAAAATAACTTATGCCGCATAAAATTATAGTGTAAAAAACTGCAAAAACACATACTTAAATAAATTGTTATAACATTTCTTTTATAGCTGTATAAGCCACCAGAAAACCAGGATGTGCTCATTATGCGAAAAGTAACGCAACTGGAGACGGAGTTGGATCAATTGGTTCAGCGGCACGATCACAATGCCGTGGTTCCTGGGTTCAAAACCAGGTCTCCCCATGGGTATTGAAAAATTGAATTAAAAAATTCACACCATCTCTGGGCTGTTGTCTAGCTCGCAGCAATGCAAAAACAAGACATTCAAGTTTCCTGACTCCCCTTATCTAATTCCCTTCCGGGAAAAAGCCATGCTAACGCATCAAAGGGTTGTCCCCTAGGCTTTGGCCACACACATACATGCCCCGGATTTATGTTAACTTGTGCAGCAATAAAGGATTTGATCTTCAAATTGGTAAATAAATTTAAATGCGTGGGTTGCACTTCTACATAATAGCGGTCTAGACATAATGAATATATGTAAGTGCGCCCACGCTTTAAAATTTTTTTTCTGTTGACTTATACAGCTATAAAGGAAAAATAATTAGTTTTAATTTTTAATGCGCTACTCATAAAAGCACATTGTTTATTTTTTCCAAACTATGGTATATTGTAATGTAAGTTTTAATTGAAGTCATAGATCAAATCGCATTCTACTCGACGAACCCTTTCATTTAATATCCATCTCAAGGTGCTTGTGAAGAATTAGGTAATCTTTACAATGTTAAGCAATTTGTAAAGTCAATCAATGATGTTACTTAAGAAAAAGTTGGTACATACCTACAAGCTTTCTTTGACATTTTTTTATGTTTTTATTAAGAATTTTGAAAAAATAGAAAGTGGCATGAAGAACTGTGCTGTGAAGAAAAGAAGAAGCTCTAGGCGCGTTTAACATTTTCAAAAACGTATTCTATATAAGCAGTTTTTCGCAATGGAATGTCAATTAGATGGACTCGGTGGTTTCATATAGCATTAGCACGGCAAAAGGTTTGGCCACTAAAATGAGATGTGTATCTAGTGAAAGCAATGTTAGATTTTATTTCACTGACACCACCAATGTGGAATGGGTTACTAGAAAACTGAATTCAAAACTGTTTGCATTCCCTTCGAGAAATCTTCTAATTGAAGGAGTGAACGTAATATCTAAAAACAAAACAACGTTGGTATCTGACCTTGCGGAGTAGATAGTAACTTTGTTTTGCTGGGAGGTATTATGGTGACTCCTTCAAAGTTTCTCGAGGAGTTTGCATTCTTTTTTGAATTCATCCTTCTTTTTTTATGATAATGTCTAAGCTCAAGGAATAACCTATGATGCTACAGCCTTGGTAGTGAAAGAATTAAAGGTAAGGGACATAGATTATGAGGTTGAGTAGAGAAAGTGGCGATGTAAAAAACACAAGATGGTAAACTGTTCCTATTTCGCGTTGTTTTGCTCAGAAAAAAAACCGAAATTTGACGTACGGGAGCGGGAGCAGTTGGAGGATACTTTTTTATTATTATTTTATATTAGGATACTTTTTTATTATTATTATATATTATTTATTATTTTCTTTGAACTTTGTCTAACGCGGGCAATGCTGTCAGTCCCACCCTACCCTAAAAGAGGAGTTATATTCAAGTCTAAAGCTAATGTGGAACTTGAAGATTAGTCCTACGTCAGTATTTCTTACATCTCTGTAGAAACTCCAAGCATTTAATCGCATTATTAGCGATTGCAAATTGTCATCAGTTCAGCTAAGATTGTTGAATATCTCAATGACCAAGATTTTAAGAAACGCCGAATTGGATATATTCACTCCGTCGAATGAAATAGGTTGAGGGGCATTGAGTTCTGGATGCGTTAAAGTTGACACAATTCGCGATCCTAGAAATGTCGTTGTTTAATGATGCAAACGTGTCTCCTATCTATCTAATTTTATAAAGAAAAGGAGATATAAAAAGGAAACTATCAACAAATGGATGTACACAAAATATGATATATATTATGCAATTAAAAAATATGGTCACATACATTTTAGATTATTTTTTTAGTATTTCAGTAAAATTTTTCCTAATCAAGAAGTTCAGAAAATTTTAAAATACCTCCTGAGAGAGGGGTTCAACCCCTGGGAGGGAGGAGCCCCCCCCCCTCCCCCCGCACGGGCCTGGTGGCCTGATTATGGCAAGTAGGAATTAGCAGCAAGCAAGTTGGCTTTATCTAATTAGACAGTATAGACTTTTTCGGTAATATGTATCTTCTTTTGGCCTGGTCGAAATTGAACTTAGTCCGACAAATCACCGATTTATATATATTTCGCGCACCTCAATTTATATGACTTCTTTGTTTTTAATAGCCATAGAGCAGTCATTATTGAACCAATTAGTGTTAAAAGGCTTAATTTTTTTGAAGCTATGAGGAATAAAGCGATGCATATATTCGGTGAGGCGTGTAAGAAACCGAGTATTCGGCTAGGTGGAACATTAAAAAATATCTAAAAGTTGCACATTGTGTCATAAAGTACCAGAAACGCAACACGGACCACTTAAAGGAAATTTAGCGATTCGGCGTATCTGCCAGACTGGCTAGTGTTAAAAGAATGCTGTGCCACTATATGTTGTGGATGTTAAAGTCGTCAGAAAGAACGAGAGAAGAGAGATATTTCTAGTATCTTATCGATATCTGAAGACAGTTTATCAAAGGAACGCTCAGTATTAGTGTCAGACATATTCGGGCTGGGGTATAAATATAAAATGATGTGTCGCTGCAGTTAAGTCTAGTCCAGACAAAATTATGTCTAAATTATATTATTTGTGTTACAGCTACCAAAATTGTTTCTTGGTTGGATTAGTCTCCCAGCCTCCAGAAACCCTTGTTAAAGGCCGACACGTTCTCACTTAGTCCACCGACGACTTCATTAAACTATTAATGATTTAAAAATTGCTTTTAAAGACGTATTTAGCTCCATTTCAACAAAAACGCAGAAAGAATTGGTTGAATGACCAACAGGATTTTTGAATTTATTGCCAGTAAAGGTGATTAGACAAACTAATTATTGATGATTGCTAAAGAAAAAAAAATTATTTATGTATATTCTGTATATAAGTCGACGGTGCGTGCGGTAAGTGATTCCGCAGTTTCCAGGTTCAAATCGCACTGACGGCAACGCATGGTTGTTTTCTGATGACAACAGATTACGATAAAAAGACGATAGGAGTTACAGAGAAAATGTCAGTGGTTCGGAATTCACTTTAAATTGTTGGGGCCCCATGCCTCATGTTACGGAAGAGCTATTCTGTATATTAATTCATTTATCTGATTTTATAGAAATTTCGCTTTTAATTACAAGTGGAAACCTTTTGTTTATGGAATATTTCAGAAGTTATTGTTGTAAAATATATCTCGTTTAATAAAATAAACAAATTTTGAAAAGCGGAAGCTTTGATATTGTCTATAGTATAATGGAAAGCACAAATATATCAGTGTGATTTTACGGGAAATCAGCATACTATACATAGCAATACCAATCTTAAGACTGTCAGTTGTTATTTATAGGGGAATACCGAAAATACTACTCATCCATGAATAAGATTTTGTAGTTCTATATATGTATAATGTATACATATGCAGTCTGAGAATTAAATAATAGTCAATAAATACTAGCTAATCTTGTATAGTAATTTGCAGAATTAACTTTATAATTTTATTTTTAATTTGATATTTTTAATTATGAATTTAATAGAAAATTCACAACAATTCACAAAATTGTAAAGAAAAAAAATAAGTTTCCCACGCATATGCAGTCGCATTTTTTGTTTAGAAATATGTGTCTCTTAAGATTAATAGTAATAGTAGTACTTAATGTTCATAATATTTTTGCAATAATAACATAGTAAAGAATTGATAACTTACCTTAACGTTACACGTTTTTTAATACGGTTTCCTAAATCGGAGAAACCTCTATGCATTGGAGGCCGCTTTTGAACATCTGTAGTAAATGATTTTGTTATAGGCGAATTTGGTTCCGAAAACTGTTTATCTATTAATATAGGTTTTGGCTGTAAATATAAGAGAAAAATATTTAAAATAACAGAATAATTAATTATTACTTATTACTATATAATTATAATTTTATAACTTTTTTTCACTTTTATTTATTTATTTTAAAAATGCAGTTAATATAAAAATAGGTTCCACACCATTAATCAGCGATCTTGAACACGCAGGCGTGCGGGGATAATAATATAATTATTCTCATATTTAAGTTTAAAGTAATAAATAATAACATAAAATATAATTAATGTAATAGTTATTAATTACTCAAGGTGGTCAATTCCACAAAAAAACACAAAGTCCCAGAGTAGAGTAGTAGAGAATTTCAAAGTTTGTGAATTGAGAAATAGTTATGGCACGATTAATAAATGTGATGAAGCGCTCTCAGCTTAATGAGCGACGCCAGTCGGGCATTATTAAACAAATCATTAAAGTTTATTTTTAAATGAAACGGGAACAAAAGAGTTAAAGATAGAAATAATCTTGTTCCTGGAGTTCAAAAAATGAATATTTTTAATTGGATTTTAGAGCCCTTAAGGTCCTAAAAGCAATTCCCTTTTTTTGATTTTTAAATGAAACGGGAACAAAAGAATTCATAGCCTGTGCAATTAAAGATAGAAATAAACTGCCGAAATCTAGGATTCAGGGAGCGTTCTTGTTCCTGGAGTTCAAAAAATGAATTTTTTTAATTGGATTTTTAGAGCCCCTAAGGTCCTTAAAGCAATTCCCTTTTTTAATTTTTTAAAAATTCAAAATATTTTCAAAGTTACACGCTCTGTTGATGCGTTTGCGCGATTCTTGGAATCAACACTTGCTGAAATTTCGGAAGCTAATATATATAGTAAATATAATAATTTATTATATTTATATTTATAAGACGCAGTTTACTCAAAAAATTAAAACATTTATGCTTTCAGGATTTGAAGGGAGAATGGAGTAAACGTTCACTACTTTCAGCTGTAAATAAATTTGTCCTGGTCGCTACATAACGCTTTATTACAAAAAAATGAAAGGAACTTTAATTTTTAAAGTCGAACTGAAAGACGAAGAATAACCTTCATGGTTGACGTATTTATTCAATGCTTTCTTGAAGCTTAACTCTTTAATGAAAGAAGAGAGCTAGAGTTAGAACCCTCTGCTGAAGAAGTAGAAGATTTTAAGCACTTTAAAATAATTATAATATAGTGGGGATGTTTAAGTGTGCATGATCGACTCAATCTAAAAAAAATAAAAAATAAATAATTTTGTTGGGTGCATTTTTCGGTGTCCAAATAAAGAATATAGGGTATCAAATTATAAGTTAGCACGCTACCAATCAAACTGCATATATCTTTTTTCAATCCAAAAATCTTCATAGCAAACTTTTGTTCCTCGAATATTTATAACTGCCCTTATTTGAAAGGGGATGCCAATACAAAATTGAATTTTATTCCAATCCGGTAAATTTTTTTATACTAATCGTACATTTTCACTTTTATCAAGTTTTGATTACATTCAGCGCCATTTCTTGCTATGAATCAATATTAGATGTGTATAAGAGATGTCGCACACGTTAACTCCATCCTTCTTAAATCATTGGTTGTAAGTTACTAACCAAAGAGAAATTTGCGAGGACCTTTTGCAATAGGGGCCAGTTCAGTAGTTATTGTTAACTGTAGAAGTTTATGGAATTTTTAGTACTAAGAATTTTTCTATTCGATAATGCCTAAAATATTGTCATACAGCATGAATCTCGATATATCACCGATTCCTAGTTTACCTACAATTTAAAGTGGACTCCAAATCCCTCACATTTACTCTGCAACCCCCATGTCCTTTTTATCGTAATCTGATGTAGAAAACAAACATGGGTAGCGGAATTCGAACCTTTTAGGTTCATTTTTTTTAAACAAAATTTTTCATTTCCGGTCAAATGAGGTAAACAAACCTAGATCACTTGTAAGGTACATATGTTTGGGTACCGATAACTACGGTATTTATAAACCGATTATATTTGTGCTATTGTTTATTTTCTATACTTCCGATAGTTCCGGTCGATGTACAGTGGTTAAAAAAATACAAGGCAAATGGACAAAATATCAAATTGAAAAATGATTTTGGTTACGTTTGTTAAAAAATATTATTTTTCACGGGGGCCAACTTGAAAGGGGATGTAACCGGTAATAGCAGTTTAAATTTGTTTCCGATCTTGTAAAATTTGTAAAACTTTAAAATTTTGGCTTATAATTTTCTTTGATATTATGAAAAGTGAACTTTTTAAAGAAATTTTGCGATATCTACAAAGGGGAAGGCCATTATTAAGTGCTGTACCATATCTTGCGCAAATTAGATTATATTTAGGCAAGAATTTAAGGCTTTTTCGTCTCCATTCCCAGCAAGTTCGATATCAAATGAAAGGTATTGAGTAGAATTCAAATATGAAAACCATTTGTAAATATCTGCGTTACAGTGGGATATACAGGGTGTTTCACAATGAAGGATCTGGTAGATTTAGGCGAGAAACGGAAAAAAAACTTATGGGGGGGGGGGGGGGGGGTCTATCTCCAGTCTTACATTTTAATGTATATCTTCTAAAATTTTAGTGCTAGAGACGTTATTAATATCTCAGTTGTAAAGTAATGATGCTAATGACTGTGATTTTAAAACTTAAATTTTCAGAAAAAAATCAATTTTTTCATTTCAAAGGGAAATATCTTGAAAAATTGCCCTATTTTTGATTTTTCTTTTTACGTTTAAAATTAATATGTTCACTTTCAAAGGAAACTTAGAGCGAACAAAAATCTTTTACTGTTGTCAAGTTACATGACCACACGTACAGCGATTACCTGCCATTTTAAGCAAAAATTCACCCTGCCTCCTAAATTATTGTTTTTTTCTCTTTTCGTTAGAATTTGTTTGTTTCTTGGTGGGGGGGGGGGGGGGGGGGGGGGGGTTTGGCACAATACCATAGAAACTCCTGTCGCCTGGACTAGCAGGTGGCCGCAGTACAAGGGATGACGGAAGGGAAGCGAAGGTGCGGGAGGACGCAAGGGTGAATACTCGCAAAGGGCGGGAGGATACAAGGGTCGTATCTCGCATGATAATTGTTCTTTTTTATAGTATAGAGCAGGTTCCTCAATTATTACTCAGAGAAAACCTTTGCATGTGGGCTATAGTCCAACTTCCTAACGCATGGACCGATTTGAATAATTTTTTTTTATAAAATAGAGTATGATCCCTTCTCCTACCCCAGTCAGCTACACCGACGCTAGCTAGATCGGCACGAAACTGGGAAATCAAAGGCATGGTTGTGCCGCTGTTTCCTTTGAGTAATAGCCATGAGCGAAAGAAAAAATAATAACAAATAATAAATTGCAAACCCAAATGGGTTGCACTATTGCGTCCGGATATAGAAAGGTTGACTCAACTTTGTCAAGCTTATGTCAACACGGTTGAAAGAGAAGAATAATAATTTTTGTGATTGAAAATGAGAGTCTTAATTCAGAGGATTGTCTTTAATCTCTTGCAAAATGTTCAAATATCCCATCACATCTGTACCGCGTGCCAAAATATTAAAATAAATTTAATTCTAAAAATTTATATTAAACGTTTAATATTATCATTTACCTTAAGCGAACCAGCACTTGCCGATGATCCGGTTGTGGTCATTGCTGCCGCGCTTCCACCTGGAGGATTTTGATGATTGTTATTGTTAGGATTATTGGAATGTTGGGTATCAGGAACTAATGGAAGAGCTAAGAACCTTTCGCGGTCCTGCATATATGCCTTAATTAAAATATCTAATTTTTCTTCTATATCAGCTACCTGAAAAAAAGAACTCATAAGTATTTAGAAACTCGAAATGGTCATAAAATTTACTTGTCTTTCGACTTTAACTACTCTCGATGCTAAACTAATTTTTGAGGCGTAAACGTCTTTTGCCTTGGAGCCTTGTTTCCCAAGAATTTGGTCTAACCTGAAATATTTTGAAAATTATATAAAGAATGTTTGAATTATTATTAAAATGATAAAGCGAATTGTACCATTCAGAAAAAAACAATAATTCTTTAAAGTTTATGCAAAGCCTTCCGATAGCTTGTAAGATTTTCTGAATGGTTCAAGTTTCGGTATGACATTACGTTCCTTTTATGCCAAAACCGCTAATGTGTTGCACGTTCACGGTTTTCGCATGAGGGGACGATAACATATCGTCCCTTAAAACACGTAATGGCGTATCTAAAATTAGTTTAACTATTAGATAACATACAAAGTTTGGATTAGTTAATTCGTAAAAATTCGAGCGAGTTAATAAATAGCTTTATATGTTTCTCCTAAAAAAATTTTAAGTACTTATTTTAGGTACGCCACTACGTGTTACTAAGCAAGATATGTCCCAATGAGTTGTTCAGAAAATAATTAAAAACAGATTTTTTTTAAATGACATGATTGAATGAATATTTGATATTAAATGGAAAGAGGAAATTTTCTAAGCATGCAAATAACAAATGTTATAAATTTTTCGACACATTCATGCAAAAATCTACACTTTTTAGTAACAGGAGAGTTATTTTTAGAAAAATTCCTCGGAAAATCAAATCAGAGTGTAAATCAATACCAAGATTATGCAAAAGTCACATGCTCCTATTGTGTGTGCTTAAAAAATCTAACTATTATTTTATGTGCTAAATACATACATACTGAAAAGAATTGTTTTGTACATGAGAAATCCTTATAAATATATTGTACTATATGTCTATCATTTATCGTACTTTCGATTGACCCTAAAATTTTTCGAAATTCTTCTGAATGAGATTTTAAACAATAAATATATTTAATTTTGAGAAAATGAGTTCACATTATAACTACATTAGTATTAATATTAAGTTTTTAGCAATAATTGAAAAATGTTAACTGCAAGGACACCGTTTTTGGGCACTGTAAGGTAAACTCTGAGATGTTAAAAAACAAAACAATCTCGATTTATAGCTTTGATAAACAAATTAAAATCTGTTGAGTTTTGTAACAGCTCAGAGTTAGCCATTTATATAAAAGTCTAATATTGCCCACAAATATCTTGCAGTTTAACCTGCATACTTCAAATATCAATAAAAACGAGAGATAATCACAAAAATGCATATCAATTCTAAAAATTAATTTTCTATTATCTTGATTGGTAAAAAATCTTGCTGAATAAATACTAATACTCTAAGTCAATAAGTATGGACCGGACAATTTACAAGATTTATTAAATAAATGCCATTCTTACAGTAATCAGCGCATACTCTAGATAAGATACAAGCCTTGAAAGAATGAAAGTTCGGTCATTCTACATCTAAGCATGTCGTCACTATTTCATCTTGCTTTTTGTACCACAGATTAACCAATCCTTCCACACAAATAAAACTATACACTTTTCTAACCAAAACAATTAGAAATGCTGATGTCATTGTCGCAGTACCAACTCAATACTTCAACAAAACGAACACAAGAAAGAGTCTATCCTTTAAAACACGTGAAAACCACAGCCTTCTCTAGACACAAGCCCAGAAGCTGACATTAACAGCTGAGCATTGGTGGTGTAAACAAACCGAAACTTGCCACAGTAGATATAAGGAAAAGTTTGGGGAATTGTACTTTCTCGTAGTGTTTCTCGTAATATATTTAAAGTCTTAAATTAGATTTTACTTAAGGTTAAAACATGTGAACACGATAAAAATTTAAACTCTCTTGTACTCGTTTTGTTGAAGTATTGAGCTTAAAATGACATCAGCGTTTCTCTTTGGTTTTGGTTACGAAAGTGTGCAGTTTTATTTGAGTGTGCAAGGATTGGTTAATCTGTGGTACAACAAAAATGAGATAATGACGAAACGACCGAATATTCAGAACTTTTATAGGTTCACGTTAAGTAAATTTCAAGCGGAGACTTTAAAAATATTGAGAGAAATACTACGATAAAGTGGAATTTCCCAACCTTTTTCTATTGTTTACTATGGCATGTTTCGGTTTGTTTAGACTTCGAATGCTCAGCTGTTCGCATTTGCTTCCAGGCTTGTATCTATAGTGGGCTGTGCAGTAATATTATGAAGTCCACGGCTTAAAGATACGTTCTCATATTACATTCTGGGAGCCGAAAGCTCGCAATTATGAATGATTTTCTTGGAATACCCGAGGTTTTAATTGTAATTATTTTAATAATCAAATTGATTACTACAATGTGAGTCGCACATATCTTTATAATGTTAGCTTTTACTGATCATACCGAGAAAGGTGGGTGAGATCACACAGAAGAGAAGTTGGACATAGTGCTTTAGAAGAATGAACACAGTTCATAAATCATTCCTTCGCCCTTATTCGTTTTTGATTTATGGAGTCATCGGGTTAAGATGCAGTGCATCAGCTTTTTGGCGCGATGCGGCTGAATATGCGACGCAGATCTTCGGTGTTTTAAGCCTCTGGACCTTGAGTCGTGACAAATTAGTTATTTTGTTACGTGAGCGTCCTTCTGCCATACAAACTGTTACAAGATGGTGACCGGTGGAAAAATCGGCGCCGCGCTGAGACCTTACGTCGGGACGACACTGTCTGCAGCTTTTCGAAATAGCAATGTGGTCAATTTGAATTACAGTTCTGCGGGTAGGTGAAACCTATTATGTTAGATGGAATTTTTTTGTATAAATAAGGATCCACCGATGACAAGTTGCCACGAGTTACAAAATTCAACGAACAGTTCCCCATTTGCGTTCCTGTTTCCGAGTTCCAACTTCCCCATTACTTGTTGAGGACAGGCGTTGTTAGAGCCAGTCTTAGCGTTGAGATCCCCCTGACTATTTTAATATCACCTTTAGGAGCTTTATCAAAGGTACCGCCATGGAGCTGGAAGAAGGTCTCCTTAAGGCCGCTTGTGAGTCAGTATATTATTATATAAGGTGTTACGTAGCCTGGTTTGGAATCTGGCGATGATAGTTCTGATGACCAGATGTGAGTTATGAAAATTCTCTATTTTCTCTCCAACTAGTTTTACTAAAACCTAAAATATTTATTTTATACTGGGCCATTTCCCGCTCCATCTTCATAGTCTCCGCATATTCACACTCGTCCCACAGAGTTCTCAGGCTCTATATACCGATCGTAGTCCAATGTGTATAGCCAAAAGTCGTCATCGCAAAATCAGTGTGAGGTATCCGATGCGTACTAGACGTTTCGTATGTTTTCAGATAAGCGGGTTACAAGTCTACCTATCCTTCATTTCAGTATTTCAATTGTAAATAAAGATCACGGAATAACAACACAACTGTTATTTTCAAATAATTCATTAAACAAAATCAAATAAGCAGAACCAAATAAAAATAAATTTAAAATCAAATAAAATTTTAATCAAATAATTTTTTATGTAATTTTTTTTACAAATCATTATATGTTTGAATATACATATATTCGAATAATGCCCATCACTGCTTTGGAGTAGCAAGTAAGGTATCCGAAATAATATCCCAAATAATTATTTTGGATAAAGTTTCGGTTTCAGATCAAAATATTCGGTTTGATAGCGAGGTTTGTAACATCGCTATTTTAAATCATATCAAATACGTTTATTATTTGATAGTTTTAAAATTCAGAACTTTGTTTTCGGCTGTTTTTATCTCGCCCTGAATTATTGTATCCTAATAAACGTCCAAGTTTTTATGACGCTAAGCATCATAGGCACAATTTGGAAACGATCGTGTTAAGAAATTTTAAATATTTTTAATTTTTCTCAAGTTTTGAATCGGTTTTGTTTGAATTTTATCAACGGCCTGAATTTATTTTCGGAAAAGTCAGAATATGTAAAATAGTCTAGCGCTAGTTCATCGACAGATTGAAAGCAATAATCAAAAGAGGATTTTAAAAACTGTTTTGGAAACAATATTTTCATAATTTTCTTTCGACCATGCCTCCTCAATATTTCATTATTTTATAAAAAGCTGAGTCCAATGATATTACTCAGTTATACCAATTCAATCTTCCTAGTTCTTAAAATTCCTAGTACTAGGTGAGTTTAATTAATATTATATAAAAAATTAATTGAATATTAAATTTATGTTTTAAATACATATTTTCTTACATTAAAACTTGAAAAGAAGCTTTAAACTAACTATTAGGATATGGTTAAAAATCATTTTTAAGCATGAATAGGCTGTTGTTTATTTACCATAAATATGAATCGTGGAGTAGATGAAACAATTAGCTCAAAGTAGAGAGTTCTTTCTATTCTTAAGTGTGCAGTTTTAGATTAAGTTACAAATCTTACAAACAGTTTAGTTTTTTGTTAAACTTATACACCATTTTTATAATTATCGCTGTATTGTTGCAAAAAACACAATAAAATGTATGCAAAATAAAACCCATTTAAATACGGGTATTAAGGGCTTAAGCGGCTAATTCTAGAAAAACTAAGCAGTATTTTTTGCCTCGCCTAATATTTCGGTGAAAAGTTTTTTATTTATAACTAAATATATTGGCCGACAATAGAAATTTTTTATAAAGATATAAAATCAATTGAAAATAGCTACGCTTCAATTTATGTTAATCTTTATTGCTTTAGGATAATAATCAATTAGTGTTATTTACGTGGATATATTTTTAATTTAGAATGCTGAATCTGCTGAAATTAAAGTCCAGTCACCAATAAATTATGTGCCGACACTGACACTAAGTGACAGCTAAGACCCAGAGAACAGATACAAAGCCCACTTCCTCGTAGCAAAAAGCGAACAAATTTGACAGCACAGACCCAGCCGTCGAACAAAAACTTGCCATGCTCACACACACGAAATATACACGATAGGTCTTCTTCTTTAGTTACTTCCTCGTAGGACCTATGTGAAATTCAGTTTTATTTTGGTTGTTTTATTTTCGAAGAGGGTATCTCTTTTATTTTGAGAAATTCATGAAGTCGGGGTTCTTCCTAAGATTTGTTCGTTGGACGCAATGTTACCATTATTTAGATTCCGGGACATAGGAATATACCAAGGAATGAGAAGGCGGATGAACTGGCGAGCAGAAGCCATTTCCATACCGCTGATTTGCCTTAGCAAAAGCTAACCTCAAATGAAGTGATTTCATAACCCATGCCATCTCTAGAATGACTTCGCTAAGTTGAAATAAAAATAGAACTTCGGAGCTGCTTAATCTACGAAAAAAGAACTAAACGGAATGGCTATGCCGTGTAAAAATCCTATACGTGCGTGAAGCATCTCGTTTGAGGAAGAAGTATGGGGGACGAAAGGGCGACTTTAATTTCGTCAATAAGAAGAAGATACTTGAATTGTCGCTTTAAAAAATGTTAATTTGTGAAAAAAATCTAATGAATTTAAACATAAAGGAAGTGAAAATAGTTTCCATTGTAAAATAAACTAAATAAAATGGAGTGCATTGTGCAAAAGTGTGAAAATCGCGTCCATCGCCGATTGCCCGGAATATCATTTCATACGTAAGTTTCTTCAAAATATTTCGCTACAGATGGGTAAAGTTAGTTACTAAGCAATTTTAATTAAAAGTAGTAAGGAAAATTCATTTTCGTTCTTGTTTACATTTGGCAAATTTTTTTTATTTAGCTTTCACTTGGTTTAATTTGGCGCAGAGACAACGTTAATATAATATTTTTGGGGCTGTTGTATTTAAATTAATATTTTTCGCAAATTTACCTAGAAAAGAAAAATTACTACGGCCATGTTCAAAATGCGTTTGTAGTGGAAAGTATGTTTGGAGTTGTGAGATGCTTCAGGAAATTACGTTTACCACCGTTCCGTTTAATTATTTCGTCGTAGTGCTGAATAGATCTCGTGTTGCTGTCGCGAAATTTAGGTTAATACCAACTGGCCAACTTCTGCGGGCGCCAGGAGGAGGTCACTTAGAGATTACTTGCTGGAGAATCTTCAGGCAATCTCAGGAGCAAAAATTAGAGAGTTAGACTAATTCAGAATTTTGGTTTATACACCGGGCTACTAGTTAAGTAGCAGGGAATGATAGAAAGGACTTGCCTTATAAAACGTTTTGTACTGGTCAACACCTATATACGTCACCCTGTTATATGTTGTTTCAGATTTAGTTAGTTAAAGTGGTAGCCTCCACTATTTATTAATTACAATTTATAATAAAATAACAAAAAATTAAACTCCTTCTTAAAAAATAATTTATGTACTGATTGTTTAGCTTAAGAAAAAAATTTTAATAAATTTAATTTAAAGAAATCGATTTCACATTATTTTAGTTTTTTAGTATAAATCTTTGTAATATGAAGCCGAAAAATGGACATATTATATTGTAATTAAATTTCCTATAAGATAGGGGAGCTAATTTTTTGAGTCCCATACAGTTTTTTTGAGTTATAGGTTGCCTAATATTTTTCAAAAAATTGCAAAATAATTCATTTTTTAAAGTTGTTTTTGGCCCAGCAACTAAACTAGTGCTGCTATTGTGACATATAATACCTTCAATTTTTTTATGGTGATCTGTAGTTTTAGGAGAAAAAAAAAAATACTTTGGGAGATGATATCATGTAAAATGATATTTTTACTTCTGTCCTATATCTTTCGGAACAGTGAATTTATTGGGTTTTTGCCATGTATTTCGAAAACTACACCTGATCCAGAAAACCGCTATGATTTTCGGATTCGGCGGACAATTTTACCATTTTATTTGCTGTAATAAAATTTACAAAAATTTGTAGACTAGTGTAATAGTTTTTGCTGAATCGGGTGAATTTCGTCATTCCATGTCCACTAACGGGAATTAGAGAGAGGTTATGGAGATAATAATGCTACTTTGTTATATCAAAAGTGATTTAGAAATGTACAGTGCTGTGTAAAAAAAATTGCTCAAACCCTTTATTTCTTCTTAGAACTGTAACTCTTGTAATGAAGTACGATCTTTTATTGCTCCCAAGTAGGAAGTATGAATTATTAGCTACATATAAATAGGAAAAGTTAGTGCAGAATGTAAGAGCAATATGCTGGTTTTGGCAGACGAAAGTTTTACAACACATCAGATTGCTGAAAGGTTTTTTAGCGTACTATTTCATGGACTTTGACAAAATGCTGGGAGATACTAAGAGAAAAGAAGGCACTGGCAGATCAAGAAAGACTACTGTGACAACTGTGTGGAAGATTGCTTTTTGGTACTCCAAAGTCATCACAACCGGTTTAAAACTTCTGTGGATCTGAGAAGAGATCTTGTGAGACTAGATTTATTTTCCAACAGTACATTCCACCGTGCCATACCGCGCGAAAGTTATTTTAATTTTTGAATCTAAGGTCATACACTTGGCTTTCAAATACAAAATAGTGTTTTAAAAAACCTCCGATTTCCTCTTATTTCTTACTTTAAAGATGAAAAGATACTTCGAAGAATACAATATCCATGTCTTGGACTGGCCTCCGTATAGCCCACATTTAAATCCAATTGAAAATATCTGGGCTATAATGAAACTAGAAGTTGCAGGAAAGCGGCCCTAATCAATTACAGCACTAAAGGACTTGTTAATGGAACTCGGGAGGTCCATTCCCACATCAACATGGAAAAGTATGGCAGATTTGTGACGTTGTCAAGCCGTTATAAAAGTAAAAGAAGGACCAACCAAATATCGAGAAAAAATAATATTGCACCTTTATACAAATAAAATAATTTAAAATAAAAAGGTTTTAGTATTTATTCCTTTAAATTTAACTTTTTACCTTTTGAATCCTTTTCCTTCCTCACTTATGTAACAGAGAAAAACAATAAAATAAAAGGTCATGCAGGTAATATCGGTGGGCCAATAAATCAATTAGTATCAAACTCTTTCGAAAAAAAACTCTTTCTAAAAAAACATTATGAGGAAAATTTTTTGCACACCACTGTACATTGACGTTTTATTTTATATGTAAAGGATACCCAGAATTAAATTGAAATTTTTATGAAACAAAGTCAGAGGCGGGCAAAGTAAAATTTAGACTTATTTGGAAACCTTCCGAAGTGCTGACCTGAGAGCTTTAAAGGCAACCTCTATTCTGATGATATGCCAATGTTAAAATCAACACAAATAGAGCATAAAGGAAGCTATCATTAGGTTTCAAAGGAGTTGATTTTCAATTTTATCGTACATCTATAAAGGATGATGAGAAAAGAACAGTTAAAACGGTATAGGGAAACAGAAGAAAGTGTCTAAAAAAGGTGGGAAGGTGATGGTGACTATTTTTCAGAATAGTCTGATGTTGTGCTCATCGACTATGAAAAAAAACATCAACGAATGGGATAATGCGACATTATTAGATTAATTGTAATGAGCCATTATATAGTACAAGACCAAAATTTATATTTCAAAAGAGAGAGAGCAAAATGTACTTTTTCACCAAGGCAACACGTTTGCTCACTTTTCTTCAATTTGAGCCAAAAAATTACATAGATTGCGCTATCGATTGGTACCTTATTTAAAAGATTTAGCACTTTGCCTGACTTTTACTTTTTTTTAAATTGAAAAAATTGTCCCTTCGAAAGTGATTTTGCTGAATGAGCTTTTTGAGGTGAATAATATTTAAAAAAAATGGCTGGTAATATTTAGAGAAGACAAATCTAAAGACTAATTGATTTACTCCCGTTATATGATTTTGAAGAAATATTAATAAAATGTAACATAAATATAAATACGAAAGCAGAAAAATATCACCGTCGTTCAAATAGAAGCCTCTAAGTAAGTTTAAGTATGAGTTTAGTATTTGCTATAATTAGAATTAAAATTCTAACGATCTACAATTCGCAATGGTAATATCGGCGATCCAATAAATCAATTAGTATCAAACTCTTTCGAAAAAAGATTCCAGCTATTCTAAAAAAACATTATGAGGAAAATTTTTCTCAGTGTATACTTCAAAAGCGAGTTTTGAAGACTGACAAAATAGACACCGACGGGTTTTAAATACTAAGCAGTAGTAGTAATAATACCTACATAAAGCCAATGCTATAAAAAGATTTAATTGTTATTCTATGCGTTTTTGTATAACAGAAATTGATTACTTTTTTTCTAATTAAAAACTTCTAATGTCGGCCATTTCTAATAAAAATGAAATAAGCTTTAAAAAATTATTTTGAAAAACACTAAAAAATTCTGAAATTATTTGCATTAACACTCATTAATAAATTTCCTTTATGCCTCACCTAAATTGCAAATTCCTGACGCGATTAAGAAGATCGGCGTGTCCGGAAGAATATTGTTCGATAACATCTTTAACATCGTAGGGTTTTAGAGCCTCGCGAAATTGCTTACGTGCCAAAAAGTATTTAAGCTAACAAGGTAGAAAGATATTTATCTTAAAAATAGTTAAATTATCGCATGTTATCTTTATTTTTTTATCTCATTCTTATTTAATATTATTTTATAATTTTATTTTAATTGCGTTAGATTTTATGTCAACCTTTCTCTGACAAATTATGCTATTTGAAAAAATTCCTAAAAACGATGTCAAACTATTTACAAGTTGAAGATCACTGCAGATTTATGTTTGTTCTCATTTAACCCAAAAAAGATTCCTCTTTGGAAGTGAAAAATTACAGCCAAGATTACTAAGTGATCGCGAACAAAGCTATTGGTGACCACATTTCACAAGACATATTTGATTGCAACTTATTGATTCGCAAAACATAGAAAACCATATTAACAACATTCTTTACACCTCAATACTTAATACTTCTTGCTTTTGTTAGTACAAGAAGAGCTACGAATTCATTAAAGTCAGCGTTAGAAAAATCAAACCTTTAAAAAGTTTCAAAATTCTTTAAAAAAAAAAACAAGCAAGAATTAAGAGAATTAATTAAATATATAATCGCATCCAAAATTTATATTGAATTATTAAATACTTGATATAAGAATAGTTGGAATAAATTGTAATGTTAAAAAAATTCTGAAAAACAGTTTTTTAATCATGCGTGCAGCAGTCAATATTTTTATATTTTTCCCTATGGAAAGACGTGTAAATTGTAAGCGTTTTTTTTGGGCTTTACATACTTTTACATAGTGATGTGAAATATATTTCTTGTAAAGTGTAACGACAGAAAAAGAATTAAGGTACGTAATGTCCCCAGGTTTCAGAAACTAGGAAACTTCGTACGATATAGAAAGTTATTAAGACCGGTATGAACCTGTGGTAAATATGTATCGAAAATAAGATGTAACAGAAATGCCTAGTATTAACTACATTTGACGATTATTTTTGCCATTAAAAGTTTCGTTTGCATTTTCGGGACCTTCTCATTGCTGGCCTTTTTGAGTGCTTCCGTTCCCGTCTGTGAACAGTAGAAAGTGCACACCCGTGTCCCCAAAAATAAACTCTAGAACATTCTTTAACATCTTAACTTATCCCCCCTCCGTTCCCGGGACAGGTATACTCTACCTAAATATATATGTATGTATTTCGATGGTTATGTGCACAATGTTATGTATCCAAGAATTTTGGTTTTGAGTTAGAAGCTTTGGAAAAATGAAGTCAACATGTATAGCAAATTTGTAGTTCAAATTTCAGGACACAGTAGCCTTTAAATAAACGAGATGTCAACTAATTAGAGATAGTGCCTGATGCTACGATGTTATCACGTTGAGATTTGGCTTCATCATGGTTTTAATGATGCAGAGATTCTTCATGACTCCTATCAGATTTTTTGTATGGACAAACATTCTTGTGGCGGTGTGGTAGAGTACTGGTTGCTTGCAAATCGAACTTTAACTGCAGCTTATCATCATCAATCCTGCCTTCTTTAGTTCACTCACAATTGAACTCTTGATTCTTAAGCTATTGTTACCTAACCCTAAGTTTAGACTTCATCCATAATATAACGAAACCTGAAGATGAAATTGTTCTTCTTGGTGACTTTAATCTACTCAATGTTCTATGGGTACATAACTGTGATGACGATGACTTCCTTCCGCATGTTATTCCACATCTATGGATTCTAAATTTCTACACTATTGCTTCCTCTGGTTTGCATCAAATGAGTAATGTAAAAATCTCTATGGGAAGTTGGATCTTGTGTTTTCTTCTGATTCGACTAACACTATAGTCGAATTAGCTTCTGATCAGTTATCCGCTATTGATAGGTTTCATCCGCCCATCTTTGTCTCTTTCGGTTACGATGGTGCTAGTATTGCAGATCCCAATTTCGAACACTATGATAATGACTATAAGAGATCGAACTTCTCTTAGATCTCCTTTCAGTCGATTTTTCGGCATTGCTGGACAATAATGATATTGATGTCTACGCCTCCCTATTTTATGACAAGATTTATGATTTGTTTAAATAATTTGTTCCATTAAAACGGATTAGGTCTACATGCTCCTCTTCCCCGTGGTACAACCGAATTCCATAGTCGTGATATGCCGAACTCCATAGTCTTAGGAACAGGAAGAACAAACTCTGGAAAAATTACTTGAGTTATAATAGCGTAATAGCGTATTCTGACTTTGTGATCTGTTCTGAAAGCTTTAAGGCACTATCCTCCTCGCTCTATAAGGTTATTCCTTGTTAGTGTTCGCGATAATATATATAATAACCTTCGCAATTTCTTAAGATTCGTCAATATGAAAAAGAAATCGAGCAACTATCCATCTACCATGTGGTATGAGGGGTCTTCTAGTAATAACGTGTCCGACATAGCAAACAATTTTGCTTCTTTTTGAGAGTTCCTTTTGTTCGGATAACTTTGAGCCTTGTGTGAATAATTTTGATCATATTTTGGATCGTCCCGCTTCATCCGATTTTTTGCCGTTTATTTTATATCACGGGATCTTATTATGGAAAAAATCAATGAACTTGAATCGGACTTTTTCTCTGGTCCTGACGGTATCCCTCCAGCCTTCGTTACGTCCTGTTCCGATGTCCTTCTTACTCCATTAGCGATTCTCTTCAACAGGTCAAACTGGTAAATTTCCTGCATTGTGGAAGTGCTCTTTTATAGTCACTGTTCATAAAAAGGGCCATAAGAATATTTTAACTAATTATAGACCAATCGCGAATTTATTTTGCATACCTAAATTATTTTGAATCAATAGTGTATTCACAGCTTATAGAGCGATGTATTGGCTTAATCTCTCCCAATCAGCATAGGTTCTTGCCCGGTAGATCAACGATTACTAACATACTTGAATTTACCTCCCACGTTATTTCGGGCTTCCAGCGAGGCATGCAAACTGACTGTATATACACGGATTTAAGTAAAGCCTTTTTTCTTCCTATCTAAGAGATAGGACATATCGTGTGTCGCTCCGTGGCTCTACCTCAAGAATCATCAGGGCTTCATCTGGTGTGCCACAAAGCAGTCATCTCGGCCCTCTACTATTCGTTCTTCCCATTGCCGACATTTCCCATCTAATCTCGTACTCTAATGTTCTAATCTACGCTGATGACATGAAGATCTTCTCTTATGTTAAGGATGGTGGTGTTAGTCAAAAGGACTTAGATACGTTTCTGGAGTGGTTCGAGCATAATGGCTTATAACAGCAGTTAAAACTTTAAACGCGTTTTTCTCAGATTTAGTTTTTCAAAGTCGGTGATCATTGTAACTTAAAAACTACTAATTCGATCCTTCTCAAATTTTGCACACTTCGTTTAAACATAAATTACGAGGTAACAACGTCGAGATTTTGTATTTTTTATTATTCTAATTAATTTTACACCAACAAATTCGCCGATTTTTATCAATAAATTTTCATAAATTCAAAAAATTCGTCTTTCTTACTTCTAAAAATTTAAAAATCAATAAAATAAACAAAATCTCGACGTTGTTACCTCGAGACTCTCAAACTAACGAAATATTTTTGGTTTTTTGTCAACATATGATCCAGTAATGAGTTATGATGACCACCGCAAGGAATCTTGTTTTTGTGTATACGAAGATTTCCTGTCAGTCGCTCACTTCGCAATATTTTTACCCAAAAATTTTACAGAAGATTCTTGAAATGTTGCACTATTATGTTCTTAACTTAAAAATAAATTTATATTTACCATATTTTTTGTTTGTTTATTTAAAAATTTGTTTAAAATATTGAAAATTAACCCCCCCCCCCCTACCCCTTAAGCGTTGGGCTAGAGAGTTCTCGGATATACCAACATTGATTCATTTGTACTGCTCCTTATTAAGATATATTCTAGAGTATGCATCTCAGGTCTGGTGGCCCTTACGTCTGGTTACGCTGTTCATTCCAAGCGTATCGAATCGGTGCAGCGTAATTTTCTTAGATTTGCGCTAAAAGGGATGATCCGCCTAGACTCCCGCCCTACAGGGATCGCATCCGCTTGGCCGGTTCGCCCTCGCTTGAGAAAAGGCACAAAGTCGCTGACTTGGTCTTTATTCACCAGCTATTTAACTCTAATATAGACTCGGGTTTGCTTGGTAACAAGGTTTCCTTCAGAAAGTCCCAACATAACCTTCGAAGACTGCCTCTATTGCATATTGAACCACCCAGATGGAAAAGGTGAAATGATTCTGGGCTCCTGCCTAAGAAGTGCGCCGTCTGTGTTAGAAGGGTTAATTCTGTTGTGTATTTCAGAAAGTGTTAGTCCTTGTTCATTGGGTATTTGACAAAAAATATATAACATTTTATTAGAAATGGAGATATTGATAGATTTGGTTGTAAAGTACCTGTAATGTGTGTAGTTGATATACAACATTTGCAAGTTTATAACTTTCGATGGAGTCTAATTAGCCATATAACGTTCTGCCAAACAGAATAAAATATAGCCAAAAAGGCGTTGTTTTATTCAAAAATCTACAAATTCTTAAAAAGTGGAGATGCAACATCTGTGCAGTTAACAATCGATATATCGATATACAGGGTGTTTCACAGCGGGTGTGTAGAAATTAAGGTGTCTATATTCACCTCTCCCAACTATAATGGTTTGAATTTTTTTTACGATGAAAAAAACCATTCTTACATTTTAACGTATATCTTCTAATGTTTTAGTGCTAGAGACGTTATGACGTTATTAATATCTGAGTTGATGTGTAATATTTTTTTACTGCTAGTAGTTTTAAAAAAATTTACTTTTAGCTAATGCCTACCATTTTAAGTCAAAATTCAATCAAATTTTAACAGAAAGAGTGAAGAAGATCAATAATTTAGGAAGCAGGTTACTTACAGATTAACTCCAGCTAATAACAAATCAAATAACAATACAAGTGAAGAGAAAAAAATATACATAAAAAAAAATAACAAACAGAAATAAAAATAAAAAATTTATAAATTTTTTTACAAAATTTTTTAAAATTAAATTAATTCTAACCAAGCTGATCCTTAATTTGAGACTTCTTAGTCAATTGAAAGTCAACAAAGTCAACATAATCATTTAACAGACGAGACAGAAGTGGTAGTGGGCTCATGCAGGCCATAGTTTGTCCGGTGGTGAGGAATATGTAAAAAGTTTCAAGTCCTCAAGGAGCGATACGGAACCGACCCCAAAAATTTGTGGGGAATTAATCCCACTGCGGAGTGTGATTAATTCCCCGAAATTATTAGATGTTTTGAGTTTATTGGTCGAATGAAAAGATGATTTCAGACCTGCTACGTCAGACCTCAAGAGATTCTAAAGAAGACGAAGAGTTTCGAATGTGTTAAAACCAGAACACAATAACAGAAGCGTGAATTTATGGCGGGCGTATTTTCGATCTTTGTGCCAGTAGCGAGATTGTGTGGCCCGTGTGGCGGGCGTATTTTTCAATTTTTAGGACTGTAGCGGAAGCATGCATAACACGACTGGGCGCATCTGTTCGCTATGTGTGCTCACAACGGACGCGTGTATACTTTTAAAAATATTAATGGCTGAACTTGCTTTGGGCGTAAACATTCCAAATCAATTATTTTTACCCGGGAAATGATAAACTTAAAGGAGATTTGTCTTACAAGCAAAGAATGTAGACCCTGTATTCAGGTATATATTATATAACCGAAAGGTGGGGAAAGTTTTGTGACGAAAAATATGCGTAGCACAAGTACGCGTATGCATCCGCATTCTTCTGTCTAACCCTCACAATGAATATAGTGAACAATACACTGATCTGGGGAGAATTCGCAACTACCTAAACTACCTGGCTGTTATATATATATTTTTTCTTAAGGCATTTCCAAGAATATTTGTTCAAATTTTCAGCCTTGTAAAAGTATGTTATGATATAGTACCCTTCGTAACAACTTTAGGCTCACCTGTTAGGTACTTGTACCCGACAAAATTACCTGGAAATTTTTTTCTTTGCTGAAAAATATATAAATTGAAACATATTCAAACGCAAGCTTTGTGGAAGCATATTAATTTTTATAATTATTTTACATTTACTTACATTTTTCTTAAGCTAACGAAGTGTTTTTTTTTTAATACAAATACAATAAAATACAAATTCCAAATCTTTTACGAAAGTGAAAATTAAAAATATTGTTTTGAGAATAGTTGTTTGAACAAACCTGAAGCTTATAATATAATATCTTGTATACAACATTACAACATTATAATATAATATCTTGTATACATCAACTGTAATTGTTGTATTGCACTCGAAAGATGAGGTCAAACAAATTTGTATTATTCTACGATAATAATAAAAATGTTCGAAAAACAAAATTTATTTTGAAAATTCGCAAAGCAGAAAATCCTCTTACATTTTTAATTTATCTGTCACATATCTACTTTAACTTTATTATTAGCATTTATCATTTATCAAAAAACATGGAAAATTTCCTCTGCCATTTATTATATTTCAATAAATTATCACGAGTTAAGTAATGGAAGCCGAGAGCTTGTTCACTTAATATATTTGTTCCTATATTGACTGCTGCATGAATGAGAAATTCATAATTAATTTTCGGGAGTCATCATGAAAAGGGTCAGGTTTATCGCCGGCAGGCTTTCGAGTTATTGAAAACAATTAATATATTTACGTGTTTACTTTTGGGGTGGCAAGGATAGATGAGATAAAAGCCTATACCCTTGTGCACTCAATTTATGACTAATAATCGAAAGTTGTGACCCTTTTCGTAGTGGTGTCAGCATAATATTTTCAGAAAGCCGATACTTGGAAGAAAGAGTTATTAATTGAAAGTAAAAGGAAGAATTTAAAGTTGATTATTACTTAATGCTTTGGCATTATTCATGCAAAACAAACCAAATTGGTTTTATTACTTTAAAGTTCTTTCCCACGAAACGTGCATTTGTAAATTATTTATATGTAGTACTATATATTATATTTTATAGATACTTTAAAAAGATTTTAAAATAAATTTAGTCTTGTAACACAATGATTTTTTCCTGACACTTTAATGAAATCGTTTTCTTCTCAATAAATTAAATGAAGGTAGTAACTAAGAGAATCAATTACAAAGAAAAGTTACAATCACAAAACACGAAAGACATTCATCCAATTTTACGAACAATACCCAATTACTGTTATTTAGATTCTGCTTGAATTTATGTATATTTACTGGTTCGTGTTAAATGAAAACCAAATCATACCATGAGTTTGATGAAATCTTAACAAAACTAAAAGGTTAAGGTATTTTGGCCACTTTTGGTTTCATTATTCTTAACTTTTTTTTTATACAAAACAAAAAAAAAACATAGTTGTTGCGTGTACCTAGTTTGAACATTTTTAACCCTGCCGAGAAGATCAACATGCCCGGCTGCATATTGTTCCATAACATCTTTAACATCATATGGTTTTAGTGCCTCCTTAAATTTACGACGTGCTACAAAATACTTCATCTGTTTGAAAATTAAAAAATATATTTTTACTCACAAATACACATATGTAATTTTTACATACATCGAAGCACTTCAGTCTTATATTAAACGCTTATAGCCGTAAAATAATATTTCTGATGAATAAAGGAAAAACAATTTTGATATCAATATTAACAGGTAATTTAATATTTATTAGAAACAATTTTTTAAAAAAATTATATTCGAATTGTAAACGATTTGTTTAAAGATAATATAGTTGAAGGAAAGGTTTTTTTTTCCAAAAAATATTAGAGGACTGTTTCTATGAATGTTGACGAATGACTAATTCTTAATATGTGAATTAGATTACATTTCGAAGTTGCGCAAACAAATCTTACCAACTATATAAAATAGTGCTTTCTAGAACGTTCTAGTATTTACTGCAGTTTAGAAGAATAATAATTCGATTGTTTCTTGTGATCGAAGTGCAAAATTTGTTTCCTTTATATGAAGAAACCTTTATTAATGCGGCTATTTGGTCTCCAAATATATGAACACTTAACAACTAAATACAATGAGAGAAAGGGCGGTTCAAATATTACGTAACGAAGTTTTTGAAGATTTTTGACCCCCCACTGTGTGTGCGTGAAATTCGTAAGTTCATTGCTTGTAGTTTAGGTGGTTTTGCTTGACCACACCGGTCGGACTCTATGGACTCGTGGTACACCACAATATTATTTACCATACTTCTGTATACTCAGTGACGCGGCTCTTTTCGTATGTAAAAAAAATATGTGAAGTGTAGATATACCATATAAACTGAGCAGTGAGTCATGAGTTAAGCGTTAGGACTTTTAATTTTAACAAAAACCTAATGTTACGTAACGGCGTTGCTTGACCCCCCCCCCCTATTATAACACACCGTAACGTTTAACAAGACCCCCTCCTCCCTAACTGAGTTACGTAATACTTGAACGGCCCCAAACTTAAAGAAGTAAATTTGCAAGTAATGAAGCTGTTTAGTTTTAGTTTAGTATTTTTTACTTTAGCATTTTCTTAAGTGAACTTAACAGTACAGTGGATAATTTCTCCGGGTATATAGACTAGACGTGTTATTGCACTGACATAATATATTAATGGACTGACTTATCGTCTATCTTACATGGGCACAAATTTACATGTAGCGAAAAGAACCTTTTACAATGTCAAATATGTATATTGAATTCAACGCTTATTGGGTATTAGCAGGAAAAATTATAAATCACACGAAATTATTTCTACCGACAAAGTATAATAGTCCTTCTTTTCATTAAAATAAAAATAATAAGTTTAAGATTTTACTATTCTGGAAAGCGCTTACAAAGAAAGGGAACAAAGTTGATTTTGTGTTGATTGTCTGATTCTTGAGGTACACATTTTAAAATACAGCCGATAAAATGCCACCAATATGAAATACCAACTAACTGGCAGCTTTTTTCCGCGCAAAAAAGGACCGCCTGAGATTCGTGAGTGAAAACGACTTAACTACATTAACTTTGCATTACTTTTTGTAGTTAAGTCATTGTTGCCCGGAGTTTTTCTCTGATTCGTTTTTGCCCGGACTCTCACGCGGTTCGCTGTTGCGCGGAACATTTTCTAAGTCACTTTTGCTCCGACCTTGTAGATAGGTCACTTTTCCTTGCACTCTATTAAATGGGGTTTCGAAAAAATAACCACTGAACTTTGGTCAAAAGTCGTTTCGGTTCAACGAAAAATATTTCTATACACAGCAACAGACAACTAGCGAAAATACAGCCAATTTTTTGAGAAAATTTAATTGACCAATCTCTTCATTTTATACAGGGTGTTTAAGAACTGGTGTGCTCAAATAAGTGGGGTGATAGATTTCACCTAGGCAAAATAAAAAACTGTATGGAAGGGGGAGTTGGGGGTGATCTCAACCGTTTGCGAGTTACAGGCTGATTCATAAATTTGCAATTTTCATGGTATGCACATCACTAATTTATTTTTATCTCTTGATGTGCTCAACGCAGTGACATCAAACATTACTTCCATTGTCGACTGCTTAATTTATTTATTTTTAAACTTAACTTCCAAAAGAACTCTGCAATTCTAAAAGAGGTGAAAGTGGTGGTGATTTTCCTTCGAAAAGTGTGTGTTACTTTTGGAGAATTTTATTATAAAATTTCTATGCCAAAATTCTTTAATAACTACTTACACCAACACTTTTTTCGGTTATTTAGCTTATAAGTTATATACTAGAAAAGCTTTATTGCGATAAGTACTTCTTTTTAACTCAGGCACTATTTATTACGATTTTCATAGAAACTTGATATCTCGGCTTTTAAAGTTGTAAAATCTTAATTAAAGGGCAATTTTTCCAAAAACAAAGCAACTAATCTGCGGTTTGAATAATGTTGTCGCCGGAGTCAATTTTACTAAATATTCATATAACTTTATTTAGTAAAATATTTTCATTTATTTAATTTGGGAATTATCTGTGTACGTTTTTATTGAAATGCAATATTGAATGTTTCCTCGATGTAGTAAGGAATAACGTATTGACTTTCCATTTTGAGGGTCCCTGGCGATGAATAATTTTTTACAGACAAGATATTATGCTTAAAGGCAATGGGGCTAGCAGAGTAATGTTGGGAGTTCGGAGCTCACCTTAAATTATATGCACAATATGCACAAAACGTGTAGCTTTCTCCACGTTTTGGTTGAATGTTCGGCCCTCATAAGGCATATAGTAATGATATGTATTGAAGTACTCGAATATCACTACCGCGTTTTCAACAGACAAGTTTTATCGGAATCAGTACAGAAATTTTTAGTTATGCATGTCCCAAAATAAATTTCTATATTTCTGGTAGCCCCTTACTGGCATGGGGCGGGGGAAAAACGTCACCTTATTCGCCAATTATTTTTATAGGTATGCAGTAAAATTTAAATTTTTAAGTAAAAATTAATATTATGCTGAAAACAATTCCAAACAATTTCCAAAAAATACGTTAATTCTGCAATTAATTATTTCTTTTGATTCGTTATTACTGTAAGATTACATACATTTTACAAACATTACGTAAGAAGACAACTGAGTAAGAAAATTGAATGGATAACCGTAGTAAATTTAACATGGAATTTGGCAAAAATGTACGCTAATACCTGCTATTTTAAGGAAAAAGTCAACATGCCTCCTAAATGATGGATTTTTTTTACTCTTTCTCTTAAAATTTCGTTGCATTTTTGCTCTTTTACTTGAGAACAGTAAAGGATTTTTGTGAACTTTTCCTTCGAATTGGAACTTTACTACTTCAAATTCAAAAACTTTTCAAGATATGAAATGAAAAAAATTAATGGTTTCTCCGAAAATTTTAGTTTGAAAATCAATTTTTTTAAAACTATTAGCAGTAAAAAATTACACAGTTTTTAGCAACATTACGTTACCTGTCAACTGAGATATTAATAATAGCGTCTATAGCATTAAAGCTTTAGAAAGTATACGTTAAAATGTAAGGGGAGGAAGGTAGACCACCCTCTAACTCAACTTTTTTAGTTTCTCGCCTAGATCTACCAGTTTCTTCATTTTTTCACAGAACCTAAGAATACCCTGTATAATAACTTCAGCACCCGTATCAACAGTCTAAGTTGTACTAAATTCATAACGCAGTAAGCTCGTGATATCTCGAAAACACTTTAGCTCTACAAACTGTTACCACGAACAAAACGATACGACCAGGGCCAGGGGGCGAGCCGAATAAAAGTAAAAATCGCCCATTCCTAGCCTGAAACAAGCCTGAAACAGGCACACAGCTTCAAAATGCCTGAATGCTTCTCAATTTAGGTACTTTTCCAAATGTCAGCTCGCTGCAGGTACGTATCAATAAAATACGCACGAAATAGCCAAACCCACTAACACTTTTTCACAGAATTCGAGAAAGGCGTCTGAAATCAAAATAACAAAACTGATAAATTTTTGCATGACGTGGCGTTCAAAAAAGGTTTGAATATCAAAAATTATGCAAATGGCGCAACTTCAAACTTAGACAGGCAACTTTCGACATAGTTTTATTCCTTAATTTTGCTATAAAAATGTTTAAATAATTTAATTTAAAAAAAGCTCGAAGTCACGTCCTGCGTTCAATGTTGTCTTTTTTATCAGTTTAATTCAAGTCAATCGGTCAAGTAATTTAGGCGCAATCCTGCCCACCAGTTCCGAAAACGTGGTTTCGAGAAAAAAGCATTTAAAGTTGCCAAGTTTGACGGATTATATCTTCTATTCTATTCATCGGATCGACTTAAAATTTTGTACGCATACTTTGAGGCCTATTCTAAACAATTTAATATGAAAAAAATACCATTTTTTGGACTCGCTGGAAAGTAAAAAAAAAAGTTTTTGAGATCATCGTTTGGGCTTTAACATGAGTAGGAACTGTTATGATTCTTCCTGCATTCAAGATGATTTAAATAACTTCAAGGTTTGGTGTGAATAAAATGGCTTGCAACTTAACCTGGATAAATGTGAAGTTAGGTCATTCTCTAGGAACCTGAGTCAGCTCGTCTTTGATTATACCTTTGTGGATACTATTATCCATCGCGTGCAGTCCGTTACTGATGTTAGTGTGAAGCTAGATTAAAAGCTAGATTTCACTCTGCACATAAACTACATATATTGTGTCTAGGAGTAATTCAGTTCTGGTTTATGTCAAGCGCTGGTCAAGGGAGTTTTCTGATCGGCAGACCTTAATTCACTTGATTAGACCAATTCTCGAGTATGCATCTCAGGTTTGGTCACCTTGCATGCTTTTCATTCTAGACCCATCAAGTCGGTACAGCGCAACTTGGTTAGGTTTGCACTAAACTAAACCCCCCGGGCCCGGGCCCGTCATCATATTATCATCAATTATATACACAAAAAAAATGTTTCACGATCGAAAAAGTGTAATATACTAGACAGATTTTTAGTTGAAAGTCACTCGTTCTGCTGTATATTATATGGGCCCGTAAGCGATTAGTCCCGAGCCCGAAATTCCTTTCGCGGGGAGCCCGTATGTGGTACCCCCCGGGCCCGAACTTTGTCTCTACGGGCCTGCCCCGTACAGCTGTAGGAGACTGCCCATAAATGGCATGTGTAGAGCCGTGAATGTGTGCCCTTTTTTCGACCTAACCCTTACTAAAGATTCGCTGAAACGATCTCTGTTCTCTGTGCACTCCTGATTGTTATGTTGTGTGTAGTCTAGTTTTGATTATTTATGTTTTTTGCATGTTGGTGTGGGAGCTTCATTCATCTCAATATATTGTTATATTCGTTAGGTGAACTGATTCTAGGTTCCTGTCTAAAAAGTGAGCCTTTTGAGTTAGAAGGGTTAAAAAAAAGTATTACTTTGTATTACTTTTTCTGAACACTTTTGTGAAAAAAATACCTAAACATAGCTGTCCTCTCACCCATCTCTAAGAATATCACTCCGTAAAGAGCATAGTGAACGAAAATATCATGAGTGCATTCAAAGGCATAGTTTAGGCTACTTATCGTACCTGAAGTGGCGATGAGGAGGGATTACATGTTAAATTAATTTAAAACTGCCGATATTGGAGTCAAATCCATACTTTTCGGAGTCAGTTAGATGAATAATGACACTCCCCATGCCGTTAAATAATTTGGTGTTAAGAAACCCTTAGGGATTGGTCGGAAAGAAAGTGAAATTTTCAAATAATCGAAATTGACCGATATTAGTGTGAGAATCCATAGTTTAAGATGTCGCTGATATGAATAATGCCGGTAGATACTGCAGTAGTAAGACATCCCTAGATGTAAGGATGGGAAGGAAGGGACAGAAAAATTAATCGAAATCGACCGATGTTAATGTCGAATTCATAGTGTTCGGGATCACTGAGATGAACAAGTGTGATTGTCGTTGGATACTATGGGGTTAAGACAGATCTAGCACCCCAAGAGATGGGTATGAGATGGGAGTAATATGTAAAAATAATCGGAAGCGATTCTCAGCAAAAGTCCGAGGAACGCCGGGCACACGTAGCTAGTATAAATGTAAAGATATAAAAAAGTGGCGTGGCTGTATCTATTTTCACATGGCCGAGAAACAAGTGTTGACGTATTCTCGCTCAAATAAACTCTTTAAAGTCTTTAAAAACAAACATAAATGATTCTGCAATTGTGTCAATCATCAATTTTCGACCAACCTATTTATTAATGTTCGTATATGCGACAATAATATCAAAATGTTCCATAAGGTCCTTTATTCATCACAAATATTGGCATATAAGCGTTTGTGAAAAAATTGCTGTAATATCTTTCTAATCCTATAAGATCATATCTTTCAAGAGTTTTTGTTTAAATTCTAAAAAAAAAATCGAATATATATTAAAACTCACTTACCTTTCTAATAAAACGTATCGCAGTTTTGTGCTGGTTTGTCAACTGTACGCATCGCGGCTCATCGTCCTCATCTAGGTAAGAGAAATATTCGATTAGAAGATGAATGTTAACGAAATAGACTAAGATTCGATATAAACGTCTCTAGCAGACAACGAGGGTGAATAGCTTAATGCATACTTCTACAAACACTTAAGGAAGAAGCCAGGTTCTACCAATTGGGGTTAGAGTATCGATCTAATCCAATTAACAGCGAAGTTTGTTCAGACAATTACAGAGCAGTGAATAAAGCACTAAAAGCTAATAAAAGCAATTCAATTTAATTTCCAGCTCCATTTCTGTTAAGGCGTTTAACACGTTTAATTATGGCCATTTAATTAAAAGCTTAATTAGGCATGCTATCCAGATTTCTGCTTGCATATACGAAACACTAAATGTTAGCAAATGAAGTTCACATGGAAATGAAGTGAAATGTATAGTCCGGAAAGAATAAAAAATTTGGAATCAATGGAACTGTATTTTTAGTGTAGGTCTGTTATGTTTTGCTTAGTCAGGTACTAATTGAATTTCGTTAGGTTAGCATTTTGGCTGGTTGTGTTTGTAAATCAACTCAGATATTATATGTTTCTAATGTGCGCGTGTTTTTCAACTTGCGTGTATTTGTTGTTTTCAAATTGACTTTTTAAATGTACATTGTTTTAACATTTATTTAATCTGGCAGCGAATATTTATTATCCCATTGTTTGTGTAAAGAAAATTAAAATGTGATGTTGTTGGCTGAATGCTAAGAGAATAAATAGAGGTAAGCTGAATGTCCTTAACATTACAACCAACTGCCCAATTTCTGTACTGCATCTCTTAAGAAAATAACGTTGAATAAGTTCAGCTGTATGAATTCATTAATTGTCTTACATGAGGATTAAAAAAGGATTATTTTTTCTTTTTGGTTAGGTCTTATATTTGGAATTGAAATTGAATTCCTGTGGTAATAATGAAGGAATAATACGATTTACCTTCTAACAGAGAAGGCGCACCTCTTGGTATTAGCCGAGAAAAAATTAACTTATTCCATCAAATCACCAATATGAATAGAAAAACGAGCAAAATAACGTAAAAGATAAAAACATGGAAGGAAACCCAGCACACAACATGCATACAGGGAGTCACGGGAACACAGAGAATACTATAGATTGTTCTGAAGTAACTCCTTGCTAAGTGTTAAATCGAAATTCGAAAATGCATTAACAGCCCTACGTAAACGGTTAATTGGTTCTTGCTTGCTATTATTTGATTTGGAGGCGTTAACATGCAGTAAAGGAAACCTTGCGAACAAGAGCAATTGACAGGGAGTCGAAATGGGACCACAACCGAAATTATAAATCGGTTACGGTCAACCGAAACCAAATTGGGTTTTTTAAACCGCAATTGCAACAACCTTAACCGTAATTAATTTTCTTCAATTCGGTTTCGGTTAGAACCGAAATGTAAAATTTAACTTTCGGTTTCGGTTAAAACCGAAATGTGAAATATAATTTTCGGTTTCGGTTACAACTGAAACGTTAGGGTTAAAGTTAAATTGCTGTCGTTGGGATTTCTATATAATATAATGAAGTCATCCGACTCCCCCCTACTCCCTACCACCCTCCCCTCATTTAGACATTTACTCCCCTTCTCCTTCACCTCACCACCCTCCCCTCCCCACCCTTATACATCCTACCCTTCCCCATCCCTCCCCTTCCACTCCCCATCCCCTCCCAATCCCTACCCTTCCCCACCCTCCTCTTCCCCTCCCCACACCACCCACTCCACACCCCTTTCCCCTTCCCAACCTTTTCCCCTTCCCACCCCTTTCCCCTTCCCACCCCTTTCCCCTTCCCCTTCCCCTTCCCACCAATTTACCCCACCACCTCCCGCCAGTCACTATCCACCCTCCTCCAACCGACGGTCCCTTCATCAAGACATTTACCGAATATGCTATGTAATGAAGGTAGGGAAAACATTTGAAAATATCGCAAGACCGGACATATAACTTCTTTCGCGGTCGGTACCAATTTAAATCGGTCTTTGAATTTCGGTCTTTAAATTTCGGTCTGTCGGTTACGGTCACATATTTTTAAGGTCTATTTATTTCGGGACCATTTAATTTCGGTCGCTCTATTTCGGTACACTTTAAATTTCGGTACCGAAATCAAGACCGGTTAAAACAACCTAAATATGACAGGTTTCGGTCCCGTTTCGACTCCCTGGCAAATTAGTCAATATTTGAATTCAAGAGCTGGTGAATAAATAAAAAGTCAGTGACTTTTCGCCTTTTTTCAAGTGAGGGCAAACGGAGCAAATGTAGGATAGAAGTCTAAGCGGATCGTCCCAAGGCAGCCCCCTTAGCAAAAATCTAACAAAATTACGCTGAACTGATACGATACGCTTGGAATGATCAGCGTAGTAGGGCGACCAGACCTGAGATGCATATTCTAGAATAGGTCTAACTAAGGAGCAGTTTAGGTAAATCAGTCGTAAATTAAACTGCCCCTAGACGCAATATAATTAATATCCAGAGTATAATCAAGTTTCATATCAAGTTTTACCCCAAGGTCAGATACGGACAGCACGCGACGGAGCCCATTCTCTACAAAGGTGTAATGCAAAAGTTGTGGATTAAGGTCCTGGAAAAGGACATAGCCTCACAATTCTCAAAATTGAGATGTAAGCCATTGTGCCCGCACCAATCAAGGAACGTGTCTAAGCCCTTTTGAATAAGCGCGGCGACACCACTTCTCCTAACATAGGAGAAAATATTCATATCGTCAGCGTAGATCAGAAAATTAGAGCACGAGATCAGATGGACAATGTCATCAATATTATTATTAGAAGGCCGATATGGCTACCTTACGGCACGCCAGATGAACCCCTTATGTGCATATTTGCGAAAATCCCTTAAATTATTTGTCGAGAGATTTTATTTGTGGACAAACTTCAAGATTGCGCTAAATTGAATTCGAGAGAAGTTACATCAGTGGAAACCATATGTGCAAAGTAGAGTTTCGGATATACGACGTCTTACGCAAATTTCAGACTGGAGTCACTGCAGGTGGCATGATAACTCCGCTGACTTGTTAACCCGAGGAATATCCGGCGCAGCTCTTCTAAAATCGTCGCCATGGATACTCGGACCTAAGTGGCTTGAAAGAGATGAACGAAAGATGATTGAAAACTACGTGTTCGAGCCGTCCACCTTGACAACGACCACAACGTGGGATGCGGATATTGTCAAAACGTTTAAGAGAACATATCTAGAACTCAACAAGCAAGTAATTGATAGCACAGGATTACTAAAAGTATATAAAGAACATCATGAAATTTTAGACTTTACACAATTTCTCGAAAGATTAAAATTAATCATGTCAGAGTGCAAATTAAAAAAGCGGGACATCGACGTGATAGGCTTATGAAACCCATAATTAGTACGGTGTTAAAGTATTTAAAAAAAATCTCGAATCTTAAGGAGCGACATGGGATCGATATATTAAAAGAAGACAACAAGACCGGGGAGTCAATATTGCCTTGAATACAACCAAAAGCGGAAACAGTTTTGGAGTTATTCCGTCTAGATTCAAGAATGTTAAGCTTTTTGAGTTTAAGCCTGTCTAAGTAGGGAGGTAAAATAAGATGGTTACCCCAAAGAACCCCGCGATGTGCAAAACGAAGAAAGGTGCGCTGGACTACCTCGACCCGGCCAATGTGGTCGCGATAATATGGCGACCAAACACAGCTAGCATATACCAAAGTTGGCCTGCCGAAGCTACAATAAAGGCGTCGGCGTGATATAAGGATCATCAATTATTTAGCCCATCTTTTAATAAATCCCAAAGTAGAATTAGCTTTAATAATAACCGTATCAATGTGGTCGTCGAAGGTAAAACGGCTGTTGAGGTAGGGAGGTAAAATAAGATGGTTATCCCAGGTCCTTGGTCTTATTAAGCCTTTCCAGTACACAACCACGGCTGGTGTTACTGATGTCAAGAGGATACTTTCTACGAGTAAATGATATAGATGTACACTTATTAATATTAAGTGGAAGCCAGTTAAATGAACGCAAACTGTAAACAACGTCTAAGTCAGAATTTAAAATTTCACAGTGTTGCAGACGAAACAACATGGACAATTTTGGCATCGTCAGCATAACAGAGAATTTTAGAATGTTTCAAAAACACAGATACATCACTGATGTAGAAAATAAATAAAATCGGGCACAGGCTGGGTTCAACATAATAAGTATGACGGAAGGACGGAAATCCGAGGGCAGTTATTATCAAGGAACGAAGTAAAAAAAAAGTCGCTAAATAGATTCGCAATCACCAAGTGGTCACTACTTTTGCTGTCACCTAAATTCAATAAAGTAGGATAACCACTTAGAGTTAACAAATCTCCAAAACTCCTTAGACTCATCGAGTACCGTACTGTCAATATAATTATTATATGAATCTTGAATTTCTTGAAATAAATCGATCCAGCAAATCGGAATAGAGGTAAAAATCCGCATCGCTCCTTGATGAGCAGAACCGCTTCAAAGCTTTATTTTGTTTGTTCTTAAGATGTTTCATAGAAGTATTCTGCCAGGTCAGACTGGAAAAAGAATTATTTGTTCTAAAGATGGGAACACATTGCAAAAAATAAATGGATAGATTGTCATAAAATGCACTTACCCCCACATCTACCAGAATCGTTAGTAATGCTAAAATACTGTGTGAACCTAGAAGAAGAAAGGTTGTCGATGAACCATAAAGAGATCTGCGATGCCGACAAGTGGTAGGGTATAAATCCTTCATCATCCGAAGAAACCCAGCTGATATCAGGCAAGTTAAAATCTCCGAAGAGCAACAATTTGTGGTGTAGGCGCAAAGAACAGGAGAGAGGGTCAATGCAAGAAGCGAGCAGGCCGTAAGTGTTGGCAGTAGTTCCTGGGGGAATGTAAGCAACAGCAATACGGATTCCAAATTATGTGAATCCGAACGCTCAACAACAGAGCATGGTATGTCCCGACAGATAGCGCAAAGTACTCCTTTCCCGACAGGGGCAATCAATGTGGTCAGATATCGATCACGACGAAAGACGATGTATTCCGGGCCGAGAAGCTCAGCATCGGCAATCATTCCCAAAAACCAGATCTCAGTTAGCCAGACCAACTCAAATCATTGAAAGGTCGAGCTGATATAGAGGCGGTCATCTTGGATTTTAGTAGAACGTAATCTCGCTGATGATTTTTTTTTGGAGAAGCACCGGAGTTTGAACTGTTTCTCGGAAAGAAATTCACGGACAAGGGTTCCAGTCGGCTAAATTTCGGGAGAGGTGATAGCTTTAAACAGAGTCTAACAATCTTGAAAGACGTGAAGAAAGGATACGCACCATTGCGTGATTTATCAATTCGTCTGCAATTAACACTGTCCTGCAAAACTCCAAGATGCGCAGAAACATAATGCACAACGTCATTAACAGTGGTGTCCGGATGAATTTTGGAGACAAAAACGCTACGAGGAAGCACACCTGGTCTCAAAGTAATAGTCTCGATAGTCTCACCGGCAGGTGTCAAAATATTAAGCCTTACGGATCCATTTGAACCGCCAGGAACTACATCCTTAGTGGGCCGCTGCACAATGTTGATACGACGGCGAAGGCGCCTACTCTACTGCTATTTAAGTGGCTCTTGAGGAGTAGAATCCTGAGAAGGAGCGGTGGAAGTGGTGTCCAGAACATTAGGGTAGGGCTCAGTCAGAGGTATTGGATTATCCCAGCCAGTAGCAGGCACGCCTTCAGCAAACGGCGTGTCCCCAGTCGCGGCTCGTCACTTTTTACTAGGGCACCCTGGCTCTAATTCAAATTCGAGATCAAATGAAGTTTCTACTCATTACGATATAGAACAGATTTGGAAACAACGAATGAAATTTACAACTATGCTGCGCAGACGATGACGGTCAGAGTAGCTACTAAGATCCTTTTACTACAATAAAGGGGGAACTTCCAATGAACTAAAGAAAAATTAGGTTTCGATTTTGCTAAACCAAGAATACATTGGACGCTCGCCGTAATTCGAACAACTTTTCCAGGCCGAGACGGTAAGATCAGAGCTTGCCAGATACGTTATGCAGACGGAAAACGAACCCGCAGAGCTATAAAACTTGTATATCCAATGGAATTTACACCATCCCGCTCGCCCGGAAAATTATGTCATATATATCAATTATAAAATTGTGTCGTTGGTGGAGTAAGTGATAACGAGTCGGCCTACCCAGAATCCCAAATAACGATAAAAAGCTATGGGGGATGCAGAGTAAATGTGAGTGGTTCGGAATCTACTTTAAATTGTATTTCGACTTGCAATCGTTTCCTCGAATAGAGTGAAGTTCTTCTCCCATCCCATGCCCGAGGGGTTACCGGAACTAGAAAGGGAGAGTTAAAAAATTAATAATATTAAATGATAACAAGTGAAGTAAAGAATCAGGAAGAATTGGTGTGCTAAAAAATTGACTGAAAATAAATGGTTTTTTGCTGGAACCCAATTTCAGACAGTCAGATGGAAACACTAGTAGGTCTTGTGCCTACATGGAAGTTCGAGACAATAAAGACGAATGATGGAAATTGTTAACATAATAATGAAATATTATAGGGTTAAAATTTGTGATCGAGCATCTGCGACGAATTTTGTGCCATTTTATTTATGCTCTAATGAATATACTACAGTTTAGTTTTATTAGATAATAAAATTCATTTTCAATTTCTTAGTAATTTGAAACTGAAAATTAATATAAATTTTAAATGGAATTTCTCATTTCATTAACTCGAGTTATAATAATAACAGAAAGAGCTTGAAACTAAAGGAACTTCGGACTCTCTATAACCTTGAAGACGGAGACTTATGTATATATTTTACTTTTAATAGTTACTTTCTCATATAGTTAACCGACAAAACTTTCTGTTCAGCTTGAACGTATTTCTCAATATGTAGAATGATGAGTATATTTACAAAGGCACAGAAACTTTAAGAAACTTATTTGAGGTATTTTCTTGTTTTACTTTAACATTAGCAATTAACGCGTCTAGGTTTACCTATAATGTACCTGAGAAAATAAAGGTATATGAGATGTTCTCGATATTTGGACAAGCGAGGTATTTTGTTATTATTTTATAGTTTCTCTGAGACTTTCGTCCAATTATTAATTAAATTTTAGAACTAAGAAAGTAGTAATTTCTTAAAGGATGTTACGCAAAAGTGAAAACTAATAAAAGAGTGGACAAGTAGATTTGGAAGATGTTTCCAAATATTATATTTAAAACTTTTTGAACAAAGTCTGAATTCCCAATAGAAATAATTATTTAAAAAGAAACGTATGCCAATTGAATTAGGAGAAACCCATGTTTGTGAAAAGTCGACAGTTCCAGTTGGTCAAAAAATTAGAAACGATTCATATTGGTACTTTGTGCGTGATAAAAGTTAGAAAGAGAGATTGAGAAGCAGATTTTATGAAGCCAATTTATCTTACGCAATTTTGTTATAGAGTTTCCATTAATACTTAATTTCTTTTCAGTAGTTAGTAAGGAGTCTATACTTCAAGAGGTTTGTGGACAGCTTTTCTTTCAGTTAAATTAAGCGAAATCAAAAGCGCAAGGAAGCCACTGGTCACAAAGTAAAAGTTTTATTGAATAAGTTGTTGAAGTAGCATTTTCGATTAGGGCGAAAATTGCTTTGCTTGTGAAACTTAATATTTCTTCCTTTGCAAAGATAGCAAACAACCAGAGACAAATTGGATAAATACCTAATAATGTTTTGAAAGAAACAAAATTCAGAAACTTTGTTTGTGAACTTGCTAAATCACATAAATAACAACACAGTTCCGAATCGTGTTATAACATGGCAGGCAAAATACTTTACTATGATTTAATTCAATTCATAAAACTTTGATTAATGTCTATTGTATGTATAATGTATATATCTCATAGTTTAGAAATAAATCGTATTTGTATAGACCGTAAAATGTTACGAAAAGTTGCATTTTAAAAATGCTTTCAAAAAGATGTTCCACTTTTAAAAATTATTTTCTAGTGGACGTCGCAAATCATATCTAAGTCCCGAGGAGAAGATGTTGTTATGGTAATACAACGCCCACAAAACCATAACGACATCGTCTAGCCCATGGAAGAGAATATCATTATCTTAATGAAATTTCAGTCCGGAAGTATCTCAGTTTGCTACAAAACGAGGTCAAATGGAGGTGGCATAAATAGTGAAGTCCATTAAAGACTTAAGCCTTAAGTGCTCCGTGCGTTTCGTTGGGACAGCAACCTTGTGGGAGGTAGAGAAGTGTCCGTTTATTATATTATGTAGGAAATATAAAGAAATGGACATTACAACAAGCTTCTACTTTTTAAAGTGAATTTTAAAGAAAATTCAACGAATTATGGAGGATAAAATGAACTCAAGTAGGATAAATCGTGTAAACTAAACATGAGTCGATTGCAGTACCATAGTATATATATTTTAAGCTAACATAGTAGTACCAAAGATTACTTACTACTTACTGCTTCGAACAAAGCATAGAACTTTTCTTGTGAAGAACAATGAGGGATGAAGTTTATTTAAGGCTAACGATAGAGACGAATTAGTTAGCAAAATTGGGATAAAAGTGATGAAATAATGGATATAATACACCATAAATAAAGAATTAGAAGCAGGTTATTGGCATGTATCGAAAGTAGCGGAGACTATTTCGAACAGCTTTTGTAACATAAGTTTTCTACGTATAAATTTGCATATCCTTCCTCTACCTGGAAATGTGCCTTTTTGAAAAGGTAATAAGATGGGAAATTTAATAAAAAGAAAAAAAGAGGCTTATAAATTACATACATAAATACATACATATATAAATTTCCAAGGAAAAATTGGGAAAATGCTGCATTTCAGGTAAAAATAATAAATATTTTTTCACCTTTGCAAGTGACTGTACCTGTAGTGGTAGGAGTTGGATCAACATTGTTGACAATTTTAAAAAGTAGATTTTTGGCATTTGCTTGATGTCGCTGCGTTGAGTAGATCAAAAGATAAATGTAAAATAAAATGATGTGCATACCATAAAAATTGCAAATTTATTAATCACCCTGTAATCCCAAACGGTGAGATTGTCCTACCCTGCTAAACAATTTTTTGTTTGTTTAGGTGCCTAGTCTATCGCACCTGTCTAGTGAATCTGAGAATGTGGAAAGAAATCGATTTTCTTTCCAAAAAATTCAATTATGTATAATGACTTTTATACACACCCTTAACAGATCCATTTTTAACAAATTAATTACGTGAACAACGCCCTATAACAAGACTAAAAAATATTCGTACACCTGAAACCATCGCTGCTATAAAATAAAGTGCACCCGAAGAGTCAGAAATGTCGATTCGTGGTCGTTCAGTGATGAGGCTCATTTCGGGGGTTGGCAAATACCGCGTATGGCTGTGAAACGTCAAAATGTATTGGCGAGGTGCTTGTGAAAATTTAATTTAATTATTTAAAAAAATACTAAGCAAAAAATATCGTTGTAATAATTATTGAACTTTTTGAAGAACAAAGGGCTGCTATGGAAAATTTTAGTGCTATAGTGAACACAATATCTTATGAACAATAACACAACTTGAAAAGGAAAAGGCACTTATCTTCCCCAGAAACAGCGGCACCTTTCGGCTAAAAACCGCAAACATTCGAACATCTCTGTTTGAATCTAGCACATCTAGCTAGATGTGGTTACCGATGCTGTTAAACAGGAAATTAGTACACATATATACTAAAACAGGAGAAAAACTTCTTAGTAAAATCACTTCCCAATAATACTACCGATGACTTTAGGAAGGCATACCGGTTGGATTTGCCCGAGTGTCATCGTGCAAAATAAAAAAAACCAATCATCTCTTCAATACTTCAAAAAATTAAGCTACTTAAAGGCTCATCGATATCAATCAGACAAGATTTACCTTTTATAGCATAAGAATATCGTAAAAAGTTACACAAAATTAAACAGAAACTTAAACCGATGAAGAATGAAAGTTTACGGATATTGATTTGATGATAAAACATTTTACCGCAAAGCAATTTGTCGCAAGAGAATTTTACCGCAAATGCACTTTATGGCAAGACCGATCGCATAGACCAATTATCGACAAATGCAATAAAGTAGAGGATATATTAGAACAGCCGGACGTTACTTTCGTTACGTTACGTACGTTACGTTCGTTACGTTACTTCTTCGATAATAACATAGGTGAAGAAACAAAATTATTTTTCATTAAATTGGTATTGTTCACGCTTGGCTTTAACCAAGGATTAACAACCGAGGGCGTGGTGCAGATTTAATCCAATTTCTTACAATTTTCTCAAGTTTTTTTTTTCGATTTTTGATCCTGCCAGTTGCTCTAACAAAATCTCTCATTTATTGCTTAAGGTGTTAGGCTACTCTAGAATTTTCGAAAGATCGATTTTTGTTTTTAAATGGTCCCTTAGGACCTCAAAAATGAGGTTATTGCCTGGAATTTCGAATTTTAGTACAAGACCACCTGGTCGGCAGCGAGCCGATTTTCCACTAATCAAAACTTCTAATGCGTTTATCTCAATACTGTGTTTTTCAAGTTGGCCGGAAAATGACTCAGACAATTTCAACCGATTCACTTGAAATTTTGATTGTATCTTTAAAAATACATTGTCTATGGAAGTACGCAGAATGTTTTTTTATATTGCATAGTTAATTTGTTATTAACAATGTTCTGACGATTTGTTAGGCAAATTTTCCACCTTTCACTTTAGAAGTGCGCCACTTGGTCAAAAATCAATATATAGAAAAAAATCCTACGTACTTTTGTAGCTGTTGTTATATAAAATCGAAAAAAAATCATTGGCTTATCAGAATTCAAAAATTACAGGTGCTGGTTGTGGAAAAACGGAGACATCATCGCAACCCCTTGAGTTTTTAATAATCTGTCATTCTATTAAATATTTTACTACAGTGCTTACTTTACCAGAGATAATGTACCTGACTTTCTTTACTGGTATCAGTTATTTCTTATAAGGTTTTCCCCACTTTCAAAGTAAGCACAGACAGTCAAGAAAAAATTGCTTTATTTCGTAGAGAAAATCGGAAGAAATGTGATTAGATCTTTATCACGTCCTCGTTCGTTAATTCTCGAAGTGTGAAGAATAACTTTCTCTCTGGCATGGGACGAGAATTTGAGACAACGATTGCAAATGGACCTACAATTTAAGTTGGATTTCTAACCACCGTATTTTATTCTGCAACCCCCAATAGCCTTTTATTTTAATCTGTTGTCTGCAGATAATAACCACGGTTAATATCCGGTAGGGCTCGAACCTGAAACCTTCGGAATGAAAAGCCAACAGTTTATTACTTACTTCACCAACAACTAAAATAAATATTTACTGAAAAATAATTTTGGATCAAAACGGCCGGCCGTTTTAATAAGTCCTCTACTTTATCGCATTTATCGATAATCGATCATGCGATAAAATACCTTGCCATAAAGTGCATTTCAGGTAAAGGTCTCTTGAGACAAAATGCTTTCCGACAAAGTGCTTTACGATCAAATGCTCGCGACAAAATGGGTTGCGATAAAATAGTTGCCATCAAATATCCGTAAACTGATAGGAAATAAATAAATAATAAATAAAACACAAGTTAACAAACAAACAGATAAATAATTATGACCCTAAGGTTTGACGACAGGAAAAAATGAAAAGTTTTACCAAATTACTACGGCCGTAAAAATTAACCGATTTTCATTGCTTTGGCTGTTCGTATTAAAGAGATCTAGATACGGATTTTTTTCAGATATTTTTTTCATATAAAAAAAAATACAGGGCGATATTGATCAATCAGACGAAATTCTCTGTTCTTAAAGTTTTAAAATTTTCACTATATATATATATATATATATATATATATATATATGTATATATGTATATATATATGTATATATATATATATATATATATATATATATATATATATATATATATATATATATATGTGTATATATATGTATATATATTGAAAAAATCTCGGTTATTATTTCCAAAAACATTTGGTTTCCTTCTTTAGAAATAGGTTTGTCTTAGAATTAATTACTGACGTAATGAGTAATCATTAAAAAATAAATGGTAATTATTTAGTTTAGGTGTCACAGCTCCGATGACCTTGAAATTTTAGTATTTACTTTCGTCATCCCGAAAAAGAATATATATAATTATTGGGCGCAGAAAACATAATGAAGCACAGTTTTTTAATGTTTAATTGTCGTTGCAACTTTGTTTTAAATAAATAAATATATAAAAAATCAAAATGTAGTAGATGTAAACAACCCAGTAGGAATTGTAGTCCAAACCCCGGGTAAGTGGTTATACCAATGTAAAAAATAGTAAGTAGGTGCTTACAAAAGCAATGCATTGTAATACAAAAAATGGGAATGACACCTGCGATGCGGCTGTTTATTGGGACTTACAGATATAATGTATTGTAAGGCGATTAGTAATGAGTACGGAGAACGGAATGCACATAAACCCTTAAACACATGTCCGCTTTTGTTTCCATTAGAACTTGAATGAAATTGCGTTACATTATTCTATTTGCAGTTGAGATATAAAAGGAGAAAGTGCATATAGCAATAAACCTGAAGATTTGTTCTTAGAAAAGTAAAAAATTCAAAGTGAATTTGTTTTAATCACGTATGAAATGAATGAATGCCTTTTGAAGGTGATTATATAATTTATCTATATAATATGTACCTAAGGTATTTTACGATACGTTTTTCATTCCATAAAAGTAGGAGCAATTGATATGACCGACAATTCGGGTTAAGATAGACCAGCCAAACAACCAAATAGTAAAACAAACAGGTAAATAGTAATAATAGGTTTGTTCGATGAGGTAACCTGCAATACTCTAGAGTACTTCAATGCATTCGACGAACCTTCGGAACTGATTGGATTTGTTAGTTCTGTGTTCGACTATCTTTTCCTGGATACTCTCATGGGTCCCAAGTTCCATGTAAAAAACGGAACTGTCCTATTTTTTAACCGACTTCCAAAAAACAAAGAGGTTCTAAGTACGACGTGTATTTTTTTGTATGTACTTAACATAACTTCGTAACGCGTTGACCGATTTTGATGGTTATTTTTTTGTTGGGTAGAGTATATTCACCGATTGATACCATGTAAAAAAATGGTTGGGTTGGTGGCGTGGGGGTGAAACCTAACTTTGTAACGCGTTCACCGATTTGGATGGTTCTTTTTTTGTTGTACAGAGTATGATCCTCCATCGCAAATTGGAGAGGCCTAGGGTGGGGGGAAGGGCAGTCTAACTAAGTAACGCGTGGACCGATTTGGATAATTCTTTTTCTGTTGGGTGGAGTATGTTCCACGAGAACAAAAATATTGCTGGGGTGGGAGTATAATCTAACTTTGTAACGCGTGCACCGATTTGAATGGTTCTTTTGCTGTTGAATAGAGTGTGATCCTCCATTGCTAATTCTTTTTCTGTTGGGTAGAGTATGTTCCCTGATTGTTACCACAAGAAAAAAAATTTTGGTGGGATGGGAGTGGGGATAGCGGGTTGATCCTAACTTTTTAACGCGTGGACCGATTTGGATGGTTTTTTTTTGCTGTACAGAGTAGAAGACACTTAAAGTGAAAAATAAAATAGTTTAAAAAAAAAGATAAACCGACTTCACAAAAAGCGCTAAAAAGCATAACATAATTTTTAATTTTATATCTATTACGACATTTTGAAGTCGGTGCAAATCAAACAAACCAAACAACTACAACAAAAATATTTTATCGTCATTTCTTATGATCCCGTAAGCTGAAACGTTCAGGTAGTATTATGTATTTATTATTTTCAAGTGTGGTTCTGTAGTTGTTTTATTTGTTTAATTTGCACCGACTTCAAAATGTCGTAATAGATATAAAATTCGCATTTACACAATAAAAATACAATAGAAATAAACACATGACCCGAGCAAATTTTCAAAAAATTTTAATAACTGGAATTGCAAATTCCGAACTAAACCGTTCAAACCCGAGCGAAGTAAGAAATATTAAAATATTTCTTAACGCGATCGGCGTTTCTAATAAAGAAAAGCTGTACATGCGATAAATAGTTTACCGAAATATCGGTGTGACAGTGTAGTGATCATAATCTGATACAGCTGTCTATCTATAACTATTTTACTTTTCACTTTTTAGTGTCTTCGACTCTATACAACGAAGAAAGAACCATCAAAATCGGTCTGCGCGTTAAAAGTTAGTTTTAACCTCCTACCCCACCCCTATTCCACTAAACACTAAAGGAATCATAGAAATCGGTCCACGCGTTACAAAGTTAGGTTCCACCACCCCCCCCCCCCCCCCCATCCACAGCAACATTTGTTTTCTCGTCGTATCAACCAAGGATCATATTCTACCCAATAGAAAAAGAATTATCCAAATTGGTCCACGCGTTACGAAGTTAGACTACACCCCCTCCCCCCATCCTAAGCCAAATTTTTTTCTCCTATTAGCAATGGGGGATCATACTCTGTACAACAACAAAAAAGGAATCATCAAAATTGGTGGACGCGTTACGAAGTTATGTCAGGTCAGACATAAAAAAAAAACATACGCGTCGAACTTAGAACCTCTTTGTTTTTAGGAAGTCGGTTAAAAATTTTCGAAACTTCTTGCGGGTTTTCGTTAAATTGGGGAATCAAAGGTAGGATGTGTGTTTAGTATTGAAGATAAAATAGTTAAAAAATTTTTTATATCTATTATGACATTTTGAAGTCGGTGCAAATTAAGCCAACGAAACAACTACAACCAAAGTAGTATTTAATCCTCCATCCTTATGATCCCGTGAGGAAATCTGGCATCTGAAATGGGATTCCGGCAGCATATTATGAAATGAGTCACTGTCACCCTTTAATATTTTTTCCCTGCATACACAATTTTTACAATCGCGCTAGTGCGCCACCGTACTCTATACAGGAAAAGAGGATCATCATAGTCAGAGAATCATCGTAGTCACTCTAGGTACAACAGGTTTATCATGTACCAATCAGGAAGCGTATTCTGTACAACAGAGTCAAAACCATCGACATCGGTTAGGCGTCCTCGTTCAACTCTCACTATAAGCCACATTTTTTGTCATGACACAAATAGAATCATTTTAACCAGTCCACGCGTTACAAAGTTAGACTGCCCCCACCATAACTCTGGGTCAGCATTTTTCCTTAGAGTAGCTATGTATACAACTAAATGAACCATCCAAATAGGTCAATGCCTTCAGATATAGGGTAACGGTAAAGTTAGGTTTCACCCCCACCCCTAACCACCACCCCACCAAACATTTTTTGACATGGAACCAATCGGTGAACAAGCTCTATACAACAAAAAAGGAATCGTCAAAATCGGCCCACGCGTTAAAAAAGAGATCTGATTTGCTATTTGAAATTATGAAACGAAGTACGTAAATTATGCTAATTGGAAGGTTAACATTTATAAAACTTGAAGTGTTTTTTGAGAACGCCCGTACTAAAGATATTGCGTTGATAGGAGTGTTCAATTCAAGAATTGGTTGCTTGTAGCAGGTTGGGAGAAAATACGGGCGTGGACATTGAAATTTAGTTTGGTAAAAAATTTCAAGGACCCTGAAACCTTGAACATCTTTCAACGTAAAACTTAGTCATACTAAATGGTAGTGCACCTGTGGTTAACATGTGGAGTTAACTTTTTCTGAACGAACAGGGACCTCCACCATAGCCTTAGCATGTATTTTTCTGAAGTATTAAGTCTTTTAAAATTAATGACAAAATATTTTTCGATCAATTCACAATATGCTTAGACATTATCTTGATAAATTTTATTCTTGACAAATTTCAGTGCAGAAGATAATCTATCAAGCTTACTCCCCAAACTTAATTTGGACATTCAAAATCCTGAAGCTTTTGGGTTAAGAATTTGCATATTTCTGGTGTAGTAGAAAATAAAGGATACAATTTTAGCATCAATGACTTCATGCAGGCAATTTATGACTCTGCAATCAGAACTGAAAATGGTAAAAGGTCCTGCTATAAATGTAAATGGTTTGACAGGCAATATAACTAGAAATCGTTCTTTTAAATTACTGTCACTGTTAAAATGACTAAAATTTGAATATACGTGTCAATTGTATAATCATAGGTTAACAGAGAATATTAGAATATATGTAGAAATAATAAAAAAAAGCTGTTATAATGACATTCATAGATGACAGAAGCGCAGAAAGTTCTTATTTGATAATGATCTCAGTTTTGGGGTACTTCAGCAGTTCAGAAGCCTCGTAACCATAGGGAGCTCCGGTATGATGGCATCATACACGACGAAATAATTAAAGTAATTGAGAAATCAAGGGACAAAAAAGCGGCAGGACCAAATAGAATACCAAGTGAATTTTTAAAAATTACTACAACCCTATTTGCGGACAAATTAGTTAGTGCTTTTGATGGGATTTTTACCTCAGGAAACGTGCAGGAAAACCTTGAACAGGGAGTAATATTACCTATATATGTATAAAAAAAGGCGACGCCGGAACTTACCGAGGTGTTACTTTCATGAACTCAATTGCGAAACTTTTCCATGACCGAATTGTTAAATATCAGATTCAACATTAAATTCTTAATGAGTTTCAAGCGGGCATTCGGGCGAGCTATAGTAGAGTTGATAACATTTTTAAAGCAATGAATACTATGCATTTGGGATGAAATTCGGACGGGGAGAAAACCATTTGCATCCTTCGTCCAATTTTCTGCGGCTTTTGAATCGCCTGATAGGAACGCTTTATTTTACAAAGTTTATAACGTTTATGCCAATTATTAAAAATCTCTATAAAAGCACCAAATTAGATGTGTGGAACGGAACTACTTGCTCAGTTTATGCGAATCTAGAGAGTGCTTTGGGGAGTTACAGGGTGAATCATAAATTTGAAATTTTCATGACATCCATTCAATTATTTTACTTTTGTCTTCTGATCTACTTAACGTAGCGACATCAAACTAACGCTAAACAATTACTATTTGATCGTCCTTTCTAAAAATGTCAACAATGTTGATATAACTCCTGCCACTGCAGGTACATTCAGTTACGAAAGTGAAGAAAATGTTTCGCAATTACCTGAAATTCACCATTTTTCCAAATTTACCAAGGGGTTAAAGTCTAACTTTTTGTTAGTGTTGTTTTTGTTCTTACGATTTGACCAAAGCCTAGTGGACATGGAATTGATTGGAATGGATTAGAGTAATTGAAGTGAGAAAACTTGACTGTCATGTTTTTGCATTGATGCGAGCTAGACAAAAACATAGCCACGGAATACATTTTTTTCTTAATTTAACTTTGAAAACCTCACAGGGAGACCTGGTCTCGGACCCGGGAACCATGGCATGGTGATCCTGCCGCTCAACCAATTGATCCAACTCCGTCTCCAACTTTGTTTTACTTGGACCGTTCTGAATGATTTTTTTAATTACACGCTTTTATTTAGTTTTACAGCTGTCTAAATAACTAAAAGTCAGATTTTGTAATCGAATTTTCCCCCACTTTCCGTAAACTGATTAAGTTGACATTTTGCACACATGTCTAGTTCCGATAACCATAAATTACTATGGATGGACACCGAAAATGGTCCAGGAAAATAATCAGCGGCTTACAGTTGCCCCCTCGCGCTTTTGCGCTCATTTAATTTGCATCGGTGGGGACTTTAGTTCTAGTTAAATTGTGACCAAGATCGATGGTCTGACGATGAAGACAGGTGGTGCTCAAGGGAACTCCTAAATGAATTGCAGCAGCACTCCTATGTGGAATATCACATTGAAACTAAAATGTTTAAAATTAAATAAATCAAATTCTTTTTTAGGTAAAACGATTTTATTTTTATGAAAGTCTTGCAGTAAAAGGTTTAAAATAATGTGATTAATAGAATTCAGATGTCTTGCTTAGTCTCAACTGAAATTTAAGCACCAAATAATAGCACATCTGATATATAACCACAATAAATTATACTTCGTCATACTGGGGAGTGGACCTCAAGGATCTCTCTAAGGTCTTTATCTAGTGACAATTTAAAATTGTAATAACACCCTTCATTTTAAAGTAGCAATTTCGGGCCAAGATTTTCATTCAGCAGGTATCCGACTATGAAGAGGGCTATAAATACAAATGCAAATTTTTTCTTAGTAAAACTTAACGAGATGACGAGATTGTTAAGCATCACTTAATATTGACAGCAGTTTAGGAACTTTGCAGTTTATAGTGTGTATAGCAAATAGCTTTTAGCAACAGAATTTTGTTTGGAGAAGAAGTTGGGTGGGTCAATAGCATGATCACAACCCATGGATGGAACTGCAATAAATAAAAAATCCACTCCATCTGTGGGCTGGTGACTAGCTCGCAGCAATTCAAAAACAAGACATTTAATTTCCCAAATTTTCTTTTCCCTAAGTTTCCTTCCGGCCATAGTCACACTAACGCATCATAGGATTGTCCCCTAGACTTTGACTAATTCATGAAAAAACCGTAGTTCTGAAATAAAAAAAAACGCGGAGATCATAGGTGTCCACAACCATAACCTCCTTTCGTTTCCAATGATATATCAGTTCCTTAAAATAATTTTTTGATTTGAGATCGGTTTTGAATTGGTTAAGCTCTGATCCAATGGCAAACTTTATCCTCGATTCGAATGAAGTTTTTTTATAAGAGGTAACAGAAATCAGAGAGACAACGTTTCGTTGTTTAAACAACTTTCGGCTCATACGAGTTTGAGTTATTCTTTGGAACATTCAAATTCGGCTTTATGTTAAACTCGTCCAGTTTTATTACAAGCTTTTATTTACCGTCGCCTGTCCGTCCGTCGTCATGAGTACCTCCAACCCTCTACCATGAGTACCTCCAACGGATGGAAACTAGCCTCATATCCGACCCCAAGCGTTTTTATAGCTTTATTAATTCTAAGAAGAAATCCAATGGTTACCCTTCCACCCTAAAGCTCGAGAATACCTCTTCATCTGATCCTAAGGTTATCGCTAACCTCTTTGCACACTTCTTCAGTAAATCTTTCAGCGACAATTCTCTACAACCCGACCTTAACTATTTTGCATTCATGGACAAATGCACTCAAACGTCGTTTTCATCTTTTGACCCTGATCCTGAACTAATCGCCGCCAGTATTAATAGGCTTGAGGACGACTTTCACCCAGGTCCTGATGGCATTCCGGCCATCGTTCTGAAAAAGTGTGCCATGCATCTAGTCCAACCCCTTACTTTGCTTTTTCGTCTCTCGGTCACTCAAGGGGTTTTCCCTCAATTATGGAAAAATTCGTATATTATTCCCATCTTCAAAAAAGGTTGCAAGAACGATGTGTCCAACTACAGACCCATTGCTAAATTATCATCCATACCTAAACTATTCGAAAAATTGGTCTATGATTCCATGTTCTTCCACTGTAAGTCTATCTTCTCACTCTACCAGCATGGCTTCCTCAAAGGTAGATCTACAACCACCAACCTTACTGACTTCGTCTCTAAAACCCTATGTGCTCTGGAAAACGGTAAAGATGTTGATGTTATAGCCACCGATTTTAGTAAAGCCTTCGACAAGATCTCCCATAACGTTATCTTGTTCAAACTCGATCGCCTAGGCTTCCCCCCCAGATTCATCTCCTGGATTCGATCCTACCTCAACAACCGTCAGTACAATATTCTTTTCAGTTCATCCATTTCTAACCCTATTGTCGCTCGTTCCGGCGTCCCTCAGGGCAGCCACCTTGGTCCATTGATTTTTATCCTCACAATAAATGATGTTGAATGTGTCATCAAACACTCAGAGTTGTCCATCTATGCCGATGACATGAAAATAATCAAACATATCTCCTCCACTACCGACTCTCTTCTCCTGCAAGAAGACCTCGATTCATTATTCATCACATGGTGCATGAAAAACTTTCTGGAGCTCAATGTCTCCAAATGCCAGTCCATATCTTATTCCCGCAAGCGTCTTACCACCACCCCGAGAGTCTATATGTTAACCGACGTACCAGTCCCTATCGTTACCTCTTTGTGTGACTTAGGAATAATCTGTGATAGTGAACTCAATTTCCGTTCCCACATTGACAGCATAATTAACAGAGCTAACTCCGCGCTAGGGTTTGTGAAGCGCTGGTCTAGAGAGTTCTCCAATCCTTATGTTTCCAAATCTCTCTACGTCTCCTTCGTTAGACCTCTCCTTGAATATGCCAGCCAGGTATGGTCCCCTACACAAACAACTCACATTAATAGGATTGAATCTGTCCAGCGTAGGTTTATTCGCTTCGCTCTACGTGATCTTCCGTGGGTTGACAGATTCAACCTTCCTCCCTATGAAAACCGTCTGAAACTGATCGACTTACAACCGCTAAGCAAACGTCGTGATGTTTCCGACATTCTCTTCATTTACCAATTATTAACTGGTGCCATAGACTGCCCCTCCATCCTGCAATCTTTACCCATCTATACCAATCCCCGTAACCTTAGGTCCACTCCCCTTTTCCGACTCGACCGCCATCGCACAAACTACGGTCAAAGCGAGCCAATTACCAGGATGTTACGAAAAGTCAACGACCTTTTCTCTTTTGACTTCCATATGAGTAAATCATCACTCCACAAAGCCCTATATCTTGACCCCGCCCATCTTGATCCTGATCGCCTACTTTAATTCTTCTTCCTTATGCCCTCTGCCATGAATCAATATATATAGCTCATATTGTAGCTTATACCTTTTATGTATTTATTCTTATTATTCATTTATTATAGTCTGTTGAATTAGTATTAAGTTATAGCTTGTATTTTATTTTTTATTTTTGTATTTTTTTACGTAATAGCTTGTATTAAGCTTAAATAAAAAAAAAAAAAAAAAAAAAATCTTGCAAGCCGATTTTAACCCACTTCCTGATGTCCGATTTTGCATTCAAGTGAAAGATCCGATGACAATGTAATACAGTATATCTAATAATGTTGTAAATCCAATATGGCGGATTACACCTTTCTTCTTTGAGTCACAGCTTACCCTAGATACAAGCCCGGAAGCTGACATTAACAGCTGAGCATTGGTGGTGTAAAGAAACAAAAACTTGCCACAGTAGTCATAAGGACATACTTTCTCGTAGTGTTTCTCCCAATATATTTAAAGTTTTAAATTGTATTTTACTTGAGGTTAACCTACAAATGTTTTGAACAGTTCACCTGTACGATAAAACGTGTCTTTCTTATACAATTTTCATTTTTAAGGAGTTATACGCGGTCAGGATTTTGAAAAAATTTAATTTAATTTTTTGAATTCACATATACTCAATATTTTACTCACAAAAAGTCAGGTAGATCCGATAAATATTCACGGAATTATAATCATACGCCTCGGCGCGAGTAAAAGTTTGCGGAGCAGAGACCCGAGCGGCAGCTGCCTACCTGAACGCCCCCTCTTTTATTACCTTATTGTATTGCTAAGCAGCAAGGTCGTGTGCGCTCGTTTATACGTTCGGTTTTATTTCTCTTGCATATATATTATTTGGCCCTCTGTGTTAGTTAAAATTTTTTTTTTCCATATGTAAAATGGTTTTGAAACTTTAAATACGTTTTTCGCAAAACCATGTCTTCAAAGTCGGTGTACACGATATCTCGAGATCGGCTAAACCGATCGACCTAAAAATATGACAATATTGTATAAAGTGCCTGTTATATGTTTACAAAATCTGAAGTTAACAAATTAAAATGTCTCTCCAAAAAAATTCTTGAAAAATCGCTTCCCTTCTGACTGCGTAAAAGCCCTTAAAAAGAAAACTGTCTTGTACTCGTTTTGTGGAAGTATTGAGCTTAAAATGCGTTAATGATATCAGCGTTTCTCTTTGGTTAATCTGTGGTACAACAAAAATGAAATAATGACGAAACGCTTGTTGGTGAAATGGCCGAATTGTCATCTTTTCCGGGCTTGTATCTAGAGTAGGCTGTGGCTGGGTATGAAATGAAAGGTTTGGAAGAGTAGAATACGATAAAGTATATGACGTCGTGGATAACATTTTTATTTACTACAGCTTCACATGGGTATCAAATTAAAGGGTTTGATGACAGAATATTGTGAGTCACGTGTCACCCAATATGGCGGACGCCCGAAAATGGCGGATTACCTTTATCTTTACAACCACCATGACATGGGTATTAAATAAAAAGGTTTACCAAATAAAATACAAGACATCATTCTTAATCTAATATGGACGACGCTTGAAGATGGCAAATGTTTGTAGATTTGTAAGGACGACGCAATGACTATAAAACAAAAAAGAAACAGTCAAATAATTTGTAGTTTAAAAACCTAAAACCAATGCTTTTATCTCGCCTTTAAGCTTTTTGCAGTAAGTCAAGCGTACCCTTTCGTCGAGTTTGAAGAACTAGTGTATACTAAATTAACAGCAAAAAGGCCTTGCAGTATTGGTCGTATAAGAAACTGCTGTAGTTCAAAAAATGAAGAATACAAATTCCGAAACTCATGTTGTGCATGGTCAAATTAAATGTGCAGTAGGCTGATTCAGATTTACTCGAGGTTTTTTTTCTGGTTGGCATCAGGCGATTCTGGAAGTTTGCTCGGAGAGAAATAAAAATCTTCGTAAGAATTAAAAAAAAAAACAATATTTATAGGTAGCAATCTTGTTTTAAGAAAGTTAAGGGGTGTTTTAGGATGGTTAAGAGGAGCAGAAATTTTGTTTTAAGAAGATTATAAGAAAAGGGGAATCCGCCATCTTGAGGCGTCTGATATTTTGGATTTAGAGCAATATTATTGTATACGTATGGAGATGCATTGTCATTGCATCTTCATACGTATGCAAAGTTTCAGCTGAATCGACTACCGGGAAGTGGGTCAAAATCGGCTTGCAAGATTTCACGTACCAGACAGCGGATTACCCTCTTCTGCACAACCCCCTTAACTAACAAGATAGCCTGTGTTGTTTACACTAAGTATGTTTGCTTCTTAACTCCGCAATGCTTTTTAACTCCGCAATGACTGAGTATTCCTCACAATAATAAACGATTCTCTTAGCTTTATTTATATCTAATTGATATTTTTACTTCAACATTTTACACCCACAATAAATTTAATAAAAGGATTTTGTGCATTTGCATAAACGCATACATGTTGAGAGAAAGAGCGCAAAACGCTTTTATTAAATTTAATGTTTATAGAAGGTGAAAAATATTAAATAAAAAATTTAGTAAGTAAAGCTAAAAGAATAGTTTATTATTGTGGGGAATATTCAGTTAGTGCCTGTAAATCGTAACAACGAATAAAAGCTTGCTTTTTAAGAAACTTTTTCTTACTTTATTTTATTTATTAAAGAATTTATATTAAAATTCTTTAACAAATAGAATAAATTTTAAAATTATAGTAACATTCTAAAAACAATACAAATTTAAAAATTATATGCTTTTCAGAAATAGTGCAAGTTAATATAACCTGAAGAATGACAGATTTGGCATTGAAAACTGTTACCGATAGCATGGAAGAAGAAACTGGAGTTTATCTCCACAAGTTAAGGGTCTACCCTGAGTGACATTGATTATACCACGCCCAAGCCTTTCTTTCGAACGAAATGCGATTCCTCCTTTCCCACCAGACCAGAGTGGGAAGAAGGTCCACCTCAATGCATATCTCAGTGCATATCTACACTGACGGCTCCAAACTGGAAGGCAGAGTGGGTGACGGTATCTTCTCGGAACATTTGGAGCTCGATATATAACTTAGCTTACCTGACTACTGCAGCGTGTTTCAGGCGGAAATCCGGAAATCATGGCTATAAAGGTAGCCGCGGACCGTCTATTCAAAACAGTTGTAGCATGTCGCTCAGCTCTGAATGACATAGATGAGCATCTGAAAGTACGGCTCACTTGCCGTGCCTGGACATAGTTATATTTCGGGTAACTGTAGAGCCGACGAACTAGCGAGAATCGGTACCACTCGTCCTGATTCGGACATTAACCACCAGCTGAAAAAGCCGCTGGCCACTTGCAAACTGGAGATTTCACAGACATCTCTCAGGATTGCAAATGTTAGTTGACAGAAGGAACATACCTGCTTGATCACCCATGGCCAAAATTTGACGCTAAACGGTCAAGAGAGCTCATTTTACTCGAACGCAAATTAATTAGCTTTACTGTGGCCGTTATTACGGGCCGCTGTCTCATAGGTAGACATGCCGGTAGACTCGGCGCACTTTCAAACGATCTCTGTTGGAGTTGCCATGTCGAAGAGGAAACCATACTCCACCTCCTCTGCCCTAGCCAACCGTAGGAAGCGGATTTTGGGCTCCCCTTTTTTGAAGAGCTAACCGAATTAGGCTCCAGGGACCTATTTCGATTAATCAGGAGCTCCAAATGGTTCCCGGCAACGTGTTAAGGCTAAACCCTTTCCGTCTCAGCCAATATTTATATTGACTCCTCGAGAACTAGATTCCTCTGGAGACTGGGAACTGGTTCAGTAATATGTTGACCCTCTTTTTTTCTATATATATAATGTATAATTGCAGCCTCAACTGTAGTATCACAATGGGCCTCCTTGGCCTAAGTGTACCTTTTTAGGCAGCCGCTTTTACCTACCCTGAGTGAAAATATTCATGTAATTAATTAATTAAGAAACCAGAGCAATGAGATTAAAGCACTTGGATGTTCTTGATTTAAGTATAATATTTTTTTCAACTTTCTCAAATTGATTCAAAGTTTAAAGAATTGATAAATATGCAAATACTTCACAGGCGAAGTTTATAGTCAATAAAATATTTAGATGCATTATTAAAAATTAACTTGAAGTTTTGTAAGAGTAATAGTTATAATATCGACAAAAAATTTAATTTATTATTACTAGTACATTTAGATAAAATATATAAAATTTGTTTTGCACTGTTCCTGATGAGCTAATAAGCAGAGATTTGATGAATCACAGAGTGTTATTGGGAAACCAGTACGACAGTCATTGCAGTACCCAGTATTTGATACACTTGTACCTAAGGTAAAGTGTGTTAAGTTAAGTGTGTATACTGCATTACTCGCAGTCAGTAAGTTATATAATAAATATTTTTCCATCAGGTTCAGGAAACTAACGCCTTTGGCGCTTTGATGAAAAAATGTCAGTCTATGTCGATCTTTTGTAAAGCGAAACACAGAAATCGCGATGTGTGACGTGTACGCGAATCGATTCGAAGCCGTGTTTCTTTGCAGCCAAAAGTGTTTCTTTGGCCACAAGGGCCAAACATTTCTAATGCAGTGGCGGCCAAGAACATTAAAAAGTCGAACGCGTTTGTTGAGAAGTGGGTGAATCAATTCGAACAGTTAAAAAATGTCGACGACCTTCCCGAACGTGCTTCAATAGGGAAAGCGACCAAAAAGGATGAAAAAGTGATCGTGACATTGCTCTCGCGAAATCCTGATTTGTCGTTGCGTGAAGGGCAAGCGAAATTAAAGGAAGAAGGACTGGACGTATAGAACGTTACTATTCTTGAAGATTTGTGTGCAAATAATTTGAAATGGCAGAGTACATTGAAGAAACCACAGCTGTCCCAAAAACACGCTGCTAAACGATTCGTCTAGGCACAGGAAAACACTGATCGTGACTGGAGTAATGTAGTTTTCTCTGATGAAGCGTTTGGTGTTCTGTAATTTTTTCACGGGCATGGTGTTCCTCCCCAAACAATTTCATCTAGCACACCGTCAAACATCCAATCAAGGTGCTTCTTAGGGGCTGCCTTTCAAAGAATGGTTTTGGCCTTGTTAACGACTGCCGAACTTCAATTCATCACAAAAGATGAAGAATTGATCTTGTAGGAGGACAATGATCCTAAACACCGGAGCCGACCCTGCACTGACTGGAAAAGGAAAAATGGGATCATCACACTTGATTGGCCTTCATAATCGCCTGACGATACTGGCATCAAAAATGTCTGGGCCTACATCAAGCAGAAGCTTCGAGGTAAACGTGTCTTCACTTCTCATCTAATAACCCGAAAATTTGGTGGATAGTATGCCACGGAGATGGCACGCGATTTATCGATGCTGGTAGTGGTTGGACTCATTATTAACACAATTGCGCATTCCCTAGGCTTAAAACATGTCAAATATATTGGTGTGAAAACAAAATTAGTTGATATAATTTTTTATTAATAACGCCGTACACGCTCTTACTTAACACAATGTAACGTACTAATTTCCTAAGCCTTAGTTTTAATTGTATTTTTATAATTACTTTCAGGAAGGAGAATTAACGCTGAGTATTACTAATTTCTGGGAACATATATGTATGTCATGTTAGTTACTAGAAGAAATAAAATTTAACATTTTTGAAATTAGACGATCAACTTATCAAGTCTAAGCTTTTCTTGAAGATTCCGATGCTTGTGTATTAAAAAAAAAATTGGGAAATATTAATTCGAACAAAGCCAAGATATATCTTTTAATTTTGTTCCAGTTTGCCTCTTCACTTCCGCATGTGGTTAGTTCAGAAAGTTTTGAATTTCTAATTTTGAAGATATTTAACACAAGTGCAAATGTCATCTATTAGGATGTTTTAATACTAAAATATAGTGCAGCAGATGTTTTACCAGACATTACTAAATTTTGCAAGGATTTGTACTAGGAACTAAATTTGTTAAGAACTAATCTACATATATTATTTGAATGCCTAAAAATTACCAAAGGTTCCTAACTGATATGGGTATTCGAAAATGTACTTAAACAAAATATCATATTAATTATAAAAGTCTGGCCTAAAGCGACTAAAATTCATTCTGTATTAGTTAAGGTGCAAAATTTTACTTTATCTTAGTTTTGTGTTTTATCTGCGCACTATAAAATTTATTATTGGAATTATTCCTTTCTTAATCCTGTAAAAAAAAGACGAACGAGACAAATAAAATTCAAGACTGGATTATTACAACATTGACGTATGTGGTTAGACATAATAATAGGGATGCTGTTAGCTGGTACACTACAGCCACGACACTATAGTATATGTATGTACATACAACTTCAAACGTATCTAACTACTGGACTGATATAAATGTTACCGATATCTAGCCTACAGAGTTATCGACATTTTCAAAGGTAATATAATATATTTATATACATATGTGTATACGCACTGCCCGCTTTTTGACCGATGCAATCGGAGCTAGCAGATGGCGTTATATAGTACTGAGATCTGTGGTACTTCCTGCCATGTTGAGGTTCCGTTGAAATCAGCTCCCTTTGCAGCAAGCCACATAATACGACTGGTAACGCTGACGCTCCACTTACAGTCAGAGGACCATTTGTATTACTGCCATCTCGTTGAAATATTTCGCTCACTATACTGCTTTTACGATTGGGATCTGGACTTGGAACCGTTGATGTATCTTCATTCATACCATCTAAAGTTTTCATTTTAGTTTCTTATATAATAAATAATATTGTATTTAGTAGTTGTCTGGTATTGAGTAAGTTAGCCTTTAATGTAACTAGCAGTGTGTAACGAGTTTGTGTTATAGTTAAAGCAAGAGTGATATTTTGAAAAAAAATTAAATTTAAGAATAAAATCTTACCTTAACGTGCAGTCATGCATCTTTAAGAAAAGCCATTAGTTTTATAATAAGTTTATTAATAAATTTTGATTTATCCCTTACTTTTCTTTTGGTTGATACAAATTAAATGCTTTTATTATTACATTACAAACTTTTTTTTTACTTTATTTGACCTTAGTTATATATAACAATCATTTAAATAAAAATAATTTCTCATGAAGAACTTATTCAGCAGAGTGTTATTGAAATTTGTGACAGTACCAACACATTCTTTTATCAATAAGAGCACTAGAGCAGATTACTTATAAGTATAAGTATAAGTTGCGCATATTAGGCATTGACTTCAAGTGAGCAGGTTAATGTTTAAAATGATTTAAGTGGGCTTAGATTTCATATTAAAAACTAATCAATACGTCTAGTAAAAGAAGTGATATACTATCAAAGAACTCGAATAAAAGGTGAGTTTAGAGAAATATTATAAAGTTCACCCATTAAAAGTAGTTTCATCAGACAAAATCACGTTGCTCATATATTCTGATGGTATGGTTATTCTGGCTGATGACACTAGGAGGCTCCGGGAAGCATTACAAGGCTCGCAGATAAAACTTAAGGGCAACCAGACAAAATCGAAAATCATGATTTTTCATGTCAAGGAGAAGTGTGCAGACATATGGTATTATGAAAGAAAAACTATAGGTGGTTAATAAATACAAGTGTTATTCAAAAAATATATGACTGTACCTCCTCATAAAAGTTTAAATGTTGTCAGTACTGATGCCTAACTTCACTTCGCTTAACTAGTACACCTACAGCCGCACATATAGTAGAAGCGGAATTGGAGCTCTTGCACCGCGAAAGGGAAGTTTTGAAGCACGAAGTTAAATTAATTGAACGAGAAAAGCTTCTTCTTAATTCACAACAAAATATAGGCAATTTCTCAGTTATATCCCAGAACTGCATTCTCCTCGCGGGAGTTTTCAAAATACTGCGAGAATAACGACGTAAAGCTCATAATGACTGCCACTTGGACTCCACGAGAAAATGGACAAAGTTGCAACGGAGTTATCCTACACGCGTTAACGACAATGACTCAAGACACAAGCAAGTGGTACCAACTGCTACGTAACATACAATGGGGAAGAACTGCTTTTTACCTACAACCTACGAAATGCCTTAACCAATGAAGTTTTGTTGGGGCTTAACGATGACTTCTCCTGGAAAACCATGGACGTAGCGGAATTAAGACTCACAGCGACAAATAATATTCGACATTCTCAAACTAAGCAGAAACTTCGTTTTGATACCAAACATAAACAGCCAAAGACATACAGAATAGGGGACCTTGAAATACTGACCACTGCTGCAGCTTCAACGGGTGACTCTCGGAAATTATACGCCAAATATAAGGGACCATATATATGTAGTAGCGGCAACATTAGGAAACGGTAGATATGTCATAGAGGATTTACCGGATGCTCAGCGCAACCAACGAAAATTATCGTCTGCCTACTCGAGCGATAATATGAAACCTTGGTGTTGTAATTTCAATGCGGATTTCGGAAACGAGAACGAAGATGACTCTTACCTAAGTCTCGAGGAAGAGTCTATTTTTCAGGATAGATAGATAGATATATGGCGGCACCTCCTCATAAAAGTTTAAATGTTATCAGTATTGATGCATAACTTCACTCGATTCAGCAGGGACAATCTCTCTCTCGCATAACATTTATATCACGGAATTTCGTATTAAACTATCTTAATCGGCAAAAATAGTTTTTATTTTTTTACGTAACACAGTATGCGTACACATGGGTGACGTCAGGAGTTGAGATAGGGGGGGTCACATCAATATAATAATAGGGATGTGATCTTTACTATTACGACCTGGGAAAGAATAAAACCAGCATTCCATTTGCGATGGAATGATCTTGGGAAGGAGAAATCTCAGCAATTCCGATCAGATTGAAATCTGAATTAGTAGATTCGGTGATCAGTAATACTACAAGTATACCGGCCGATACAGGAAAACTTACAGTTCTTGGAGACATCATTGATGCTTCTACAAACACACTGATATACCAACACAATTAAACTAATTGGTGGATACAGCACGAGAGCGTTTCAGTCGTCTCTCTACTAACGAACCTAGGTGATAAACGCTTTCGTACTGAATTGACCGCCGCACATGACATTTAGTACACTCACTTCACGTCAGTTGCGCCAATTCTACGGATCACTTGATCCAATTATACAGACTCTGATGTAGCTTTCGAGCTGCTCTTGTCTTGTACGTACAAAGATGGAGACGGAGTTGGATGAATTGGATGAGTTGCATGATCACCACACCATGGTTCCAGGGGTTGAGCCTCAGTCTCGCCCTGAGTTTTTAATTTAAATTGAAAAAAAAAATACACTGTATCTGCACTGTTATATAGCTCCCAAAATTGCAAAAACAAGACATTCAAGTTCCTTCCGGTTGAAGCCATGCTTACTACGTAATAAATAATCAGCTGTCCCATATCGATAGAAGAATTTAAAGAGCCCGGACGCTTAGTAGTGGTGAATGAACATCGATTATACCGTCGTTACATCATTAAAAATAGACGCCATTGAAATATGGGAGCAGGCTGAGAGTAAAAATGTTTACATGGTCCGAGCAAAAGTGGCTTAGAAAATGTTCCACGCAAAAATGACCAAATACGAATGAGAGAAAAACTCCGGGTAAAAACGGCTTAGCTATTTAACTACATTAACTTTGCATTACTTTTTGTAATTAAGACGTTTTTGTCCGGAGTTTTTCTCTAATTCGTTTTTGGCCGGAATCTCACGCGGTTCGTTTTTGCGCGGAACATTTTCTAAGCCACTTTTGCTCCGACCTTGTAGGTCACTTTTACTCTCAGCCTGTCAAATTCAAATCAACATACGAACGCAATCAATTCACAAAAACGCGCGCAGGGTTAATTTGAGATTATAACTCTAAGATTTTCACCTTCGATGTATAGATATTGGAAAATTCCATTAAACTAGGCATGTGTGGTTTATCTATTAGTATTAGTTTAGATCAAGCTATGCTGAAAAGGCTGCAAAAGTCGTTTGTGATGAAAGTAAATTACATTACAAATCAGGACTTACCTGCAAGGATTAGCAATCGATTTAAAATTCGATTTATCATCTTTATCCTCTCGTTAACACAAAGGAATAAATGGGGAAAGTGTTCATTCATGTAGAAGAATTCACCAAAAACAGATAAATCAAATAAGTTATACAAAACCGGAGCGAGTGAAACCACTATTCTTCAGAAAGAAAGCAGGGAAATAAAAGCTCTTCGTACTCAAGAAAAGTCGACGAATGCTTTGTCAAATGGGTAAATCCCTAAGGCTTATATTATAGTACTCATTCAAAATGTTTAAAAAACAAATCAGCAAAAAGGTCGATTATTGTCGTAGGTTACACTTGTATCACTTTTGAGTGAAGTGAAATCAGTGATTCTGCGACGGTATCTAAGGAAGATCCATTAGAATTGTGGTTAGAATTAAGAAATCGGTAAGGGCGCTTTGGATCGAAAGATTTTTTTTTTACGATGTTACCAAAGTCTAGGGGACACCCCTTTGATGCGTTAGCATGGGTTTGGCCGGAAGGAAATTAGGGTAAGGCGCCTGAGGAAACTTGATGAAAATGACATAGTAAGAGCGCGCAAAACAAAGTAAACACATGATGCAAAAATTTTGAACTGTCTGTGAACTCGGGAAAGATCGAGGTGCTGCTCTTTATCACTAAAACAAAAGTACGCAGATTTGTCATACCAAAACTAAACGGGCGTCAACTTTCCAGGGTTAATAACATAACTGGGGTGCGTTTCTTAACCCCAAGTTCAACTGGATGCAAATCATAAAAGAAGTCAAAAAGGCGAGTTTGGCTCATTATGCCTGCAACCGAATTTTTGGTAAAAAGTGGAGGCTGAAGCGTAGAAGACCCTGTGGTTGTAAACAGCTGTGGTACGTCCTAATCTAACTTACGGCTCCCCAGTTTGGTGGCTGGCCATGGGGAAAAGGTATAACGAGGCCAAATTATATGGGTTGCAAAGAATCGCTTGCATTGGTGTTACTGGGGCGCTACGTACTACCCCAATGGAAGCTCTCACCTTGCACCTTGATCTCCAAACCTTGTACCTTGATCTCCACATCAATTATCAGGCGGCATGCAGAGTAATAAGACTGAAAGAATCTGGTTGGTAGGTTGCCAAGCACTATTACCACAGTACTATCCGCGACTTAAGACCAAGGGGATTTTCTACTAGAAGAGCCTCAGTGTCACAATTCGGTCTAGGAATGAATGGAGAAAGACTGAACTGCCCAACTGTTCCGCACTCTACTGCTCACCGATGGCTCCAAGATGGATTGTGGTGTTGATGCGGGTCTTTTCTGAAACACTATACATATATTTCACAGTCCTTCAGAGTGCCGAACAGCGGAAGCGTACTCCAAACGGAGGTTCTTGTGATTTGGAAGGCAAGCTCTTTGCTGGGACTCAGTGAAGTATCTATGAAGAACGTTGGTACTTTTACGAACAGCCAGGCGCTTGACTCAGTAACCATCTCCTCAAAGCTAGTGAGAGAATGTTAAGAAGAATACACCTTTCTTGGGGGTAGATTCTGCTCTAGATTTGGCTCTGCCCTTTACTGTTCTGGAGTAGAAATGGTTCACATACTCTAAGTACACTATTGTATGTTCTAGGAATCTCAAATTGAAGGTATATTTGATTGCAAGAAGCTGACGCGGTATTTTTTCTTTTTTGCGTTTTTCTCGAAACTAATTTTTTACTAAATGGAGGATAAAATATGTCGAGCTCTATTCAACCGATTTTGATGAAATTATCACCATATATTCTTTACAATATTATCTAGGATGTAGCATACGATTGGTTGAATGTTTTTTTTTATACGGCTCCTGACAGAGTAAAAATTCCGCCATCGGCGAAGGTTATCAAAAAAGATCCTACTAAACAGCGTACATTACCGCCATCGTATAATTTTTAGGGTTCCGTATCTCAAAACGAAAAAAGGAACCCTTATAGGATGAATTCGTTTACCGTCTGTCTGCTGGCGGGCTGTCAGTGTGTCTGTCAAGATCCTTTTTCGCAGGAACGCGTGGAGATATCGGATTGAAATTAATATCAAATACGAAGGTCCACGGTTCCTTAGAGCTATAAAAAAATCAAGCTTCTGAGTCAACGCAATCAAATACGGCCATTTATGGAGAACCCTTCAATGCCGTAGGTAGAGAAGGGGTGAAGGTTATAAATAACGCATGGACCAAGAAGGAACACTGGAGACGGTGGGACAACATGGATTCCTGCAAATAGGCTGGGATTCCAGCAGTGACCTAGGAAACCGGGGATAGTGGCGACAGTGGGATAACTGAATACTCAGTTGCCCTTACTAAGGGAGACTGGGAGGGGACGAAAAGGGACCCGATTCTGTTTTGGCTAATGTCTTTAGTGAGCAAAAATCTCACACTACCGGAGGGCACGGGCTGTCCGGTGTCTTTTGGAAGATTTTCACATCTCCCGCTAAAAAAAGGTCTCATAGCATAAGTAAAGGAAAAAGTCCGAAAGTCGTTAATTTGTAGTTATATCCGTTTGTCTGTCTGTTTGTTAAGACAGATTCTTTAATTTTCAGTGCTGCTGTTGTAAGGTTTTGGATTTTGGTATTCTTGGGTTCTGGAGATGACTTTTATGCTAAGGCTGGAATCCCACTGGGGGGGGGGGCACTACATAAATTTGTAATTTGTTTTTACGCAATTTTATAAAATTTACAGGTCACCACATTTACAGGAATCACTAGTTGAAAATGTGATATAGACAGCTAATCTTAAGTTGTCAATTTGCATCGCTAAGACTATATCAAGTAATAACATTGGGTCCTCAACTACAAACATGTGCACTCAAAATAAATTATCTTTTGCAAATCATTTAAAAATTTATTAAGCAAAGCATTTGATTTGTATCTTTTAAAAATTTTGATAACCATGCCCCCTCCAAAATAAATGTTATTTTTATTGCTAACACATAAAGCTAAAGGCATTAGCTTTTTGAAAAAGTACTTTGCCTTGCTTAAGATACGGTCACTTCTTATTGAATTAAGATGCATGCAAAAATTACTTAGAATATAAAAATAACCTTTAAGGCACTCACCATCCGAGTTCTTCTTGGAGATGGCCGTCTCTGCAACAGAATCTTCACTTAAACTAGGATTCATAGGTCTGCCATTATTTGTAACCTCTGTAATGCATGAATTTAAGAAGAAAAAGAAGAAAAAATCGAATTGTAGTCAACAGAAACCTTTTCGGTGAAATATCAACAAAATTTCAAAATAGAAAAACCAATTATCACAACATCAATTTTGGATATAGTGATGGACACGAAAAAAGCTATAGAATTGCTCCATGTAGGAGTTTATAAGGGTGCGGAATTGAAACGATTTTGTAGGGCATTTAAATTCAAACATCACAACAGTTAGCAAATAATGAAAATAATTAAAAACTGTAACGATCATGAAAATTACCTAAGTTCTCCGCCGATGCGTTCATCTCGCTCATGGTCCTGGGACATCGGCCCGTCCTTGTTGCTCCAGATGGTGGCTTAGGATTGCCAGGCGAATGGAGCGACTGACTCTTGTGCCTTCTGATTGTCGGTAGCCTCGCCACGAACGATGCGTTGTGTTTGAAACTAGAAGATGCCCGCCTAATCAGCGATATACGATTTGTTCGATAACTTCATAGTATCAGGTTAGAAAATTGTGTTGAAATTTTGTTACGTTTTCAAATGCGTTTTTTTTGGGTGGGGGTGGACAGGTTGCAATTATTGTATTCAATCATAATCGGTTGTTTGTGTGTTTTTGTGTGTGTTTGTTGGAACCACGGCATACGGATAGTAGGCAGAACAGGTCCAGCAAAAACATAAAGCAAAAGCAAAAAAGAAAATAAAACCAAAATCATATGTTAGTGCAAACCAAACTTAGAAAAATAATTAATAACAAACATAATACAAGAAAAAAATATACAAATCAAATATACAATGTCGTATCAGTGGAATCGGATCCCTATAGTAGTGTATTCTTATGTCCCATAAAAACATATATGCAAATTTATTCAAAGTTTATATTAACGTTAACTTCGAAAGACTTGATAAAAAATTGAGACGTTATCTTAACACTTACTTATCAGTTACGCTGTTATCTTATCCTGAAGATACTGCAACATTGATTTTTAAAAGAAACCTTGAATATTTTCAATAAATCAATCAAATTTTGATAGGCATGAAAGTTTACTCATAGAAAGGTTAAGGAAACCCTTTAGTCAAAATTTGCCCTGCTTTAGTTTGAATAAAAGCGCAAAGTCGTAGCTAAATTAGAGTTACTCCGTCCGGCCTGTGCCCCTTCAGTCTTACATAATACGTATACTATCGGTGACAATACATTCGTGAAACTCATTATGACGTTTTAAGATTTGTTTGAAGATCTCCGCACTTGAGTGTAGTAGAAACTGCACTATACATATTGTTTCTCCGGAATTGTAGACTAATCATATTCTAACTTTTTAAGAATATTTTAATTGTAGTGTAGTTGTTCTCATCACTCTCTAGTTTCCGCAAACCTTTGTGGGGCATGGGGTGGGAGAAGAACTTTACCCGATTCGAGATACCTACAAATTAAGAGCGGATTCCGAACCACTGACATTTTCTCTGCAACTCCCAGGACGGCATAGACGGTAAGGACCGCATTACACAAGGTTGCATGGAGTGAATTCCGCCATTCACAACTTGATTTTGGAAATGTTAAGCAGAATTTACTCCACCATCCGTGCTTCTTTGGGTACTTGTCGGGTAGCGATTCCATCAGCTCTTAACTGGGCCGCCGACTTAGGACTAAAATTAATTCATTAAAGCCCTAGCTGTGCCTTTCCATTAGAATACAATTGAAATAAATACTTATACTACGGAGTAATATTTGATATGGTAGGTAGGTATGGTTTACCTTCAAAACAGGACAATCAAGGCTTTTGAAGCTTTTGCGTTTTGTCGTAAGGCACTTGCCAGTAGATATGGGCTTAAACCATGGATGATTCTTTGATTATTCAAAAACGACCCCTGAGCAATTCTTTCATATAACTTTGCAGTGTTGAGAAAAGCTCTAAAATATTATTAAGAAACTTTAGAAAAAGTTGACTTTAAGAGCTAGGTGGCTATCGTGGTTTTGATACTACATTAGAATCATTGTTGGATTCCCCCAGGGACTAGAGTATCGCATGAGTCTACCACTGATCTAATGCAATCGATCGCACCTAGTATTACCTTGGAAAGTGATCACCTTTTGATGAACGCCACGCCTTTCTGTCATGCTGGCGATAATTATATCCTCGCCTCAGGTATAACGGAAAAAGTGGTAAGTCATATCTAGAGTTGTGAGGGGCTGCAAAAAAAAAACCCTCTACAATAAATCTTTTTCCAATGAGTGCCTCTTTTCTGCTGTACCGATACACTACGACATTTCCGGAAGGGGATGGCAGTTGAGCTTGCAAGGCTTTTAGTAAACTTAAGAATAATTGCATTATGAAAACAGTTTAGATTCGAAAATAAAATTGCTAAAGCAATATCTTCTTAGGGAAATGAATACGTGACTAATCTAATCTAATGAATCCATATCCCTCTACTTTTCATAATCTCTTCATAGAGTCCTGGACGAAAAACTTGGCAGCCGCAAAAGTGGGAATGGCAGTTGCTAGGTAAATATCTGTTCTGCGTATCTCCGACTCTGCGGATCTACATGCAGGGGCAACATATTGTTGTTGAATGTGATGCCAACGCATACCACATAACCTGGAGGATCACCAATATCAACAGAATATCTAAGTACTTTTTTGATTATTTATTCATTGGTTTTTATCCTGGTTATGCTTAAGTGGGACTAAACCAACATTTGGCAACGGGCGATGAAAGGATGTACAAGTCTTAACACTGGCCAGTAAGTTTATCGCGGATACCTTTAATAGCTGAGGGTATCGTATGAACTATCGTGCTCGGAGCAGAGTTCTCTGAAGAAGACGCGGCCACGGGCGTGCTAGGTCCCGGTAACCCCAGATGAGATCCATTTAGCACTCTCGCCCCTGTGCTCTGTAAGCACTCCATAGCCTCCTTCGCAGTTGGTTATTTACCAACTGTATAGAGTTATGTTAAACTAGCCCTTATTCCAAAATAAGACCGGGGATACTATGCTCCTGCTAAGGCATATAGTCTTACCTCGTTTCTTCTAAAAACGCTGGAAAAAATTATCGATAGGGAATAGGGCGAAGTGTCTTTACCACTTTTCCTTACATTTCCGTCACCATGCTTACCAAGCAGGACGATATACATTTATATAACGTTCACGACTGTCTTCAATAGAGAAATAGAGGTAGTGAGTTTCCTCGTTCCTGATGGAACGTTTAATAATACATCTTTTGAGATTATCACTTGAGCGTTGAGGGTGACGAATCTAAACAGGACCCTCTGTCGATGGATAGATAAAATGCTCAGCTCACGCAAACTCATTTCAAGTCTTCTAGGAGGGTCGATTCAAGCCACCAACGTCAGGAGTTGCCCTCAGGTTGAGGTTGTATCTCCACTTCTGTATTGCCTTGTAATGGAAATGGTGGCAAAATGAGAGGAACTTCTTCGCACAAAGGGAGTTTACATGGTTGTATAGAGTTGAATTAAATTTGGCTAAGACCAAATTCAACAACTTACAACTGATGGCCTACGTTATTAATTTAGCCTGCGTATTTCACCAACTGCAGCACTTGAACCGCTACTGAACCTTTTTCCTTTTCAAATTGAGGTGGAGAGTGTGGCAATCAGTACTGAATTCAGGTTAGAAGAGGCAAGACTACTTTGTGCGAACATAGAAAAGGACCACCCGACTTTAAGGGAAACCCTAGATAGAGTGTCTGCGCTGACTATGCCTTTCGATACCATGCCGGCTAATCTCTCAGCACTTCAGCCGCCCATCATAAAGGAGAAGCTTGGACCATGTCACATCTCCCAATCTTCCAATTCCTGGTATACGGACGGATCAAAAGCCGGTTCGAAGAGGTCGGGCAGGTATCTGGGACGAGTCCCCTAAATCCTATGCACCATTGCCACTACGGCAACTCTGCTAGAACTAGGCACCGGAAGTCTATGACATACTAGCATGTGCATACGAGAACCTGAACAGGGTCGACTCCAATACCAACATACATATTTTTTTTCTCTTTCAGGTAGCAGACGATTAAAGAAATTAGCACATCCGTAACCAAATCAAAACCAAATTAAACTGGGAAAAACAAATCGTGTAAACTTGCTTTGAATAGGTGGATGAACTGAAACTTATGTGGCTATGTCATGAAACGTATGGGTCCCGAGCCAGCGTGCGGGATTTCAACCTGCATTGCTAAAAGGACTATACACAATTGGACATACGAGAAGCACATATGCTGCTGTGAGTCCTTTGTAGGACAAGATCATTCTGATGTCGGCTTCATCACTGAGTAGAGTTAAGGAGCTCCTTAGAATTGGCAAACTGGATGTGAGACCGGACACTGACAATTAAGAAAGAGCCTAGTAAAAGTCGGTAGAGCAGTTGACCACTTTTGTAAATTATGTCTGAAGGAGGACGAGATACCACTGCACATCCTATGGGTGCACCTGGCCATTACCACGCACAGAATATCGATTCGTGGCAAACCATTATTGGATCTGAGTGAGAGAGCAGCTCGCTCCACGAGCTGGTCAAGGGACCAGTTTGACTTAAAGAGTTGAGAGGCTTAGCACAATAAGCCGTTCTGATCGCGGCACTGTAGTACCTCACTTCTCTTTGTTTTTTTAGCATAAGAAAAACATAATCCTGGTGATGAAAAGAGGAAGGAAAAGATTTTTTTCTGATTGTAAATTAATTGATCCGAATCATCAATATTACTCTGCAATGCCCAATGGACTTTAAGCATAAATAGAAAACAACCGAGTCAACTTGCGCTCTCATGACAATATGTCAGCCCCTTATGGACTTAGTTAGTACGAGCTAAGTCTACAGATAGAGAAAGCTATTCAGAGACTTTAAAACGTGGTTATAACAAAGCCTCAAGGTCCGAAGAAATTCTATTTCGTTAAAAAAATCTTTACTGCCAGATATTTTGCTAAGAAAGCATTCGGCTACTAAAAAAAAAGGAATATTACTTTTCTTAATGTAAGCCAAACTTAGCTCAATTCTTCATATTGAAGTGTTGGTTTCAACGTTCACATCTTCAGAAAGTTTGAAATCTCTAGTTTCTCACGCACATGACTACAGAAGTACATATATATTACCGCAAACTGATAGTATAGTTTCAATTTCCATTAATAGATTGGATAACCCGAAAAAAATACGAAACTAGTTCTTTTGGATTATTCTCCAAATAATTTTCTCTACCAGCAAAGGCGCATTATCGTGATGACGAAAATATTTTTTTGCTAATTTCACAAATTCAATTTTCTAAGATCAATTGCTTATAATTTGAATATATTGCAGCCACGAACCTTGTATAGGATAATGAAGTCGAATAATATTTTTCTTATATAGCTTTGGTTTAAATTGATAATTCAATTCAAATGAAATTTTCCTAAAGAAAGTTTAACTTGATCAGCTCTTTTGCATTTAGGTAGTAAATAACTATGTTGGTAAAAAGCTTAAACAAAAATAACTCGCTGTAAAGGCAGACAACATGGGACATGACTTTGTCTTATCATATATGGAATATTCTTTAATTTTTTATAACCCGATTCGTTATAAATATGTTTTACTGCATTAATGATAAAAACCTAAAGGATGTATGGTTTTGAATTTAAAAACCGCGTAAGTTCACTAAGTACTAGTAAAATTCGGAAACAGTTATCAGTGTTATCAGTTTAAAATTTTAAAATTTTTGAAATTCCGGAGCGCTTAGAGAGTACTTGTAACTTTACATCGGTTTTTAATATGTAAAACTTAAGGAAAAAAGAAAATAATAGTGTAAATCTAATAATTTCAAAAGGTATCCTTAATTCTATATCAACCTGTATTACACAGAGTGCGCAATTTTATTTGTTGTTCTGAAAAATTGCTACTATAAAAATTAAAATAGAAACAATATTTAAAAATATTGAGAAATATAACACAATTATTACGGGGCTGGAACCTTTTTTAGAAATTTTACAATGTAAGAATTTAGTATAGACAGATAAAGAATTTGAAAACGTACGTATAGAATTTACTTAAAGATAAAATATTCAATTTTGTGTAAAATACAAATAAATAAATAATAATTACAAAAGTAATGAACTCTTAAGAAATATTTTTAAAAGGCATGCAATCAACTACAGTCTAATAAATAACCACAATTCTAAAGAACTACTTCTAAAGCAGGTTTTTACGCCACAATCTAAAATAAGTACTAAAAGGAGAGGGAATCGAGGATAAAGGATTAGGTTTTCAGTTATTTTTTATTTTTATGATATCTACCGTAAAGGGTGCTGTTCTAAAAATTATTGTTATGAACAAGGTTAATTTAAAAAAACACATTTCACTTTTTGTAGGTGATAAAAAAAGAAATATGTCGAAAATTCCTTTTAGAAAATTGGACGTAACTAGGTACAGTTCTACTACCTGATCTTCATACTATGACAAGTTCGGCAGCACTTTTTTAAAGGAAATCAAATTCCTTTATTTCATATTTACATGTAAAACGATCTAAAATTAAATGAAAACACTGCAAAAAGTTCTGAATTTAATCTGAAGATTATTTAGAAAGGCGTACATCTTTGGTAATCTTTTAAAACCTCACAAGTCAGAATTTCAGTATTTTTTGAATTAAACGAATTTAAAAATCTCCAGTGTGCTGTGTGATGGATGCCTTATCATCCCAGCTGAACTTCAATCAGCTTTTGAGATCCTTATTCCGTGGCTGATGATCATATACGAGGCCTGCCTAAAGATCACCTCCATTCCGTCTTCGTGGATGTGGGTGAAGGTGGTCTTCATTCCAAAAACTAGAAGCAAACTAAACAAATTCAGGCCCATAAGTCTCTCCTCTTTCCTACTTAAAACTCTGGAGTGACTCTTAGATGTCTACATTAAAGAGACATTCGAACCATCCAAGCTTTCTTTTTCGCAACATGCATATACCAAAGTTAGGTCCGTCCAGATTGCCTTGCACAAACTTACCGCAAGTATAGAACATTCATTAATGTACAAAGAATACTCACTTGCAGCCTTCCCTGCTATCGAGGGTGCTTTCAATAACATCAAGCGATAATGGCATCCTTAAGGAGGCTGGATCGTGAAGATCCTCTCATCGAGCTTATTGAGCTTATGCTAAAAAGCAGGACCATTAACTCCAGCTTGGGAGGATCCAGTATACAAAGAGTCGTTACTAGAGGTACTTCACAGGGAGGTATCCTCTCACCGCTTTTGTGGAACCTAACTCTTGATGAGCTCGTCCTGGATTTGGAGCACTCCAGTTTCAAGGTTGTCGTCTACGCTAATGATATTGTCTTGATTTGTTTAGGTAAGCACCCTACCACATTGGCTGAGGTGTTGCAACACGCCATCTCCAAGATATCTTCTGGGTATAAACCCGGATAGTACAGAGCTAATACTCTCGAAAACTTAATGTACCCCCTATAAACTGCCCTATAGTAAATGGGGTTTGGCTAAAATTGGGTAATCAAGTTAAATATTTAGGTCTTGTTCTAGATAGGAAACCAAACCGAAGAACCAAGAAAGAGTACGTAAAGCTACATTAGCGTTATACTCGTGGAAAAGGGTAGTAGGTTAGAGGTGGGGTATGGCGCTATGTATTGTGTACTTGCTCTATATTAAGGTTATATGGCCCATACTCACTTATGGGGTGGTCGTGTGGTGGCTAGCACTGGACAAAATGACCCTTGATAAGGTTCAAAGGATGGCAGCACTACTAATACCAGGTGCTCTAATAACAGGAACTACACCGTTTAAAGCCCTCAATACTATTTTCCACCTCCTTCCGGTGGATATTTTTGGGAAGCAAACGGCATTATAGTCTGCCATTAGGCTCAACTCAGTCCAAACTTGGAAACGCACTGACTACGGACACTCCAAAATCCTGGACAGTAGAGTTGCAACAAACACTGACTAAATCACACCCAAGCCTTTCTTTAAAGTGAAAGTTGATTCCTGTTTCCCTACCTGGTCGGAATCGGAGGAAGGTCGCTTTCGATGAGGAGAGTCAGTGAATATTTACACTGACGGTTCCAAATTGGAAGCCAGAGTGGGTGGGATGTCTTTTTGAAACACTTGGACCTCAGTATTTCATTTCACTTACCTGACTATTACAGCGGAAATTATGGTTATTAAGGTAGCCACAGACCGTCTGAAGCAATTAACGCTGCCTGCGTATAACATCTGTATCTTCGCAGATAGTCAGGCTGCTATTAAATCTCTACAAAATGATTATAGCATTCTGCTCAACCTTGAATGACATGGCTGAGCGTCTAAACGTACGCCTCATTTGGATACCTGGGCACACTGACGTTCCGGGTAACTGTAGAGCCGACGAGCTAGCGAGAATCGGTACTACTAATCTCGGACATTAATTACTAGCTTAGTGAGCCGTTAGACACATGCAAACTGGAAATTTCACAGGTATCCCTCAAGATTGCAAATGTCAGATGGCAGAGAGAACATATCTACCTTGCCGGCAGTAGGGCCGAATCTTGACTTAAAGCGGTTAAGAAAGCTCATCTCACTAGGAAGAAGGATAATAAGCGTTATCGTGGTCGTCATTTTGGGCCATTGTCTCATATGTAGACAAGGCACGCCGACAGACGTTGGAGTTGTCAAGACGAGGAGGAAGACTCCACCTCCTCTGCAATTGCCTTGTTTCAGCTAACCTCAGGGTCCGGTTTTTGGGACTGGGCGTCAACGCCAGCAATCCGTTCTTGTACAAATGATTGGTGATCAGCACCAGTGCGTGATGAAATAAGAGAAATAACGTTAATTTCGGAGGTGTCGTAGAGAACTTTTGATATAAAAACGAAACGCAGCAAAGTAGTCGATATTGAAGCAATGGGAACAGAGGAAGATATTAGGAGGAGTTTATTGCAAATAAATGTATCAAGTGGAGAGACGTCACAAACGAGATCTGTAAAGATGTCAAGTGGCGAAGCGATAGAAGAAAGATTGGTAGGCTCCAAACTTTGACCCTAGGCGTATTCGATCTTCCTATCGCGTCTCGATAGAAAATGCTTTCCCTGCCTCGGCTAGGTGGGATCAAGTGCATCACATGGATGAAGGACGAAACGCAAATTCGTTTCCGCTGCAATAGATGAAAGAAACAGTGACAAGCTTAAAGTAGGATTTCCAGGTACAGAAGTAAAAAAGGCTGACACTACAGATTCACAATTAAATGAGCACAAATTGTGTTAACGACTTTATTTATTTAACAATACTTCATCAATGTGCTGATTACCACAAAATGCTTGACAAACGGTATACGAAATATAAAATCAAAGAATAAGAAAAGATTTCAGACAAAAATATACTGTGCATAAAGAATATCTTCAACAGAGCTGACTCCTAACATGATTTCTCGACAGATGAAAATCAATGCGATCAAAAGAGGAAATCGCGACATTAATGTGGTGGGTTCATTTACCCCATAATTAGTGAAAAGTGAAAGGGTTTCTGAAAGAAGTCGTGATTCCTCAGGGAGTGAGTCGGAACTGATATGTTAAAATATGCCAAGAGAACAGAAGGGTCTACAGACCGCTGAAAACAGTTCCAAATGCAACAGTTCAAGTATATCTACATAAGGTGGTAATATTAGGGAGTTATTCCAAGGAAGAACTCGAAGAGCGAACCTAACGAAACTCCATTGAACAGCTTCAATGCGATTGATATGTGCCGCATAGAAGGATGACCAGACTAGAAAGATATATTCCAGAATAGGCGTGACAAAAGTGCAATAGATAAGTTTTGCGATGAACGGAACATCAAATTACTTCGACCTCCTCTTAACGAAACTCAGATGTCATATTAGCCCTGGTAACTATGGCATCAAAAGAAAGACAATTGGGAACTAAGTCAGACGCCCAGTTCCTTAGGTTTTGTAAGTCTTCTTAAGGAACAATCATCTATGGAAAAGTTAAATTGAAAGGGAGATCTTTTTTGAGAAAAAGAAAATATTTGCACGTACCGATATTTAGCGGAAGGTCGTTAACGGAACACCAATTTTGAAAATAGTCCAAGTCAGAATTTAAAAGTATGCAATCGAAATTGTTTGTTATAGTGCGGTATATCTTCGCGTCGTCGGCTTAACGAAGAATATTTGAGTGAGACAGAATCGTAGATACATCATTGATGGTAATTATGAATAACAATGGCCCGAAGAGGGAGCTCTGCGGTACCCCAGAAGTGTTGAAAATAACGTCAGACAGAGCTCCACGAAAAAAACTCAGTACACTCAGATAAGTACAAATGAATTCAACTTACAAAAACCCGCGGAAACCCGAGAAAGGAGAGTTTTTGAACAAGAATTCGTTGATTTATTCTGTCGAACAAAGATTAACAATTGATCTTTCGACATCACAAAAAGTGATAAAGATAACAGTCGGATTATTGGTTACCGAAAATATATGAGAAATTATCTGATGTAAGTTTAAAGTATTACTTCTGTTAATTTCCTTTTTTTAAATTCCTGGTGGCATCAATTAAGCGTCAATCGTAAATTATTTCTGATTACAAATCCACTGATGAGCAGGTAGAACAAAATTAAAATTAAAAAGTCATTCATGTGGCATTACCCGCAAATATTTCGTAAAACCGTAGAGGAATTTATCCAGGACTCATAGTAATTGATCCAATCTCCACCACCAGAAATTATTGTTACTGGCATTTTATTTACTTTAATCTACCCTAGATTATTTCAATGGATGAGTGAAAATCGTATTATTTACTGAAAAATTGATTAACACGAATGAAAGGTGAACGTAACACAAACATAAAAAACTACTTTTTCTAAAAAAACAGAATTAATTAGAAACAACTACAGATGAAACTAAAGCAAAGAACTAATTTGTCAATGACTTATAAAGACCAACGCCTTCAAAATTTTAAAGGAAGCGTGAAAATGTCTAAGCACCGATTAACGAATAAGCTGCATATTGATGTCAATATAAACTTGTGATAAACTACGGTAGCTTAAAAAAGCACATTTTTGGCTGAAAAATTGTAAACTGGTAAAATAAAACAACTGTGGAAAAACTCATTAAAACTTTAGCGACTGCTTCAAACTTACATTGCGCTGGAAGTCGATGCTAACTTCTCTGGTGGTTCCAATTTCGAACTGAATATTATGTTTATTGAAAAATATTTTGAATATTATGGTAATAATATTTTGGTATTGTGGAGAATTGCAGCCATTACACGTGCAGATTTGGTTTTAATTAATTTGCAAGAGGCGGTCATACAGTTGAAAGGCAAATTATCAATAAAAGAAAAAGTAAATGTCAATAAATTTGCAATAAATCTTTATTGTGAAGTAAATTTTATTTTAAAAAGATTATCGAAATATATTTATGTAGAGGAATATGAAATAGAGCAAATGAGAATAAAAATGAAACAATTTGAAAGAAGTATGAATTACACAACTGATTACAAATACTGAAAACAGTCATTCACAAATTCTCAACATTACAAAGAGACAACGTGTTTTAAAGGTCAATAATCAACGCAATAGTATTCTACAGACTGTTTCCTTATCTACTCAATTTCAATAATACTCAACTGTGGAGTAAATATAAGGTAAAAACATACAATTACTGTAGCAAAATAAAAACAAATGAGGTATAAAATATTTATAGAACCCCAATCTTACGTGCAAGTGAGATTGATGGAGAAAGTGTATATGTCATTTGTTTTACAGGATATGGTTTTTACAAGTGTGACGTTTCTTGGAAGGATTTCTATATGTTATGAGAAGGCAAACATTCTGAAATTGATCAAAGTTGACGCACATCCTTTAAAGACAAAATATTTTGAATTTACCCTTTTTATATACTTACATGCAATATATTTTGAAAAGTGGATGTAATTTAATATAACTAATCTACATAAAGGCTATAATGGAGAAGCTCCAGGATAGATTCATGAGGCAATATCATAATCACGTAACGTAATCTTAATAGTTCTAAAATTTTAGCAAAAAAAAAGATATATGGAATTTTTCTGCTTAATAAATTATTTCTATTGTTACTATAGTAAACTGACAAATGAATATTTCAACCTCTCTAGTTCCGTAACCCCTTGTGGAGCATGGCGCAGGAGAAGAACTTTATCCGATTCGAAACTACAGTTGCAAGTAGACCTAAAATTTCCGAACCACAGACAATTGGTCTGCAACCCTATGGTATTTTTATCGTGATCTGTTGTCAGTAGAAAACAACCATGGGATGCCGTCGGTAGGATACGAACCTGGGACCTCCGCATTGGTAGGCCGACACGTTACCACTTAGGGGCCGTTCAAATATTACGTAATGCAGTTACGGAGAGGGAGGTATTGTACCCATATTTTTATTACATACGAAAGGAATCGCGTCACTAAGTATAGAGGTGTGTATATATATGGCAAATAACCACAATAAGCCGTGTACCACGACTCCATAGTTTCGACTCTAAGAGTTCGGCCATTGCGGAAAAGCATAACTACCTAAACTACAAGCCATGAACTGACGAATTTCGCGCACACACATTAGGGCCAAAGGGCTAAAATTTCGCTTAATTTACATTACCTCTTTTGAGGTAAAAATAATCATCTGAATGTTACGTTTGGTGGTGGTGGGGGGGGGGGGGGAATTCTTCAAAAACTGCGATACGTAATACTTGAACGGCCCTTACTCCACCGACGACTTTCACTCTACTACCCAGTGGAATCTATTATTTACCCGGGAATAACAAATTTCAAGACTTGAGTGAACTCAGACACCTATCCTCCTTTCCAATCTAATATGGAATCATCAAAACATAGACACCCACAGGTATAAGCCCTCAAGAGAACCGCGAACTACCTGTTTTGTAAGCTGAACTCATGTTCAGATAAAAATCTGTTAAGGCTGAATAAGTCGTCGCTTAATTATTATGGACACTCCTTTTCTCATGAACAACCTCTCTAAGATGAAAGGAGCCCAAACTGTAACTTATTTGCTCTGCGATTGGGCTGCTTTAGCCTAAAAAAAGGTCATGTGCCTTAATTTTTGTTTCTTAGACAATTTAGTTGAGGTGTGAGTCGGGGAGTAACTTCAAGTTCACGAAGGCAAAAGTTAGTTACCGGGCACTGCTTACAATATTACTTCTGAATCACTACTAGTGAATCACTATGTAATTTTGACCGCTATATCGGAATGTAGCCCTAAAGATTTGCCAAGCACAGTAGGATTTTGAGATATACTACCCTCAAAATGCGAAAATGTACACTTTTTGAACTCGAGATTCTAACTCATGAGAACTCATTAAAAAAACGATGTAACTGTAAGGCTTTATTCTCATTAACATGGTTTTTGTTTGAACTGAATATCTTTAAAAACCAAGAAGTTACAGCGTTTAACATAAACCTCTGTAAAATGCAAAATAGACTGATACACCTATACAAAATGGCGGCTTAAAAAAATTAACATCTAAAAAATGAAGGAAAACCTTTTTACAACTCTCTAAAAATAGTACAAATTTAGGTAAAAAAATAAAAAATTAATAAATTTTGTCAGCGACCTTTAACAATTAAATTGGTCGATTTGATATAGATTGACCCATGCCTGAAAAAAACTTTCGGAAAATTCGTTGAATTAAGGATTTTACAGAATTTAGAAGTTTAACGCGAATGGAAATTTGCTTCGGCTTAATCATATCCCAAAACTTCAGAACCGATTTTCTCGAAATCACGTTTTTCGAATCGGCGACCACGTTATCGCGAATTCTACTGATCTGATTTACTTGAAACTTTTACAGCAACTTCAATATAATTGCTGCTATAGTCGGTAGGTGGAAACAAAATCTAAAAATCGCACTGTTTTCTTCAATAGCTGCATAACTTTTGTAGTTTTTAATAGAGTAACAATTATTAATATTTTGAAATCTGTGTTTCAAACTCGATGTTGACAAAACATCGATTTTGACCTCGATGTCAATATCGACAACTGAACATCGATGAACGATAATAATCGAACTCAAAACATCGATGTTCCTTAATATCGATGATATATAAAAGCGGCTTATAGAATAGCCAATGGCGTAAAAAGACAATATTCTTGAATGTTGTTTTTTATGATGTAGCCAAAACCCAGGGGACAACCCTATGATGATTTTTTTCATGAACATGGCCGGAAGAGAAAGAGGTAAGTTTAACGTCGGTTTTACGCTTAACGTGGATTTTTTAATGATAGGAAAACTCGTTGGCAGGCTGAAGCTCGAACCTGCATTCAACCACGTGGTTGAAGCTCTACCGTAGAGGGCTGCAATCGTAATCACAGCATTTACATGCGCTGCGCTCTCCCACATTTTATAAAAAGGTTAAATAAATATACAAAAAAAAAAATGCCAAATATGTTTCACTGACCGCGAGAAAAAACATTCCTGAATTTATATCACCAAAAAAATAAAAATAAAGCATTAATATCAATGAATTACTGTGGAGAACATTAAAATTTACTCATATTCCCGGAATATGCTAAACCACACAGTAAAACTTACGAGTCACGTACATTTTACGGTGCTGTATTATGTGAAACATAATTATGCTGAGTGGAACCGTACATTTTCCTGGAATATCCGCATACATAAACTTTAGAAGGCTGCAATTGCTGCATGCTGTGAAGACTCGCCAAAAGCCACTGTCGAGGCCAGGAATCCTGTTAGAAAATCCGATCTATCCAGTGCCTGGTTTGTTTATTTTTTCACTCAGGCTAAGCGTTGAAAAATGGTACATCGAAAATTTGCTTTTTAACCACGAATTAAAATATGCAATGAAAAAATCTAGCAGATGTCTGAATGTTATTCTACGCAGGTTTAATTCACTAACTGAAAAGCTCAACACTATAGCTACAAGGTTTTTGCAAGTAAAGTAGTAGTTGTATTAAGTGAAGTAATCAGAAAGAATGATGAGAGCGAACATACGTATTCATCAAGCAGTATGTAAATTTTGTAATCTTTTCGAAAGCCTTTGAAAGAAAGATTGAAGCATTTGGGATCATATTCCATAGCTCTGATATTGGCTTGTTGTTTAATGCTTTATAGGCTCACTGCTGTCTTCTCTTTCCCAAACACAACAACCTATTATGTCAATTTCTGTCGGTCAAATTAGTATAGAGAAGTAGATTACTCTAAATATTTTAGGCATTTAGAAGATAAGCAACTTTAGCTGAACGGACTATATATTTGCCATAGAGAAAATGTGATGAGAGGAGATAGGAAAATGCAAGAACCTTGATTTTTTTTCTATATTTTGATCGTTTCTATGATTTAAATAGTAGTATATTCTAGCCATTTATCATTGACCTATTTAAGTAAAGATACAAATTTTAAGGTAAATACTGTGGGTATTTTTAAAAGATGTGCAGACTTTGATAAATTTTAGAATATATATAGTTTTAACAATGCTAGTTTAACGTCACACTTATAAAAACCATTAAAAGTCAAGAAACATTTATGCGAGTTATCAGTCAATACGTCAACACACAATGAAATTGACGTCAATATGAAAGTTATATCTCTAAAAGTTTTATTTTCTCGAAAGAAATCATTAAAAAATACATGTGAAAATTTTTGTGAACATAAAATTCATTATATTTTCACTCGCATAAATGCTCTATCGGAAGAGACTTTGAAAGATAATAATCTAAAAGGTACACATAAAGTGGACAATTCCACGTACATACATAAATTGCCACACTGATTTCAAATCACAATTGGATAGCAGGAAAAACCATGTGCTATAAAAATGTAACGAAAATTGTTGTAAAACTTAAAAATTGAAGAATAAATTATTGAAATAATACAGATGTAGAAAATACTCTTAATTTTAAGTTTTAATGGAATTGAGAAAGAGCTGGGTGAAAACCAACCTTTCGGTACCTGACGGATACCGCCGAGCCAGAAGGTATATTTTTTGGCCCCGCAAGCTTTAAGTTCGGACGAAAAATGAGGTGAAATAGAATAAATGTACAAAATTACTGTATATCAACACACATACACTCAAGCACACATTAAACATAAAGTATAATTCTGTTTTTTTTTTTTAAATTCCCATTTTGTTTACGAATATTATTTCCTTTATTTACAAGATAATATTCAAGGAAAAAACGTAAAAGAAAATTTGGTAAAAACGTATGTTGTGTGGGGAAGTGATTGTAGTTTTGAAAATGTATCTGATGTGATCCTTCGCTAATGAAAAGTTTCTTTCCAAGCCGTTTAATTTAAGAACACAAAGTATTCTACATTTATAGATGTTCAGATGACTTAAATTTACAACAATAATTTGAAAAACCTTTTTTTAATTTAAGAGTTATATTAATGATATATGATCTGCTGATGTATATATGGTACGCAATTTGACTTAATATAACCTAAAAGTAAAAACATCGAAATATTCGGCCATAAAATTTGCAAGAGTAAAATAACACAAATCTATACATAGAACTAGTATAATCATAAAAGGTTTCCAAGCCAAAATTACGACAGTAAATCTTATGAGGCCTTTGACAGTGGGTACAGTGTAATGAAAACATGCCGCATATGTTTTACTACTCCAAAAGCCACCACAAAATAATATTTACATCAAATATGTCAGGAAATATGCCAAAAAGTAATACCAAAAGGTATTACTATGGTATACTATAGAATACAGGGCGTCTTACATCTGATGTGCCAATATAAGTGGGGCGATAAATCTCGCTCAGGCAAAAGAAAAATTGTATGGTAGGGGGGGGGGGGGGGGTAATATCAACCTTTTGGGAGTTACAGGGTGATTCATAACCTTGAAATTATACAAATCTAATATATAAAAATCAATATTTGTTTGTTTGTTCGAATTTTATGCGCTGCCATACCGTTCATCCCATTGCGATTCAACTTTGTCAACTTATTGCTCGCACTTGCGCGAAGGTTATAGGCATAGTACAATTAACTTACAGTAGGTGGCGCCCGTGTCGTACCGGGAAATGTATTTGAAAAAATATTTTTCAAGCATTATATTGTCTTTCCTTTCAACATAATTTAAAAATTGAGAATTGACAATCGGCAAAAGACAAACAGTAAACGTCAAACGGCATATGTCATTCACAGTTTATCGTATATACACATTCATTAAACAAAATCTAATTATTATCATCGATGCCGATCAATGTGAGTGAATTGAAATCGAAATTTTTTTTAATTTTTTTTTAGAATCTATATCGTGTTAATTGCTTCGTCAAAAAATATGCCTTTCAAAAATTCGTATAGGTGTGGTATGTACAAACTCGGAAACTCGGCTAATTCGATTTCGATGGGATTCCACCGAAATTTGAGAAGGGGAAGGGTGGGGGAGAAGTGGGTGGTGCCATGTACAAATAATCAAAGCGACCGATATAATTGTCAAATCCACAATTTTCGGCGTATGTCAGATAAATAATGACAATCCCGATGCCGTTAAATAATTTGGTGACAACACTCCGGTATGAAGGAGATGGGCGGAGGGGGGGGGGGGGAGAAGAGAGAGTGCACTATCGAAACCGATCGCTATTAGTGTGAGAATCCATAGTTTTCGGTGTCGCTGAGAAAAATAATGACACTCTGGATGCCGTTAGATACTGCGAACAGAAGACACCCTTAGGCGTCGGGGTGGAAAGGAAATAACAGAAAAAATAATCCAAATCGACTGATGTCAATGTAGAATTCATTGTTTTTGGGGTGTCTGAGATAAACAATCACACTCTAAATGTCGCTGAATACTATGGAGTTGAGACGCATCTAGCACTGCTAGAATGAGTGAAGGAAGTGACATGTAAAAATAATCGAAAACGACACTCACCGAAAGTCCGAACAACGCCGGACACATGCAGCTAGTATACAATAAATTTTTGATTGTATGCAAAACACTATTTAACCTTTGATCTACTCAACGTAGCGACATAAAACAAACGACAAAAAGCTACTAACCCAATGACCTTTCCAAAACAATGTTGATCTAACTAGGTACATTCACTTTCAAAATTAAAAATTTTCTTCAAAATTCATATAAATAATATATCTGTTTTTTATTTTTATTTAACACACCTTATTACATTTCCAAAAAGGTGCAACAAGACGAAATACAGAAAGGAATAGACAAACCACTTTCTTAGAAGACTTTGACTACCTAACTATTTTATTGCACTGTGGGAAGTAAATTCGTTCAATAAACAATATTTCTAAGAGGAAGAGTCGCAGATGGAAATCTTGCCTATAACAAAGGGTCCGTCAGCAAGAATATCGATCATAGTTGAAAAACAAATCCATAACTGCGGATGCTCTTAAACTAAAATATTAAAAGTTGGCAGAACTTACTTTTGAGGAATACGCAGATATATAAGATATCTGCATGTGGCTGTACTAGAATATCAAAGGAGATTACTCATGCACCCTAAAGAGGGGTATTTTCGTGGACTTTCCAAAGGTTAGGGGGGGGGGGGGGTTTCTGGGACGCATTCGGTTGTATCGTGGTTCAGCGAGATAGTATCACAGACTTCACAATTTTGAGCCAATATTTGTGCTGGTATCATTGGCACCCATTTATAGGACCATTCATTTTGCAGCAAGTGGTTAATAGCCAAATTTATGCGGACTTCTTGTAGAATACACTGCGAGATCTTGGATATGATCTTGTTGGATATGTTGTACTTTTTTAGAAAGGTAATAAGATGGGTAATTCAATAAAAAAAAACAGATGTATGAGTTACTTGAATTGAGGAGAAAATTTGAAAAAGTGCTGAAATTTAGGTAATCGCACAGTGGTATGAGTTAGATCAACACTGTTGACAATTTTGAAAAGGACATTGGAGTAGTGGTTGTTTGGTGTTTGTCTGATGTGGCCGCGTTCAGTATATAAAATGTTAATAATAAAATAGTGATGCGCATTCCCCCCCAGCTTTTCTTATTAGGCTAGGTGACACAGAACTCCAAACAACAACAGTGTAAATGCCTGAAAATGCTCTTAAATGCCTGTAAACCTTTGCCCGTAAGAAGAATTCAACAGTTAAATTTTAATCAAAACAATCAACGTTTTCAGGGCTAAACAATGGGATCAAGCTATTGTACAAAATCGGCTAGGCTGACGCACGATTGCCACGTAATTTATCCTTTTCTAAGAATCTTTATTAAAAAGCAAACTAACCAAATTATTTATCCATATATAAGGTTAAGTATTGGGCCATAACAAGCTTTAACAATGAAAAACGTTTCTAATTTGTACCGTTTGGCCGCTTGTGATAGACAAATGGCCATATACCAGAGTTAGGGCATAGGTGTAAAAAGACAAGCTTGTTTGCCATGGTCTATCGTCATCATTAAATCAGCGGCAAACTTTCCTATATTTTAACTATGCCATAACCATCACCACTGACAGTTCTCCCCTCCCTTAAGTCGTACCTGGGTCAAACTTCTTGTTGGGCTTGGATCGGGAGAACTTCACCCGATTCGAGACTATTGCAAGTGAACCTACAATTCAAAGTGGATTCCGAACTAATGCAACCACTAATGGCCTTATATCGTTATTTGATGCCAACAGAAAACGACCACAGGTCGCCGCTGGTGAGGTTCGAACCTCGGACCTCCGAAATGGAAGGCCAACTCGTTATCCCTTACTGCACCAACGTATTTTGACAGCCCGTTTTGATATTTATGTCTAGAATAATCAGGAAAATTATCATGAATAGACTAGTGTAACGAGTACAATTTCTGAAGACGAAGCCCCTACGTGTGGTAACCCCAGTCGCCAGCCAACTGCAAACAACTTCAGCGAGCGACCGTAAAACGTCAACGACAAGACGGTTCATCTCACTCTCTTCCGGCATTAACAGAATCAGCAGCTAGGCCTGGACTCGCGTTAGATATAAAAAGCCACGAACATTGCTGTAATCAATAATAATAAAGCTTTTGAATTACTCTTATCGATAGTCTCAATAAGTTACCCGGGCATCCTATTACCTTTATTTTACAATCAGAAGTGGGATATTCGTATAATTCACGTCTTAGGAAAAAGCCAGTGAGATGTCAACGAATGGCGACAAAATGTGTATCGGCGATGGAAAGAATCTGCTAAGAGACTTTACGTTAGAAGTCAACGACAGCGGATTCTTGGGGACGACCAACGCAAATTCTACGCTAGACCCAGACGATGGAAAGGAAGGAACCAACGACACGACACACAACGACAACGTGGGCCGTGGGACCGGTCATATCCACGCCAGGGAATCAAACAACGTCAGAAAAAATCCAACCTTGCAACAAGAGCTTCAGCTGTCAGAAAGCAGAAGAGAAGTATTGAGTTTAGAGCTGGAATTAGCTAAAATGAAGTTCCTTTTGTTTCAGTCTCAGTCAGCATGCCAATTTCAAGGCGCCACAGCTACAACCGGGGACAAAATAAATTCCGATGCATTCCGAGATGGCTGTTCTTCACTTCAAAATGTAAACTTGGATGGAAAAGTGAGCAACCAAATTCCATTCGGAAACACAAGTTTTATTTCTGCCAACACAAGTTTTAACCCTGCAAACCCAAGTTTCAACTCTGCAAGAACCTGCAGCACCCAACCCGTAGGACTAAGTTCAGAACTTAATGATAGACGGGCAAACACAGGTACAGGATTTCCAGATAAAAGTTACCCATCCCCAGATAACATTGCAGGGAGACAAGGGAGTAATAACTCTACAGTCAATGAAATGTTTAATTTGCGCGAACTAAGTGATATTGCACCCAATTTCAATCCAAGTGACAAGACAGCTCTCTCAAGTTCCCAGTGGATCAAAGCCATCGAGGAGCTCCGTGACATTTATGAGGTTAGCGATAGGGCTACTCTCTTGTTAGCCGGTTCTAAATTAATTGGACCAGCGAAATACTGGATGCATAGTTATCAGACAAGGATCATTTCATGGCAGGATTTAAAGGTAGGATTACTGTCAGCATTTCCCACTGCTCACGATGAGTCAGATGTGCACCATATATTGAGCAGACGGCGCAAATTGGTCAGCGAACCATTCGAACAGTATTTCTTCGAAATGATAGCCGTAGCGAATAGAGTTTCTATGAGCAATGAAGCCAAAATTAAATATATTATTAACGGGATATCTGATCGGGAGCTGCGAACGATTTTATCACTTCAACATTTTGGTACACCAGAAAATTTATTGCGGCAATATAAACACTTCGAGGAAATCGCACGTCTTCATACGGAACAAAAACAGTCGTCGAGTATAACAAAAAGTGATCAAGACGCAGGAACCAGCAATAAAAAGTGTTTCAACTGTAACGAGTTGGGACATATTTCAGTGAATTGTCCTAAGCCTGCTAAAAAGAAAAGATGTGCGAAGTGCAATAAAATAGGGCACAACGAACGGGACTGTGAAAATCAAGCAAGAGGTTCAAGGGTGTCACTCGTACACAGCGACGAATATCATAAAGAAATAGAGATTAACCGAACTATTAAAACCGTAGCATTTGTTGACATGGGCAGCGACGTTAGCTTGGTTAAGGAATCATTTGCTGCAAACTCCGGTTTAGTTATTCATCCTTATTGCATACCTCTGAGAGGGTTCGGAAATGGGAAGTGTATGACGACGGGTAAGGTAACTGCAACAGTTTTTTTAGATCGTGCGACAGCTGACATTGAACTTTGTTGTGTTAAAGATGAATTTATGTTAACGAATGTAATTATAGGAAGAAATTTCATTGATTTGGACTCAGTTAAAGTTGTGAAAAGTTTTAAAAGATTACAAATAGAAAATGTAGCGGGTTATGAGAATGATGTGCATAAGGACAGCAGAACTGACAGCTTGAAGGAGGTTAAGGAACCTCTTGGTAATGAATTAGCGGACTACCAGGCACAACTACAAGAATCGAAAGAGGTGGGTGCTGTTCACGGTATTTTATCCTCAAGAAACAACACTTTAAACGAGGTAGGTGACAATTCAGATTACCTTAATCCTATTTTCGAAAATGAAATAAACTGTGGCGAAATTAATGAAACGCAACGAAAAGAATTAGTCCGCGTGTTAAATAACTTTAGATCTTGTTTTGCGAAGACTGTTTTTGAGTTGGGTTGCTCCAGAAATACGGAATTGCACATTGAGGTAACCACGAAAAATGTTATCAGCAGTCGTCCTTATCGTTTAGCAGTAGTGCAAAGGAACAAGATTAAAGATATTGTTTCGGAATTATTAAGTGCGGGAATTATTCAGGATTCGAAATCGACATATTCTTCCCCTGCTATATTAGTTAAAAAGGCTAACGGTGATGATCGAATGGTAATTGATTACCGCCGAATTAATGAGATTACGGTTAAAGATAGATACCCTTTGCCAATTATAGAGGACCTTTTGCAACAATTAAATGGTGGCAAATATTTTATTGTCTTAGATTTTGCCTCTGGGTATTACCAGATCCCGATAGCGATAGATTCGCGCAAGTATACTGCCTTTATTACCCCCGATGGCGTATATGAATTTCTCCGAATGCCTTTTGGCCTTTGTAATGGTCCATCCGAATTTCAACGCCTAATGAATAGCTTGCAACGTAAGATGCGCATTGGTGGACTGGTCGTCTATATGGACGACATCTTAATACCAGCTAGGTCATTTGAACACGGTATGGAGGTGTTAGAAGAATTTTTCAAGATATTATCAGACGAAGGGCTCACCTTGAAATTAAAGAAGTCATATTTTTTCAAAACGAATGTAGAGTTTCTGGGATATGAAGTGTCCGGCGAGGGAATCAGGCCTGGTATTCGTAAGATATTAGCTGTTCAGGAATTTAAGCGGCCAAATAACGTACATGAGCTAAGACAGTTTTTAGGGCTCGCCAGTTATTTCAGGAAATTTGTCCGTGAACATGCAATCTTAGCTTCTCCGTTAACAAAATTGCTTAGAAAAGATGTGGAATTTACCTGGAAAGACGAACAGGAAGAAGCTTTCAGCTCATTAAAGAAAATTCTGACGACGCGACCTTTATTGACTTTGTATGATCCCCATCTTGAACATGAAGTCCACACAGACGCTTGCGCGGCAGGACTTGCAGGAATTTTATTACAACGTGACAAAGATAATGAACTGCGACCAGTGGCTTACTTTAGCAGACAGACGACATTGCAAGAGCGAATCTATCATAGCTACGAGCTCGAGGTGTTGGCTGTAGTAGAAACAATAACGCGCTTTAGGAGCTTCCTACTCGGGAAACACTTCAAGGTTATAACAGACTGTGAAGCTATCAAGGCTACTTCTAAGAAGATGCACTTAATACCTAGAATTGCTCGTTGGTGGTTAACCCTATCAGACTTTCATTTCACTGTAGAGTATAGGAAAGGCCGACTTATACAACACGTTGACGCGCTGAGCAGACAACCTTATGAAGTACCTAATAGTGATGACAACGATAAAGAAAAGGACGTTTTTGCATTAAAGGTTGATAACACGGATTGGCTACTGACAATTCAACTGCAAGATGAAAAGTTAGCAAATCTCGTTCGAATTCTGAAGAACAAACCTATGGACAACGCAGAAAGACAGGTTCATCACGACTTTGTTATCGATAATGCTCGACTCTGTCGAAGGGTCGACGGACAGTGCAAGTGGGTTGTGCCGAAGGATGCGATTTGGCGGATCATAAAGACATGTCATGATGATGTTGGACATCCCGGTATCGAACGTACTCTACAACGCTTAAAACAAGATTATTGGTTTCAAAAGATGAAGAGAAGAGTCAAGCGTTATATTTCTGCATGCATCAATTGCGCATATTATAAACGACCGCCAGGGAAACTGGAAGGAGAACTTCACAGTATAGAGAGAGTGCCTATACCTTTCGATACAGTTCACATAGACCACTTGGGACCATTTCCAAAAAGTACTAGTGGCAACACACACATTCTCGGATTAATGGATGGATTCTCAAAATATTGTATATTGGAGCCGATTAAAAACACAAAAACTTCCCCCGTTCTCCGTATGCTCAACAATTTTTCAACACATTTTGGAATGCCTAGACGAATCGTAACAGATCGTGGTACTGCGTTCTCCTCTAAATTATTTAAAGTATTTTGCGATGATAACAATATTCAACACATTCTTACGGCTGCACGTACTCCCCGCGCGAACGGGCAGATAGAGAGGTGTAATAGAACGGTACTTAATGCTTTAGCTACTACTGCAGACGGATCTAAGGATTGGGATAAATTACTCCGATGTATCCAATGGGGTATTAACTCTAGCACGAGTGAGTCAACAAAATTATCTCCGCAGGAAATTCTATTTGGTTTTCGTCCAAGAGATCCCCTAGGCAATAAGGTTCTATTGGCACTTCATGACAACGACTTCTCGGCAGGTGACATAAACATAAGCGAGCTCAGAGCGAAGGCACTTGATAACATCAATGCTTCTCAGCGAATACAGAAGATACATTTTGATAAAAGACGTAAACCACCACGAAGCTATCACGAGGGAGATTTAGTATTAATCGATCGGGCATCCATTGCAACAGGTGATTCAAGGAAGTTGGACCCCAAGTACAAAGGTCCTTACATCATAACAAAGGTTCTCCAAAATGACAGGTACATTATCAAGGATATTCCTGGAGCTCCTAGAACTCAACGTCGCTTTGAATCTGTCTACGCTTCCGACAACATGAAGCCATGGTGTAGCGCTCCAGACGACGACTTATCAGACAGTGGTGAAGAAGAATTCGAGGACGATTCTGAAGATCAGGAAGGCCGAGCTGTAACGAGTACAATTTCTGAAGACGAAGCCCCTACGTGTGGTAACCCCAGTCGCCAGCCAACTGCAAACAACTTCAGCGAGCGACCGTAAAACGTCAACGACAAGACGGTTCATCTCACTCTCTTCCGGCATTAACAGAATCAGCAGCTAGGCCTGGACTCGCGTTAGATATAAAAAGCCACGAACATTGCTGTAATCAATAATAATAAAGCTTTTGAATTACTCTTATCGATAGTCTCAATAAGTTACCCGGGCATCCTATTACCTTTATTTTACACTAGTCTAGAATTATATAAATATACTTCGAAAATTGGTCGCCAAATCGGGATACTTACAAACGACTTTGTGATTTTTATGATGCCCGTAATCGGAAGCGGAGTTCTATCAATTAGTAGAGCGGCACGACAACCATGCCATGGTTCCCGGGTTCGAGACCAGGTCTCCCCGTGAGTTTTTATTAAGAAATTAAAATAATCCACTTCGTCTCTGGGTTGATGTCTAGCTCGCAGCAATGCAAAAACAAGACATTCAAGTTTCCTCACTTCCCTTAACCTAAATTCCCTTCCGATCGAAGCCATCCGAACGCATCATAGGGTTGTTCCTTGGCTTTGGCCATATCGTATAAAAAAATCGTCGGTGGACAGTGGTGGTCTATTCCTATTTCCACGATTTCTGTTCTGACAGAAATATGATTCCATGTAGACCGAAATCTTCACTCTCTACACGAGCCTTAAGTTGCTGTTATTCTCCTATAGTGCAATAAGATATTACAGAGAAAATTTTGGTAAATGCGTAATTTTAGGTAATCGCAAAACATTTTTTTCATTTTCGCAGGTGACTGTACTTGCAGTAATGGGAGTATGATCAACATTGTTGACATTTTTAGAAAGGACACTGAGATAGTAGTTCTCTGGGGGAGTTTGATGTCGCTGCGTTGAAGAGATCAAAATATAAAAATGAAATACCATGTAATTTTCAACTTTATGAAATACCGTGTAACTCCCAAACGGTTGAGTTTGCCCCCCCCCCCCCCCCCCCCATTACTCACAATTTTTTGTTTGCCTAGGTGAGATCTATCACCCCACTTATGCGAAAACGCCGAAACAGTATAGTATCTGGATTGAATTTGGAATTCCGTGGCAATAATTAAACAGCTCCACAAAAAAAATTGAAAAAACTAATAATGAGGTCTGACTATGTTTACTGTATGTTTCCGAGGTCGCTGAATCCGAATCCAAGGTCGGTTTAACCCCATTACATCAGGATTTATGTATGTTATGTACTGTCAAACTGCCTATCTAGCCCTAACTTCGGAAATGAGGAACGTATTGTGACTTTTGCCGCTTTTATTTTGAGGTAATGGGATTATGGGGTTATGCGGTTTAGAGGTTGAGGGGTTCGGGGGTTAAGGGCTTATGGTTTTTGGGGTCTTTCGAACGATGGGGCTATGGGGTTTTAAATTCAAGGGGTAATAAGGGTTTTTGGTCTAAATTTTGAGGATATGGAGAATCCTGATGTGATGGGATTAAACGGACATCGGATTCGGATTCATTGACCTCGAAAACATATGGTATACATAGTCAGACCTCATTATTAATTTTTTCAATTTTTTTTCTGGAGCTGTCTTATGCATAGCTTGCAAAAGAGTTTCGGTTGAAGGTAAAGTTGGATGAGTTCCACTTTAGGGAGGATATAGAAAAAAAATTTATGCCAAAGACATTTTCTGTATTCTTTCAGTTTATACATATCGGGACTAAGCCGTTCAATATCGGTGTGCCTTTTATGAATTACCCTACATCATGTAAAAAGTAGTTTTATAAAAATTACAGCAACAATACACTGTAAAGAAAAAATTACGATATCTGAAATTATGCAAATATGTATTATAATATAAACTGATCGTTGCTGTTTAGGTTTAGAAAACCAATCAAAATCAAACGAAAATTTCCTGCAAACTTACTTCAAAACACCTGCACCCACATGAATAGTGTATATGGATGCACGGAAGTATAGTATATATTTTGTTTTGAAGTGCTAGTCTCATTCGACAGGCAAAAAGGGGTGATAGAACATTCCGGGATTAATTTAGTAAAGGAATTTTTGTGTAATGCTTTCAATTTGCTTTAATTAAGCAACAAGCAAGTTTTATTATAAATACTAGATGAAAGGAGCGGGGACACACCTTAAACGGACTTACGTAAACTTGCTACGCGAAACTGTGCTTGAATGAGTTTGGTTCCCGACATCAGATGTTAGCAATTCATTTTCCATGATCCGCTTTAAGGACTTAAACATTCTGAAAAACAATTTTAATATCATTAGAAAGAAAATAAATAGTAAACCAGTTTGACCACTTGATTCATAAAGTTTTAACATTTAACATTTACAGCTTAAAGGTTTAGTATAAACGATGACAGCATAGGTTAAAGATGAAGGATAAAAGAATCTTTTAATATCATTAAATATCAATATCTAATCATCAATATTTTTATTTATCTCCTAGAATTTCTTAAGATTTCGCAAGAACGGAACTTCAAACCATCTCACATGCTATTATATAATATGTTCTCTCACTCTCTTTAGTTCCCGTAACCCCTTGTGGGGCATGAGGCGGGAAAACAACTTCACCCGATTTGAGGCAAGGATTGCAACTGGACCTACAATTTTAAGTGTATTCTGAACCACTGACATTTTCTCTGAAACCCCCTGGCCTTATTATCGTAATCCGTTGTCAGCAGATACAACCATGGTTCGCCTCGGTGGGATTCGAACCTGGGACTTCCGGATTGGTAGACCGACACGTTATCACTTACTCCACTGACACTAATACTAGGTCTGTTACTGTTCTTTTTCACGGCAAGTTGCTGCAGTTTGCATTTTTCTGTGGTAAGGGTGAAGTAATTAAAGCTACAGAAACAACTTTCTAAAACTGTCTTAAAAAGAAGAAGAATATTTTCTCAAATCGTTCTTGCTGACGACTTCAACGTCCATAACACACAGCACCTCAAACATTCCTCTTTCATAAGCCATGTGGAGTTATTTAGTGAGTCCATTAATGTACAAGAACTCCTGTTCCTGACACTATAGGGCTCAAGGCGCAGAACTTTTTCAGACACCGCATCCAGACAAATACTCGGTTTAGTCCACGGTATCCTTGAGCAATTTAAACCATTGTTTAGTTTTTGGCAAATTTTCACTTCCTCTCTGAAAACCACTTAAACTAATTCCACCAAAAAGTTAGTATGGTAATATAAAAATGCTGATTGGGCTGGACTTAATAGATATCTCACAAAGCTGGACTAATCTGATTGCTTCTCATCAAAATTGCTGAATATGTTTTAAACATCCAATGGTTTGGGACGCATCCCTTTATTCCTCATAAAATAAATAAACAGTCTCATACCAATTTATTCAAAAATTACTGGTATACGGCAAAAAAAAGCCGCTTTTCAAGCATATATACTATGGCCGTCAAAGGAATCGGTGCTTGTCGGGCTTAGTTCAATATCAACTAGGTAGTTAGGCTGAAGGTATTTGGCAGAAATAAAAAACCTTTAGAATTTTTGTCTTTCCGTTCGTCCGCCTCCCTGTAATTCACAGCCTTCCTATCCTGTCATTAATAAACCTATTAAAATGAAATTTGGTATGGGGACGTTACCAAACCGAGATTTGGTGAGATTTTTGGAAAATAAAACTGAACTCGCGAGAAATTCAAATTTACATATTTTCGAACATTCATTAAGAAGAAGACAAACTACGGTATTAAGGGGGTGGGGGATATTGGCTCATACCCAAAAGGGTAAGTCATGCGAGCCATCTAACTGCAGGCCAATTGCACTTACTTTGGTCTTATTTAAAGGTTTGGAATCACTCATCAACTTTCACTTTTTTTTATGAGGTAGTCAAAGCGCAGGGGATAACTCTATGACACGTTAGCATGGCTTTGACCAGAAGAGAATTAGGGGTAAAGGGAATGAGGGAATATGATGTATTTTGTTTTTGCATTGTTGCGAGCTAGACAACAGCCCAAAGACGGAGTAGATATTTAATTTTATTTTAAAAAATCACGGGGAGATCGAGGCTCGAACCTTGAAACCATGGCGTGGTGATTGTGTCATTCACCCAGCAATCCAACTCGTTCTCATAGGTTGATGACGGAGCCACAATGATTCTAGTCTCCATAATTATGGACAGTCCGAAGTCGTCGCTCTTGATATTTCAAAAACTTCTCATAGTCATGCTGCCGTTTTAGTCAAATTTCCAGTATTTGGTCTACACTTTCACCTCCTAAAATGGATAGTATAGAGAGTATTTCGTCAGATCGATCACTCCGTGCTATCATAGAACAATTCTGATTTCTACGAAATAAATGCCGGGATCATGCAGGATTCAGTTCTTTAACCTACTTTACTTTTCCTTAATGACCTGTAATCTCTTACTCTTAATCATATTAATAGTTTCACCGACGACAGTACCCATAAGTAAATCGTCCCTTAAAAAACTATGAGTCCACCACTAACCTATTTCAGTCGACGGACCGATCATATATTTGCAATCGCCATACATTTGATGAAATGTTTTGGTTTTCTGCAGAGATATAAAAAATATTTCATGCATCTGACTTAAAGCTGATCTATAAGTTCCACATCAGGACTAGACTCGAGTACTAATCCTATATTTGGGCAGGGGTCTGGCATACTGTATCGTCGCATTAAACAAAATTCTAGAATTACTGAGAGCATTGACTTTCTAGCGCTATTTCCGCTGCCATTGTTCTACCGAACTTGTTAACCTGATTACAACATGTGATACAAATGCTTCAAGTCGCTCCCAGCCCTATACTCTCCCAGTAAAATTTCGGGAATTTTCCCTAAGCAGAACAACACGGACGTGGAACAGTTTACCATTCCCCCTTCCATTAGTTCCTTTCCTGCCAATAATGTGCTTAAGCATCATCGGGAATCTCCTGAGATTTGCCACTGTCATAAAAAAATTTATAAAAAAAACAACTACTTCTTCACAATAAGAGTTATTACGTAAACATTATAGCTTGCAAAATCAAAAGGATGTCAAGGGATGTGTCAATCTCCGAAGTAATCCTGCTATTATATAGCTTTTTAACCGACCTCCCAAAAGCAAGAAGGTCCTAAGTTCGGCGTGTATTTAAATTTTTTTTTTTATTTATTTATTTTTTGTTTCTGTACATACTTTTTCTTTTCTTTATTCTGTTCTGCCAGATAAGGTAGAGCCATTGCGACACAAGTGTGCCACTCTGACCTATTTTAATTAACCCAGCAATGAATATTTACATGAAAGTCGCCAACTTTCACTTTAAATTTAAGTCACCCTTTTACGAATCATCCCCAACTAGAATCCATTGTGAAATTACAATTTAATTTTAAGAACATAACAACAGTAGTCAGTGATAACACATATGTATACTTATTATAAAAACAGTGATCCCAAAAACTATAAATTCGGCATTAACATCGGCTGATTTCGATTACTTTGTTGTGTCATTATTCATCTCAGCTACACCGACAATTATTGATTTGACGTTAATATCGATCGTTTTTATGCTTCAGAAAATAGTGAACCTTCCGTCAAACTCCCATCGAAATCGGATTAGTCGTTTCCGAGATGAGCCCGGGTCGCTTTCGATTATTTGTACATGTCACTCTACCCCCCCCCCCCCCCCCCATCCCTCTCTCTAGATTCCACAACCCCTGGTGGGCACAGGGAGGGAGAACAACTTTATCCGATTCAAGAAAACGATTGCAAGTGGATTCCAAACTACTGACATTTTTCTCTGCAACCCTCATGGTCTTTTTATCGAAATCTGTTGTCAGCAGAAAACAACCATGGTTCGCCGCCGGTGGGATTGAACCTGAGACCTCCGGATTGGTAGGCATACACGATACTGACTCCGAATGTCATAGATTGGACACCAATATAGGCCGTACCATAAATAGATTAAACTATGCCTAAGAAAATACTGAACCTTTCCGTGAAAGTTCCACACAGACAGACAGAAAAAATGGTAAAAATAATTAAATGGTTTTTCATGTCATGTAAATAACCAAGATTTAGATTAGAGATGGGAAAAATGGATCTTTTGAGCGAACCGGCTCTTCGGATCTGCTTCTTTTAAAAGATCCGGCTCCAAGAGTCGGTTCGAAAGAGTCACTGAAAATTTTCAGCTTGATACTCTGTCTAGAGCGATGACTGTAAGTGTTGCGTTTGCTTCAGTTGTAGTTCTTGCAGAACTTTTAGTTGCAGGTTCTTCTGTTTTTTCATGTATTTTTCTTTCTTTCATTCTTTTCTTATGAGCGCTCATTCTCATTAGTCAACAAGAAGAATCAAATCAAACTGATGCAAATGTTGAGAAATGACTCTTCGGGATCCGTCACGAGACAAAACTGAGATCCGGTTCACTTGACTCACTTTTGAGAGCCGGATCTTTGAGTCGGTTCAGATCTGAGTAATGTCTAAAGTTGCTTACCATATTCTATCGCCGATTCATGATTAACCTTGCAAATTTTAGCTTTAAAAAATTGTTATGAGTCTTTAAGTGATACAAGCGTTTTAATTTAGCTCGCTGAATATGAGGACTCTTTTTCAACCCCCGCCTAACGGTCTATGTATGGCGACATCTTAAGTCCTCACTCCCCTCAAATGTCTGAGATCGACATTGTTGAGTTGGACGACATATTTGTCTTTTTTTGCCCTCAAAAATATCGAACCATTTTTCTTTTCATAGATGTCCATATTTCTCAAAAAATTGCCACCTACATTGTCGGAACTTCCTTTTTCCCTGACTATTGTTCGCACTGTCTTACAACACTTCGCGTAAGCCAATAATCGCTTGCCAGATTACTGTTGTATTTTTCAAGCAAAAACGATGGCTATAAAGGTAGCTTTGAACTGTTTGAGGAACCAAATACTGTCAACGAAAGATATATGTATCTTCTCAGATAGTCAGGCTGCTATTAAATATCTTACCGGAATGTATTCGACCTCCAATACTGCTAATTTATCCGCTCTACTCTGAACGGCACGTCTGAACGTTTTACCGTACGCCTCATATGGATACCAGAGCATATCAATATTCCAAGTAACTGTAGAGTCGATGAGTTAGAGAGAACCGATACTACTCACCAGCATAAATCACCAGCTTGGAAAGCCGATAGCCCTAATGATGTAAGCTGGCAATTAAACAAGCTTTCCTTAGGATTTTGCAAAGCCTTAGTACTAGATCTGGCCGATCTTTAGCTCAAAACGGTCCAGAGAGTTAATCTCGCCCGGACTTATCATTTTTGGCGTTATAGTGGCGGTCATTTCGGGCTTTTGCATTATTTTCTTTATTTTATTTCATTACCTCTGTAGGATTTGCCAATATGAGGAGCAAGAGGAAATCACCCCCCACTTTGTCTGCAACTGCCCGGCTCTAGCAAACCAGAGTAGCCGGAATTCGGGTTCCATCTTTTTCAGAGATTAAACAGAATTAGGTTTTACTGATCTGAAGAACCTAGTTCGGTTTATTAGTCAGAGGGTTTGAAGCCTTGTCGACGGCCCAACAGTATTTTTGAGCTTTCGAGAGCTAATTTCTATTGGTGACAAAGTTTCAGTTCGGTTCATCAGGAGCTCCGAGTTAGTACCTTATCCTCTTTCTAGGGTTGAAATAAGGATGAGCGGATAGCTTAAACTGTTGCATCGCAATGGGCCGCTTTGGTCTTAGTGCGTCTTCCTTCCTGGAATGCTAGCTACTTTAACCTAACCTAACCTAAGCCTCCAACAAATTTTTTCCTCGCTGCGAGATTTACGTTCCACGTCGCATTTATTTATTTTTTAAATACTGTTTAAAAAGGATTAAGAGAGTCAAACTTAATAAATGTTGTGTGCTTTCAGTGCGCTCAGTGGTATAATAATATTAATTTATTTAATTGATTTAATGGTATACAAAACCTACAAAAATCAAGCAATACACCTAAAGATTTTGTACTATCCCTTGTTATAACAAAAGTTATGGAATATTTCATATTTACAATATCATTTTTAAAGTGTTTTTCATTTATTTTGGTGTTCCAAAATGAATACGTAAATGAGCCTACAAGATGATCTCTTTTAAGTTTTAAAATTAGCTTCTGTTTTTACAAAAATTAAGATTTTCAAGGCATGCAATCGATCTTAATAAAAACTCGTACGGAAGTTAATAAGTTCTAATTTCACACAAACTTACAAATATAGCAAAAAAGACCCGAAATTGTTATGGAAAGAAACTTTTCATAAAGTTTTTATTGAAAACAAAGTGTATGGCGAGGGTGTTCCATAAAAGAATAATTAAGATTTAGTTAAAGAAGAAGAAAAAGTAATTAGCATAATTTTGCAACAGCCTGCGTTTTTGTTCTGTGTTCTCAGGCGGTAGCTTGTGCTTAAATCATTCAAAAAACTGAGAAAACCATCATATGGTTTGCATTTCGGTATAATGGTTTCATACGAACTGCCATCTAAGAACAAATTCGAATTCGCAAATGCATTGATGTATGATTATGTTTTCCGGTCTAATGAAGTCTGTAGCTATGTCTAAAGTAGGACTATGTCCAGCGGATGTAACAAGTAATGTGAATGTCCAATTCCTATCAAGAAATATCAACAATGAAAGATCTTAAGTCTAAGCTTCTCAAACAAATCCTCTAGGTACAGGAAATACTTATCAAAAGCCGGAATATTTCTAGATAAGAATCGGAATGTTAAATATATGTGTTTAATGATAGCAAGGATTTATGTCGGATGTATGTCGAAATAGCAAGAAACTTTAACGATGCAAATATTGTATCAATATTTTGGAGAATCGAGAAAGAAATCGATTTCCTCAGGTGAAATGTTGACTGGAAAATGAATGGGGAATGCAGTTTTGCTTAATTAAAAATCTGAATTCGAGGGCTTTTTGTGAAATTCGATAGCATACGAAAATGTAACGTTATAATTATTTTACCCAAATTTACCTATATTCACTTAAACTCTTAATCAATTTATCCCATTTCTCAGAACTAAAAAGACATACAAACACGTCATCAATAAAGAAAATATAAGTAAAAATTAATATTAAAATGTTGAGACACATTTGATTATTAGAAAACTTCAACAAATTACAAAAATAAAAACGAAAAACAATTTCAAAAAACACGTTGTTTGTGTTGCCTAAATATCATTCATTCAAAAGCACAATCATTGGATACTTACGATGGCGGAGGGCTAGGAAGTGGAACTTGGTGAATTTTCCAGGTGGCCACCGAGACAGAATGCTCATCAGCCGCGTAACACCTCCAGAGCGATTGAATTAAGGTAGCTGCAGGCTGACGCCTTCTTATCATATGCTTTTGTCTTTGTTGCTGTTGTACTTTTAAGGCAAAACCACTACCAAGAATACCCTGAAAAAAAAGATAAATAAAAAAAAAATTTTTTAATAAAAATATACAATAATACTTAAGTCAATTTGAAAACTCTTTTGAATGAATGAAATAACTAAATAAATACAAATACAATAAACAACGAGATACTCGGACACAGCATTAACTGCTCGCGAGAATCAAAGTTATTAGTTGTATGACAGGCTGAGAGTAAAAATGACCTATCTACAAAGTCCGAGCAAAAGTGGCTTAGAAAATGTTCCGCGCAAAAACGAACCGCGTAAAATTCCGACCAAAACTGAATCAGAGAAAAACTCCGGGTAAAATCGACTTAACTACTTAACTGCATTAACTTTGCATTACTTTTTGTAGTTAAGTCATTTTTCTCTGGTGATTTCTCTGATTCGTTTTTGCCCGAAATCTTACGCGGTTTGTTTTTGCGCGGAACATTTTCTAAGCCACTTTTGCTTCTACCTTGCAGATAGGTCACTTTTACTCGCAGCCTGTTATATGGTTGTTACATGGGACTTTAACAAAACCAGAGGGCCAATCCGCTGCTAGAAATTCCCAAGCTGTGGACACCGCGCAAGACACTGTCATCTCAATGTGATATGTGCAATCTGATCTACAAATCACAATACAAATACATATCTTAAATCTCCAAACCGGTAAATCAAAGAATAACTAAATGTGCTAACTATTAAGCAAAATCATCAGCTAAACCACTCGGAATGCCCAGAATAGCTAAGTTTCCAAAAATTACAACAGTAACTCTAAAACAAAAACACCAGTGGAGTAAGAATAAGCAGGAGACTACGGTCGCCATAGACAAAATGTTCCCAATACACCGCACAAAAACAACTCATGGGGTAAAATAATTTATGATTTTCTTCCACTGAGTTCTCACTCTCTGATCTTTATACCTGATCTTACTTACTTCTCTAAGTTACCCAAAGGACTGCCGGCCACATTTGATCTCATTGTCACTAACACCTCACCGATTGTAAACCCTCCTTATACTAGTAATGATCTTAACTTTGATCACATACCGATCCGTTTTGATATTCAACGTCAACCATTTGTTTGCCGAAGAGCCAGAAATTTTCCTCCTCATCGTCGACTACGTATCCAAAAAAAGACAACATAGATACCCGAATTTCGTGGAGCGAATCATACAGTTATTGCAAGAATCGACTCCTATAAAACGCCAGTCGATTATTAGATCTCCCCTCAAGCTTCCTGGCTACATCCTATTTACGAAATTATGTCAAAGAAGAAGACTACCCATCAATAAAATCCGAGTCAATTACTCCGATGAAGTAGTTAAAGATCAAATTAACACTTTCAGAAATAAAAAGTGGCCTGAGCATTAAGCAACCCAACCAAACTCTTCTGGAACTTAACTAACGCGTTAACAAATAAAAATCGAACTATGTCCTCTTGGAAACACGGTAATTGCTATCTCACCAGTAATGAAGAAAAAGACATAGCATTCGCTGAATATTTCTACAAACAATATCAGCTAACATCTCATTACAAAGACTCTAAAACTGACTCAGAAGTAGCGTTGCAATACAAAGCCTGGCAATGCAACATATTGAAAATTATGACAATAAAAAAAAGCTCCCGGCTGACCTTAGTTAATGATTGGAGAATTATTCATCCAGCAGGGTGACATTCATATCATAGTATCCCAGTCCAAGGTCTACAGGAAGGATATTCCGAGAGAAGATTAAAATTTCGCCTTCTGGAATGCTATATAGAAAAGGGGCGTCTCTGGGCCGAATCCTGTGAATGTTTGAATCGTAGTTCATCGAGGCGGTATTACAAACTTTTACAATCTCCATACCTGGCCAAATACTAACCAACATAGGACAAAGAGACCAAGAGAGAGAGAGTCAATAAAAATTATTTTAGAGTTAATATTAGTTCAGTTTCTTTAAATTGCGGATTTTCAAATATTTCCCTATAAGTTTTCTACTTATAAATTTCTACACCCTTTCTCTACCTGGGCATGTTGCACCTTTTTAGAAAGGTAATAAGATGGGCGATCCAATAAAGAGAAAAAAGATGTGTACTAATTACATGAATTTCGGAAAAAACTGGGAAAATGCTGTATTTTAGGTAATCGGAAACCTTTTTTTTCACTTTTGGAAGTGACTGTATCTGCAATGGCAGGAATTAGTTAGAAGGTCATTGGGATGGTAATTTTTTAGCGTTTGTTTGATGTTGCTGTGTTGGGTAGATAAAAAGATAAAAATAAGAGAGTAATGTACATCCCATGAAAAACTGAAATTTATGAATCACCCTGTTACTCTCAAACGGTTGAGAGTGGCCCCCCCTCTCTGCAAAAAATTTTTTGTTTGCCTAGGTGAGATCTATCACCCCACTCATTTTGGCACGTCAAATCTGAAACACCCTGTACAGTATATAAATCTAAGGTTTTTTCTTTTGTTTCCTTACATAAATTCACAATCAAAATTTCCTAATCTAGTTTCTGAATATTTTTCGTATGGCATATTTGTAATCTAGCAAATCAGGACTATCTTAATAGTTTAATCTCTCTATCCTAATGTTACTTAAGTTACTAGGATAGCACCGGTTATATCTAGTTAGCTACCGGAAGATTCCTGTCTTTATTGAGATACTTGAGAGACAGTAAAGACGGCCATACATCGCAGTACTGAAGCTCTCTATCAGAAAGACTGCCTACATTTTTCGTAACAACAAGTACGTCTTGAGCTCAACATATGATCCACACATTCCAGACCCAAAGATTTGAAATTAATTTTTTTATTTTTTTTTGCATTGTGGCCATAGCTTAGGGGATAACCTTTTGATACGTTAACATGTCTTTGTGCGAAAGGGAATTTGGGTAAGGGGAGTGAGGAAACTTAAATATTTTGTTGCCCAGAGACGGACTGGATTTTTTTTATCAATTTTTTAAAAGCCCATAGGGAGACCTCTCGAACCCGGGAATCATGGCATGGTGGTCGTAGCGCTGAACCAATTGATCCAACTCCGTTTCCAACTGTGAACGAATTAAGAATTCGTTTAAGATTTACTTATTATGAGTAAATAAGAACTTCATATTTTCTTTTTTACAAGTTTTGCGAATTTTTCCAAAATAATCCTGTAGCTGATTGGACTATTCTTTGATTTTGGTTTAATTTTATTTATGGTTCTCTGTTTCATGGCGAAATAGATTAAATACCTACTTCATTGAATACTCTTGAAAACTACAACTACAGAATTGTATTTGTTTATAATTGCTTACTGGAGGACTTAATCTATTATGCTGATTTACCGGGAAGTTTGAATATTTCCGTTCTGCCTCGCTCCTTAAGACATCGCAGCTTCTTTAAAATTATTGAGGAGTCAATAAAAAATCAGCGTTGTTAAGGCTACTTTTATTAGCTTTTTCTCAATATCAATTGCATCGTTAGGTCAGGAAAGAGTGACAGACTCCGAAAGAGTGTGTGATACCACATTGGGGATATATTCTCGTCTCTATGAAAAAAAAACGTCTAGACCCAACTAGGTCCCTGATACCAGCGTTTGGCTAGATCCTTAAACTTGAGGGAGCCTTAATGAGAAAATGAGGGTTAGTTTTCTCTTCCTTCCTTCCGCGCCACGTCTAATAACATGCCTGCCTATACGGCAATTACTAAGAGCCACGGGAATGATTATGATCTGCTGGGTGATAAGACAGGTATGTTGCCTTTATAATTTTTCGTTGGCAATCTTGATGAATGTTTGTTTAATTTACAGCTTTCATCACGCTAGCGACCTACCAAGCTGATGAGTTATGTCCGATTCTGATAAAGTAGTGCAGGTTCTTGCTAGCTCAAAGTAACCTGGAAATTTACTATGCCTAGGTACTTATGTGATATGTACATTAAGGCGCTCAGCAGTGGTACTCAAAGCTGAACGACTTATTTTGGCAGTTTTAGAGGTCTCACATATTCTCGTTAAGGCTTCAATAGCAGCGTGACTATCATTGATAATACAGATATTATAATGCTACCTTGATATCCATGACTTCTGTTTTGAAAACACTGCAGTAGTTTGCCTAAAGAAAAGATATGTTTAAATCCAGGTGTTCCGAGTAGACACCTCTTTCTCTCTAGTTCCCTAGTTCCCCTAACCCCCTTGGGGCGTGGGGCGGGAAAAGAAATTCACACGATTCGAGACAATGACTGCAAGTGGACATACAATTTAAAATGGATTCCGAAACACTGGCCTTTTTATCGTAATCTGTTGTCAACGAAGAACAACCATGGCTCGCCGCCGGTGGAATTCGAACCTGTTACCCCCGGATCGGTAGGTTTACATATTATACCTTACTCTACCGACGACTAGGCACTTACACTCACTTTACTTTCTAACTTCAAATCTTCCTTCCATTACTGTCTAGTGGGGAAAGCGCAGTAGAATTTGGCGTTGGAAGAAGGCAAGGGTATGGGCAAGTGTGTTTGAATAAAACAACCTAAAAAGAATAAAAAAAAGTGAAAGTTTGATTAATTACATAAAAATTGATTACTTAGTTTCAGTCTGACCCAATTCAGTTTTTTAAGTTCATTAATACAAGGAACTCTATGCTTCCGTGATAAGAGTATCCGATTTTTTATCCAGGTTTATGCCCAGACCACACTTGATACTTCAGGAGGTCAACAGAAGTAAAGTTACTGTGCCGCACAAAAGTTCTCCCCAGACGTCAGCAACAATTATCAAGATTAAGTAAGCCATTACATTATAATTGAGAACTGTAAGTTGAAAATGCTGGAAGTGCCAAAAGGTGCTTTGCTTTTTCTGTTTATGCATTTCATACATAATTTTATACACAATGAAATCTTACGTTCTCTTTGAGAATTGCATTACCGCAGTGTAGTTGTTGCTAACTTGAGTGTACATTGACGATGGCAACTAGAGTAATTTTAATGGAAAAACCGAGAAAAATATTTTTTTGACACTTTCAGCATTTTTAAATTGCAAGCCCAAATTATATAATATCATATCTCTATATAATTATATCCGTGAAAAATCTTGCTGGCGAAGACATTTATCTGTCTGCAGTAGCTTATACGTTTGTGCCCCAACTATGGCTTTGCCTTTTCTTTTGATTACTGACTCTTTTTATAGCTTTGGGCATGCATCTTGGTCAGATGCAAGATTGAAATATTCTTCTTTTATTTCCACTGTGCTAAGCTGATTCACCATCCACCATACCGGTATTTCTCTTTTCATTCCCGCCTTCCTGAAGAATTCCAAAACTCTCTTTCTTTCAACTGAAAGTTTAATTTTATGTAAGAAGCCACTAGACCAGCTTTAAAAATTCTTTTACTGGAGGAATGTTAATTTAATACTAATTTTATTATTTTATTCGTTCATTCACCTTAATTTTTTATATGTCATTACGAGGTAGTCTTCTGATGACGTTGAGAGTGGAGGGGATGAATATTTTTGTGATATTTAAGGCGAATGATTACGTAAAATGTCTTATTTACAGGAATCAAATGCAATTACATCTCATTTATACAGTTTGTATACAATATGAATACACAAATAACCTGAATTAATATTAACTGTAGGATATAGCTACGGTGACCATTTGTGGGAAAGGAAAATACAGGATTTAATAAAACTAAAAAATTATGTTAAAAATAAAAAGAAGAACAGAAAAAATGTTATGATAAAGCTATTTATTATTATGTTTATAATAAAAATTAAGTAAAAACAATAACAAAAGTCTTTTTGATTAAAATACAAAAATAAAATTGTATAATATCATAATTAAAAATAATAAATTTGATTTTATAAATAGTTTTCTTAAGTACGACTAACAAAAAAAAATACAAAAAAACTCCTACATAAAAGTAATAAAACAGATTGATATTTTTCCACAGAAGTTTCTCCTATAAGATCCCTAACATTCAAAATCTAAATCTGAATTCCTTTATTCGGCAAGAAGTACAGAATTAATATTGCACAAATTTTAACATTTTCATGATTCGAACTATCTAAATATATTGCAATACATTTAATGTGTGACGATTGGTGACTTTGGTGTAAAAATATTAGATTTGATTATTTTTGATGTGCAATCATTAGATCTAAATGAAAAATTGTGCTGCACATTGCGAAATGCCCAAGTATCTTCTACAATAGCCAGATTCTTTTCTCTATTATTAAATCTCTTACTTCTAAGAAATTCTTTAAGACTTTAGTTGATGATTTGTCTAACTCTGCTTTTTTAACCGACTTCCTAAAAACAACAAGGTTCTAAGTTCGACATGTATTTTTTTTAATATTTTATTTTTTATTTATGACCGGGTATAGTTTTGAAACGCGTGTACCGATTTTGATGATTCTTGTGTTGTTGAGTAGAGTAGATTCCACACGATTGGTACCACATCAAAAAACTTTTTTATGGGGAAACCTAACTTCGCAATGCGTGGGCCGATTTACATAATTTTTGTTGTTGTATAGAGTATGATCCCCCATTGCTAATAATGAAAACAATTTGGCTCCAGAGTGTTGGGGATGGAGAGGTTGTCTAATTTCTTAACGCGAGACAATTGGTTGAGCGGCACGACCACCATGCCATGGTTCACGGGTTCCAGACCAGGTCTACCAGTGGGTTTTTTTAAATTGAATTAAACAATCCACTTCGTCTCTGGGCTGTTGTCTACCTCGCAGCAATGCAAAAACATAACATTCAAGTTTCCTCACTTCCCTTACCCTATTTTCCAATCCGGGCAAAGCTACGCTAAACCATCAAAGGGCTGTCCCCTAGGCTTTGGCCACATCGTACAAAAAAAAATACGTGAACCCTTGAACAAATTTGGATGATTTAGGTCTTTCATCGAACACTTTGGCTTTTCCGACACTTAGAAAGTGTAAATTTCTCTCAAAAATCGACTTTTTACGCAAAACTTTTTCCAAATGGTAATTTTTTATTTTTATGGTCTTATTCTACGTCATCTTATAGATAATTTCACCAACTTTAATACCCAACTTGTTTTTTTTTGTTTTAGATCAACTGGAGGAATTACATTTCACCCGCCATCAAAAAGGCGATTTTTTTCCGTCGGCATCTACCGGCCACAAAAAACAATTTGAAGATTTTTTCATGTATAATAAAATAAAAAAATTTAAGTCTCTATCTATAATAGATTTTATTTTATACCACTCCAATCTTGACGATTTTTTAAGCTTAATGAATTTTCTTCAAAATGTAAAATAACTTGAAGATTAAGCTTAATGTCCGGAGACACGTTTCAAAAATAAAGAGTTTTCTTCTCTTCCCCCGAACCCGTATTTCTCTGCATGGCTCTAACCAGATACGTATGATTAAATAAAAAATTCATAACGTGTATGTGTGTGCTTGTGTTCATAAAATTTATATGGGTTGAATTGAGAACTTTTTTTTTTGCTGTATGAATGTAAGGGATTCTTTCCGGAAACATGACAGTTCGGCCATTTCAGTACTAAGCATTATTTCAGTTTTGTTGTACCACAGATTAACCAATCCTTGCACACAAATAGAACTGCACACTGTCTTAGCCAAAACCAAAGTAAAACGCGTTTTACGTTCAAAACATCAACAAAACGAACACAAGAGAGTGTTTTCTTTAAAACACATGAAAATTGTAAAGAGAGAAATTTTTATCGTGTTCATATCTTCGACAAATTACAATTCCCCAAACTTTTCCTGTTTGAAAAGTTTCGGTTTGTTTACACCACCAATGCTCAGCTGGTAATGTCAGCTCCCGGGCTCGTATCTGCAGTAGGCTGTGAAAGAGTCTATAGTGATGCCGATCGAAAAGTAAAAGTAGCGAAGCAAGAAGAAGCAGAAGATTTTCGTCCGGTAAATGTATTGTCAAAGTTTAAGAAGGTCAATGAAAAGATTTTATATTTGCAATTTGAAAAGTATTTTCATGAAAATGAGTTAATACTGACAAATCAATGCATCATAGAAGATATCACTCATGTGAATAAGCGTTAAATTATGTGGTGGTGAATTGAAAATAAGAGGCGTAACAAAATAATTGCTGAATTTTTGGATCTGAAAAGAGGTTTTGAAACTACTGACAGAGGAATTTTGATTCAAAAATTATATGGAATGCGAGATATTGAGCTGAAATAGTTTAAGTCATATTTGAGTAAAAGATCGCATAGATCGTCAATAAATGGAATGATATCAAAGAGCCTTCAGATCCATTGGTGGGTGCCACAGCGTTCAATATTGTGACCACTTCTGTTCACCGTATACATCAATGATATAAATATGGTGCTTCAACATAATAAAATAGCATTATTTACGGATGACGCCTTGGTATATGAACGAAGGATTCAATACAATACAATATATAATATTATTTTTAGACCTCATTTTGAATATTGTTCAACAATATTGTTTTTGGCAGCAGATACACAAGTATTTGAATTATGTTGAATAGTCTAGGATGACTACGTATTAAACATCAAATAATAATAAATGTTCTATTTTTTGAGTTTAAACTTAAGGCTGGAAATATGTCTAGGCACCTTACTGGTTTGATTAATTGTGTAAGGGATGTACGTACAGCCGTATTATTTAAGAATACTAAAGATTTTAGATTGCCTTCTTATAGGAATGAAATAGCTCAGAATAGCTAAGTATGTTAAATTGTATATATTTTAATTCTTTGCCGAATGAAGTAAAAGAGGAAACTCATTATAATAGATTTAAATATAGCATTCTGGAATTGGTTAAAAATAGTCTCTAGGGTTAAGTGTACTTTTGTATTTAATAATAGCAAAGCTAAATAAAGTTTAAATTCAAATTCAGAAAAAAAAACATTTCAATCCTTTCACACAACTTGTCTTCTCTCCATCAGATATATACAAAGATAAAAGCAGACTCCTTTAATTGTATAATTCCAATAATCTAAAAGACTTCAAAAGTGTGTCATCAGATAAATTTGCCAATACGGTATGCTATTTGAACATTGAACTTAGTCTCCAATTGAAATTGAAATTGCAATTTTCTTTTTAGATTTTCATGCAGCTCTTAATTCGCAGCATTGGAAAATCTGGGAGACATGACGGGTCGGATGCATTTCTATTCTAATCAAAATATCGATCTTCTAAACGACGTAGAGTTGTCACTATCCAAATTCGAAAATGTTCTCACTACACCAGCTTTGCATTGAATTGCAAATATTTCAATTTCCTTGGATACCATAAGGTCACGACCTGAAAAATAAACTGCAGGCAAACAAGAATTCTTAATTAAAGCATATCCAAATTCAGCTTCCATAACGCTTCAGGATAAATTAATGCGGAATTACTAATCCTTCCTTTTTCGAGGGGTTTTGTTATAGTTTTTTATTCCTTTGTGTCGTCATTACTTTTTCTCGGAGCATTGTCTACCGTCATAGACCACCTGAGATTCTAAAAGCCACAGAATCGTGAGAAGTGCACCGACGTGACAGGTTATTGTTCAAAATGGCTATTGTTTTTTTTTTAGATCAGTCGAGGGATATTTTTGGGTGAAGTTTTTCATTTTTTTTTAAATTACTGCACTTGGGAGTTACCTGGGTTATAACCCGAAATAAGGACATAAGAAAACGATTATTTTGGCTTGAAGTAATACTAGGAATAAAGTAACAGCGTCGACAGCATTCAGAATAAAGAGGAACAACGGGACGATTTTTTAATATACAATAAGAATAAAAACACAGTATACGCGTAAAGGTAAAAATGCTTAAAATGATAAAGTTTTTCTTGCTGTTAGCAAATCTATTCTTAAAGTAAAGATTGTCTGGTACAAAAACTTCGCAAAATGTTAATTGCACCTATGAAGTTTGAAAACGCTAGAAAGATTTTAAGAGACGGGGTTGGATCAATGCGTTGAGCGGCAAGACCAACATGCCATGGGTCCCGGGTTCGAGACCAAATGCCCCCGGGAGCTTTTATTAAGAAATTAAAATAATCCAATCCGTCTCTGGGCTGTTGTCTAGCGCGCAGCAATGCAAAAACAAGACTCAAGTTTCCTCAATTCCCTTACCCTAATTCCCTCCCGGCCAAAACCATGCTAACACATCAAAGGGTTGTCCCCTAGGATTTGACCACATCGTATAAAAAAAAAAGTATTTTAAAATTTTACTATCTTATCAATAAAGACAAGATACCGTAGGTGATTAACTACTTTCCGTTTAATACGTTGTACTTATTGAAATCTATAAATATAAAGAAATATGTCCTAACTGACCAACTGATTCATTATCGCTGAAGCTATAAAATATAAAAATTGATCACTAGTTTTATTTTATAATGTACAGATTCACTATTTTTTTCAAAACTCAACCCCCAAAGTGGTCATAAGAAACTTTAAAGTTTATAAGGAAAACGATTATTAAGTGGTTCTATTGACTTAAAACTTGGTCAGCATATTCCAAAACATAAGTAATAATTAAACATGTATTTCTTATGTTTTTGGATATAAACTTGCTGTGAATACCGCTTTGTCGAGAAAGTGATCGATCTTGTATGAATTATTTATAAACGTTAACTTGGACTCGAACTGGGGCTAAAATCTCCTCGTCCATGTGGAAGTGGAGGCGAAGGTGTATTTACCTCGCGTCGTGCCTCCGCACAGCGCTCTAAGGGGCACAATCCGTCGATATTAGTTGGTGGGCAGGTATATAACCTTCAGATAAACAAGGAGGTAGAACACCTGCTCTACCTGAAGTTTAAACACCTCAATTATCTAAAAATCATGAATCCCGGTCTTCATCCATGACCTATTTGAAGAATTCTAGTTAACAAAATGAAGTTTTCGAGGGATAAGCGGAATTAGCAATCTCATAGAATCAAGAAATCATAGCGTTAATTCCTTTGTTCCCGGTAGACGATATGGCATAAGGCACTCTTCAAAATAGACTTCTAGATTTAATTTTAATTTGTCAGTGGTTTGTGAAAAGGCTCTGGACCCGCCCCCTATATAAAGCCTATATAAAGTTCGTCGTTTGTTACTACCAAAAGGCTGCGGAGCGTTATAGCTGGGCGATCTCTCTTTTAGGGGAGATGGAGGGTATCCCAATGGACCAGATCCCGAACAGGCCAAGCACCAGAACCTGGATCCCGGCGAAACCTTCTGATCCAAGAAACTTGGATTTGATGCAGTTAAATAACCCTTGATTACTCACGGCAGTTCGGGTAAGTGAGCCTAAGAGTAGCTCAATACAAGCTATTATTATCCTGAATGGATAATCCTTGGGTCTTCCCACTGAATGCAATGGCGTCATAAGCTACGTCTTCGGTTCCATAAGCGTCAAGGTATATCAAAAGGATCTGAGGGCGAACACCACAGATGTCACCTTGTTGGCGAAGGTAAATCCTATAGTCACGGCATGTCCATAGCAACTCGCATACAATCCTGCGATGTGCAGTCCACTTTCGAGATCGGCGACTTCCTTATCAATCTCGGGCCAAAGAGTGAAGACGAACTTCTGATCTGGTCTGTTGAAGAGGACGCCTACATCGAAGCGGAGGATGCCGACGAAACAATAATCCATGTATCAACGTAGCAACGTTGAGGATGATGGAAGTTAAGCTTTTTTCAGAATGGCAATTTATCCTTCAGGTTTATCTGAGTCCAAATAAATACTTCTTTTTGAATCTCGTTTCTGCTTTGTAGAGCTCAATTTAGGTTCTTAACCAACTGATACGTTTCGTTGTTTATTAATATTGCCTATAGGAGAACCCTATGATGAAACGGATTAAGGGTAAAGGGAATGACGGAAATTGAAAGTCTTGTTTTTGCAGTGCTGCGCGCTAGAAAACAATTCTAAGACGGAGTGCATTTTTAATTTATTGAAAATGAAAAACTCATAGACTGTCTATCGAGGCTCGAACCTACATCTATGACATAGTGATCGTGCTACTCTTCCATTGATCCAACTCCATACAATATACATATACATGAAAGTTAGTGTGAGACTTATTAAATTATACGTGTGCGAACTTTTTAACTATTATCCGTTGAGTCATATGCGTTCCAGTTCATAAAGTGCATTCATTATTCGTAAATATGTTATGATGAGGTACGACGAAATTAGGAAGTAGCGACTTGTCTTCTGTTATTACACTATCTGTTTGGTACAATAATTTAATTCTGTTGCGACAATTATTTATAATCGCTGCCATATTAATTTGTTTAACAAAGAATTTATCATAGCACAAATTTGATTTGATTAAGGAAGTCTTTTTGAACAACGCAAGAATAACGAATTACCAAGATTCTCAAGAACAAAACCTACATAAGCCACAAAGGAGATCTAAAATACAAGTAGGAAGTTCTACAGAGCATGCTATGAACAAACTCAAAATAAACTTTTGCAGACAGTGAACATTTTGGGGACGATTGACTCGTTTCTGTGTAACTTTTTGAATTATGTGACTGTATCACCCCAGACGAGTGCTCAGGCACCAGTTGCTGCAACATTTGGCAAAATGTGTTCAAACAGAACTTTCATCTCGTTCCTGGCAAGGCTCCAAAAATCCACAGGCCCTAACGATAATAGTATTTTAAAGACTCTTAAAGCTAGAAGGGAAGAAATTTCTATGGCTACAAGTAGTAAAGCATACAGAGCCAGTAGCAGGTTCCATTAAGCGAAACTCCATGGCAATTAACTTCTCGCAATTTATTTCAAAGAAGGACTAATGGGGGGACATTTAAAATGATTGCATGGCATCACTTGCTAAATTTATCGACTTGAATAGTGTTAAAATTACTTCAATATGAAATTCTTGGAGTTATGTTAAGAATAAGAAATTGGGTACTCACCGCTGGCAGTGCAAAAAAGGAAATACCCAAAAGCGCGCAAAACGATGCTATCAGCTTCCCTTGCCACGTTTCCGGGACCATATCACCATAGCCAACCGTGCAGAGGGTTATCTAAAATGGAAGATTTATCAATGATTATTCCCAAAATTTGACGTTTACTAATAATGTGACATAGTATGTACTTACAACACCCCACCACAGCGCTTGAGCAAAATTATTAAATTTGTCGTTCACATCCTTCTCCATCAAGTAGACGAGAAACGATGCAAATATAAGGCCAAGAAAACCTATGTACATTGTGGTTATTAGTTCCTGAAAGAAAAAGAAAGCGAATTTGTCACGAATTTTTCCACTAAAATTTGATAAATTTAATTTTGTAGTAACCACACTTTTATTTATGTAATTTCATTATTTATGATTCTTTCTGGCAATGACCACTTTATTCATTGTGGCCTAAATTAGCGCACTCTTAAACTAAAATTTATTTCAAAATGTTGTGGTCGTGAAATAGCGTAATATTTCACGGAATCCCTAAACCAACGCCAATCAGATATGAATGAACTTGTCCTACTTGTTGAGAAAGACGGGAGAGATTGTGTGATTTAATGCCCACCTGTTGGATTACTGTCAAATAATTTGAAGGTAAATTTACAAAACGACAAATTTAATTTGGGATGAGTCGTTAGTCATGCGAATTTCATTTGTGTTAATAATTAGGGTGTAAACATTTGTTTATTTAAATGACTAACTCAATTAGTCTGCTGTCCACAGGCTTTACATTTCGATATTTGACTTAGTATTTCTGTAATAGCATAGTCAAATTAGACTAAGGAAGGAATAATCTGCTGGAAATTTTTTATATGCCATTCTATTTTAAACAACCTCTCAAAATCTGCCATTGATACCATGAAAGCAGAATTTTTGAAATGGTTGAAAAGGGTTGAAACAGTTTTTCAAGGAAAAAAATACTGACTTTCTCTTCCAAGATAGAGTGGTAAAAGATGATTATTCGAACTGACTGTTAATAAGAATACTACCAACATGATTTCAAATGAAAGCAAAAACAGTGTGCTATTTATTGTACATTACATTTGGGAAGCGAATGAATCTACCTGGACAGATTCAAACCTGTTAATATGGGTTGTTTGTGTAGATGACCATACCTGGCTGACATACTCAAGAAGAGGTGTAACGAAGGAGATATAGAGACATTTGGAAACATAAGGATTGGAGAATTCCCTAGATCAACGCTTCACAAACCCTAGCGTGGAGTTACCTCTGTTAATTATACTGTCAATGTGGGAACGGAAATTGAGTGCGCTATCACAGATTATTCCTAGGTCACACAAAGAGGTAACGATAGGGACTGGTACGTTGGTTAACATGTAGACTCTCGGGGTGGTGGTAAGACGTTTTTGGGAATAAGAGATGGACTGGCATTTAGAGAGATTGTAGATCTACCTTTGAAGATGCCATGACGGGAGAGGGAGAAGATAGGCTTACAGCGGAAGAACATGAAATCATAGACCAATTTTTCGAATAGTTTAGGTATGGATGATAATTTAGCAATGGGTCTGCAGTTGGATACATCGTTCTTGCAGCCTTTTTTGAAGATGGGAATAATTCAATTCCATAATTGAAGAAAAACCCCTTCAGTGACCGAGAGGCAGAAAAGCAAAGTAAGGGGTTGAACTAGATGCATGGCACACTTTTTCAGTACGATGGCGGAATGCCATCGGGACATGGGCAAAAGTTGTCCTCAAGCCCGTTAATACTGGCGGCGATTAGGTCGGGATCAAGGTCGAAAGATGTAAACGACGTTTGGGTGCATTTGTCCATGAATGAAATGTAGTTAAGGTCAGTTTGTAGGGAATTGTCGCTAAAAGATTTACTGAAGAAGTGTGCAAAGAGGTTGGCGATAACCTAAGGATCACGAAGAAATATTCTCGAGCTTTAGGGTGGAGGAGTAACCATTGGATTTCTTCTTGGAATTAATGAAGTTATAAAAACTTTTGGGGTCGGATATGAGGCTAGCTTCCAGCGCTTACGAGATTTGTAGTGTTATTTAATGTTTATATATTTGTTCATTTTGTTTTTTGCTTGTTATTTAATGTTCATATATTTGTTCATTTTCAGGGATACATATCTTTGAGATTTGATTCTCTAAAAGTGGAAGCAACTTGAAAAAGACCCATTAAGTTTTCGAAGTTTAAAAGGAAGAATTACCAAACGCTGAAAATGTAGACAGTAACAAGATCAAAACCCGTAAGGAGAAAATCAAAATTTATAGGAAAATATTCAGATTGGTTAAATGTAGTAGATATTCGATTTAGAAAGAAAAGATGAGCACACCAGTCAGGAAGCAGACATCCAATCCAGCCATTCATGCGGCCTTCGTAACAAAGATTTTTCTGAATGCAAACGATCAAATCGTATGGAATTGGCTAAGTTATCAAAAGCGGATGACTCTGCTCTAACTGCACCGCTCAACGCTTCTGATATGTACTTCAAATAAGGGTTTATCAAAAATAAATACGGACGAGCTATTATTACATAGAGCAGATGCTAAATTTACCAATAACTAATATTATTAATCAAGAAGCTTACAAATGCCAAAATATCTTGTAATATACAGGGTGTTTCGCATAAGGTGTACCAAAATAAGTGGGGTTATATATCTCACCTAGTAAACAAAAAATTGTATGGCAGTGTGGGTGGGGGGGGGGGGGGAATCTCAACCGTTTAGGAGTTAGAGGGTGATTCATAGATTTGCAATTTTTATGGTATGCACACACTCTTTAATTTTTACTTTGGATCTACTACACACAGCGACGTCAAACCAATCCCAAAAAGTTACCGTCAAAATAACCTTTCCAAGACTCTCAACAATGTTTATGTAACTTAAAAAAAAAAGTTCTTAAATTACAAAAAATGCAGAATTTGATCAAATTTTCATCGAAATTCATGTAATTAATACACTTCCCTTTTTTATTTTTGTTAGATTCTCCCATCTTATTACCTTTCCAAAAATGTACAACATGTCGACGTAGTTAAAGGATTAGAAAATCCCTTCCTTAAAAATCCCTATCTAGCTAATCATTTTATTGTAAGAAATAAAGGAAATTTTTAAAACACAGGGTCAAAAATGTTGGTTTAAGGTTTAATTATTGCTGCAAAAATGTTATAAAATTGTTAGTGTAATTGTGTTTTATTCTCGTTATTAGCTTGTGTTAATTAGTTTTAACACCCAAGTACCCTCACGTTCTCTTACCAATACCTGATGGGAATTTTGGTGTAAAGGAGTATCAGTCAGCAAGAATATCGATAAGCTAACATTAATAAAAAATGGAAAAATTTACTATTAAGGAATAAGCAGATCTACATCCCTATGGATAATCTTGGGGCAATGTTTTACCAACACGAAGGAGTCTCACTGCATACTGCCAACATTGTAATGCAATATTAAATGAAACATTTTTGTCATTTGTGGAAGTATCTGTACCTGCAATGGTTGACGTTAGATCAACATTGACAATTGTGAAAAGGTCATTGATGCAAAGATAAAAATATAAGGTGATGTGCATACCATGCAAATGTTTAGTTTACGAATCACCTTGTAACTCCCAAACAGTTAAGATTGCCCCTCCCCCTCCTTGCTGCGGTATAATTTTTTGTTTGCCTAGGTGAGATCTATCAGCCCCCTTATTTTGGCACACCTTATGCGAAACATCCTGTATTACAATAGAAAGTTTATTTTAAAGAAACATTAGGAAGCTAAGTTCAACACTTGTCAACTTAAGTGATCGCGAATATCTAATCAAGCACACCTTGCAATTAACTATGGTAGATGGTAACGTATGCAAAGCCCTGAGCAGCGCCAAATTTAACTTTCTTATAGTGGATGGTTCTCTTTTCAAAACATTTTTTAATCGACTTCAAAAAAAGGAGGAGGTTCTCAATTCGACTGTATGTTTTTCTTTTGTATGTTTCTTACGCGATCATTCCGCCAAGTCAAAAAAATTTTTGGTGGTGTGGGGGTGGGGGTGGGGTGAAACCTAACATTGTAACGCGCGGACCGATTTGGATGATTCTTCTTTTGTTGTACAGAAGATGATACCCCATTGCTAATAGGAGAGAAACATTTGGCCTAGAGTGGGGGGAGGGGGAGGGGTAGTCTGACTTCGTAACGCGTGAACCAATTTGGATGGTTCTTTTGCTGTTGTATAGAGTATGATCCCCCATTGCTTATAGGAGGATAATTTGAAAGGGTGTGATGAGTAAAATGCGATAAGCAGCGTGACGTCATTCTAAACATAATATGGCGAACGCTCGAAGATTGCGGATTACCTTTTTCTTTACAGCCCCCTTGACATGGGTATCAAATTAAACGTTTCGAAAAAATAAAATTCGATAAACATGAAGCGGATGCAATAGATAATACTAACTAGTGTAAAGAGTAGCTGTCGTCAAGAAAATTCCGCATTTTTCGGCTCTACTTATTAAATTTATTATTAAATTTTTTCGGTTTTATATATTTCTGGAATGTTCAAAACTCTATGGTCTATGTGTCTATTTATAGGTGTTAGCATTTACTATATACTCCCAAACCTTAGTTTTGGCAATATTGGACACCCAGTTCATAATTTTTTGTTGATCAGATAACCCTACGCTATAAGATTTTGCCCCTGGTCAATGAATAGTTGTTTCCGAAGTAATTTTTCCCGCTGAAACCAAATCCAGGCTCAGAATTGCTCTATCACGTCAAGTTTTTGAGATATTCTAACGTAAAAGTGCAAAAAACACTGTTTTTTGACATATATATATAGACGGTTATGTAGCACTGAAAAATTCATGGACTTGAAAATTTCAAAATACGATATCTCTGCGAGAAAAAAAAGATATTTGAGCAAACTCAGCGGCATTTGAAAGAGGAAGGCATGTACTATAAGATACCACACATAGTTTTTTGAAAAAAAATCGCAGTGCTACATAACCGTAAATATGTCAAAAGACAGTTTTTTTGGGTTAGAGTATCTCAAAAACCTGACGTGCCCGGATTCGGTTTCAGCGGGAAAAAATAAATCGACAACAACTATTGGGATTAAAATGACGTCAAGTAAATTATCATATCCTACTCATCAAAGCATTTCATCTAATACCCATGTCAAGGGAGTTGTGAAGAAAAACTTAATCTGTCATCTTAGGATTTCCATAATATTATGTTTAGAACGACTTTAGATTTACTAAATTGTATTTCATCAGAACAAGGCTGTGTGCAAAATCTCGACTCGATTAGATAATACTAAGCGGGTCAAATTTTAAGTACTGAATTTGACCGATACAGCACTTCGAACATAAGAAAACCATTGAACGAAGCATTCGGTACTCTCCTTAGTGGTGGTGTGAAAAGAAGTGCATCTTATTGCTCAAATACTATCGTGCCACTTATAAGCTATTTTGCTCGGAAAACCTGAAACCATTTCTGGAAATAATATCGTCACCAAACTTGTCACGCAGTAAATGGATGGTTTTATTTTCTGTATGGAACGTAACACTATACTTTTAAAACCTCTGCCTATGCTGATCACATTCATTTTAGGAAATAAAAATTAATTGAACACATCGCTTCTTCGGCGGAACAAAGAAGATTTTGCAATTCTTCAAAAATTGCGATTTAATAATTGACTGTTAAGTCCTTGTTCTTCTGTATATACTGTTAAAACTTACAATTTCGGCAATGACGCTTTTGGTTTACAATAATGTCATAGCTCCATAGGTAAGTTTAACATTTTATGGTACTTTTGTCGTATTTAACTCAAAATTTCCAAAATTTGCACTTTCGTCATTGTTCCACCGGAGAAGCGATTTTGTCGATAATGCGTCATAGTAAAAAACACCATACAGTTACATATATGTACAGCCTGAGGATTACTGTCACTTTATATTCCTACGGTAATTTTGTATATTCAAAAATTCATTCAGCTAGAAAGAAGCTTCTTCAGTAAACATAATTTTGCGTTAGAAAACTGAATCAATTTGCAATTGTTCATGAACCAATCAGCTAACAAACGAGTCAAACCATGGTAATTAGGATTAGGAAAAACCAGTTGTAAGTAGTAGGAATATGAACCAAGATTCCCATGCAAAATTGTTCATTTGGTGGATGGATGAAGTCCAAGTTGTTGAGAATCGATATTTCCGATTCTTCAATTACACTTTCGTTCACCACAGCGAGGGTTTCAAATGTACGAACATATCTTTGTCTTATTTTTAGGGGTTGATCATGTAGTGAATAATTTGTACGAAAACGATCAATAATACGACGTTCTTATATATCGAGCTCATTAGGTCGATCAAACGAATCATAAAATTCTCGAAGAGCCCTATAACTTTGGCGAACTGAACACTGATTTTTTAAGTAAATTTGAATGATTTACAGGCGTTGTGCGAATGCAAAGCACTTCATTATTATGCATCCTTACTAAGCACAAATGTCAAAGAGACCTGTGATGATTAGTTTAACAAGTGGGAGGATTACCTATCGAAAGTTTCAGGAAAAAAAACACTATGTACTTGTATTCAGTTTTAAAATTGTTGAGCTCCATTTCGATTGTAGTGAAGTAAAAACGAGAGAACTCCATTCGATTCGATGACAGGGATTACAGTGAACATATATACAACCCCCATAGCCTGTTGTCAGCAGAAAGAAAACAACTATAGGTTGACGCCAATGCAGTTCGAACATTCGACCTCTAAAATGGAAAGTTAACACGTCATCCCTAATTCCACCGATGACTTAACATTTAAATAACACACGTTACGATTCATCATTTATCCAGTAACATTTATAGCAATCAAATAATAGTTTATAAATTGTGTCAAATATTGTATATTTTGGTTTAAATGGTGATGAGTGGCCTTTTAGCTACCGATGGATCTACACTGATAGAATTACAAGTTCAAATATTTCTGGTATGGGATATCAAACTAAATTATTAATATCTGTACTCCATACACTCTAGAGTTCCCGTAACCCACATTGAGCGGGATAACAACAACACGCGATTCAATGACAAGTGGATTTACAGCTTAAGGTGGATTTCGAACCACCAGATATTGCTCTGCAACCGTCAGCGCACTTTTTAGTGTTACTTATTGGCAGCACCAAACAATCAGGGATTACCGCCTGCGGGACTCTATCCTGAGGCCCTTGCTTGGAAAGTTGGCACATTATACTACCACTGCCGACTTGTATTTAATTAATGTTTAACCTTAATTCAAATCAAAAACGAAAACACTTCTTCTCGTAACCTACTTCTAGCCCAGTAATATTTCCTATTACCTAGTCATTTACAAAAAAAGTCCGTTCTGCATACTTTCGGAGCGGCTTAAAACATCTGCATTATTCATTATCCATTAAATTGTCTTCATTTATAAATCACTGCTTGTGACGGAATTAATTATTTAAATCTCCAAAATAAAAATATCACGAAAAATATTCTACAAGCCTTATGGGTTTTTGTCGTAACAAGCTTATTGCGTGACATGCTGCCGTTTTCGTTGACCGCCTAATTCCTGGATTTAGCATTAAACTGTTTTTCGCTGCAGGATGGTAAGCCCTGCAGAGTTTCTGGCTAGTAAATTTTTATTTCTTAACCTTTGAAAGCTTAAAGATTGCGTTTGGATGTTCTGGTGCCATTAAAAAATTGTTTTTCGTTAGTTCACTCATCTCATAAAAACCTTCTGATTGGAAAAGTTTTTTTTAGCTTGTTACGAATTTGCCAAGGATTTTAGATAATTATTGGGTAAAAAGTTTCGTTTAAGTTTAGAAAAATTTTCACTCAAGTTGTTTCCAGTTTATATTGTTTTTATTAAATAGTATTCAGACATTTATGATAAACATGTCCGCTTAGCTTCCGGCTAAACGAAAACAAAAGATTCAGGAAAATATGGTGTGAGATTATAGAGGTTTAAAATTTTTACCTAAATTTGCGATGGCAAGCAACATTTTTCTAGGGAGTTTCTCCTTGAAATTTAAACAAATATTTAACAGATATTTGACATGCTGCCAGTAAAAGTGACCTTTCTACAAGGTCGGAGCAAAAGTGAAAAAGTGTTCGGCGCAAAAATGAACCGCGTGAGATTCCGGGCAAAAACGAATCAGAGAAAAACTCCGGGCAAAAATGACTTAACTACAAAAAGTAAGCCAAATTTAATGCAGTTAAGTAGTTAAGTTGCTTTTACCCGGAGTCTCTGGCCTTATTGTCTGTCACTGGTATTATACAGTGCCAATAGAGAAAAGAGTGATGGTAGGGATTTATTTATTTCCGATTCATCAAAGGACGATTACTTAATCAAATGAAAATTTCAATACAACAACATAATGGGGCCTATTCTGTTAATTTCGGAAATAGTCACTATTGGAATGTCTATAATTCAGTGGCTAGAATTTTAGCCTCTGTGAAAACAATTTTTCCAAAAAATGTTATTTTGCGAACCTAGTGGCTATCGATCAGTGGAAATTATGTAATATAGTCACTGTCGCTTTACGAGCTTTAGAGCGCTTTCTAAAAAGACGGATTTGGCCGGAATAGAATATTTATATATACATTTTGTATTGTTTCGGTTTACATAAATTGTTATTAGGAAAAAAGACAATTGCTACAAATGAATTGTTATTTGTTCGTATTATGCACTTACATATTTTTGTAACTTTAGAGATAGCTGGGAATAAGCAAATTTGCAACAAACAAATTGCTATCCACTTGTTATATGATTAGGAAAGAATTAAGAAATGTTTAGTGCAGATTGATACGAGAAAACTAATTCTCATTCAGTTTATTGAAGTGAATTAATAATATTTCGTACGCAAGTGTGTGAGAGGGTCACAAAATCTGGTGAGCATTACCACCAATTAATATTATTGTGAGTAAATTATAATTCCAACAATTGATTTATTTCAAACTTAGGATGGGCGACCAACCAGGCGAACCTTAGATGCACTACGTGTCACACCACCAGACAGATTTAGTCTAAGCTGGATATGAAGCGACCCCAACCGTCTAGTTACAAGAGACAGAACCAACCTACACGTAGTCATAGGGGTGATCACTGGTCATTGTCTTATTGGAAAATATGCGAAGAGATTAGGATTCTATTCAAAGAATTCTGCAGAAGCTGTAGGGGAGAAGGAGACTAAACCTCATGTCCTCTTCTTATGCTCTGCTTTGTCACGCATGCGGAAGGCTTTTCTGAGTGTCTATTTCTTGGATAGTCTTTGCGATCTAGAGACGACAAACGTAAGAGACCTCCTGCGGGATAGCTTTACTAAGTGGTTGTGAGGTAATTCATTCCTGCGACATCACAATGGACCTATTCCAAGTCTTAAGGTGTCCTTTGCTGGACGGTCACACATACCTATCTACCTAGAACGGACGGAAATAAAAGGCAAAAGAAAACCACGCCAAAGTAATATAGAATAATGGCTGACTTTTTAAGTCAAAATAAAATTCTCACAAAGATGTTGGTTTTACGGCCAGATTTTGACGGATATATTAAACAGGAGATGGTCCACAATGCGCAAAATTTGGTTATTTGAGCAGGTGTTGGATCAATTGTTTGAGTGGAACGATCACCACGCAATTGTTCCAGGGTTCGAGTCTCTCCCCCGGAGTTTTTAATTAAAATTAAAGAGCTACTTCGTCTCTTAGCTGTTGTTTAGCTTGCAGCAATGCAAAAACAAGGCATTTAAGTTCCCTCATTCTCCATATCCTAATTTCCTTACTGCCGAAGTCATGCTAATGCAAACATGGAAATTCGAAACATTCGGACGCTTTTGCTCGGGAGTGGATAGTGGGGTCTACCCCCCATAATTTTTTTGCCCCCCCCCCCCTCCCCTACGGTTTTTTTTGTTTGTTCGCCTAGATGGCCCCGGGCTTTGGCTATATCATAAAGAAATATAAAAGTGCTTGGTTTCGGTGTTCTTTAGGAGAGGAACCTATGGCAATGTGGGTTTTATCAATTACACCCAATACACCAGGAAAGGCATAGTTATCAAAAAATCTGTAAATAAGTCTTAAGTTTGTTGAATTTTAGGTCTTTGCTCAAACTTGCGGTCAGACCTTCGTTTTGTAGTCATACGTTCTTCGGGTGATCTGGGAAATTTAACCCACACGGGTTCTGTAACAACTGGCACCTATTAGAATTTCTGTCTGACCGTCCCATCCTCTCGATTAAAAACCTATTGAGATGCAATTTATTATGCAGACGTTAATTATCTCAAGTTCCTGCAACCTCTTGTGGGGCATGTGGTTGGAGAAGAATTCCAGGCGGTTCGAGAAAATGATTGCAAGTGGACCTACAATTTAAAGTGGTTTCTGAACTGCCGACATTATCTCTTCAATGACCTTTTCATCGTTATCTATTCTCAGCATGGGTCGCTGCCGGTGGGATTCGAACCTGGAATTGTTTTTTGTGTTTACTTACCACAATGAGTGAGTGGGTTGCCTTCAGGTAGAACCCCTTAAATGCAACAACAAATTTTTTAGGGCATTTCGATTTTAACCCTTCATTGACTAGATAATTGGATGCAAATAAGTTACCAAAGTGTCGCTACTTTGATTTCTAAACTACCGAAATATCTGAAAAATATTTTCAATAGTAACGAACACTGCAGAAAAACTAGTGTATTGTAAATTTAGAAATAACTTTACGGAACACAATTATATGCGTTATAAGCAAATCCTCAAAGCAAATCGCGCATTGTAATGTGTTTATAAGGAATCAGCCTAGCAATATCTTTAGAACAATGACCGTGGAAATAGCGATAGAAGAGTGAGAGATAACCGACAATCCGTCGATGCTCCGAGCAGTCCATCCTCCCAGAGATTGTGGAGTCGCCAAAATGTTTTAAAGCCTTGCTTTCAACTTTGTCTAATGCAGAAAATGCAGTATGCACGGTCCCTGCCCAAATATGAAGTACACCTCAAGTCTCTATAGAAAACCCAAGCACTTCATCACATAACGATTGCAAATATATGAGAATTGAGATTTCAAATATATGTGCTAAGAATTAATATCGAATTATATTCTAAAAATTTTGCCGATCAATTATTACGACAATACTTTCTTCTACAGAAAAATCAATATTTTCCAAGAAAATTTTAACTTTTTACAGAATAACTAAGGAATTTTATTCGTGAATCAGGTACTGTAAAATGTACGGGTTTGATAAGTCTGTATTTGACTGCCCCCATCGCTCCGCTGCAGTATGGTAATTTTTACAGTGATTTTAGGCTTAATTTTCCTTTATTTGTCTCTCAGTGTGTAATCAGTTTATTCAGGAATTAGGTAGTTTATAACGATACCAGTGAGAAGTTGGGGGGTAAATTGCGCCCATTGCCCCCTTGAATCCGTGCCTGGTGTTAAGAGCTTCTTCAGCAGCAGCGACAATATACTTCAATTTACTGCGCAGCCTGCAATCGGATAGAGCGAGTTGGCTACAACACCTTATGACTGAATCCACCGGGAACTTAAATATATCATTGCTGTACTGTAAGGTAGACTTTATTTACTTTTGGCTCGGCAGCCACAGTTTCTTATTAACCCTACACCAAAGGCGGAGGTGTGATTAAATTTAGCAAGGAGTCAATAGATAAACATTTTTTTGTTGAAGTGTTTAGTGATTTGCAAATTTATTAGTAAATTCTCTTGTTTTACCAATATATCAATGTACAGAAAAAGACTAATAAAAATTAAATTATTAATTAATTTTAATGAACTCTTTTTAGTTTTCGTAACCACTTGAGAGTCATGGGGCGGGAGCACAACTATAACCCAATCGAGACAACAATTGCAAGTGGAACTACAATTTAAAGTAACACTGACATTTTCTCTGCAACTCGCATGGTCTTATTATCTTAATCTGTTGTCAGCAGAAAACAACCGGTGGGACTCGAACTTGGGTACTCCCAGTGGGTACGGCGACATCTTATTACTTACTCCACCGATGACGAATGAATATTGCTGCTTTAAAATTGCGTTTTTAAGTAAATTTCTTCTTTTTCTTCAGCCTGTCTTTATTGTGTGCGAGTTACTTACACACCTTTAGTTTTGCTACTTATGTTTTGAGATAGACAAGTAAAAATAAATATTTATAATCGAAAATTGCTTTATTGTTTTTCAAAATATTCTCAATGAAGATGAACCAATTTTCGAAGCACTTTTTCCACTCCGATTGAGGTACCTCCAAAACATGTGATTCAAACGCATCAACCGCTTCGTCAGGCGTGGAAAAACATTGACCTCACATTTTATGTTTGGTCTACGGGAATAAGAAGAAATCATTGGGTGCCAAATCAGGACTGTACGGCGGATTACCCATCAATTCGATGTTTTGAATGCTCAAAAATTCACTTGTGTGAGCCGATGTACACTTCTGGCAAGCAAACGGTGGTGTACCATTCCGAATTGACCTTTCTACGTTAATGTAATGGCACGGTGGCGACATGTCCAATTATTCCAAAAAACAGGCGACCCTTTGCTTCGAAGTCCTTCGTACGCGATCAACTTTTGTTGCATTTAGCTCGTCTTGAAAGACCTATACAGTCGATTGTTGCTTAGTTTCCGGTTCATATGCATTAATCCATGATTCGTCACCTAACACAATCTTATAGACGTGTTTTGAAGCACAGCGATTGAATTTTTCAACATTTCTCTCCACCAGTGGACCGATATAGGACGACCTTCATGAAATTCCGTAGTAGCGAAGTGCGACCACGATTGAATTCGGAAAACCAGCGAAACACGGTGGCTCCAGATGGTGCTTCATTACCAAAAGTCGAAGGGAGTTGATCGACACACTGTTGTTGGTTTAGTCCACGTCAAAAGGCATAGAAAATCATCGCACGAAAATGTTAACGATTTCATTTAATTTTTTTACCAAGATGAATGTTTCAAGTACCTGTAAACAACACAAATAGCACTCGTGTGAGATAACGTTCTGAGTACGATTACCATTAAAAATGTCAAACTTTACGCTGACACACTGGTGTTGCCATATCTCAGAACGGAAAACTTTACTCTTGGGCCACTCCATTTAGTTTCTTACTCGTAGGTAATCCCCTGTATCTATTGTTGCAGAGAACAACCGTGGCCTTCCGTTTGCCAACGGCGACCCTGGCACTAGTTTAGAAAGCCATATAACAGTGTAACATTGCAAAAAATATTATAGACATTTTTATGTTTTATTTCAAAAATTATAAACTATTGCAATAGATTAATTAAAAAATCTCCTCAAATAGTCTCTCTGGCAAAGTTATAACAAGATAACCACAAGTTCTATGTTTATTTCAGGTGAACGAAGCGAGAGTTCAATTTGGATTGTTAAAACAATGAAAAGCTAAGCACACATTTTACCACAAGTTATTCAGGTTCTTACCGTCAGTACAAGCAGAGTACAAAACTACACAAGTTCTTGTTAATGAGGTTTAAAGAGAAATGGAGGTGGATCGAAAATGGTATAACAAGTGCCAAAGAAAATTCCGGTGCTTAAGAATTATGGACTAAGTCATTTGTTGAGGTTTTGTTGCTCAACGTTCAGAAATATAGTTTAACCTTTGTAATACTTGAAATGAGCTACCGTAGTCCCAGGATTACATGCATTTATGACCCGAACAAAATTTAGAAAATTTTAATAGGCTTAAAGCAATTACAGATACCGCTGAATCTTTTGTAGTTTCTTTTCAAATAGTTTTCGTGTAAAAGCGCACTGTTTTCCTTTTATACATTTTAGTACTCAAGTTTTTAAATTGTCCCGTTCAAGTATAAAGGAAATTATTCTAAAAACTGCATTCGAAACACAAAGTAAACCTCAATCGTTTTTAATGACGTGCTGCACAAATTATTTCGTGAACTCAAACTGTTGGTATATGAATACTAAAGGGATCTAAGGGAATTCTTTTTCAAATTTAATTGGGGATAATTTCTTATATGAAACATGGCAAATTACAGTAGTTAGGCAAGTTTCGAAGATGAGAGGTTGGTTCTGCGACTCTCGCGTGAAATTTTCCTCACTTTGTGAAAAATTACGTAGACGGCAGCAACAAATATAATGAACTTAACAACATAAGGTACGGAGATGCTGCCTGGTTTTTATAAACAAATTAAAAGCAAAATCTATTTCTAGTTTACTACCATAAGGGGAAAATATAATAAGTGAATTATTTATCTACATCCAAAGTTAGGCGTGGGCGCTGACTTGTTGGTCGATTTCAGCATTGAGAAATTTCAAAACTGACGTTGAATCTCAGGGAGGCCAACCTAACAATTTAAATCAATGCTGCAAATTTCTAATCAACTAAGTAAGTAAGAAGGTTCACAATAATATTTCTCTTTTTTGTTTTTTTTTCTATAGTTTCGTATAAAAAACCCAACTATTTTAAGTAAATTCTAAGGGGTTGTTCAAGTATTACGTAACGTATTAGAAGTCCGAACTCCTATTCATAACTCACGGCATATCTACACTACACATATTTTTTTTTTATACGAAAAGAGTTGCGTCGCTGAGTATACGGAAGTATATATATATAGCAAATAACCACAATAAGCCGTGTATCACGAGCCCATAGTTTGGACTCTAAAGCGGGCTTTACACGATCAATTCTACCGTCACGTCTGCAGCGGACTTGACGCGGCGTCCAGTTTGCAGCGCATCCATATAGACCACTCACGATCAAGTTTACCGTCCAGTTTGCCGCATCAGTTGAAACCATGGCGTCTCCAGTGGCGGCCGACGCCGAATTAGCCATCCTAGGCTTATAGCTCGCAATTAAGAACCAAAAAGAAAAATCGTTCGCTCATACACATGTTCAAGTCTGCAGAATCGAAATTCGATTTTTCCTTCATGTAGACTTGTCATGCACAATGATAGCCATACACCGTCAAGTATACTGGACGCCGTGTCAAGTCCGCTGCAGACTTGACGGCAGACTTGATCGTGTATGGCCTGCAAAAGAGTCCGACCGTTGCTGTCAAGCAAAACTAAAGCCATGAATTTACGAATTTCACGCACACACATTAGGACCAAAGTGGGCTGAAATTTCGTTTAATTACTTCTTCCGGTATTTTGCGCAACATAATTGATATTTAAAGGTAAAAATAATCATGTGAGTGTTACGTAACGTTTGGGGGGAAGAGTAATTACGTGTTTCTAGTCAAAAGTGACGCTAAATTTTTCTATGTAGAGACATGAACTAGGAATATCGCTTAAAATGTATACGATCACCGCTACAACCAACCCGATGACCAAGCTGACGATCAAGTCAACGAACGAGCCAATCCTTTGGATTTAGAATGGCTTTAACTCCTGGACGGTTCAATGGATTAAGTTGAAATTAAAAATTTCTCAAATACTTTCATATTTCTTGTGTCAGACGAAGTAAATAGGGTTAGTAAACTTTACCCTCTTTTCAATACATTATCTACGAGCTGTAAGTCAAGTCATTACGCATGAACGGAAGGATTGTCCTAGAAAAAATTGCCCCCTTATGCCTAGTATTTTATCTCAGGTCGAGTATTTTTTCTATAAAAGACAAAGTTTAAAATAAACATGCACCAGTATAGATTTAGTGCACAAACGGAAAAGATCTCATTAAGTGAAATAAAATTGCGCGATAAAATTATTTTCAGATACTTGGAAAATCCTGCAATAACATATTTGCAGCCGGTCAAGCATGCGTGGACTTAATTGTCATCGGTGATATGTACGTTTTTCTGTTGACAGAGAGAAGGAGTTAGGTAGGAAAAAGGTCCAGCCTACAGGGAATTAGCAAAGAACATAAGGAAGGGGTATGTCAGGAATCCCAATTCTTATGTGCGAGGTATGGCGGTAAAGGCATTGATTTCCAAGCCGACTGTCTAATGAGTAAAAAGATTTTACAACTTAAGGTCCTACAAGGCCCAACAAATACCGGACCGTTGTGAGGAAAAGGAAAAATTAGCCAAAAGGAAGGCAAGAAGGCTCTACGGAGAACAACTGACCAAATTTTATTGCATTGTGATGGACGATGAGACATATTCTAAAAACAACTTCAACCAGTTACTTAAGCATAAATTTTATACGGAGAGGAAAACGGACGTAGTCAGTATTGGTTTCGGTCAACAAAAACACACAGTATATGGTTTGGCAAGTGATACCTATGTGAATACGGATTTAAAAGAAAACAATTTTTCCTACAGGGTTCGATAAATTAGCATATTTACATCAAAAAGTTTTTGAAACAAGAGGCAAAACCTTTCATTCAATAGCATGGTGTCTCTGTGAAATTCTGGGCGGATTTCGCAACCTGCAGTTATGCTATATTAACTATGCAGTGATACGAAACAAATCATATTAAGGTTCTACCAAATGAGGCAAACCCGCCTAATTGTCCTCAACTTTAATGAGGTAAAGTTTAAAAAGAACTCGAAAGGCTGCTAAAACCACCATAGAATTTCAACACCGATGGAGAAAAGCATATGACATGGTCGATCAAGTTATGGTCAATGAAGAATGTGAAAAGGAAAGTTCGAGCATTTTATTGTTATAAGTAAGCTCTTGCAAGTTTAAAGGAATAAGTCATTAAGAGAATGTAACAATATATAATAAACATTTTTTGAAATGTTTGTTTTAATAGATAATAATAAAATGGTCAATGTTTTCAGCTATGTTTCAGTTAGTCACGGTACAAGTATCCCAGCAGAATACACTAAGGCGCGGACGAAGTCGCGGGTAAAGCTAGTAATGAATACATGAAACATTGACCCTTTCTGATTTTTTTCTAATATTTATAATTTCAAGCGTTATTAACTCAAAAACTACTGGACTTTAAAAAAAATTATACTTATTTTTCTGTTCTCGATTGATTTAATGAAATTTTAGAAACAAAATAGAATTATTTGTGAAAACAATTTCTTATATGTTTTTTTCTTCCTATTTTTTCGTTGTAGTAATTGCTCCCCCAAAAAGACGCTATTTGTGATCTTCGATTTATATATATTTTTTAAATTCTATTGTTCATATAAAAGCCCAAGATCAAAATGGGTTGATCTTTTTCTCAAAGTTGCAGATTCTTAAATGCGCATAAAGTAACGTTTAAAATTAAGGAAATGATCGACTATTTGATTGCTTTTGAGTTTTAAAAAACTGTAGCTTTGAGGAAAAATTTATGTGATTTTATGTATAATTTGAAAAAAAAATATAAATCGAAAATCAGGAGTGGACCCTGTTTTGAGGAGCGTTTATTATAACGATAAAAAAACAACTTTTTTTTCAAATTTATCTATTTTTCAACAAATTATGAACAAAAAACGCAAGGATAATTTGTTTTTAAAAGTGTAGTGGTTTTCGAGTTAAAAATGGTTGAAATAATCAATATTAGGAGAAAACTAAAAATTGGAATGCCCGTAAAATTAAAAATATACGAAAATCTGAAATTTATGAATCACCCTGTAACTCCGAAACGGTTAAGAAGATTAATTATCATTTCTTACCAGAAAGTAGTTTTGCTGAGTCTAAATTGTTAAAATTAAAAGTTTCAGTTGAAGAAAAGACAAAACGTTGTACAAAGTAAGAGTAGTAGTGAGTAGTTTTGATCATATTCTGGATCGTCCCACTTCATCCGATTTCTTGCCGTTTAAATCACGGGATCTTATTTTGGAAAGAATCAATGAACTTAAATCGGACTTTTCTTCTGGTCCTGACGGTATCCCTCCAGCCTTCGTTAAATCCTGTTCCGCTGCCCTTCTTACTCCATTAGCGATTCTCTTCAATTGGTCCCTTCATTCTGGTAAATTTCCTGCTTTGTGGAAGTGCTATTATATAGTCCCTGTTCATAAAAAGGGACACAAAAATATTATAACAAATGATAGACCAATCGCGAAGTTATATTGCATACCTAAATTATTTGAATCAATAGTGTATTCGCAGCTTATAGAGCGTTGTATTGGCTTAATCTCTCCCAAACATGATGGGTTTTTGCCCGGTAGATCAACGACTACTAACTTACTTGAATTTACCTCCTACGTTATTTCTGGCTTCCAGCGAGGCATGCAAACTGACTGCATATACACGGATTTCAGTAAAGCTTTTGATAAAGTCCCTCACTCCGTAATTTTAATTAAACTCGGGAGGCTGGGTTTCCCCCCTGTTCTTCTTGACGGGATCTCTTCGTATCTAAGAGACAGGTCATATCGAGTATCACTCTGTGGCGCTTCCTCTAGAATTTGCAGGTCCTTATCTGGTGTACCGCAGGGTAGTTATCTTGGCCCTTTATTATTCGTTCTTGCCATTGACGACATTGTCCATCTGATCTCGTACTCTAATGTTCTAATCTACGCTGATGACATGAAGATCTTCTCTTATGTTAAAGATGGTGGTGACGCCGCCCTTATTCAAAAGGACTTAGATGCGTTTTGTGAGTGGTGCAAGCATAATGGCTAACACCTCAATTTTGAGAAATGTGAGGCTATGACTTTTTCCAGGAGCCCAAATCCACAAGTTTCAGATTACAACTTTGCGGGGAATGGTCTTCGTCGTGTGCTGTCCGCAACTGACCTTGGGGTAAAACTCGATATGAGACTTGACTTTACTCTGCATATTAACTATGTCGTGTCCAGAGGCAGTTTAATCTTGGGCTTTGTTAAGTGTTGGTCTAGAGAGTTCTCGGATATACCAACCTTGATTCATTTATACTGCTGGTTAGTTAGACCTATTCTTGAGTATGCATCTCAGGTCTGGTCGCCCTACTACGCTGTTCATTATAAGCGTATCGAATCGGTGCAGCGTAATTTTCTTAGATTTGCATTTAGAGAGCTATATGCGCTCAAGACAGTTTTTCTTAAAGTGACCGCATTACGTGCAATCATTGTGCAAACATTGCGTTATTCTAGATCCTATCATTCTTTCTTCTCATGCCGCACTGTTTATTGAAACCTCGTCACTACGGTTTTAAAGTTAATGGTTTTGATAAGGTAATCTAATTTAAGACTTTAAATATATTGCGAGAAAGTAAAATTCCCCAAACTTTTACTTATGTTTACTGTGGCAAGTTTTGGTTTGTTTACACCACCAATGCTCAGCTGTTAAAGTGAGCTTTCAGGCTTGTATCTAGAGTAGGCTGTACTTAAGGCTGCTGTGACAGATGGATCATCGAAAAGATATTATTAGATAACTACTTATTTTGTGAGTATGTGTACAAAATTTCAACTAAATCGGTTCAATACAGTGTCCAGTTACCGTGTTTTCGAGAAAAACGTATTTAAAGTTTTGCAACGAGTGTACTCGAAAGTGTTTATAATTTCCATTAATCTGCAATACCATGTTCCCTTTATTCCTCACATCACATTCCTTTCAACCTAGTGAACTCCAGATTTTCGGTCAATCCGTTAGGGTGTGGAACCTTCTCTGAATGGCCGTAATTTTTAGAAAAATCTTTTTAAATATTTAAAATCCACATTGAACTGAATATTTGGAGTATTTTATTTAAGTTTTGATTATCATGGAATGATCCACTCAGGCTTCCTCCTTATGAGGATGGCCTCCGGTTGCTTAATATGCACGACGTAGAGTTCCTGACCTAATATTTCTTCATCAGCTTTTGAACTCAACATAGATTCTTGCACTCTCGCAGGTATGGTTTCTTATAGGCATACCCCGTATAGCTTAAGGAGATGGCCTTGACTACATGTTGTCCATTCTCGGTCTAACTATGGTACGCATGAGCCTATAAATCGCATGTGTAGAGCCGTGAATATGTGTCCTATTTTTTATCTGACTCTTACTAAGGATTTGCTGAAGCGATCTCTGTTGTCTGTGCACCCCTGATTGTTGTGTGTGGGCATGTTTTGGTTTTTTGATTACTAATGTTTTTTTGCAAGCTGGTGAGGGAGCCTCATTCACCTCAATCTATGTTATATTCTGGCGAATAGGTCAATTGATTCTAGGCTTCTGCCTGAAAAGTACGCCTTCTGAGTTAGAAGGATAAATTCTATAAAAAATATTGTTAAATACATTATTTATATTCATCCGTAGTTTTCGAAGTTAAAGCCTATTGTTAAGTTATTCAATTTTGTATTTTCTTTATAATTAGTGCCTATTGTTTAGTTAGCCTTAACTACTTCCTACACTTAGCTTTAAGATGTATAATCTTGTTAGTGTTGTGTTTAAATAAATTATTTGAATTTTAAATTTGAAATATTTCTTTTCTTGGAACTGTTCATGGTATATTGATTGTCTTTCCCTCTGCTCACTCCTGAAAAGTCGGTTTGGACCCTTCTCAGAAACGCTGAAACCTGCTCGAAGTCCTTTCGGCGTCAACTTTAATAGCTTTAAAATTACTGAAGATGAACGAATTTGAAAAAATTCTCCGACAGGGTGAATTGTGCTTACATACAGCTTAAGAATATGCAATAAAAAGAAATCGAAATTTTCAAACCGATCAAAATAGAGAGGTCTTCCTTAAGTTTCAAACTTATCGCTAGCTAGTACTTTACAAGACGACAGATCCACAGACAGCCAGAGAGGCAGGTGTACAAAAGGATGTAAATAGCGTACTAGTGCTTTGACTATTGTTCCCGAAAAATACAATTTAAGCAATCTAAATGATTTTCGTATATGAACATGATCAGTACTGCAGTCTGTTCAAAGAAAAGCTTAGCTAGATATTTCGCAATATAATAACATAACATTTGAGCTTAAAAGTAGACTTAAATGAAGCATTTAAATTTACTACCGGTTCATAGAAATGATTTAAGCTGTGAAATGGATTGCAAATCACAAATGCCTAAAGGGATATAATGAATAATCTGCCTGAATATATTTTGAACTTTTTCAAACTAAAACTAATGTCGAGTACAAACAAAATTTCTTTTTTTTTGGATATTCTCTTTAGTATGGATAACAACCACCATCAATACTGGAACTGAATTTTAAATTGCCATGCCAAAAGTCACAAATCTAGATAGTTAATTTGAAAGAGCATAATTTAAATATGCATGTATTCGAAACCGAACTTTGTTTTAACTCTGAGTTATATAAATTTTATATAACTTACATATAAATATGTATCAGAATTCCTTGCAATATTCAATGAGGCAAAAAACATTTCCTTTAAACTACAGAAGTCTAAAATCCTTGGATTTTGAAATTGGAACGTTGACTCACCGAAAATTTTTTCTAAATTTAAACACATAATCCAAACTAACGATTCGCGGGAGGTTCTAATGGGTGACATGCGCTGAACACAAATGAGACACAACACTGTCCTTAAAAATTGAGAATGCTTATATAAACTGGGCATGCAACATATTCACTAACACATTGTCAATATTAGACACACTAACTAACCTTCAGAAATGATTTTCAATATACATATATGCATGTTATGCATGTGCAATAAAAAAATTCGAAAAGCATATCTTTATAGAGATTTAAAATTTATCCGTTACACAATCTACATTATCAATTTCACTAAAAACATTTATACGTATGACACATAGATTATGAAAAATGGATGCACTTACTTGTCGGTGAGCATAAACCACGCTTCCTAACAGCTTCCAAGTTCCACCACGTCGGTCCATTCGGACCATTCTTAAAATTTGGAAAAACCTAAGGCCACGTAATGCACTGGTAGCAAATACCTGACCGGAAGTGCCCATTCCTAAAACTACTAGAGACGCCGCTATAGTAACTATATCTGGAAAAAAAACAGGAAATCGTTTAATTTATTTAATCCATTTGTTATTGGATATTTCCAAGTACTTACCTATAATACAAAACGGTCGCTTTAAAAACTTCAACCGTCCCACAGCACCTTGGTATCGAGACCGACATCCCGACGACCATAATCTGTAACCGAAGAAAGAAAACAAAATTGAAATAAATGCAGAAAAATTGATTTTTTTTAGTTTTTACAAAATAAATCACAATTTAAAAAATTCCGAAACATTTCCGTAACGGTCGGTGATACTACTCGTACTTCAAAAAGCCCAGTGGTGTTAATAGCGGCAGAATGAATCTGATCCAACCACACCGGCACAGATACTCTGGGCTGGTTTACGTTTAACGTGGTCAGTTGAGCCAGATGAACAAATGGCCAGGAAGCACGAACAAATAAAACAACTTTTTTGAGAAGACTACCCCCGATGGCTTAGCAGTCCGTGCCCAAAGTGGCAAAGGTGGCTGTTGGTATGAAAAATCGATTCGGGTGCTGCGCTGTTGGGCTGATCTTAGGCTTTGGTAACCTCGATGCATACAACTATGGGCTCGCTTGCACGATGTGCACGTACCACGGAACAAGATTTCACAGTCCTCCTGTCCACGAGTTTATTAATTCAGGATGATAGACACGACAGTGAATCCTTTGTACAGGATGAACTTTCATGTCGGGAGTTTCACGTATTCTACTGGTCGCATAAAACAACCGAATAAGGAGTTCTCCGGGAGTGCATGGTAATGGAAAACGAAATTATGAATGAAACGTCTTGGATGCAATTTCGCGCTTAATCTGCACAAGCCTGAAAAGAATTCGAACAAGAACATCTTTCACAGTACACATTGGATTTGGCGCTTCCCATTTATTTTTATACTTTCATGGTTATTGCTCCTGGCTAAGTTAATATTAAATAGACCTACAGCTCTCCATTTGGTTAATAATGCATAACCCACTTTTTATAAAGAGCTCCACCTTTTATTTGATTTCCAGGGGGTCGCAAGCAATTTCATTTCTGGAAAAGGGCAACTTCCTAATTTGAGTGTTGTGAACCGCTCCGACTGCGTCAGTTGCTCCATGACGCTTTTGAGCTGTCTTTTAAAAGTTTAATTGCCACTGTAGTTACCGACTCGCAATCCGGAGGAAATGTGTGCCAAACAATGAGGCAAAGAAATCTTGTTTGGAGAAATTGGATGTGATGGCTGCAGGGGTTCAAAGATGTTCAAATCTTAAGGACAAACCGAGGAAAGGGAATATGAAATTAGGACACGACAAAGCCTAACAATTTATTTTGTAAGTATTGCACAGCATAATAGTGGAGTCGTGTGTGAAATAGAACAGTTTCATTAACAAGAAGTACGTTATACAAGGCTTTATAGAAATGAAAACTTTTTGAAATATTTTTATAAATAGAAGGTCTATTATGTGATGGCACCTATCTATATTCAAGAAAATCCTCGGCCTTAAAACTCTCTCAAATTTACCAATGCAGACTTGGTGAAATACTACCTCAATTTCAAGTTACCAACAATCAAAAAAATCAGCAGGCCAGCAAACAAAATCTATTTAACAAACTCCTTTTCCGTCAAATGTCAATCCTCAAAATGCGAAATCAATCAAACAATTTCATATAACAAAACATTCTTATACTATACCAAAATGCCATTTATACGCAATAACATTTTGGCAAGTTATGGAGAAAATGCCATGTAGAAATACTAGAATATTCCTTCATTTTGTCTCTTATAATAAAAAAACTATATTAAGAATTTGGCGAATATTGATATTGATTGATTGACTGTAACTAGATGCGGAGGTGTCCTTTACATCTAATGTTCCTCGCGAAGGCGATTCATAGATTTATGTGCGAGTATATGGGCACAGCTTTACGTAGGAGAGGCTTCCCAGAAAAAAATTATTACCATCATAAAGGAGTCCTACTCAACAACTCAATGTCATGTCCTATACAACGGTAAACTGTCGGAGCCCTTTCAAGTGCTGAACGGAATGATACAAGGATGCAAACTGTCACCTTTGCTTTTCTCAATCATCAATAATGACGTATTGTGCAGCGCCCTAGATAACCACCTACCGCGAGGGATTTGATGAAAACTTTTTAAAATTGATCTTGAAGAGCAGCAAATAGAACAAGTGGATACATTTTGCTATCTCGGACGCATAAGTTACAACACACGGCGGAGCTGAAGCTGATGTACACGCTCGCATCAACAAGGCTCCAGTTGCATTGAATACTCTTGGTGAAATCTGGCGCAATAGCAACAATTTCCGACTCATAACAGTGCAGATCTTTGAATCGAACCTAAAATCTGTTCTGTTGTATGGTTTTGCAACATGGAAAGTGACGTGACAAATATCATCTAAGCTACACGTCTTTATCAACTGGTTTCTCCGGCGCATCCTTAACATACACTGCTGAAGGTCATTACCAACGAAGACCTACTTAGACTTACAGGCCAAGACGGGATAGACAGCAGTATTTGCAGGCGAAAGAAAAGAGCCAAACAACATCGTACAGGAGGCTCTCTGCCAGATTGGAACCTGAAGACACCGAGTTGGACCACTGCGCGACATGGAGAACATGACAACAAATCGTGGCAATGGTAAAAGGCATTGGAGCAGAACCGGGCCAGGTGGAGAGTTTGTGAAGTAGACGCCCTATGCCTAATAAGGGGTAAAAGGATCCAGAGAGAGAGAGAGAGAGAGGGGGTTGCTTTTTGTAAGTGAGTGCCGGTTCCGATTATTTTTACATGTTACTTCCTTAATGCACACACCCCTAGGGGTGCTAGATGAGTCTTAACCCCATAGTATCCAACGACATTTATAATGTGATTTTTCATCTCAGTGATCCCAAAATATATGAATTCGACATTAATGATGGTCAATTTCGATGATATTTTTCTGTCCCTTCTTTTCCACCATAATGCCTAGGGGTGTCGTACTACTGCAGTATGTAACTGTATCGGGAGTGTCTGTCATTATTCATGTCTATGGATTCGACAGTAATATCGGTTGTTTCGATTATTTGTACATGTCACCGCCATAAATATTCTCAGCTCACCAGGGTCCTAATCGGATTGCTAGTTGGCAGTGGGGGCTATGGGTAGTTATCGTCGCGATTTTTTGCATATTTTTACTCACACGCCCACACCTTCATCGATAACCTATCCCACCTGATAATGAAACTATTTTGTTTTTAAATTTTTTGAGGAAGCATCCATTGGTGGTTTTAAATTTTTTGAGGAAGCATCCATTGGTGAAGAACAATTAAATAATCCGGTGTACATTTTAATAACAGATGAAGTTTTATTATTCCCAAGGGACAGCCGCATTTTCTTAAAAGCACCCCCTGTATAAATATTGAACCGATGGTTGTTGGAAAATTTAGGTATGATGGGATGAAAAATTGTCTGAAAGCTCTATTTTCCAATCTCCAAAATTTACTGAATATTCTGTTGACGTTCAATATCGATGGATGACCCATATTCAAAAGCTCTAACAACAATTGTGTCCAATTTTAGTTTAATTAATGGAATAAAAATATGCAACAGTTTAAAAGGACAATCGATCGCGATGTGCGCACAATATAGTCTCATTTTGCATCATTTTGTGAAACGTGTAACTGAAGTAAATAAATAAAGTGACAAAGCCGATGTCGCTATCATTTTCATTTAAAATCGTAACGTTAAGAGCACATTACAGTATCACTTTGCATTATTTTGTAGACTATATTACGGTAATGTATATAGTTAAACAAACTGTCTTAAGCACACATTTTAGAATCATTTTGTGGTATAATTATTTCGCTCTTCTTATTTAATACTCAATCGCAAAAAAAAAGGTTACAGGGTGATTCATAAATTTTGCAATTTTCATGCCATGCCACCACTATTTTATTTTGATCTTTTGATCTAGTTAACGCAGAGACATCAAGTAAACGCCAAAAAAGTACTCTTCCAATAACCCTTTCAACATCGTCAACAATGTTGATCTAGGTTCTACCATTTTCAGGTACAGTCACTTTCAAAAGTAAAAATTAATTAAGAAAGATTAACAGGGCCTGGCCCTGGTCACATTATTACAAGAAACTATGGAAATCGAAGGAAAAGATTCAAAAACTTTGGTTTGTGAACAGGAGATAGATGAAGAAAACACTCAAAAAGTGACAGATATACTTATATCTGAGATCAAACCTTTAAAAGAAGAACAGAAATTGTTAGAAGCTGAGTTAAAGATATCGTTGGAAGAACAAAAACTGGCAACGGACGAGTTGAAATCTAATCTAAAGGCATCAATGGAAGAACAAAAATCATGGATGGAAGGGTCCGTAAATGAGTTAAAGACATCGATGGAAGAACAGAAATTTAGATAAGCCGCGTAGAAGCATCATCAGAAACATCGGTAGTCGAAATTATAGTCTCTGTCGAAGAAGTAAAAGCTGAAATCGTTGTGCGAATCAGTTTGAGACTATGGAATCAACTATAGAGAAGAAAATGAAAACACTTAAGTCGAATGTAGAGAAAAGATTGAAAGAAGTAGAATTTTCTGACAATCGACTATCACTTAAGTTAAAGGATACAATTAGAAATGAGCTAAAGAGTGTCAAGAAGGGGCACACGGCGATATCCCATCAACTTTTGATAATCAAACGTCCTGGAAAACATACAAAATTGAGTTCGAGACAACAGCGGCAGTAGAGTACTGGACAGAGGTTTACCATCTTCAGCTACGGGGTCGAGCACAGAAGCCCCAGAGACATTGTAGCAGTTATGTGAGGATATAGAACGGCTTACACATTTGGCTTATACAAATTTTAGTCAAAGATCGGAGACCGTGAATTGCAACAAGTTGTGCGACCGGCTGGGAAGAACACAAACGCTGGAATTTTGGTTTACGATCTGTTTTATGATTTAGCAAAATAAGCCGAAGAGAAATAAATGAAATAGAAGATACTTAAAAGAGATTGCAGGAGAAGAAGATCAAACTCCCAACATGTTGTCATGTTGACATCTGAATTTGGCTGTGAAAAATGCGGAGAAAGAGAGTGAGCAGAACAAAAAAACGATAGATCTGTAAGATGTATACCAACGAGCGCAACGGGGAAACGAATAAGGGCCAACTCTGCGTGGCAGGAATTGACCAGTGGAATCGACCCCCCCCCCCCCCCCCCGTAACAGTAACATTACGAAAAAGTAGCGAATCGATAACAGCACAGTAATTAACGGGACAGTTTAAGAACAAAATTGCACGATTACTGTAGATACAGGTGCGACAGGGTCTATTCTTCGGTGCGATATGCTAAAAACAACTGGCTTAGTAACAAACATATCTACATTTTGAGAACTGGGAGAATCCTTGGAAAATGGCAGTACTTGATTTTCATTCTGATTCAGACATTCAGCTTAATATTGGAGGAGTAGTCATGAAATACTATAACAGTGAGATTCCTATGGTTGTGGAATCAAATAGCTACTGGAAGCTGAAAGTCGTGTCATAAGCAGACATCAGACTTCCTCCTTATGCATAAACCTCAGTACGAGCAAAAATTCATCGTGATCCCGGGAGCTACTGATTCTATCTAATAGAACCAGACAGAACATAGCAAATAAGAAATACGGTTAGGTATAGTGTAATCAGACATTCTAGTAGAAATTTCTCTCGGTGTTAAGTGGAGGATACTACTGCGGCCATAGGGTTTGGCAATACAGCCAATCCAGTGTGGTAGTACTGTAAGACGATTGATAATTGAAATGGAGTTCAAGAGGGAGCAGGTATTTGTATTACTTTTTATAGTTAAGTCGCTTTTGGCTGAAACTGTGTTATGATTCGTTTTTGCCCGGAATCTCACGCGGAAAGTTTTTTGTAGATATGTAGTTATTACTCTCAGCCTGTCATATAGTAAAACAGATTCATTCTATTCATATAAAAGCACGAGTCATCGGTGTCGCTTACTAAGCGGATGTTCCAGGTTCGAATCCCACCAGCGGCGACTAATGGTTGTTTCCTGCTGATAACAGATTACGATAAAAAGGCCGTGGAGGTTCTAGAGAAAATGTCAGTGCTTCGAAACACACTTTAAATTGTGGTCCACTTGCAATGGTTGTCTGGAATCGGGTGAAATTGTTCTCCCTCCCCATGCTTCACAAGTGAACTAGAGAGAGACAGTCAAAAAGGGCATTAAATTCATAGCAAATAATATGGACTTTTTTTAAACTTCAATAAATATCTAATATTACGAAAATAACTTTAGAAGCTAACTTTTAATTAAGTTTATCGAACTCAGTAATTTTTCTTGGCTTTCGTTTGGATAGCAAGTGACGGGTACCCTTTATAACAGTTTTGGATTAAAAAGACGCATGCATTAGCAGATAAAAGGACGTAAGAAGGAGATAAATCTGTCTACTTTCAGTTTAGCAGTTACGAGCCAGAGAGACATAATTAATTAATAGTATCTATTTGATAATAGCTCTGAAAGATTCAGGATAAAATGGTTGAAGAGTATAATTCGTTGAAATTGATTGCCAACTACTTCGGTGTTAGTTTGTACTTTGTCAGGGTGTTTGTTGCAAATAAATGGCTCTGCGTATATAATGATGTTATCCCATACGACAGTGCTGCCCCAACAAACGTTGATCCATGCAGCATCCATCAATTTTCATTTGCACTGGTCACTGTTTCGTCTAAATCATCCCAAGTGGCTAGGAAACTATTCTAATTTAGGAAATTGCTTTGAAGCCAACAGTATCCAGCACCGATTCCATCGGAACCTTATTATTACATTTGCAAAGTTGAAGTGCATTCTAATTAACCAAGTGGTTTAATTTAGACTGAAGCTGTGGAGTCAATTTCGACCTCAACGTGTGCATGACTGCCAATAACCTTTTCTATCTTTGACAGTAGAAGCATTTCGAGTTAAATCTTAGAGAAACTTCTTAAATTCAATTGCTTGTGCTAATATAATTCTAATGTGCTTCGATACTGAAAAACCGCAGCATGGACTGACAAGAAAATTAAAATTCAATTGCTCGGTCACTGAGAGGGCTAAGAATTTATGAAAATCCATTAATAAGGAAAATAATGTTAAAAAATTTGAACAGGATAAGCAGCACTATGCTAGTAACGAAATGCTAGTTATCACCCTTGTTTGCACGTTGACCAATATAAACTTGAAAAAACTTCATGATGATTCAATTGCAATCAGCATTTTTAAATTTTCTTGACATTTGTGAACACAGTCACTTAGAATTAAAACTAATAATTCATTGTTGTGTTTTAAAAAATTTATAAAAGAGTATTCAATATGTATAACTGAACTATGTATGTATTTACTTTTAAGGTTCAAACGAAAAACTATTTGCAATGTCAGTCAACCCATCTGTCAGGAGCTCTTAGTTGGTAAATAGGGCCTGTTACAGACCTAAATTGTATAGTACCTGGGCGACCGAGCTCTGTTCAGGCTGCTACTCAGCCCTATTTATACCCTTAACTTAATTCTAGAAAGTTCAGAAACTTAGTTCTATAAATTTCCGTTATCCATTTTCACTACACCAAGTCGCCAAAGGTTCGAGTCTATTATATTATATTTTTATATTTATTATATATTTGTTTGTTTATTTGTAATTGCGTTTTCGGAAACAGCTCTAACGATTTCGGCGCCATTTTTTTTTAAAATAATGTATATATGCAATGAAAATCTTTCTTGTCTCATAAAAAGCACAAACACAAACCGATCCTTTCCAGCGCCATCTCTTTGAAAAATTATGTAAGTAAGGGAAAAGGATTTTGGACCTCTGGTCTGAGGATCTAGTGGTGAAGTTTCCTGATCATCCTGCTCTGACTATTGATGTTGATGTTTTTTGTGAGTATTTTGTTGATTTCTCTTTTAATTTTTTTAAGACTGAATTTAATGGATTGCCTTTAAAATTGATTAACGTAGACTGGTATAGTTTATACAACTTATCTGATATTAATCCTTGATTGTCTGTTTTATATAATTTATAAACTAATTTTTACTGTTTTTTTTTATTTGTACCTATTACCAGGAAGAGAAACTGTGTTGGTGCCCTGGCTCGATGACAAAGTGTCCTAGTGACTACAACAGGTACTTCTACCTAAGAAAGTTATATAAAGCACAAGCTCAATCCGCTTAATCCTTATATTTGAATAATGTGCAAAATAATATAAAAGATGATCCTAACAAGTTTTGAGTTTCTATTTTGCGAACATGGCCGTAGTATTAAGGAATTTTGCTCTGTTGGACCAGATGGTGTTCCTAGTATTGTGGTCAAATGATGTTTGGATGGCCTCACGAATCCCCTCCTCCCTTTGTTTAATTTTTCACTATCGCACGGAGTATTTCCTACTGCTTGAAAATTATCGTTTGTTATTCCCACTTTCAAGAAAGGGAAGAAAGACCTAAATTGTCCGTAATACCTAAGCTATTCGAAAGTATTGCTTGTGAGCTTCTCACATTCCACTGCAGAACATTAATTAGTACAAAACAACATGGTTTTGTTAGGGGAAGATCTGCATCAACACATCTTCTAATTCTGACTTCCTCCTTTGCTGATACCCTTGAAAGGAAAATGCAGATGGACTGCATTTACGTTGATTTTTCCAAGGTCTTCAATAAGCTTTCTCATGGAGTGCTATTTTATTAGTTATAACAGAAGAGTCTATGGACCCCCGAATGTAGTCGAAAGCAAAAAGGATCCTGCAGTTACGGCGTCTCTTTTCAAGTGTATCCAAGTGCAGGAGTTCAAGTCAATCAACATAAGGTGGTAATATAAGGGAGTTATTCCAAGGAAGGCCTCGAAGAGCAAACCTAACAAACCTCCATTGAACAGCTTTAATGCAATTGATATGTGTCGTATAGAGCGGTGACCAGACTGGAGAGGCATATTCCAGAATAGGCCTGAGAAAAAGTGAAATATAAAAGCTTTGTAATGTAAGGGTCATCAAATTCATTTGACCGCCTCTTCACGAAACCCAGAGTCATATTAGACTTGGCATTAAAATGATCCTCGAAAGATGGTTCTTAGTCCTTGTAACTCTTGTTAAAGGACAACCCTCTATGGTAAAGTTAAATTGAACAGGAGATCTTTTTCGTGAGAAAGACATAGATGTACACTTGCCGATATTTAGGGGTAGGTCGTTAATGGAACACGAATTCTGAAAGGCGTCCAAGTCAGGATTGAAAAGTATGCAATCGGCATTGTCTGACACAGTGTGAAATATCTTAGCGTCGTCGGCAAAACAAAGAATATTTGAGTGAAACGGAATCGTAGATACATCATTGATATAAATTATAAATAACAATGGACCGAGGTGGGAGCCCTGCGGTACACCAGAAGTGTGAAAATAACATCAGACAGAGCTCCACGAAAAGAAACCCGCTGAGGGCTTTCAGACAAGTAGGTACGAATGAATTCAATTTACAAAAAATCGCAGAAACCGGAGAAGGGAGAGTTTGAGAACAAGTATTCTATGATTTATTCTGTCGAAAACCTTGCTGAAGTCAGTAAAAATACAGTCAACTTGCTTACCACCTTCAATTGCAGAAATACAGAAGTTTGAAAATTCCAATAAATTTGTGGTAGTTGATTTACTCCTAATGAAGTCACGTTGTAACGGCTGCAAAAGCGGCTTGCAGTGAAAGTATAGAACATCGCAAATAAGTGCCTCAAAAATCTTGGATATACAACAAAGATTAGCAATTGGTCTATAGTTGGAAATTTTGCAATTTTCACCTTTTTTGTGAAGGAGAATAATTAATGAAGTTTTCCAAGCTTTCGGAAAAACACCGCAACGAGTTGAGAGATTAAATAAATAATACAGAATAGGAGCAAGAACGGAACAAAATCTTTTCGCGAGTGAGACGGGTATACAGCTAAGGTAGAGATTTTCTTCAAAATCGTAGCTTCGTCAAGTAAAAGGTCTTTGGATTCGTAATCTTTTATAAACATTAGACGGAGAACCTGGAAGAACATAGGCTGTTGAAATGAACACAGTTTAACCAGCCAGTCCAATAGCGATACATAAAACCTCTAATTCTTTGGAGTTCGGGATGTCAATCAGTCTGCATAGAACATCGCGACGTGCAGCGTAACAGTCAGGGCGAAAAACAATGTACTCAGAGCAAAACAGCTCCGCATATAAAATTCCCTGACACAGCTAGCCGTTTTGGAACGCAGGCCAGTTACGTTTTCGTAGTAGATCGACATTTCCGCAATCCGTTTTTTGGAGACGTATCGGCAAAGCCAAGTCGATTCTTGGGACAAATTCACGCACAACGGAAATGCGTGGCCAAATCTCAGGAGAAAGCACTTCATTGAATAAATCATCCGGGACCAGCACTCTGAACGATGAAGTCCGGAACCAGCACTCTGAACGATGAAGTAAAAGAATGGCCGGAACGATTGCGTGCGGAACCAATCCTTCTACATGCAACAGTGCCCGGTGAAGCACCAGTACGAGAAAGAATATGGGGAATGACCTCGTCCTCAGTAGTCTCGGGATGGATTCAAGATACAAAAATATACTCGGGTATCTTAGCTGGCTGTAAAGAGCGGACGTTGTTGCTCGCAATCGCTGAAATATTAATAACGTCTCTAGCACTAAAACTTTAGAAGAGATACGTTAAAATGTAAGACTGTTTTCTATCGTAGGGAGGGGGGGGGGGGGGGGGGGGGGGATTATATATGTACCTTCCCCCCTCCCATTCTCACCTAGATCTACCAAATCCTTCAGTTTTGCACACGTACAGTGAAACTCCCTGTATATAAGGCATATTCCAATCCATTGTTTTGTCGTATCTTGATAATATTTAGTTCGTGTCATCCTATGCTAACATATGACATTAAACAAGATAAGATAAACAATTTTTCTATTTACTCAGTAATATCTGACAATTGAAGTCATTTTGAAAAGCAACTTGGCAATATGATAATGTTAGGTCATTTGCTGGTACAATACCGTTTTTATATAAATAAGGTTAGACCAGAAATTAGAACAAGTTCAAGCTAGGAATTAGGTGTGGAGGTAACGAAGTGTTCCCAGCACTCAATGTTCTCTCCACAAAGACAACCACTTGCATTTAACTGGATTGTACTATTTAAATATAGTATTGAATTGCAGCGTAATCGAATTGACTTATGTTTAGATATTCACTTCTTCATAGCTCGTTGAGAAAACTATAAAGGAAAAATTCCAATTACAAGAAACGTCCTTTAAAAAGTACTTTTGCAGGAAAACAGATCTGCTGGGATTGAATAATATTTTTGCATGCCTATCTTGTCATATACGTAGTCAAGAACACCTTCCTTTTATATTGAAATTAACCTCACCATCAATGTCTGCCACATCAAGAATCAAAACTCAGTGAAACTGCTCCGCTGACTGTCAGTTATAAGAGTTCGCTATCACGCCATTTAGTATTCAGATATGATAACTAGGACGGATGGGCCGAAGGGCGCTTGTTATTCCTTTGCATGTTGCTGATTTGACATTTGCAAATAGCAATCTGAATTGCTGCTGGTGGCAGCAATAAAACGCGATCTGGGCATTTTCATTCATAAGTGAAATTCCTGCTTCATGTCATAAACACGTCCCCACTACAAAGAGCTTGTTTGTATATCGAGTCCAAATAAAGTGTTTTATAACAGCAGGGGCAAAATTATAGACGAGATTGAATCAGCAAGAGGAAGCCTTTCGAATACGTCCTAAAAGCTTGCTAGCCCTAATTTGACAATCGGAAACTAACCTACGGAGCCCAATTAAGTATTGAGGCGTTTTTTTCAAGTTGCGTGCTGTTAGCTGATGTGGCCAACGCAAAAGGAAACTTAATTTCTTACTTGTGGCTCTTTGTGCTGCTGTAATTATTTCAGAATAATTGCTTTATTAAAAAGTTGAAGGCAACTTTTAGCAATTAATGAAGATTTTCTGACGAGATGGTCCTGCAATCCCTACGGCAAAATCTTTTTTATTTTTTCCTCTCAACATTCAACTTCTTCACGTTTTTTAAATTCAGCTAAGCTTTCATTTGTTGGATTGCGTGCCTCTTAACAAGTAAACTTTGAGCAATTATTTCGAGAAAAACTACGATTCCTTTTCTGAATTTCTGCGCTTGTGTACGCATTTAATGAATTTTAAATTGAAGTAATTAAAAATAACATTAACATTGGTTTAGATTCAGATGTATTTCGTTCTGTAAACTGCAAAGTTGGACAGTTTCAATATTCAATATATAATATTTACACTACAAAATCAAATACTTTAGTAAAATCTACAATCAAATCAAAATCAAGAACACCTTCATCAAAAACAAGCCCAACCATATTAAAGCCAACGTGAACTTTTTCAAATACCGTTCAACGGTTTCCAATTCAAATTCAACCAAATAAACTTCAAAAACAACTATGTCCACTCACATGAAAATCTGGAAATTGGTTCTATTATTATTGTTTTATTGACTTTTTGTGGCTTTTTTTTTTGTTATTAAAATTTAATTGACGTAGTTTTTCTTGAAGTTTATGTGGTTTTATTTGAATTTCAAAAAGTTGACGTGATGGTTGGGCTTGATTGTTTTTGAAAATGGTGCACTTGATTTTGATTTGGTTGTCACTGAATTGATTTAGTTGCCTTTGATTTTGATGTGGTTGAAGGTATCGTTGAAATGGTATTCGTTGAAAAGTTGCATTACTACAGAACAATTACAATCACTGATTTCTTAAGAAAATAATGTAAAATAAAAACAATAGAAGCAACATTATCAATAGAATACTGCAGCTCAGAATTTAATTTGATGTGATTTCTCAACCGATTTCTCGAAAGATTCAGTAGTGTCAATAATGTCAAAATTTTTATTAAGTATTTGGTGTTATTGGTATCTGGTCTGCGGCTGTCTCTGTCAACTCTGAGCTGCTGGGCTTTGTTGCTTTCGACTTGAAAGCCCTGTCTTCGCACTTTGATGTTGCTTCCAAGCCGCCGCCCTCTGTTGCACCCTGTGCCGACATTCAGCCTGCATCCGAGACGGAATGTATTGTAAGTGGTGCGGTTACCAACTCGTCGCCCGAGTGGGCGAAGGACTCGAAATCGAAACCTAAACCTAGGGTTAGGCGTCGGCGCCCTGTGAAGTGGTCTGTGGTGGATTCTGGTCTTCCTGGTCCGGTTGTCAATGCTGGTAGGTCTATGCGGATTTGGGCGGTGCTAATGATGTGATCCCTACGATCATGCCCTCGAACATTGGCAAGTCTAGTGTTGATGATGTTGGACTATCCGCCGTTCCTCGTCCAAGGTCTATTTTTATCTCTCGTCTAACGCCTGGAACCTCTTGTGCCCTAATATTGCGATTCTTTCGCTAATGATTCCGGTAGATTTTTGGATTTGGTGTTCAGCACTGACTCATACAGCACCTTGGTCAGGCGTTGCCCTGTTCCTTTGGTTCCTGAGACGTCTCATCATCCTGCGCTTCAGATTGCTTTGGTCTTCGATCCATTGCCTGCTGCATTTCGGACTCACGACGACTTCTCTTTGAATTTTAAAAAAGCTGACTTTTCTGTATTGAATAATTTTTTATTGAATTGTAATTGGTCTAATATTTTTTATGAGCGGAACATTGATATGGCGGTAAGTGCTTTTTATGACAATTTATTTACTTGTTTCTTGCATTGTGTTCCTGTTTCTCGTTCGTTTTCTTCTTTCTCTAGTTCGCCTTGGCTCAATAGCTCGCTGAAGCATCTTAAAAACTTCAAAAATAAAGCATGGAAGCAGTTCTGCTAATCGAGGAGCGACTCGGATTTTTATATCTACTCACAATTGCGCGATGAGTTCAATTCCGAAATTCATGCTTCATATAATAATTACGTTAACAGAATGAGGTCCATTATATGCGGTGAGCCTAAGCAGTTTTGGAGATTTGTTAACTCTAAGCGTAGCACCGACGGCTTCCCTACTTTATTAAAACCAGGTGACACTGAAAGTAGTGATCCCTTGAAGATTGCTTAGCTTTTATATAGCTTTTATAGCAAAATTTCCATTAGGTATTAGTACCAGAACGCCAGAATATTTGGATGTGAACACTGACTACCGCAATTCAAAAGTGATAATACAACAAATTACACTTATCTTTTTATAACTTTTTTGCAGCTGTTGTTAAAATTAGTAACCTGTGTACCCTAAACAAATATTGTGGACCATTTTTCATAGAAATTTTCCTGACTACAGTGCAATAAAATAATTAGGGACTTCTAGGAAGCGGTTTTTCTAGTTCTTTCACCATTTTGATATTGTTATATCATTTTGGAAAGGTAATAAAAAAGATGGGCAATTTAGTAAAAGTAAAAAAACAGGTGTATTAATTACTCACATTTCCAAGAAAATTTAAGAAAATGCTGAATTTTCAGTACTCGCAAAATTTCTTTTTCAATTTTGGAAGTCGCTGTCCCTGCAATGGTAGAAGTTTGTTCTACATCGTTGACAACTTTACGATATACTAGTTTTTTGGTGTTTATTTGATGACACTGCATTGAGTAGATCAAAAGATAAAAATATAATAATGATGTGCAAATTGTGAAAATTGCAAATTTTTAAAACACCCTAACCGTCCTCCCCCCCCTCCCCCCTGCAATACCATTTTTTGTTGTTGTTTAGATGAGATCTATCAACACACTTATTTTGGCACACCTTATGTAAAACCCCCTGTATTAATAAAAAAAAAAGCATTGCTTTTCTACATCCATATATAAAACTCTTAAAAAATTGTCGAAAAATTTAAAAGTTGTTGAAAAATTACGAAGTGAGTGTGCACCTTTAAGTTTTACGACGTCTTTGCTTCGCACTAACAAAAATCTAGAAAGCTTATCAGAAGCAGGATTTCGTGATGATTCCGCGAGAAGTAGCAATTAGTTAATTACTTTTTTGTATTAAGCTAAGCCAAACTACACAGTCCATAGTCAGACCAAATATAACGCCTTTATCAGTATTGGTGACTAGAGCTAAAAATTTGAATGTAAAGCAATTGCGTGACTATTCCGTACATATGAAAAGTGAAATCCCAAGAAGTCTGCCATTTCCAAGCTAATTGCATGCATTTGACGTGTCATTTATGGTATACATCCAATGATTAAAACTGTGTCGTGCCACTTGTCAGAAAAGTAGTGGAACTTCAAACGAGGGCACTTTGTGTAACTATTTGACAACAGACCCTTTTTTAGCTCATCACCATATAATATCACGAACACCGCAATTGCAGAGTTTTGTTTTAATTGTAAAGTTAACTTACAGCAAATGTGCTCATAACATGCTCCACTTACCTTAAACAAAATTCTACTGTAAACCATATTACTACTAAGATCTCCATTCTGAATAATATCAGTATGGCATCGTCTTCGTACTCCTTAATTGTGGAAAATACGCTCAAAGCCAGGCACGTGAACACCATTAGAAAACTGAAAAAGAAAAAAAATATCATGTTATTTTGGACTAGAAAAGTATCTTAAAACTAATTAAAAGATATAAAATATCTCAACTAATGTTGCTAGAACACGACTAGTATAAGGGCATTATAAGAACGTCGATGATTACAATTTCCTACATTAGATAAATATAAGAAGATTCTAATTACGAAAAATGGTAACTGAAACTTTTCTGCTATATAATCGTCGAAAGTGTATAATTTGGTTTACATGGTTTAATCGTTTGATTTATTAATAGTGGATAAGATAGAAAATAAATGCAGTTTAAAATGTTATTAGGATATATTAAAATGTGACAGGTTTAGAGTAAAAGTGACCTATCTACAAGGTCTAATCAGAAGTGGCTTAGAAAATGTTCCACGCAAAAACGAACCGTGTGAAATTCCGGGCAAAAAAGAATCAGAGATATGCTCCAGGAAAAAATTACTTAATTACAAAAAGTAATGCGAAGTTAATGCAATTAAGTAGTTAAGCCGTTTTTACCCGGAGTTTTCTCTGATTCGTATGTGGCCGGAATCTGACGCGGTTCGTTTTTGCGCGGAACATTTTCTAAGCCACTTTTGCACGGATTTTGTAGGTAGGGTATTTTTACTCGCATCGAGTACCCGGCGGTGCTCGGATTTTTGGTATGTGCGAGTCGTATTCGATTATTTTTATGTCACTTTTTTCCAACACCCTCTCGTATGGGTACTAGATGTGTTTTAACTTCATATTATCCAACAAGATTTGGAGTGCGATTGATTGTTCATCTCAGTGATCCCTAAAACTATTAATTCAACATTAACATCGGTCGATTTCGATCATTTTTTGCTGTTTCTCCCTTTCCACCACACGGTGTCTTACTACCGCAGTATCTAACACCATCGGGAGTATCATTATATTATTATCTTAGCGATATCGAAAACTGTGGATTCGGCACTAATATTGATCGGTTTAGATTATTTGTGTATGTGATTCTCACCCCACCCTCATCGCTGAAGACATCGGAAGAGTCATTATTCATCTTAATGACCCCGAATATATGAATTTGATAATAATATCGGTCATTTCGATTATTTGTACATGCCATGTCCCTCCCCACTCCTTGTGATCGTCGTAGCCTAAAACTATGCCTCAAAAATACTCATCGTCTCATCGTAATCAGATTGGGAGTTTCCGAGATAAGCTCGGACAAACAAACAGACAAAAATTGTAAAAATAATGGAATGGGTTTTCATATCATGTAAATAACCATATGAGTTTACAAAATGACAATTATTTTGTAATCACAAACACACACTCTAATTTTATTAATATTGAAGAAGAAGATAGAAGATTATTATTAGTATTATACTTTTTAGAGGGTCGTAAACGCGTTGGACCAGTGAGAAGTTTTGTGACTTAACGATACATTACCAAACCAGCCAGCATCCTTTGGCGAACGACATTCCTAAATGCTTGCAACTTATGCTTTACAGTGGGATAGGATATGCTCTGCTGTCTGGTCCTGTTCTATGCAATAGCGACATGTTTTATTCTCACCTTTGCTCATCTTTTTAGAAGGCCTGTTAAAAGTCTTAGCTCTTTTTTGCCGAGTATATCTCACACTTGGTAAACAGAGCTTTTGCCTTCTGTTGCGAGTAGTTAATAAGCCTTTTCGCTTGGCTTAGTTCTGCGAGATTTACTCCGTATGTTTGTTTACTGCAGTTTTCCCAAGACTTAGAGAATCCTTAGAGAATGTTCCCCGATTGGTATCATAGAGTATCTATTTGTATTCTGACAAAAATTGTTGCTGGTAGTGAGAGTTGAAGGAGGGGCGGCGCCTAGCTTCACCGATTTTAATGATTTTGATTCTGTTGTACAGAGTACGTTTGCTGATTGATAAATGATAACAATTTTGTACCTAAAGTGACTACGATTCTCTGACTACGATGATTCTCTCTTTCCTATAGGCGCCATAGCCCTAGTCTATGGTTAGAATTTTGTAAGGTGAGGGTATGAAAGGGACAACGTGACTAATTTCGTAGTATGTTGCAGGATTTGGATAATTCTGTTTCCGTTCCTCTGCAACTTTTGAAATTTCTTTGTTCGTACGAGCAGCATTCTTCTAGTCAGTTTTTTAGCCAGTTATACATGAAGACATTAAAATGTAAAAAATAAAATAGTTTAAAAGAAAAAATTTTAACAAACTTCACAAAAAGCGCTTAAAGGCATAAACAAATTTTTAATTTTATAACTATTACGAAGTTTTGAAATCGGTGCAATTTAAACAAATAAAACAACTACAGAACCACAATTGAAGATAATACATAAGACTACCTGAACGTGTCAGCTCACAGAATCATAATGAAAGACGATTTAATACTTTTGGTGTAGTTGTTTGGTTTCTTTAATTTGCACCGACCTAAAAATGTCGTAATAGAAAAATTATGATATTGAAGAACGCAGATCTGTGCTCGTCAGTTAAACTTCAGCCATTTTGGTGAATAACGTTAAATTTTTCCTGGCAATTTTCTTGCCAATATAAGGTAGGCAATGTGGGCGGCCATATATTGCATACCATGGATTATTGCCATGTCTATACGTTTTACACTGGCAATTCCGTAGAAATAACATGTGGTATAACATAATTTATGGACGGTGTAGACAGAGGGTAAGCGCTGTCAACAATATTATTAGTTGGATTCAGTCCTCAGAGACTGCGGGGATTTTGCCTTACCTTGCGGGTGCTCCCCAGCACATTCTGTCCTTTTTGGATAACTATGTCTCTGTGGGTCTTACAAAGTGCAGCGATGTCATGAATGACTTTGAAAGAACGCTAGACCTTGTTTTCTCGACCAACTCAGGTGGCTCGTCTGTGAGAAGGTGCCTGACTCCACTAATTCCGGAGTCCAATCACCATCCTTCACTTCCGGTTTTCATGTGTTTTGAAGCCCCCGATAGCTTTTCTTCCTCCCTTGATGGCTGCTCTTTCAACTTCAAGGCGGCTGACTTTTCTTCCCTTAATAATTGCCTCCTGGCCTGGACTGGGCGAAAGTACTCGCAGAGCTCGATATTAACCGTTTGCACCTTCTATGACGTCCTTTATACCTGTTTTACTCATTGTATGCCGGTTTCTTTTTCAGGCTCTCCTCATTCGTCTCAGTCCTGGATGGATAGCTCCTTGAGATATTTTAAAAACCTAAAGAATAAAGTCTGGAAAAGGGTTTGCTCCTCTTAGTGCGACTACTACGACCTCTACCTTCGATTCTGTCTCGATCTCCAGATGTCCCACAACAGATTTCTGTCCAACACGAGACATATGCTGCATTCCAACCCTAGACAGGTTTGGAGGTTTATTAACTTTAAGCGATATAGTGATGGCTACACTTCCTCGTTTAGGCTTGGTGATTTCTAAAACTTCTTCATTACCTCGTTCTGTGATACTGTTTCCACCGATTTTACCCACTTGACTAGGCTTCCCCATATTTCCCTTGAAATCAAGGACTTAGTTTTTCACGACGTTACCGTCACTGAATATTTGTTAAATTTGTCCAACGGATTTTCGTGTGGTCCAGATGGTGTCAGTTCGCCTTTCCTGAAAAATTGATGTTCATATGTATCCCCCATTCTTTGTCGTATGTTCAACCTGGCTCTGCCCTGTGGCCGTTTCCCTGGGATCTGGAAGGATGCTGTGAGAATTCTCCTTCACAAGACAAGCGACAAGTCTGACTTCTCCAATTATAGACCCATCGCCAACTTGTGTTATGTTGCGAAGACGTTCGAAGCCTTATCCAGTGATGTGCTCCGTTTTCGTTGTAAAACCTTTATTGTCTCTTTTCAGCATGTCTTCATCAAAGGTAAATCTACCACCACCAACTTACTCGAAATTGTGCATCACTGCTTGCCTCTGATTGAATCTGGCTTGCAGGTTGATTGCATTTTCACAGATTTAAGTAAGGCCTTTGACAGAATTGACCATGGGATTCTTATTCATAAATTTCATCAGTTCGGGTTACCACTGTTTTTTGTTGACTGGCTGTTCTCTTACATCTCCGCACGCACTCAGCGTGTCTTGAATCGTGGTGCCCTATCCAACGAATTCTCTGTTTCTTATGGATACCTCAGGGCAGCATTCTCGTCCCCCACCTCTTAATCGTTTTTATAATGATGTCTCGTTGCTTCTTTCTAGCTCCAAAATCCTGTGCTATGCAGATGACGCCAAAATATTTCGTGTGTCGTCTCTTGCGACGATGACTGTGCTCTGTTGAGCTCCGACATTTACGTTTTTCATGACCGATAATCCAGTAACCGTCTCCCTCTTAATCCTAACAAATGCACCGAAATGACTTTTTTCGCAGAAAGTATCTCGTTCTCGTCGACTACTCTTTGGATTTGGGATGTTTTGAGTAGCCTTCATATGGTCAGGAACTTGGGGGTGGTTCATAATACCTGCCTTTCCTTTGAGGACCACATTGACTTCGTGGTGAGTAGGGCTAATTCCATGCTAGGTTTTGTGAAAAAGTGGTCCAGGGAACTAGGCTCCTCTTTTGCACATTCGTTTGACCCATTCTGGAATCCGCTTGCTTGGATTGGGATCCCTATTTCGCTATTCACATTAACTGGATCGAGGCTGTTCATTTCTTAGGTTCGCTCTTCGGCGCTTGGCGTGATCCATTTTTCCTTCCTGGCGTGATCCATTTTTCCTTCCTGGCGTGATCCATTTTTCCTTCCTGGCGTGATCCATTCTTCCTTCCTTCCTATCATGCTAGGCGCAGTCTGATTTCTCTCGACTCCCTTGTAAAAGACGTCGAATTTATAAGATTTCTTTTTTGAATGGTTTACTACAGGGGATGATTAACTCCTCCGAATACTGAACGAAGTAGTCATTTCCATTTGCGTCCGGTCCCTGAAGACCTTCGACTTTTTTCATGTTCCCTATCATCCCACGCTTTACGGTATGCACAAGCCTATCGGGCCTATGTCTCGCCTTTACATGCCTACATCGGGCTGGGTTATTCTAAGCGTACTTAGGGTACTTAGTTTTAATGATATGTACTTTTCATAGCAGGTAGCTTTTTCGAATCTGTTGTAAATAAATAAATAAAAATGACCTGTGCCTGTGTGTCACTAACAGCAAAATAGAGTGGGATCGATTTCATCACCGGCCATGATTCACTTCACATGCGTTCGAAGAGTTTTAGCTTTACAAACCTTACAAGTGATATACGTTTCTGAGTTTTAAGATAAGTAACTGGCTTGGTTTAAGAAGCAAAACCGTCATCACGTATATGATGCTCCACTACTCTAGCCATTGGATACCAGCACTTTATTTAAAATGCAAAAATGTGAAGTGCACAACTTTTAATTTGAATATATTAATTTTAATTGTTTTATTAAATCGCATTCATATTACCAAACTTATGCAGTTTGAATTAATTTATTATATTTCTATTAAAACCATATTTTCTATCCCAGTAATTAAATTTTACCTGTTAATAAACACAAATCTGAAATAATTTCAATTCAATTTGGTATGTGTAACCACTCAGCCACATGTAAATCCGGCGAAATTAAATTAGTTGCGATATGGTCACTATGTTTTGAATTATGATCTCTGGAATATTGTACAAATTTTGTTTCAATAGCAACCATTTTTGAGGTTTCCACTTTATGTGTAACAAATTTTGAACCTAATTGGAGTTTATACTTGTTAAAGTATGATTCCACTTGTGCATACTCAATTTCATAAACGTAGAAAAACAAAAACAAATATTTGTAATATACATAACTCTTTAATCAAATAAAAATTGAATGTAACGATAGCAATCACAGATTCTCCAAACATTTAATATTAAATTATAGAAAGGCGAAATAATATCCTTTGAAATGATAATATTACCAAAAGCAGAATATACAAAGAAATTGTCGCTGGTCTAGCAATTCAAAATTTTATACTATTGTACATACTTAATTCTAATATCCTGGCAAGGCTGACTTCATTTAAAATTCACAATGCTCAAAACAGGGGACCGTTTGATCTGGCTGCTATTGAAGGTAATATTTTGCAGATGGGGGTACGAATTATGACGTTAGGGAAAGTTATATAAAACTCGTGCAAATACAACTTGGGGTGTCTTTTGAGGTTTTCCGCAAAGGAAAATGAACGTAATATTACAATGTCAAGAGCAATTACTGGTCCGCTCGCTTTAAAATGTCGTTTTAAGGCTTTCGTTCTTTTTGTAAAAATTATTCAGCAAACTCGTCGAAGTGTCTAATATTTAGGGGATAAAACTCGTCAAAGGATCTTAATTAATTCATAGGAATTCAAATCTGGACGATTGAAAGCCTTTTAATGAACAAAAAAGACACAGGATCTTTGTGGAGAAAGATTGAAATTTTTGTTTTTTAGATACCGGTCAACAACGCAGTTTACATAACCAACTCAATAACTGTATGATTATTTATTTACAAATTCATCAAAGAGTGACTACCACAATTATAATACAAGTCAATTAAATTAATTAAGAGTAAATATGAAATGAAATATCCATAAATCGAATAAAAACTATAGGCAGTGTCTATTTACCAACCGACCGATATGCTACCGTTCATGTATTTGTACTTGTTCTTTCCGTGTACTTCCGTGTACTTCCGTGTTATTTCCGTGTAATTTCCGTGTACTTTCCTTGTACTTTCGTGTACGCAGAAGAAGAGATGTATTTATCAGGCTTTTATTGGCTTTATTAACTGGGGGACCATTTGCACTTATGGTGTGCTTACGTGTAGTTCCGTGTAGTGCGTGGAGATTCTTACATGTAGTTCCGTGTAGTGTAAATTTGTACTTGTACGTTCCGTGTACTTTTCGTGTACTTTCCGTGAACTTTCCGGGAACTTTCCATGTACTTCCGTGCTATTTCCGTGTACTTTCCGTGTAATTCCGTGTACTTTCCGTGTATTTCCTTTCACGCAGACCGGACCGACACTACTACTAGACTACAAATATGCAAATTACCACAAAAAAGCGATATTGTTGATTTTTTAAAATTTCCGGTCATTTTTTCCATTGCAGTATACCTTTTTTTACCATTTGTCGAAAGTAGACATAACAACGAGTAAGTGAGCCAAAAACTTTGTAGGAAAACTTTTTGCGATTGAATGCACAGTTTAGCCAGAAATCACGAAAAACTGTTTTCAACTCCTAAAAATCCACCCCATTCCACCCCGGGCAGCTGCTGTCGGTTCGATTTATTTTTTCCTCTTTTACAAGAGCTTGCTCGACAATATTCCGCTGTCAGATTGCTGTAACGAATTTTGTTGTTGTTTGAACCCTATTTCTGCTGTACTATAAGCCGGTTTTCTAATTGGAAATCCGTCAGGTGAAAATCTGTTACAATTCAGCTAGTATTGAAGAGACGAGATATTGAAATGGTGGGCTCCTGCATGCCGTAATTTGTTCAGTAATATGCCGTTAGCTGTTTAGTTATAAGGAATTTGGTAAAAGCCTTGATTCTTTCAAAGGCTAGCTGCAACCGACAAGTTGGATGCTCACAGTTCAGGGGAATTGACAGAGCCCTACAAATAGTCAAAAGCAAATAGAAGAGCGGACTTATTGCGCCTGCATTCAAGTGTTTTCAAAGAAACGAGCTCAATCCTATCCAAATATGGAAGCAAACGACATGGATCAGACCAAGAAAGGCCACGCATTGCAAGTCTAACAAATCGATCCTGATCTGCCCCGGCGTTCTGTTAGTAATACCTGATGGAAGTTTTGCTCTAAAACTGGGTCTGTCAACAAGAAAAAATAAATAGATAACTATGTGTATTGTTAACCTAAAATTGTTAAAAAATTGAAAAATTTACTTTTAAGGAATATGCGGATATAATTTGCATTTATTGTGTAGTAAGCTGAAATGAAGAAGCGTCTGCCTGAAATATCAAAGGAGATATCCTAATCGACATGCATTAAAAGAGTAGTATTTTCGCGAACTTTCCGAAGGTTAAGAGAAACCAGAAGTGTAGCATCAAACAGCGCGGAATTGTAAGGTGAACTGTCCGAAGATTTTGCTGACGTCAAGTAGCAAATAATCACCATCGCAAGACGATTGGGAGTATCTTCAGTTAAATTTTGGAGGTAACTCGAAATATATTGGGTTCGAAAAATGTGGTATTGAGATAAACGCGTTTGAAGTAAGCAGGTCAGCTATTTTCAACTGTAACTTTGTTAATTTTGCGAAGTTTTCAATAAAATTTTGTAAAAATATATTTAAAAGGTAGCACTATGGAATAAAATATTGAAATACCACAGTTCAGTTAGTATTTTCAAACCCCCATTTAACCCCTAGGAAAAGAGGAGAGGCTACCAATTATTCTCTGTGAACAGAGTTAGCTCCCCGTCACCAGTGGTCTCTAGTTCTCGGGAAATCAATTTACAATACTGGCTGGAGCGGAATGGATTTGGCCTTATCACGTATCGGGGATATTTAGAGCTCCCGATAAACCAAACTAGGTCCCTGACGTTAATCGGTTAATTCTTAAAAAAAGGGGAGCCCAAAAACCGGTACCTACGGTTGGCTAGGGCCAGGCAGGTGCAGAGAAGGTGGAATATGTTTTCCTCTTCCTTTTCGCCTTGTTTACTCCTACAGAAGTCGTTTGAAGGCGCACCGAGTTTATCGGCGTGCCTGCCTATGAGACAGGGTTCCGAAATAGAGTGAGATGAGGTCTCTTGACCGTTAAGGGCCAAGCTTTGGCCATATATTTCGGGTGATCATTCAGATATGTTTCTCCTGCCAGCTGGCACTTGCACACCTGAGGAACGCTTGTCTGCGGCGGATTGCTTACCGAAAAGATCCACGGTATAAGATATATAAGGGAGAATGGGGTATCTGTTGGCCAGTGTCTTGGGATGGGTCGCTATATTCAGGGCCGGCCACCTTAACGCCACCCCATATGTGGGTATGGATTGTGTGGCACTGGTGTGCACAATACGTGGCTCCATGCGCCATTTTTCTCCTATAGCCCTTATACACGAATACAGTACCACTGTAGCTTTCCGTACTCTTTCTTGGATGTTAGGCTTCCAGGTAAGTTTTCCATACAGGAAAAGAGCACACTCATCACTCTATGATGATACCTTGGAGAGGGCGTTTTGTAAAACTTCAGCCAGTGTGTTTGGGTGCTTAACAAATCAGGCCAAAATCATCAGCGTAGGCAATAACCCTGTGACCAGAGTAACTGATCCAAAGTTAGGTTACACAAGACTGGTGAAAGGATACCTCGCTGAAGAGTACCTCCAGTGACGACTTTTTGTATGCTAGACCCTCCCAAACTAGAATCGATGACTCTACTGTTTAGCATAAGGTCAATAATGAGGAACGATGAGAAGATCGTCGAGATTAAGCCTCCTCGATGATGCCGATACCACCTCTGGGTTGATGTTATTGAAAGATGTCCGTCTCATCATTTTTAATGAGCATATTTGACCTTGGTCCACCTGCATCTTGTTTGTAGAAGAGCTTATGCCCCTTCAGAATGAGTCCGCAAACCTTGTCTCTGACGAACCAAGATTCTTGGATGAAGCCCTTTATATAACCCACCAGAATTTTCTCATATATTGACTAGAAAGAGTTTGCAAAAAAGGAAATGAACTAGAACTGGTAATCATTGGAATGGCAAATTCAACGATTATTTCTCCATAAAAATGTGTAGCTAAAAAACTTTTTTAAATTTAAAACTAATATTAAATAATAAATTTACCTGGAATTCTTACTTTTTTCAAATTGCTATTCCTATTTAAGTGGGCCTATTTATGCACCACTATTAAATGGCCAGCTGCCCGTGTAAAATATCAATTAACTTTTCATTTCTTTCAAAAATAATCATAGGCTAATCACCTAAAGAAAAGTAAACTAAACCCACCATTCATATAAACCGTAAGCTGATTAGTTAACTACATCTCTATGTGATGCTTCATTTGATTTTCTAGTGTTGTCTTAATAGTGAGCTAGATCAGACCGCGACCCACTCGCTTTGTTCGTACCCCAAGTCTACTTAAGCGCCTTCTTATAGTCCCATTTGAGTCGCCCTTTAAATGCTCATGTAAGGCTTGTAATGACTTCGGAATCTTCATCCAGAGATGGGCATCTTTTATTCGAATAAAGATAAAAACTAAAAGCTCAAATAATTATTTGTTATTTGGTGCTTTTTATTTGAATTTCAAATAATTATTTGTTATTCGATCGTGCGTTATTCGATAATCAAATAATTATTCGTTATTTGCTGACTTATTTGCAAATAATTATCTATTATTTGGTGCTGTTTATTCGAATTTTAAATAATAAGTTGATGTCTCTTTATGGAATACTTATTTGTTTTATGGTATCATTTACTAAAATCTTTACTGTAAACAACGAAACATAACAAGGTAGTTTTAATTTCCTAAGTACGAGACACCTTGTGATATGAAATGCGTGTACCAAGAAATAATTTTTTGAAATTGAACTAATGGAAACCAACAACAAATAATTATTTCATAAAGAGACATGAACTATCGAATAATTATTTAATAATCGAATAACAAATAATTATTTAAAATTCGAATAAAAAGCACCAAATAACAGATAATTATTTGCGAATAAGTCATTAAATAACGAATAATTATTTGATTATCGAATAACGAATGATCGAATAATAAATAATTATTTGAAATTGGATTAAGGAGCACCAAGTAACAAATAATTATTTGCAAATAACTTAAAATAAATTGAAAATCGAATAAAAATTTATTCGAATAATTTTTTATTTGATTTTAAAAAAAAATCGTTATTTGATTGAAAATTTATTCGAATAATGCGCATCACTTTCTTCATCTGCTTCTTGGTACTTTTAACGTAACGATCATGTCATACTCCTTGAATATGTTTTATCTTTTCGCATTTCTCATTACCGTACTAAGTATTATGGCTACCAGTGTTGGGTTTATGAACGTTTGGATTCTTTAATTTTCGTTTTACTTTTTTTTGTTATATTTTTGTAATAATTTTATTTTAAGGAAAGGATACTCTAATAAGGATTTTATTCTGAAGAAACCTTAAAAATACTTTAATAGTTTTTATAGAAGTTTCGATACAAGAAAACAGGTTGGGATTGGCATTCGAAACTACACGAAAACAGAAGTATACATTTCTCATCTATAAATTACAATTTAATTAATTATTTTTTTAAAGAATTAAAACTGAAAAAAAGTAAAAAAGTGGCTTGAGAGGAGTTTTTCGCTGCATAAATTTTCATGAAAACCTGCAATAAAGGCTTCATGAATACCCTGCCTGCTCGCAAAAATGGTAAGAAGAGAGATATACTCCCACTAAATTCGTTCAATGCAAGCTTCACAAATTTACATGAACTAAAGGAAGCGCTTGTAATTTATAGTCCATCGATTTGCATTTAGTTTCGTGGTTCAATTCGTGAAGCTCAACAAAGGTTTGGAAGACTGTTAACATAGCCAAGAGCTTGTCTTCTATCCACAGCCAGAAAAAAATAACACAATCATGTACAGGCAGAAAAAGGGTAATTTACGGCTGGAGTTTGGATGGCAGATTTACAGGAAGACTTCTCTCCTTTGCGACGTGAATTATATACTGACTTGGTCATTTTTCTATTCATACCCCAATTTAATGGCCCTCAATGGATTTCATCTTTGCCGCTGCAGGCAGGAAAAGTGCGATAAAAACTTTGGTTTTCAAGAGTGTTGAATCGCGCGGTAAAATAGTTTTTTTCTTATTAAAAATTGAGAAAATGGAAAGACTACAATCTTCTTGGGCAGAGTGTTTTCAGAGCTATAAAGAGATTCAATGAAGCTCTCTCTGCAAAGATATTACTGGCAGATTGGTAAACTATTGAGTTTCTTTTTATAGACTCACTGCAGTTTAAACAAAAATTATTCAGTTCAATGTGAAAATTGGAACCACTTAAGTTTCAAGAATTTCGTGATCAAGTTAGGAATATTTTTTAGGTTACTGCAAATAGTCAAATTCGAACAAACAATTGAATTTCAACTGTATGTCATTGAAACGTAGAATTTACCCAGGTACCTAATTTTCTATGAGCTTATTATAGTCAGACAGTTAGACGTGAAAAGTGTAAAATATTGGAACCAGTGAATGGATTTTCATGGGGCTTGTTTCATTGATAGTCCGGCGCAAAGGGGGGGGGGGGGGGGGGGTTCTGTATGCAATTTGGGGTCCCCTCGGTAACTTGTCATATGTTTATGTTTTTCGGCACGGAGAATCGATTTTTCGAGGTTACCAGGCTCAAAAATGGTTCCTTTTCGAGATATGGCCCGATTTTAGTGAAAATTGTTGGTTTTTCTGAATTTTCCAAAAAAATAAAATAATTTAAAATTATTAACCAACTTTATGTGAAAGATCTTTGATTTTAAACAATTTATGTCTGTAGCATTTTTTTTCCTAAAGCCCTTGGTTTAGCTGTAATTTGCAAAAAATGCCTCACATTTCTTATAGAGTAATTTAAATATGAGTCTCTAATAGAAAGAACTTCAATCTTTTATATCGAAAAAATATTGCTAATGATTATTTAATTATTTAAACAAATAATTTTTAATTATCGAATGAATTTTAATGTTTTTCCTAATAAAACTGGTTATTGAAATTCTTTTTTAATTAATCACGCAAACAGAAAAGAGTCACACAAAAAAATTCTAAATTTTTACGAAAAATGTGATAATTTAACAAAAAAAATTAATGTTGAAATGTAAAAATTTTTACAATTCAAATGTGATAGTAAAAAATAGGATTCTTATAGTTTTCGGGTATGCTAGTTATTTATTTATGTTTAAAAAGTCAACATTATAAATTGCTTATACAAAGACGAATGTGATGTCAAAAAAATATGTATACTCATTCATCGTTGATTGGTTGGTTTTTTGATGTCACAACCAGTAAGACCCGGTTTTTTGTTGGACTCAGTTACTCGCACGCAACCCTTATTCTTATCTGAAGTCATGGTTGAGGAATTTAAGAAACTGACTATTCTTTATTTTTTACCCCCGATATTGCGTTCAGGGTTTTTCATTCACGTCGTTGCAACTGCGACAGTGTGTAGCATGCTCCTGAGCTTCATGTTCTGTCTGTTGAGCAGATCCTACTTTCATTATAACTTTGCCAGATTGCCCTGGATACGCTACATGCTTTAAGGGTGCTCCATCTGGCATTTGCAAACGCGAAGGTATGCAGAAAGAGTTCCCTTTTATACAAATATCTTCAACCTGGCCACGTTGTTAAGCTGCGCCCTGTCTTGCAAGTCTGTCGGCCATCTCGTTCCTTACAATGCTCCTATGTCCGGGAACCCAGTGCAAGATAACATTAAGCAGGCTGCCAAAAGAACAAAGTAACTCCCCGAGAATTTTACGCACCACCTCTGGGCATAACCACAGCGTCATCTTAGGTTGCAGTTCCCATGTTTTACCAAAGTAACTTCGGGAGGCATAGAGATCTTTACATGCCTTGTATACCCGCTCCTCTATGTTTAGCTTCCAGTTCAGTTTGGGATCCAGGATTAAACCAAAATACCTGGCACTGTTTTTAGACCACCTGCTCACCTTCTTCAGGGCACCCTCCCTAATATCGCTGATAACAGAGGGAATTAACTCTGATACCAGGACCATCACATCATATGTGTAAGCGACGGCCTTAACAGCGCCTTGCTCAAGTCTCAGCAGGATCTGGTTCATGACCATTAGCCATAGCAGGGGAGAGAGAACCCCACATTGGGAGGTACTGCGGGAAACATGCCTAACAGCCTAATTGGAACGTCAATTTGTTGAGGGCTGAATAATAGGCTGATGAGTTTAGATTTATCCTGCAGACATTAGATCTACAAGTTATTAACTCTTTGCCTACTTATTTCAATACCAGTAATCCTTCTTTGTTGGATATCCTGCTCACACTAAATCCTCAGCTTACTTTATTCCATAGTCAGATCACTCCTTTGAGTTTATTTGATCATGATTTCTTTTTTACATCATATCATATTAATTTCAATGTAAGCTTAGCTAGTTATTACCTTTAGAGACTTCAGGAATATCGACATGAATAGTTTAAAACAGTAAAAGCTTCAAGCAAGCAGTCCTTCAATCTTCAAATGCAGATTGGCAAATCGATTATTTTTCGGATATTAATGATTATTTATTTGATCGCTTCATTCTAATAAGAGCTAGGCATGATAGGATCGATAGATACCTTTGGTATACTCGTAGAAGAGGTACGCTGATTGCTGAGCGTGAATACCTTTATAAATTGAAAAAGAAATACCCGAATGATGTAAACCGTAAACGTTATCAGCAAATCAGAAATAACGTCAATATAGAGGTTCGCAAAGCCAAGCTGACATATTTTTTGCCAAAGCTGGACACTAACTTACCATGGAAGAAGCTGTGGAATAATCTCCGCAAGCATGACGTTAGTGGAAAGAGCTATTCGGCTTGGGATTTGGACCCTGATGTAACAAATCAGTCTTTGGTATCTGCGATTAATGGTGTAATAGCGGATAATTTTGATTCGCATTCTATTCCATAAATTATTTCTTCGCTGTCAGAGTCTTGAAGTTTCAGCTTTTCAGATTCAATTGAGGTTTCTCAAGCTTTGATCTCTATAAAGGCTGATTCTATAGGAGTAGATATTATTGATGTAAAATTTTTTAAATTAATTTGCCAAATTTGCTTCCTTTTACTCAACATATTTACAATACATGGTTGACGACGAGTACGTTCCCATCTACTTGGAAACATGCGATCGATATTTGACTATCGCTCCATTATTTGCGTGACCGTTACCAACAAATGAACGTAAATGGAGTTCTGTAAACTTCACTTAAAGTGAATCATGAACAAGGCTCCATTTTAGGGCCTTCATTATTTAGACCCTTTGTTAACGATATTTCAGAAGCTCTAAATCATGAATAGTATATAAAATAAATGAGAATTGTTTACTATTTCTAAATAGGCCGAAATAAATTGTCTTAAATTAAACCTCAAGAAATGTATCTGTTTGCCTTATTCAAGAACAGTGAGTGACATAAATGAACTACCTATTGTTAGCTTAAATGAAACCAGGTTATCATATGTCTCCGAAGTAAGAAATCTGGGAATAATTATAAACAGCAAACTGTCATGTTGCAACCATATTTCAGTCAATACTTGGTGAAATGTATGGTGGGCTTCGCAGACTTCCTTCGTTTTCTGGTGTGCCCTCTCCGGAATTAAAGTTAAAATTAATTAAGACGTTACTCATTCCTCATATTCTATAATACGGTAGTTTTGTTTTTCCCTCGCTGGATGTATTTGTCATCTATAACTAAGGCGAGATCAGCACATTTGCTTATTTGGTTGTTCACTTGATCAGTATTGTGATTTAAAATCGCTTATGTTTTTAAAAAATGTTTATTTTACCAATACTCCTTTATAACTTTATGATCGCATAACATGCCTCGGTTTAATTCTCGATTTGGCAAGTGCTCCTACTTTCTATATCTGTGAATAATCTGAATAACGGCGTTCGTTGCGGCTACGGTCATCCAGCTAACAACCTCTATGGCTCCTACAGCTAACAACCATCTCCTGTGTTGCTCCTTGCTCTCCCTCTTCCTATTACCTTATTTTGCAGGTATGTCTACTATACATCCACAAAGTCCCTTCGAAAATTTTAGTGGAGGTACTAAAAGCGCAAAGCTTAATTCTCACTCGAGTCTTTTTAGCCACGGCTAAACAATACCGGAGTTTGACTTTTTTTACAAGATGCCATTGTTTTCAGTTTAATTCTTGTTAGCCGTGGATTTTTTTTAAGTTTTAACGTTTAGCAATACTAGTGTTTATCTAGGTCAACGCATCATTAATGTTGTACGCCGAAATGTTGAGGACAGAGTAGCGTGGGCAGTAAAATCCTTTCACCCTTACAACTCTGCATGGCCGGACGGAATCATTCCCGCTTAACTCTGTAGAGAGTTTGGCTTAAAGCGGGCTTTGAATCATGCCTTATCACCACATACATACCGTAAAGATTGAGAGAGGTGCGTGTGGAGTTTGTTCCCAAAGCAAGAAAACTAAGCCAACAGCCACAAATTATAGACCAATCAGCCTATCATCATTTCCAGTGAAAACGCTACAGAGGATAATAGATCTATATGAAAGGTAACATCTTGAATCAACCAAGTACCTACCTATTTGATGCACAACACACGTACATTAAAGACAAATCCGTGAACAAAGCTTTACATGAGGTTACGAGAACGATCGAGGTATCTCTCCATGACAAAGGGTATACTGCCTTCCTTGATATTGAAGGAGCCTTCAACAATTTTAAAATATGATCCATCATTTCCTCTCCAGAGGAATCTGGCACACATATGTACATCTCTGACGAACTGGATATAGACAATGCTAAACAGTAGGGTCATCAATACCAGTTTAGGAGATCTCCATTAGGAAAATAGGTAATAGAGGAACACCACAAGGAGGAGTGTTATCACTCCTGCTTTGGAACATTTCTCTAAACAAAATTCTTAAATCACTCGTCAACAAAGGCATTAAAACGATAGTGTACGCAGATGACATAGTCTTTCTGATAAAAAGAAAGTTCCTACAAACGGTCAGTGATGTCATGAGCTCTGCTGTGATAAATATATCAGAATGGGCAGAAATGGGTCTTACGGTAAACCCACTTAAGACAGAAATGGTCCTGTGCACAAAGAAATATAACCTACCCCTTGCTTCCTAACAGGCGAGTCGTCGTTCTTTTAGAACTGGACAATCACAGAGTGGGTGCACTATGGATTCAGTGTCCTCCTCGTCTCTGCAACTTCTACAGAACTCATTCGACGGTAAGCCGAGCCACATGGTCATAACTCCTATGCCGGCAATGTCCAGTGATGGCACCGACGAGTTTTCGGACGCGCCTTTTATCGAAGGATAAGAGACTAGAAGTTCTGATGTAATTGAGTTCCGGCTAAAGTTTTCATGTTGTGAGACAGTAGGTAATATTTTCCCACCATTCCGAAGTCTTGATGGAATAGGATCTTTTGATTTGACTTTTCGCTACGTTAAGGGGATGGTGAACCCTATCCGTGGTCATATATATAGTTGTATTTTCTTGGCCAGCTCGTCGGTTTTTCGTTAATGTCTATACCGACATGTCCTGGAACCCAGCAGATTCTGACTGTATGGTCATAAAAATCTCTTAAGGCTCTGATACCGTCTTTGACGAATTTTAATTTTACCAGGCGGGAGTTAAAAACCTCGAGTGCTGCTGGACTGTCTACACAAAAGCTTGCCGAAATATGTGGGTTGGTGCAATCGTTCTTGAGTGTGTAAGACTCACTTATTTGCAACGCGTCCGAGAAAACCACCAGCTCCAACCCTCCTCTCCGTCTTCAATCTCTCTGTGAATTCCTCGAATGATATTTTCAGGGTGCCAGTTTTCTCTACTAGATATGATGACGGAAAAGGGTTTTCTTAAATCATATTGTGGCCTTATGTAATCCGTTATGGGGTGCAACCCATTTTAATAAGAGAATTCAGTATGACTCTATGTCCAAAACTTTCTGGCATCCATTGGCTGTTTTTCTTGTACTCTATGGGTCAAAGGTGTAAAATGATTTTTAAACCAGCTTGTGGTGTGGATTTTATTGCACTTGTTGTTCTCAGGTAAGCAATCTTTACTAAAAAAATAAGATTGCCTGTTAACTGCACCCTTTCAAACAATGGATCAAGGGTAAGGATATGCCTGACGATCTCTGTGTACATCTAGTGTACAATATGCGGGTTCATGCCTCATTTCTTACCCAAAGTTCTCCTGCATGTGTAGAATGCATTAAGTAGGGTGCTCTACTTTACTTTTAAAGATAAATACCTATGAATCTGGTTTATATGATTTTCCCAGACTTTAAACTTCAAGTTCATTTCCTGCGCTACCCTTTCGTCTTTCCAAAGGTGAGCTATTTATAATTAAATTAGTAAAATGAAAAAAAAATCTTAGTACTACTTAATCCTAATCTAGATAATCGAAATCTAGTAACGATAGCTATCCAGGCTTATTAAGGACGGCACCATACAAATTTAGGGTGCCAACTCATGAACTAGCTCCAGGTTCAGGAAGACTCGTGTGATCTTTAATCCAGCTCAGGTACAGCTGATTTTTACACACAAGTAGACAAGAATCAACCAGGTAAATTTCTAATATCAATCGTTTGTATAAATGTAAATGTTCAATAGGCTTTGTAATTTAGGAGAGGCTATCGAATCATGAGACAGAAAAGGTTCTGAAGGGAATCATTTTAAGAGCAAATCTTCTTCGGATCTTAAAGTGTGACTATAATATGAAAATATGAAAATAAAACCGAATTCTTTGCAGAATCATTCAATTCGCATGAGGATAAAGATAAACACGAAGAACATTAATTCAGATAATTACGTAGACATTAAATAAAATCATCTTTTAAATTATTTCTCTATTTTTAGGCCACCACATCCCCTATAATACAGGTTGACAATGTAATAAGCCAATCGTGGATAGTCACCAAAACCGTGTGTGGAAAATTAGAACTCAATCGGTTGGATGGAACTGATTTAAAATTCAGTTGGAACATTTTAACTAACTAACTAACAGGTGAAGTTTAATAAAAGCTTGAAATAAATAGTTGAAGCGGCCAAATTTGGTGGTGGTTTGTTTAAACAGTAGTTTAAACTGGAATTGTAAGATAATAAAAAAAGTGACTTTTTTATGAGATGGCCACAACCAGGGGACAATCCTATGATGCATGAGCATGGCTTTGGCCCGAAAGAGAATTAAGGTAAAGCGGATGAGGATATCAGGGAGCTTTAATGTTTTGCCTTTGCATTGCTACGAGCTGGGCAACAGTCCAGACGCAGAGTAGATTTTTTAATTTTATTAAAATCTCATGGGGAGACTGAGGTTCGAACCCTGCAACCGTGGCAAGAACTGTGAACTGTGTTTTTTTAGTGGTTATCCTACGATGAGTGCTTTAAAAGTTATAAAAAAAACAGCAGTTAATAATAATAATAAGTTTATTCTACAGTTAAGTCATTACGTGATTCGGGTTTTCCAATTAATTATAGGTCTAAATAAACATCAACATGACCTCGAGGTCGTCTGTCGAGTTGGTTAGATAAAAAGTTTACAGTAGTTTAACAAATTCATTCTAGCCTATTCAACTGCAGTTGAGTTGTGGTATATGTCATAGAGAGTACTGATATAAAAAAGTCAAATAATTACGGTAAGACTAAGATAAATTCTTTTAAAATCAATCCCAGATTCACGTTTACATAAAGCAAAAAGAAAAACTTCAATGTTGTTAAATCTTAGGATATTTCCGGAAGCATGTGTACAACTTGAGTTTCAGTTTTACACTATGCAAATATCCTCGTCAGGCAGAATTACAGCACGAGACTGATGTCATTAATCACACATGAGCGTAAATTATGTATAATTACAGGAGTACATTTCTTGGTTGGGCAGAACTTGACAGAACTTTTCGAAAATTAATATCGCTCCCACCATGTATGTAGGTGCCAGATCATAAATGGAACTATGTACGTGTTCCATTGAAATTTCACGTCACAGTTGAAGTTATCTTCCGGTACAGAAAACTTTATGCCCAGGTGACAAGTGTACATACTTTATCGACAGAAATTGTAAAAACACATAAAGGAAAAGAAGCGTTCATGTCGCAATATATCCTGGAAACGTCAGGGTAGCAGTTTCGTTTCCATAAACCTAAAAAGCCCATGGAGCCCCATCACACTATTTGCAGTCTTGCTAAATTACAGGTGTGTCGGCACGTATTTTCCTTCCGGACATTGCGGTTGACATTATACATGGCAGCTTTGAGTGTTCAAATTTCCTGAATGAATATCTCCCCACTATGCAAATACTGATTGAAAGGGGCTCTGCATAAACATGTTTACAGCGTGAAATTGTAAATAAATCATTACCAGCAATAATGAATGGAGGATGAAATACAGAGAATGTGCATAAATTAGCGCTGCAAGCATTGCCTTACCGCGTTGTATGCAAAATCTCACTTCATCTTGGGATAATGCAACTACACTATTCCACATGTCCAAATAAATTTAAACGGAAGGAAAGGGGCTTACTAACAAATAGTTAAGTAAAATATGCTATTTTACGTGACGTGGTTTGGAGATGACATCTAGAAAATTGTAAATATCAGGATGTGTTCATTTCGGCGAGTCGGAAACACATCTCACTCTTATGAAAGGATTAAAGGCAATTTTGCTCATTTGTATGTTGCGAATAATAGTGAATGTTTGTCGAGTAAATCCATGAATAAAAAGAACGGTCAAGTACGAATGATATATAGATTTGGAGAGATAACGACGAAAAGGAACTCGATTCTCAGATACGCCTATATGACGTATTTTCGTCGAAGAGCCCAAAACTGAAGGAGGTGATAGTACTTATCGAGGCAAACAAGATGTATATATATATATTATCCTCATTCCTCGATGGAACATATGGAGCTGAGACATTCTCTTCAGTCTTGTCTGTTCTGAGCTCTTCCTGTTACTTCTTCCCATTTTAGACCGGCGCTACTTAGTTCTGCCTCAACCGTTCTTTTCCACGTTTGTCGGGGTCTACCTACCTATTTTTCTTCTTCCGTTTGGAGGGTTCTATTCCAGCGCTTGGCTTGGAATTGCTTTTGGGTTTTCCAGAGCGTGGGTCCAATCTATTTCCATTTCCTTTGTTTTATTGCCTGGTGTATGGGTATCTGATTGGTTATATTTCATAGGTCAACGTTACTGATTCCATTGGGCCAGAATATTTTACATATTATCCTCAGTTTTGTGATTTTCCATGATTCACAACCATATAGTAGGACAGACTTGACGCTGGTGTTGAAGATCTTTATTTTGGTGTTGCGTGTTATCTGTGAGGATTTCCATACTTCAAACAGTCTGCCGAATGTCTGTCTTGCCTTATTCAGTCTAATTTTAATATCTTTGTCTGTGCGTCCGTTCATTGTGACTGTGGTGCATAAGTAAGTGAATTCTTCCACGTCTTCAAGTGTGGCACTACGTAGTGTTATTTGGTTCTGGTCCGCGTCATTGATCCTCATGATCTTTGTTTTGCTGATGTTTATTTCTAGGTTATAAATGCTCCTCTGCATATCACTGTGGCTGCTAGCTATTACTGCGATATCATCGGTGTAGTCTAGGTCTGTCAGGCTGTTTTCCCCCCATATTATTCCTTCTGAGTTTCTGGTAGCCAGTGTTAGTACATCGTTAACTACTATGTTGAATAGTGTGGGCGACATTAGGCAGCTTTTCTTAACTCCTGAGGTGATTATTAGGGGTTCGCTGTATTTGCCATTGTGCAGCACTACATTATCCGCACTTTCGTATAGCAATTTTATGATATCTATATATTTTCCTTATATATCAGCCGTTTGAGAGTTACAGGGTGATTTAAAAATTTGCAATTACTATTTAATTTTTAACTTTTGATCTACTCAACTCAAAGACATCAACTAAACGCCACAAAACTACTATTCAAATGATCTTTCCGAAGTTGTCAAAAATATTTATCTAACTCCTACCATTGCAAGCACAGTAACATCCAAAAGTGAAAAAAATGTTTTGCAAATTAATAAAAATAAAAAAACAGATGTATTAATTACATGAATTTCGGAGAAAATTTAAGATACTTCTGAATTTTAGGTAATCGCAAAACTTTTTTTTCACTTTTGGAAGTAACTGTACTTGCAATGGTAGGTGCTCGATCAACATAGTTAATAATTTTGGAATGAACATTGGGATAGATATTTGGTGGCGTTTGTTTGATATTTCTCAATTTATCAGATCAAAAGTTAAAAATAAAATAGTGATGTGCATCCTGTGAGAATTGCAAATTTATGAATCACCCTGTAACTTTCAATCGGTTGAGATTGACCCCCCCCCCCCCCCTACCTGAAAATTTTTTGTTTCTTTAGGTGTGAAACTCCCTTTATATGCTTTAAATAATAAGTCCCGTGATCAGTTCAGATGTTGTGATAAATAATTAGAATTTGTGTCAGTTTTATTTCAAAAGTGAAGTGCGATGGAAGTTTTACGCAAGTTTATTATAAACAAACTCATTAAAGGAACGAAACCTTCGGCTATTCTATTTGACCGGAGAAAGGAAAGAGTAAAGCGGAACTTCATATATGTATAAAGCATAAACGTTTTAAGGAAACATCATATATGGTGTACAGACATCAGGGCGAATGGCCTCCTAGCTGCTCCAGGAAGTTAATGCTCTCAGAGACTGAGGGATCGCCAATAAGTTTAATAGCCTGACGATGGACTTTGCCTGACGTGGACAGTGCAGTGTGTCCCATGCTCCTGCCCAGATATGGGAATTATATTATACGAATTGTACGGGGCAAAGTACTTTTTACATCTCTGTAGAAAACCCAAGCATTTCATCGCATTTTTGAAGACAGAAATATAAGGTTACTGGATATCTCAATACCCATGATGTTTAAAGAGGGCGAATTGGGTATATTCACTCCGTCGACTGAAATAGGTTGAGTGTGGACTGGGTAAAGGGCATTAAAAAGCATTAAGTTTTGGAAGCATTTAACATATCACGGTTTGGTCTGCCCTAAGCGAGGATAGTAGAAATGTCATTGTTTAATGATGCAAACATGCGTTCTCGGTTAATTTATGTAGAATTCCCATCAGAATTCATTGCACCCAGTATACAGACAAAAAATCATTATTAACATTTGAGTGATCAACATACAACCAACACCTATGACTTTCTCCAAATTAGCAAGCGAAAATTGTTGTTCGAAAAAAGTCGTGCGTTTTGGAATGCACCCATGTTTTAGTATTGTTATCCTTTTCGTTAATTAGGAAATAAACAAATGAGATGATTTAATATTTGACGAATTAAAACTCTCTCCGCTCTCACAACAAAAAGTTTTACTGAATAAGCGTATGTGCTGATGGATGATACAACACACAGTTTCGAGAGTGGGAAACACAAATAAATTATTAAAAAAAGTTTACACCCCACAAAACACTACGCTTTTTTACCATTTTTTTCGTGGTAATTCTAAATAAGGTGTGTTTAGTGGGGAATGATTCGTGTTAACAGAAGTGTCAAGATGGAGGGATGTAACATCCCTTTTGGGTGGAAAAATCACTTTTTTCATCTTCAACCGGAATATTGGACGAAAGGGAATTAGAGTCAGTGAGAAAAGTAATTTTTTTTAAAATAGAGTTAACCTACCCTCCCAAAGGGTTGAAAAATTGTAAAATTTCAAGAGGTTGAAAAATATACAATGATGATGCTAATTGCCTCTTATTCCGACTGAAAATGAAAAAATAAACATGACAAATTGATATGAAGGCCCCTTGGGAGGGTTTCATCAACCGCCAAGGCTTGTTACAGGCCTCCCCGGGACATAACCCTTCCGTTAAAAATACGGATTATTCCCGCACGCATTACCAAGCATTACCACGAAAAAACTGTAAAAATTGTCGGTTTTCCCTGGTGGATGACAACATTTTTAAAATTTTTTTTGTGGGGACAGGTATATTTTGTAGCTGCAGCCAATATTAACAAAAAACATCAAAATCCCGAGTCATTCACTCCACTATTATGCAAATATGAAAAAATTATGCAAAAAACATATACAAATTGAAATATGCTTCTTCATAACTTAAATTGTTAATAAATGTTTCTCTTTTTATCCCGCCTAATTTGCATACAAAATGAAAGATACGCATTTGCATAAAAATTCGTAGTCTATTAATAAGAAGACCAAATTGATGCTAAAAACTGGAACCTATTTAATATTTATATACACTTAATTATATTTTAGTGTACCTAGAGTAAGGTATACATAAATATAACATGTTAACATAATAGTATTACATACTCTTACCAATGGAAGATAAAAGAATACCTCTCGAATAGATTTGCCATTAACAGTATTTACTTCGAATTTCCCTAATGATGATGTGGGAACAAGAACACTTTTATGATACTTTAATGGTTATTAAAGCCTTTCAGTTGGAACATCCCTAGGCTAACAATCTTTCAGCAATATTGCTAAGCCCTTCCCATACACCGCCCTTGTGTGAACACTTTATAGATTAACATTCGCCACTGTTCCCAAGGGAAGTATTTATGTAAAATTTATTATTCTCGCCGGATTTGACCCGTCACTTTTTGCTTACATAAGCTACTGAAAACCTAAACACCATATTTAGTGCTGGGCTAATTAAGGTAAGATAAGTAGCAAGGTCTTGTTGTTCCTTCATTCAGCTGACCCAAAACTTTTCATTGACTTACGAAAACTAATCTATATGTACGCAACCACGTGCATTAATGAATATGTACATACATCCCTTATACACGTGAAATGTTTATAGTTACAACCCTTTCAAGGATATTTGTTTTGACAAATAAAGATGATTGCTTTCGATTAAGGATTGGTTTTATATTTACATTCGATTTGGGAACATTTTCATCATATTTCATATAGGCAGCAAATAATGAATGATATTGTATCCCACTCTGACTGTAAAATAAAAGGTACAGTAGATGTAACCTAAACTATTTTCTGATATAACCACAAAAACGATTGTTCTGTCGATAAGTAATATCAAAAATGTTCATAATACTGTACAAAAATTACTGTATCTATAAAGAAAATGGTTACCGAACAGTCTGAGAAAAAGATATTTGATTTAACTGGTCCTGTACCAGCTTGTTACGGCTTGGGTTTATGTAATTCAAGATGTTTGGAAAAGGATTTTATTTTCCATTACAAATTATTACTTAAAAACTAAAATCAGATACTAATAAAAGTAACAAACAAACATTATCAGATATATATTTCTGAAAAATATAGACACAATTTATTTTGTCGTCGATGTAGCGAGTGATAACGTGCCGGCCTACAAATCCAGGCTGCGTTCCATGGTTGTTTTCTGCTGTAAACAGATTACGACAAAAAAACCATGGGGGTTGCAGAGAAAATTTCAGAGGTTCGGAATCTACTTGAAAGTGTAGGACCACTTGCAATTGTTGTCTCGAATCGGGTGCAGTTCTTCACCCGCCCCATGTCACACACGGGATTAGGGATAAGGGCGGATCCAGCCTTCGAGCAAAATGGTTCACTAAAAAGCTTTGACTACCACCAGCCAGGAATGAGGGGAAGCCCCCCGTGCACCTGTACAATGACATCTATAAGTTTAAAGGGACAATTTGTGGAGGTGTCTATTCCGAACACCCACCCGACTATAAATATTTCTTTTCGTTTTCCAGATCTCACATGGTTGCTGAGGCATACTGACATTCCGGTTGATGAATTGGCGAGAATCGATACCACTGTACTAGATGCAAACATAATTCAACAGCTAGACAAGTCGCTAGCCATACGCATGCAGAACATTAAGAGAATATTTATCAAAAATGCAAATAAAAAATGGTGAAGGAGACACCCTTGCCTGATAACTTCTATCATAAATAGGGAGCGCTTTGCTTAACGTAACCTTCCACCGGGTTTCTGGACATAGGAACATTGAAGGAAACGAGATGGGCAACAAACTTGCCAGAGAGTGTGCAGCTCTACAACGTGGCCATGTTGAAGATATTGGTGCTGTTGAAGATATTGGCGCTGGCAATGCCAGATAGAGCGCCCTGAAAGCTTGTAGCATATCCAGGGCGACCTGGCCAAGTTATAATAAAACTAGCAACATCCGACCTGCTCAACAGACCGAGAGCTGATATCGCAAAAATCACTGCGGTCTGTACGGGGCACTGTCTTTTAGGCGAGCATGCAGCTAGGCTGGGCGCCCCTTACAATATGCACCGTCGGAGTTGTGACGACGTGAACGTAAAAGCAACCATTATTCACCTTCTTTGTAAATATCCTTCTCTTGCCAGGGGCAGAAAGAGGGTACTTCTTTGAAAACCTAAAGGCAATCTCCTCCGGTTGCTTTAGTTCCTTTGTCCCGCAATAAACTCAGCCGACTTTAACCATGATTTCAGATAAGAATCAGGGTTGTGAGTGAACTGAGTCCTACAAAAAACCGGATCTTACTGATTGTGCAATTAAAATGGCGCTATAATAGTGATAATTTGAGTGTTACCATGATAGCGACGCTCACCACTTAAACCAACCAACCCGGGAGCGGAAAAAAATCCCGAATTATTAAAATCTCGAATTTTTGAAAATACAGAAAGACACAATCCTGACAAAATGTCGATCTAAAATTATCATCCATGCAGAAATTCGGAATTATATAAAATATGTATAGTTAAAGGCACAGCCAGGGTTTTATCACGAAATTAAAAATCCCGAAGGTGGAAAAGCAGCGAAAGATCGAAAGGTCACAATTATGAAAATTTTGAAATGGAATATTTCCAAGTTCGAAATTCCGGAGGGTTTAAATACTTAACTGAAAATATATGATTTTTAGGACGGTCGCCTTTTTTACTCAATTAAATATTTGTACACCAAAACTATAATTTTCCTTTTAAAAAATATTTGAAGAAGACTTTTCGTATTTCAGAATATTTGGTGTAGAAATATTTTTTTTGTACAAAAAGTCTTTTTCAAATAATTTGTAAAAGGATTAAGTAACAGCAACTTTAAAATATTTTCATCTTTTTGCTATTTTTCAAGAACTATCAACATTTTTAGTTGAAGTTTTTTTTTTAGATTTTTGTATCATAGATATTAATATTCAAAATATCGGTGTTGGGGATTTCGACTTTTGTGATTTTCAGTCCGTGGTTTAATTTTCCGGATTTGGGTATTTAGGAAAATGCACCTAACCAAGTATTAAGAGAGCGTATTGTGGTATAAAATAGTTCTTGAGTTAAATTTTTTTTTTCCTTTGCACAAAAATCCAGAATGTTAAACTTTCAAGAAAAATTCCACTTAATTTAAGATTTTAATGTTTTTCAGGAGAAAATAACCATGGGTTGGCCACCATGTATTTAATTCAAAACACCTTGTCTAATCTATACAAAATCGAAAACAACAAAAAAACTGTCTAAGCTGAGTGTAGTACTTGTTTCTCAAATTGCTCTGTCTTCAATATTAAAACCTAAAGCCAGCCTTTTTATGTCTGCTGCTTTTCTACTATATATGCATATTGATAAAACCTTACAAATAAATGGTCCAGAGGTAAATAAGATGATTTTTTAAAAAGTCCCTTAGCTTGTGTAGAAAACAGAAGTGGAATTATTTTTAAGTCTCAGCATTTGTTCCATAAGCTTAATAGATAACTGTCGTACCATATACGGACAATTGTTATGTTTACATTTACCAGCAATGGCACAAAGCTGCAAGGAATAGGATCTAATTTCAGCCTCGATACACTTCCTTTTCAAATTATTTATTATTTGAGGACTTTCAGCTCCTATGATTGCTCACAAGCTCTTATATTCCGCTGAAGTACAATGCCACCGGATATTGTTCCGGAAATAGTTTGACAAATACCAAGTCGGATGTGGGAGGTACCAAAATCCGATTCGGATAATTTAATTGTGTGCAGTTCTTTCCTGAAGAATACAGTGTATAGGGGTTCATTGTGTGAAGTAATAAAAATGTCGACATTGTTGGTAACACATTTGAACATCAACAGAAAATCAGATTACCTACGTAAAGCTTTATTTTGATGTAGTCGAGATACAACTTCTTAATCCTATAGGGATTCCAAGGACTAGGCATCATGCTCCAAACAATTGGTTTATGAAATCGAAATTCCCCCCCATACATGTGATATTCTCCGATTGTTCTTTCTTGAACCAAATATGCTACATTAAAGAATGGTATGGGAACACTTTAATATGACGCAAGGTAAATCCAATTATTACGAAAGACTGGCGACAAGAGGTAAATAGAAGTCCCTTGATTCTAGGAAAGAAGGCTCAAGAGATTTATTAAAAGTAACATAATTATTTCCATGAAATTTTGTAAATCTGTTGAACTTATTTAATATTATTACAACAAAATTTGATACAAAAAGACTAAAATATCAGAAGAATATTTATTACTGGGAACTCAGGTTTAAGATTACAATTTATTCAGTAATGCATACTTCCGTGAGCTTTAAATTGAATTTGAGTTGAAAAGGATTAATTTTGAGGATTTTACGAAAAACTGAACAAAGCGAAAAATGTTTTTATAAAAACAAATATAAATACAACGAGTGGAGTTAGCTATGTTCTCCTAACTCTACACGTGCGGTTGTCCTTAACATAAATCGAAACCAATGTACACTATAACTGCATCTTTAATTGCAGAGCCCCAAGCAAGCAAAGAGAACAAGAAAAATAAAGAAAGTTGTTATGTGAAATCCGTTTTTTTATCCACTTTAGGAGGAATGCTATGTCTTGTCTACAATTCTTTTTCAGTTTTTACTATGGAAATTGATTTACTTTTTAAACACTTAATTAACCCTTCTAACTCAGAAGGAGCACTTCCCAGAATATAACAATATATTGAGGCGAATGAGGATCCCACACCAACATGCAATAAAACTAAAACACGCCCACACACAACAACACATATTCAAGGCTCTACACATGCGATTTATAGGCTCATGCATACCATAGTTAGACTGAGAGTGAACAACATAAAGTAAAGGCAATTTCCTTAAGCTATACGGGGTATGCCTACAAGAAACCATACCTGCGAGAGTGCAAGAATCTATGTTAGAATTCAAAAGCTGGTGAATAAAGACTAGGTCAGCAACTCTACGTCGTTCTTCCAACGAGTGCATATTAAGCAACCGGAGGCGATTCACATAACAAAGTTCCGCTGCACTGACTCAATGAGTCTACAATGAACAGCATAGAAGGGAGACCAAATCTGAGATGCATACTCGAGAATTGGCCTAACCAAAGAAAAGACTAAGTGAATTAAGGTCTTCCGATCAGAAAATTCAATTAATGTGAGTGAAATCGAGATTTCGGTTTCGACCAAGGTCAGTAACGGACTGTACGCGACAGATATTAGTTTCCACAATGGTATAATCAAATTCGAGCTGGTTTTGGTTCCTCGAGAATAAAACAACCTCACATTTATCTAAGTTAAACTGCAGGCTATTAGATCCGCACCAGTTCTTGAAGGTATTTAAATCCTCCTGAATGCAGGAAGAATCATGACTGTTTCTAACGCGTGAGAAAATCATCATATCGTCTACGTAGATTAAAACTTTCAAGTGCTTAATCAGAGGGACAACGACATCAATGGCGAAAATAAACAACAGTGGTCCCAGATGGCTACCATGCGGTACGCCAGATGTGCCCAAACGACTCTGGATAAAGTATTACGGAAAGATACTCGCTATGTCCTATCTTTAGCTTATCAAATGCCTTACTAAAGTCGGTGTAGACGCAGTCAGTCTGGAGGCCTTGTTGGAAGGCAGAGATAATGTGGGATGTAAATTCAAGCAGGTTAGTTGTTGTCGACCTACCCAGCAGAAAGCCATGTTGATTAGATGAGATTATCCCCTTACGCTGCCCAACAAGCTGTGAATATATAACAGATTCGAACAACTTGGGTATGCAGGAAAGCTTCACGATTGGTCTATAATTTGTTATTATATTTCTATGCCCCTTTTTTTAAACAGGAATTATAAAGGAGCTTTTTTATTACGTAGGAAATCTACCATTGTTGAAGATGAGTTCCAGTGGAATGAGTAAGGCGTTAAAACAGAATCTCAAGAATGCAGGTGAAATACCGTCAGGACCAAAAGAAAAGTCGATTTTTAATTCACTTATACCATTCATGATAATATCTCGAGATATAATGGGCAAAGCAATGGAGGCAGCGGGACGATCCTGGATATGACCAAACTTTTCCAGCGAAGGCACAAAGATGCCTGATGAAAAGGCGCCAAAAACGCAGTTTTAAACAAAATTTGCGAAAAGATTGGCTATCGGGTAATTGCTTTCGCAGTCCTCAAAAGACAGGAAAAATGGGTAACCATCAAAGTTTCGTTTAGAATTCACAAATCGCCAGAAACGCTTAGGAACAATTAGCAGTTTAGCCTTTACTCTACAAATGTAATCGTGGTGGGAGGATACTGAAGCCTAAATGAAGTTATCGCGTCAACTAGTACAGGTCAGGTAGTCTGCGTCGCTCTTGAAGGAACAGAACCTCTTCCAGGCTTTATTCTTAATATTTTAGATGTCTGAAAGAGCTGTCAAACCAAGGTTAATAAGTAACATAAGTCGTTAGCTTTAGTGATTGGAAAACAGTGAGTAAAACAAAAGGACAATAAGTTACAGAAAGAGCTGACGTCGTTATTAATATCGAGCTCATCGAGAACAGACTCCAATCACAATCCAAGAGCCAATCGTCAATTAAAGAGAAATCAGCCTTTTTAAAGTTACATATATGGCGCAAGATGGTGACACGATTCCGGAACAGACGGGACTAAACATCGCTTAACTAATGTTCCCGCAGGATCGGTAGAAAACACTAGATCGAGAAACTTCCTTGACGAAAAAGACGGTACCAAGCCATCGTTCGAACGAGAAGGCACCCAGCCTACACAAGGCAATAACGATGCACAGAAACTTCAAGTTGTTAGAGTCTGGAACCATCAACAAGTCTACACAGGATATCACGGCGGACCGCATAGAGAACTCCATCCCCGACGGAAGCATCAGGAATAGCGACGTGATGATCCCGGTGAAAAACGAGTACTGGGAATTGAAGAGCTCAGCATCCAAAATTCTAGGATTCAGTCAAACAGACTACGTCAAAACAAAATATCATCAGTATAGAGGCATCCGTCACCGGTTATTATAAGAGTAGAAAAGGTGGGAGGTAGCTACGGCATAAAACTTTAAAGTTGAAAAGTTTTTGATGAGCGAAACCACAGACCTACTTTAGATACAAGCCTGGAAAAAATGACAGTTCGGCCATTATATCACCAAACTCATTGTTTCATTTTTGTTGTACCACAGATTATCCAATTCTTGCACACACAAACAAATACACACTTTCGTAACCAAAACCAAAGAAAAACGCCGATGTCATTGACGCATTTGAAGCTCAATACCTCAAAAAAACGAGCACAAGAGAGTTTTCCCTTTAAAACACATAAAAATTGTAAAGAGGGAAGGGAACCTTTTTATCATGTTAACATGTTCAGAACATTTCTAGGTTAACCTTAAGTAAAATCTAATTTGAAACTTTAAAAATATTGTGAGAAACACTACGAGTAAGTATAATTCCCCAAACTTTTCCCTATGTTTACTGTGGCAAGTTTCGGTTTGTTTACACCACCAATGCTCAGCTGTTAATATCAGCTTCCGCCCTTGTATCTAAAGTAGGCTGTGCTGAAACCTATTTTGAGAAACAGATCATATCCCTAGTGGATATCACAAGATAAAGTGGAAATTTTTAACTTTATATTTAAAAATTGTACATTTGAACCTCTCTATTCTGACAATTCTTCTTTCATAAATCAACTTATATTAGTGTTAGGTCAAATATTTGCTTTTATCGCAGACTCATCATATGGAAGCTATTCAGTAGCTTTTTCAATGTGAATAATAAAACTCACAATCAACCGTAAACAATAGATTGGATTGCCGCATTTGTGAAATCAAACTTACCAATACTAGCACGAACGAAAATCACAACTGTTTAATATTGTAAAGCTATGGGATCGAAATTAAAATATTGACAATATTTCCAAATATCCGAAATAATTTCGCAGTTCTGTTCTTCCGCTGTTTAATTTTTCCACCAAAGTTTACCTATTTCTTATGTATTATCTGACACAACATACGTTAATTACCTTGTCATGGGCTCAAGTGGAATCCAGAATAAAATGGAAATATGCTGCTAGTTGTAAAAAAAACTTAAACTCCACAAACACACATAAATGCTACTTGAGTTAACAAGTTGCTTTAATTAGGATTGGGTAGAACAAAACCAAGAGATAACTCCACTTTTCCCGAGTGGAAATGAGAAGGGGATGCAACAACATAAACACTTTCCCTTATTCATGCTCTCCATCGGTTTAAGTATGGAATTTTGCCAAATTTATTTAGAGAGCACAGAGTGTTTCAGAAGTTTTTAATTGCCTTGGGAGGCTCAATTTCAGTAATTTGAGTTCGTTAGAGGAAAATGTATTTTAGGTGAGGGATTTGTGAGAAAAAGGTCTAGCTTGTTTTATGTTTAGTAGAAAAATTCATTTCAATCTCGTAATTATATTTCCGAAATGAGGAGCTTACATGCAAAACTCATCAGGTCCACTTTACAAAAAAAAACCACTACAAAAACAAAATAGTTTGTACTGTGATTCGAGGAAAATGCATCAATTCGTTAAAATATTACTTTGAATAACTAATCTAACCTTCAGTTTGTTTCGTTCGTTTACCTATTCATTCAAAACAAAAAAATATTATGTTTAAGAGTATTGTAACTAAGAATTTAATCGGAACTGTCACTTAAACTGATCTCTCGAAAGGTTAAAGTTTGTAAATTATGAAATAAACGAGATATTGAGGAAACAGGATCATTAAAAACATAGTTAGTACGGTGGTAACGCAAGGAGAAAATCATGACTTCTCAAGGAGCGAGCCGGAATAGATATGTTGAAGGCGCGCAAATACTCCGAAGAATTAACAGTTCTGGGTCCTGGGTTCGAGACCAGGTCTTCCCGTAAGCTTTTCTCCACTTCATCTCTGGGCTGTTGTCTAGCTCGCAGCAATGCAAAACCAAGACTCAAATTTCATTAATTCCCTTCCAGCCAAAACCATACTAACGCATCAAACGGTTGTCCCTAGGTTTTGGCCACATCGTATAAAAAAAATGATCAGAAAAAGAAAAGTGAGAATTGAAGACAACACCTAAGTCATGGGTTTTGTCAAATGTAGATAATAAGTTACCATCAATAGTATAATTAAATTGGAACGACGACATAGTAGTACACTTTTCAATGTTCAGTAAAAGACACCAGTGATGTATAGAATACATCATTGATGTTCATAAAAAGTATTGATGTATATAATAAAGAGCAGCGGTACCAGATGGCTGCCCTGAGGAACTCCAGACGAATTACAAATTTCATTCCAAAAAGCGCCACGAAATGTTATACGCTGAGTGCGATCAGTCAAATAAGAAGATACCTACTTTACGAAAGCATGATGGACACCAAGAGAGTAAAGCTTTTCAATAAGAATTTTGTGGTTGATTGCTAAAATCAGTTAAAACGCAATCAACGTGCCGAACAGATTCGATAATTGTAATACAATAATTACCGTAGACTTATCCTTCACAAAACTATGCTCAAAAGGAGCAAAAAGACATTTACAATGTAAATACATAACATCGCATATAAGCACTTGAAATAATGTAGCAATTCAACTAAGATTAGCGGTGGGCCTGTAGTTAGAGATGACCTTTCTTTGAAGAGGTATAATCAATAAAAGCTTGCACGGTTTAGAAAAAACCCCATATTTGATGGCTAAATAAAATAAATAACATAGAACAGGTAACACAGACTGTTAGCAACATTTCAAAAAACAAGAAGCCATCTGGATCACTGGTAAAACTATCAGCCAAATTAGCTTTGTGTTTCAAAACAACATCGTCGTAAAAAAAAGTAAAAAAAAGTAAAAAGTTCTTAAACTCAAGTAGGTTAAAGCTTCGTCAAGTAAATAAAATCCTCAGTATTAGTATCACAGTTATCGACTAGAAACACACTCTTAAAGAAGTCACTAAAGAAATTAGCAATATTTAAGGAGCCACTACTGGCGACGTCATCTAGCGGATGACGGATATCCGTCAGATTTACGCTTTGAATTTACAAAGCGCCAAAACAGTTTGGAGACTTTTCGTAATGCAACCTTCATTCGTAATAATATTTTATGCTTTTTAGGGCTGTTTGTGAAGTCGGTTCAACAATTTTATTTTTCACTTTGTCTTCAGATATGCGATTCGAAAAATAGAGAATTATTCAAATTGGGCACCTTAGTTAGTTTTGTAAAACAGATTTAAATTCATCAAATTGGTCTACGTCTTACGACGCTAGGTGCCACCTAACCTCTCACTTTCAATCTCCAATTCTTGTCTAATGAAGTCCAATTCGTGTCTAATAATAGCAATGGAGGATCATACCCTATACAACAAAATAATCATCCAAATCGGTCTACGCGTTACGGAGCTGAGTTTCAACCCCTAAGTGAAATATTTTAAATAGTAATAAAAATTAAAAATTAATGGTGTAATAATGTGAAGTTAGTCAATCATCGGTCAGTTAACATTACGCATGACCAAATGTTTTGTGTTGAAAACAGCTAGACTGATATTTTTTTTGATTTAGGTAAGTAGGTTGGTATAGGTGCGTAAGCCTCATGAGGAAATAAGTGAATATTTCTAGTTCCTTTGTGTTTTTTAACCGACTTCCCAAAAACAAAGAAGTTCTAAGTTCGACGTGTATTTTTTTTTAATGTCTCACCGGGCATAACTTCGTAACGCGTCGACCGATTTTGATGATTCTTTTTTTTGTTGGGTAGAAGGGGGGGGGGGGGGGGGGGAATAATTTGGTCCTACGGTGGTGGTGGGGAAGGGGTAGTACTTCGTAACGCGTGGACCGATTTCGATGATTCCTATACTGTTCGGTATATTATGTCCTTTGATTGATAACATGAAAAAAAATTTTAGTGGAAAAGAGGTGGGGTAGGGGGTTAAACCTAACTTTTTAAGGCGTGACCGATTTGGATGATTCTTTCTTTGTTGTACAGAGTAGAAGACACTAAAAAGTGAAAAATTAAATAGTTTTTTAAAAAAAAGTTGAACCGACTTCACAAAGAGCGCTAAAAGCATAAAATAATTTTTAATTTTATATCGACATTTTAAAATCGGTGCAAATCAAGTACTTAATCGTCCTTTCTTTTGATCCCGTGAGCTGAAACGTACAGGTAGTATAATATTTTATCTTCAAATGTGGTTCTGTAGTTGTTTTATTTTTATAATTTGCACCGACTTCAAAATGTCGTATAGATATAAAATTAAAAACAATTTTATGATTAAATTTTTCTTTAAAAAACTATTTTATTTCTCACTTTTTAGTGGCTTCTACTCTATACAACGAAAAAGTAACCATCCAAATCGGTCCACGCGTTAAAAAGTTAGGTTGAACCTCCTACCCCCACCTCCATCCCACAAAAAAATTTTTCTCGTGGTATCAACCAAGGAACATACTCTACCCAACAGAAAAAGAATCATCGAAATCGGTCCGCGCGTTACGAAGTTAGACTACCCCTCCCCCACCACACCATAGGACCAAATTATTCTCGTAATAGCAATGGGGGATCACACTCTATTCAACAGCACAAGAACCATCCAAATCGGTCCACGCGTTACAAAATTAGGTTCCAGCCCCACCTCACCAACATTTTTTCTCGTAGTATCAACATACTCTACCCAACAGAAAAAGAATTATCCAAATCGTTACGAAGTTAGACTACCCCTCCCCCTCCCCCAACCCTAGGCCAAATTTTTTTCTTCTGTTAGCAATGAGGGATCATACTCTGTACAACAAAAAAAGAACCATTACAAAGTTAGGTTTCACGCGTGGACCGATTTGGATCATTCTTTTTTGTTGAATAGTGTATGTTCCCCGATTAATACCATGTCAACATTTTTTTGGTGAGCTTTTTTTTAAGTATATAGTATGTTCTCCCATTGTGATCCGGACAAAAAATTATATAGGGAGGGGGTGCTGTATGATCCAACATTGCTACTATGAAGAAAAATTTGGACCGTGTGCGGGATTGGGGAAAAATCGCCTAACTAACCAAACTAGATGATTCTATTTTTCATGTATAATTTATGTTCTTCCATTGATTCAAAAATCTTCTGATGGAGTGAGGGTGGGTGATAAGTTCAGCCCAACTTTGCAACACGTGTACCAATTTGAATGATTCGATTAATAATTAATTAATCGAGTATTTTGCTTCATTTGTAGCATGATAAAAATTGGGGCTTAAGGTAGAGTGGGAGAGGATAGGCGCCACCTAGCTTCGTATCGTAGGGCCTGAACCCATTCTGATGATTGTTGTAGAGAAAACGTTTCCTCATTGGCACAATGATAAAAGTAATTGCACCGAGAGTGGCGATGGCAAAGATAAGGAACAATCGCCTTACTTCGTAGTGCGTGGCTCGATTTCTGTGATTCTCTCTTGCTGTATAAAGTACGTTACCGTACTATCGCCTTGGTAAGAATTTTTGTATCTAGGGTGTGGGAACGTAATTACTTTCGTAAAGTGTTATCGGATTTGTATAATTCTGTTTCCTTTATGTAGAGTACACTACATCTGCAACTGTTAAAACCGCTTTGTTAATACGGGCAACATGTTTCGAGAAGGATATTTGAAGACACTAAAACTTGAATAATAAAGAACTTATCTTTGTAAAGTCACTACACTACACAAAAAGCGGTGAAAGATATTTGAAGTCCTTGCAAATTATAAAAACAAAACATCTACCTAATAACGTTTAAAAGTATAATGTGACAGGCTGAGAGTAAAAATGAACTATCTACAAGATCCGAGCAAAATTGGTTTAGAAAATGTTCCGCACAAAAATGAACTGCGTGTGATTCCGACCAAAAACGAATCAGAGAAAAACTCGGGGTAAAAGCGACTTATCTAATTGATTGCATTAACTTTGCATTACTCATACTTTTTGTAGTTAAGTCATTTTTCTCCGGAGTTTTTCTCTGATTCGTGTTTGCCCGGAATAATCTCATGCAGTTTATTTTTGCTCCGAACATTTTCTAAATCACTTTTGCTCCGACCTTGTAGATAAGTAACTTTTACTCTCAGTCTTTCATATGAAATTACATAAACATTACCACTGACGAGATCATAAGGATGAAGGATTAATAGATATTTGTATAGATGGAATACTTTTGTTAGTGTTTTCGGTTTCTTTAATTTGCACCGACTTAAAAATGTAATGGATTTTAAATTTAATATTATTTGTACTACTTAGAGCTTTTCTTGAAGACTGTTTACCGTTTATGTTCGTCATTTTAATCCACGATGTACAAATGTTCTCAATCAACTTGGATATTCTCCTGCTTTACGTCTATTAATCTATTCAAGCTCAATTATCACAGATTTTATTGAATTAATGCAGTTTATAATAAGGTCTTAATAAAAAAGTTTATTTTACAATTTTTATATGATTAAAGTGGTAATTAAAAAATTTAAACGATTTTATTACTTTCACGTTTCTACAAATAAAGATAGTTGGTATAAAATTGCAAATGAATTGGAAAAAATGTACAATTTTCACTTGATTACTCTCGAAAATCATTTGAAATTGAAATTAAAATTACAAGCAACATTTGTGTTGATAGCAATTGCTGATGTTAATATTAATGATGGTTATAAATTCATTTATACAAATATTAGTGTATAAGGTCGTATTTCCGATAAGGGAATCTAAAACCATACATCGTTAGGTGGATTCCAAACCACAGGTTCTTTTATTGCGATTTCTGATTGTGTAATCATGGACCTTTTGGAGATTTTTTAACTTTAAAATACGAAAATATTCTGGAAATCTTTTAGGATTAAAAGTTTAAATTTAAATTTATTCTACGACTTAATGCCTTCGCTGGTACAGCTTCTGTTCGTTGCTCTTTACTGAACTAATTACAAAATAAACTAAAACAAACCTAAGAAGCCCAATAAGTACAAAGTTGCGCCGCATGTACACTGAAGTTTTATTGCAATTGTGGGATTAGAGTCGTAAAATTAGTAAAGAACACCGCGGGGAAAAGAAGCATCACTTAATGGTAAAAGTAAACTGTAAGCAAATAGGAAAACTTTGCTAACACTCGTTGCAAACGATCTATTTAGCACTACCCTAATGACTTAATTTGCACAGTAATGTCGTTAGCACGTTGAGTTCCTGTGGGACATTGCACAAATATTCCTGTTTTATATAAATCCAGGAATAGGACTCAATTCCACCTCAGACACAGCGCTATAGTGAAAGGTAAAAATATATCTCATTAAATTAGACTAACTCTTGCAATTGAATTTCATCCGCTATCTCCAGTACTTTTGAATAAGAAATGACCTCGTCATTGGTACTTACTTTGCATTTTATTGCAAAAGAGGCTTGAATAAATGGAAAAGGAATTTGCAAGCTGGTTAGTGCGCAATAAAAGGGAGCTTTCGGTTCCCTAGGGATACAAATAAGATTGTGTAAAGTGCGCCACATGTGCGGCTTTTGATTAAATCCCTTTTTTCAACCTTTAAATTACTCATACAAATTTAAATCTAATCTGTTCTTTAGGGTCATAAAACTGAATGAAGCAAAATGGTGACGGTAAGACACCCTGTTCACCTTACTTATACCATCAGCACAGAAATACCGTATTATGTATGTAAATATGAATAATGTAGAATGCTTATTTCAGGTGAACAAAAAGGAGGAGAATTGGTAATTAGACAATTGCATTAGTAATATGCTTCAGTATTTCATTCAAACTACTTAATTTACGTTACCTTATGTTGTTTTTATGATTTAAAATTTTTCTTTTGCTGAAGTTATATTTTCGCGAAGTATTAGACTAAACCCATACCGAATTTGTCAGACGGAGGAAACAAAACGAAAGACAAACAAATTTTGTTAAGATGATCACAATAAAATAACCTAAATAAAGACTTAAGTGCGACCCTTGAGGATCAGACGACCAACTTCCCAGAATGATGAATATTGAATAATGATGAATATTATGAATAACTATTATAAATAATAATAAAATAACAAAGTAAGCATTTTAATCACTTAAAATATTAACTTATTTTTGGCAATACTTATCCATTATTAATATTGATTTTTTATTACTAATTTTTACTAACATAAAACAATGCAAGATGTTACTAATGTGTTCATAAAAACTATGCAAATATAAATTACTTCGCTAGGTTATGGTGGACCTTGGTGCAAAATTGTTTTCATAGTATGAATGAGGGGACATTCTCTATAAATCAAAACCAGACCCAAATCAGACCATCGTTATAAGCACTCACTCGCACCCTTCCCTGCTAAAGTTAATTTGACATCTGTGAAATAAAATAAAATCATTTCAGGCGACAGGAAGATTTTCCTTATGGTATTGTGACAAGGTCACATACCTCGCTGATTTTTTGTATGCTGTTTTAGCCCCACCCTCTCCTTCCCCACCCACCTGAGTGTCATCAATACACACTTTTTTATATTTCTTAAGTACCGTGAGGACGAAAGGAGGAGTTTTTCAATTATCTGGGCTTCTTTTGAAGCTACGACAAAAGCGACGATACCAGCGCAGAGAGCGGTTCGAGCACTGCAATTTTGTCCATTGTGACTTTTGTCGTAATTTGAACTCATTAAGTTTTGAGAGTATCGATGGAAATTGAGGTGGCAAGTATGAATAACAAAACGGCAGGTAAACTTTGTCTAATAAAATTGTTACTACTAGATGATAAAAAAATCTTTTCTTGCCCATTTCACTAGCTCGATTTTTATAGTGTCACCAGATATTCATATTCGCTAAAGAACTTGTGAAGTTTGTGATTGAAATTACTAAAACTTTTCAAGACAAGTTAAAAGTGTAGTTTTATGCTGCCAAAAACTTTATTTGCTATTGCTACTACACCGAATCTCCAACAATTGCGCCAACGATTTCAACTGTGGACACGATTTGTTGATTTGTGAACCTTCTTTTTCTACGGATCTTCTTCATGTGTTGCATGGTCGTCCAATTCAGCGTCTTCCTTGGGTCCCCCCGTACGGGTTGCAATCTAGAGCCTCTTGTGCGATGTTGTTTGGCTTTTTTTGCCTGCAAATACTGGTTTCTATACTGTATTGGGCTGTAAGTCTGGGTTGGTCTTCATTGGTAATGACCTCCGACCAGTGGATGTTAAGGATACAACCGTACAACAGAACAGAGTTTACGTTCGAATCGATGATCTGGAGTTTTATGCGTCGGGAGATGTTGTTATTGCGTCATATCTCAGCAAGAGTATTAACGCAACTCGAACCTTGTTAATGCGAGGTTGTGCATCAGCTATAGCTCCGCCGTCTGCTGTGAATATGCTTCCAAGAATACAAAATTTATCCACTTGATCTATTTGCTACTCTTCAAAATAAATTGCATTTTGTCTCCTGGAGTCTAAGATCATTAGTTTGCTTACATGACCGTTGATCTTAAGACCTGCTCTGCGACCTTCTCTAATCAGGGCTGCGGACATTAGAGCTGCATGACTCTGTTTGTTGAACAGGAGACATACATACGTACAAATCAATGGATGTCATTTTTCAAAGGCTTATTCATATTATAATAAATATTTTAAAAAATTAAAGAAGGGTATCTCCTTTTAAAAGTTATACTGAAAGTTGATTACTTGTGTTATACATGAGTTATAATTGACGGGCTGAGAGTAAAAGTGACCTATTTATAAGGTTCGGGCAAAAGTGGCTTAGAAAATGTTCCGCGCAAAAACGAATCGCCTGAGATTCCGGGCAAAAACGAATCGTAGAAAATTTCCGGCCAATAACGATTTAACTACAAAAAGTAATGCAAAGTTAATGCAGTTAAGTCGTTTTTGCCCGGAAATTTTCTACGATTCGTTTTTGCCCGGAATTTCACTCGATTCGTTTTTGCGCGGAACATTTTCTAAGCTACTTTTGCCCGAACCTTATAAATAGGTCACTTTTACTCTCAGCCCGTCAATTACTTCTATCATTAAAACATAGGACTAGCGCGCTAGTTGATAATAAAGTACACCTTCGTCGAATGTGCAACATTGTGGTTTTAATTGACTTTAAACAATTACTTTTGTTATAAAATAAAACAAATAATTGTCTTCCCTATAAATATGCTCTGAAAATAGTAACCAGACCTACGACAACAGTTGACCGAGAATTTTACGTTGAAATAATGACATAGAAATATTGAAAATGATTGTTAAATATTTTCAAAATCATACACGTGTCAATGTCAATCACAAAATCTGTAAGTATATAAACATAGTAGGATTCACGAACCTATTTTTGAAACAAGCTTATCATGGCAGTACGAAGATGTGAACCTAATACACACGTACATTACTAATGTGTGATGATCGAATTATGTAAATGAGAACAGGTTCCTAAATAATGAACATCTCAATAAACCTATACCTCAATAATTTTAAAGATACTATCACCACCCTTACTGAAAATGTTTTCCATTAATAATTCAGAGTATCTGCAATTGCCAAATTTAATGGAATAATTCAATCGTAATCTGTTGGCTACAATCTTCTGGTGATGTAGTGTAAAAAACAAAAAAAAAATTAAAACTGCAGCTAAACGTTCACCACAGGGTAGCACGATGGATGAATTACGTGGCCTTTCCCGAAAGAGACTGGTCAGGATTGATGTGACACCATTAATCACAATCGACTAAAATCGATACGGTGTTTCAACTAAGAGGTTTTGATATTGTTAATTAAGTTTATCGTGTTTGAGCGTTGATAGCTGTGATGGTGTGGTTAGGGAGATTTTTATAGCTCCAATTTAATTAAAGGAAATTTCATTACAAACTCTTTGGGGAAATTTACTACTACAACTCCATGATATAGAATTCAGATAGATAGTTCCTGCATTTACAGATGAAAGGATATATTTTATAGGCAAACGATGTGAACGACAGCATATATAAGTTATAATTGATATATTGTTTATGATAGAAGTAAATGTAAGTGAAATAATAAGTTAGGGTTTTTCTCTGAATAAGTCAGATTACATTAATTGAGAAGATCCTTTATCATTCACACACTCTGTCTATAAGTAAGTATAGGGGTTTTCCTGATTGAAGAGTTGACTAATTAACGCAATTAAGGATGTAATTTAATTATAATTGTAACGTTACGCAGTTGCAAAGTTGAATTTCACAATAAAATCGTTTTTATGGTGCTTTATTTGTAAGCATTGTTTTGCCTACACGAAAATACTTTGCAATGGCTCAACTTTGCAAAAGGTAATTTACTTTTACTCAATTTTAAATTTTGCTGCATTAAAAAGAAAAATTCAACTTAACTTGTTTTTTTGCATCTACGATTAAATGATTTTTTCTAGCCCCCCCTTAAGACCATATGTTTCTTTCTTAATGACATTTGGGAATCTTGTCCTTGGTGAAAGTATTTCATTCAAAATATTGAAGATAAATTTTTCATTAATAGCAACATTTGAACATTTCGCCAAAATCGCATTTTCGTAAGGGCAGACAGGGGGGTAAGCACTTTAAAATTTTAAACAGGACTCAATACTTTTTATCCACTATTCGTATTGTATGTGTATATGATGATGTATGTATGTAGATTTTGATTAAAAACTAAATGAACGTAGTAATCTTGCAGCCGCATCTCGTACTATTATGAACTCTTTAAGTTTCCAGTAATAGAATTAAGACTTACCCTGTTTATGAACGAGCTAAAATTACGACATTTCACTTTAAGTTGTATACAAGCCCCGTAGAGACAAAATTCGGTCCCGGGGGGTACCACATACGGGCCCCCGCGAAAGGAAGTTCGGGCGCGGGACTAAGCGTTTACAGGCCCATATACAATTGAATGAGTGACTTTCAATGACTTAGATGACGGGGCCTCTTTTGAAAGCCCGGGAGCGTGGGTTTACCCCTTTCGCCCCCCCCCCTCTCGGCGGCCCTGGTTGTATACGCTTCAAGGGACCAATAAGTTATATTCTTACATTACCACTTAATATAAATGGTTATACTTTTCTGAAAAGGCACTTGAATTCAGCAGCATTAAGTTATTTGTATGAAATTAAGCAACACATAAAATTACATTTTCTGTAGTATCTGGAGGACCAATAACTGCTGAAAAAAGTAAAGTTATATTCGACACCAATAAGCGTAAAGATTGCATCCGTAAAATACCTTAACATTATTTGATCCTCATTTTTTATAACGTATTTCTTCGCTTTTAGTTCCTTAATTTGAATTTTTGTTTTAATAAAAATAATTAAAATTTTGTACTTACACCATAACGTGATATAAAATTGCAGGTACTCCCCTCGGACGTTCTAAAAAATTGTACACCCGACTTTGCAGTCTCCTATAACGGGCATCACGTCGTGAGCCACGGTTATAGTTTAATGGTTTCCCCAAAAGTGACATTCGCGGTCGTGCAAGCCGGTCGGCCCGATTTTTGTCACTAAGCCTGCACGCACTGAAATTGAAAAAAGAATTCATTACTTAAATGTCCATTTATAAATATATAAATATGATCACTAATAATTACTCCTTATTATAAACTATAAAAAAATCACTTTTGAATTTATTATTTCTGTTTATTAAAAAATGTTAAAAATTTATACAATCTTTAATTCGAAAGAGATATGACATACATACATATACAATAATACTGCGTAATAAATAAATGTCGAAAAATTTAAATGAAAAAATTGTATTATTTGTCAAAACAGTTTTCTCATCAGGTATACACCTCTATGTATACCAATCTATACATATAACTGCTAGTTCTTCAAAGACTTCTCCCACTCTTCTCTTCCAATGGGAATGATGTTAGCAGTGGTTGAACCAACTTCTAGTTTTCTAGTTCTAGTTGTAAAAACGGTTTTATTGCTTATTTTGTAACAGCTTTCGCCGTTCCATGAAATCGAACTAAAGAAAAAACATTTTCAATATCCAGGGTAGCCACGAAAATTGCTGTTGAGTAGGAAATAATACTGTGAAATAGTTTAATGAATAATAGTGAATAAAGAATTAAGTATTCGATTTTAAGATAAGAGAACATGCAAATCAATATGTACTTACATCAGCTAGATTAATTTTGTACTAGAATAACATATTTGAAGATGTATAAGAAGAAATAATATTAGCATAGAGAAATATTAGTGTAATTGTATGCCTGAAATCAAGCATCGCACAATTTATATACAATATATACCATCGTACACAACAACACACATTCACACTTTTCACACACTACCCACCCATTCACAATATAACTACGCACTCGCTCATTCGCGCTTCGTCACTCTCTTACTGAATTAACCCTTCTTACTCAAAAGGCGTACTTCACAGGCAGAAGCCAGGAATCAATTGACCTACCCATCAGAATATAACAAAATATTGAGGTGAATGAGGCTCCCACACGAACAAGCAAAAAAAAACATTAGCACCCCAAAAAACACACACAAACACAACAATCAGGGGTGCACAGGCAATAGAGAACGCTTTAGCCAATACAAAACATACACAAACCAACATAAAAAATCTTACAAAAGCCTTACAGAAACGAATGAGTACAAAAGGATGGTTACAAGTTGTAGAGGTCCTCCTTAATGTTAATTTATCCAAGTTAGTGCTGAAAACATCATCAAGATCATTACACATGCGGTTAACTGGCTCGAACATACCGTAACTAGTTCGCGAGAAAGCTATCTGTAGGTTAGGTTAGGTTAGGTTAGGGTGGCGGCTATCAGCCCTACAACCGATCTGCTTCACATAGACCTATATATGGTCCGTTGTGTTACCACATCCGTGGAACCGAAGCTATCTGTAAGCATGAACGGTTTCGAAGGTAATAAGACAGTTCTATAGGTAAAATTTTAGACGAAAGTTCCGCACTGTCAATCTTTCCCTGCAGAAGCTGGTGTAGAAAAATTATATCAGAAACGCAACGAGGCTTCTCGAGAGTATCAATTTGTAGCAGTCCCAATCGCTCTTCATATGGAGGCAGAATAAGAGGGTTACTCCAGTGCAAAGGACGAAGGGCCGATCTCACAAATGTACGCTTTATGTGAGATCCGTAAAACCCCTAATGGCTTACACACTCGTATTCTTCGAGATCAGATAAATTTTTAATTATATTTAGTCGCACTCCTCAGCACACACAAGCATATCGACATGCACTTCTCCATTAACACATATACAGAACACAGAAACATTCTTATTCACAAAAATGCAATTACTCTTCGCAAAGGTTGCATCGCTTGTCATACAATCTTCAGTAGTGCAAGACGAACCTACGATTTACAGTAAGACTGAGACGGAGTTGGATCAATTCGTTGAGCGACCACCATGCCATGGGTCCATAATCCATAATCTACTCAGTCTCTGGGCTGTTGTCTAGCTCGCAGCAATGCAAAAACAAGACTCAAGCTTCCTCACTTTACTTACCCTAATTCACTTCCGGCCGAAACCATGCTAACGCATCACAGGGTTGTCCCCTAGGATCTCGCCACATCGTATAAAAAAGATATGTACAGCTCTCTGCCATTAAATTATTACCACTCTCAAAATTTCAGAAACAGAGAATAAAATTCAACTTTTTTCTCCAGGAATATAAATTAAACCTCATAGTTTTATTAATTCTGAACGGCCTTTTTTATTGACTACATTTCTATACTAAAAGGAATATAAATTAATTAAAACTTTGTAATACTGCCCTAATTTTTATTACCGCCTCCATTCGTTGTAGCATGCTTTCGATACATGCAATAAAGCAATCTTTGATGGCTTGGTCATTTTCCCATATATCCTTAATGTTATTAAATAATGTTTGTATGCTGGTGTTCTCCCTTGAATATACCTTATATTTACGTAACTGCCATACGTTGTCAATGTCATTAAGGTCTGGTGAGTTACCAGCCATGCCAAAAGTGGAATATTCTCGTCAGTGAGGAAATCTTTGACCAATTTTGCAGTGTGGCGTGGTGCATCAATTTGCATGAAGATTTATCGATCTCCAGTTACCCGCATATCTTCAAAATAGCTCAAAAATTTATCCTGTAGCATTTGAATATCTTGCTATTTCCTCATGGTACCCTCTACAACGTACAAAGAACCTGGTCCGAACCGCTTATAACACCCTGGATCATGACGGACGGTGGATGCCTTACGGTCCTTTGAAGGCAGGACTCTTCAACCTTCTCTGAAGGTCGACGGTGAACAAATGTTGAAGCTTCCGCAATCGTATTGAAGTTAGATTCCTCGGAGAAAAAAACCTGCGGTGACAACAAAATCGCTACCTTCTTTTATTGCTCAATTGTAAAGCTCTTGTGATCTTTGGCCATTTTCATCCTGGCTGTCAGCCTTGGCTTCTTCACTGACCGTCGACATTTCAGATTGTTTTCTGAAAATCTTCTCCACAAAGTTCTTAAGAATAGGTTTATCCCTGATGTCTCTATTTCTTTATTATCTCTCTGGTCTCTCAGAAGTCTTCTGTGTTGCAGAGCTGTGTTCTCTCGATGTGGTTTTACGTGGGCGAAGGCAATTTCTTATTTTGGTCTCTTCAATTGGGATATTCTCCTTCAGATTTTTAGCTATTTTTAACAACACAAAAGTGTGATACTACTTCGAACAATTTCTCTCGCAGAATGTTGCTCTAGTTGTAGAAGAGTACAAATACTCGCCTTTTTTGTTGGAGAAATATCGGATTTTCTTCCCATTCTTAAAAAAAAAACACTTTTAGTACGTTTTAACAAAAAATACGTATAAAATTTAGTTAAAAAATACAAACCTAAAACAAAGACTGGAGTCTTAACAATATAGTACACAAACAATTTTTCCAATAAGTCACGTAATTCAAAAAAACACTACTTAATTTGAGGTTGCCTGTTTAAAAATCGAAGCAAAATTAAAACTTTACCTACACAGGACCTGGTTTTATAGTAACATTCAGGTAAAAAAATCTGGTTTTGCCATACCTGCATGGAATATTACCTGCATGAGAGGACTGTCCTAGTGGTAATAATTTAATGGCAGAGATCTGTACATTTTATTACACAACTTCATTACGCCTTAGCAGCCGCAAGCAATACAGACGTAATGGTGGTGTAAATAAATGCCTCAGATTTGAATCACAGAAATTGTAGACCCGGTAACGCTACCAGACAGAAGTCTAGTTTGAACTTCAAGGAATATGAGTCTGAGAAAATGCCGACATTTGTGAAGGTCCATGAGGTCTGGTGGACCGGAAATGAGGAGAGAAGAAAGGTGAAGAGATTAGGAAATTATGTAATTAAGGAATTATGGTAAGTTTCAAAGTAGAAATTAATTAAATGTTAGAACATATGAAGAACACTGTAGTTTAAAATTAAATATTTAAGAGAAAATTATAATATAAAATGGGTATTTTTAAATTCATTATAATATTTTAAATTATAAGATCGGACAATATTGTGTTTATTGATGAGCATGGATTCGATTTACATATTAGAAGATCCCAATCTAGCTCAAGAAGAGCTACCCGAGTTCGACTTACAGCTTCAGCTGTGCGTGCACTTATATATAACTTATCAAAAAGTACTTCGTTATAAAATTATATATTATTATAACAATTAAAATAAAACTTTTCACAAATAATAATATCCATTACATAATGTATTCTTCTGGCAGCGGAAGGTCAACCCGCACACTAGAAATGTTGAAAACAGAGGTTTTGGAATTTTTGATAATAACTATAATGAATTATCGTTGAAACAAAAATAATGATGAAGGAAAATCTTGAAATAAAATATCCATCAACTTAAAAAAGAATTTTGTAATTGATGTCTTTAATGAAATTTAACCATCACATTAACCACCGACTACATTAATTTAATAGGCGTTTTATTCGAAATTCTATTTAATTTTATAATTTTAAAATGAACTCATTTTGCAGCAAAAGTTCTGCAACTTTTTTTATGAAAGTAAAAATCGGGAGGTAAGTAAGACATTTTTTCAAAATAAAAGCCCAGGTTAGCCTAATACAACATTTGCAACAAAGAAGAATTTTCACTAATTTTTTGGTCACAAAAAACTCACATTTGTTGCTGTGGCATCCGAAACAAGGACCTAAGGTAGTGCTTTCAACGAACATCAAAAAAGTGCCAAAATCTCAAAACTATTAAATTTTTATTAAATTTAAACTATGTCTTTCTGGGCGATATCAACCTGGTTTATCAGCACTAACTGTAATGGCGTTCAATTTTAGGACACCCTGTGTATGAACCAAAAACTGGTTTGAAATATTTTCGTAGTAAGGTCCATGTATTTCCGACCTGACATAGAGGGGTTAGAGGAAAAAAGCCTCGTTATTATTTTTCAATATAGACTCCTTTTATTTCAACACAGTTTTGAGATCTTCTTATTAATGCCTCTATACCACTATAAAAGTACGCTGAACCCATGTCTTCAAAATGGTCGAAAACGGCTTGTTTAATTTCATCGTCGACATAAAATTGTTGACCTCGTAGGTCAGACTTCAATTTTGCAAATACAAAGTAGTCACTGGACTGTAGGGGGGATGATTAATTTCAATGAAGCCACATTCTTATGCAGTAGCCTTTGAACCGGCAGCAGTGTGCACAGGAATATTATCGTGTAATAAGCAAATTCCTCGACTAATCTTTCCCCGTCGTTTTTCAATGACTACTTGCCTCAATTGCCGCAGTAAAATAAAATAATATATCGCGTTAATAACGACGTTTCGTTCTTTAAAATCTATTAAGAGGATTCCTTCACAATCCCAACGTGCTACGGATGGCTTTTGCTTTCTTCGGGGCTGGTTCTCCTTTTCAGTGCCATTTCATCGAATCCCTTTTGGATGTTGGGTCATACTAAAGGACCATTGTAAGATCTCCTGAAACAATCGATTCAATAACGCCCTTCTGGTCTTAAGCTCCAAAAACTGTTGACAACATTCAACGCGTCACTGTTTTTAAACAGCACTAAGAAGTTTAGGCAGTCATCTTGCGCTAATTTTTGTCATGCCTAAATGGTCATGCAGGACTCTAAGGACACTAGTTTTAGATATTCTTCTTTGTGTCGCTATTTCTTTTGTTTTAAGTCGACGGTCACATAGAACAAATTCCTCTACTAATTTCACGTTTACTCCAGTAGTCACTGTGACAGGGCCACCTTCACGTGGATGATCTTCTAGTGACCCTCGCCCCAGCGGAATAGCTTAGACCCATCTTTTATTGTTGTTAAAGATGTAGAAGAGTCTCCATACACAGCATCCATTCTTTCTTTTATCTGTGTTGGCGTTAACCCTTCCTTTGTTAAAAACTTTATTACCGCGCGATACCAATTTTTAGACATTTTAAAAATTTATTTTACAACCCCTTCTACAACTGCCACAAATAAACTGATAAGCGCACTCAGCTTAATTGGCGTAAGTGACTAAGTCTCTGACTTACAGCAAAATAATTTTCCGGGAATTCATTCTCCTATGTCAGGCCGGGAATACATGGAACTTACTACGGATTTAATTTGATACTAGCTGGTGCCCGCGCCTACGTCTGCGGCTATAGTGTAGATAGATAATAGTGTGGTTGGGCAGATGGGGGGGGGGGATGTTACTCTATTTAACAAAAAAAGAATTATGCAAATCGGTCCACACGTTCGGGAGATATGCTAAAGCACCTGAAGGTGAAAAGTTTTGTCCCGGTAGCAACAGAATCTTAATTCAAAAGAAAAAAATTTAAAAATTTGACTAAAAAAAAGTGTGGGTAGGGAGTGATTGGAGTAAGAGGAGGAAAGACCCCCCTATTTAAAAAAAAAGAATTATGCAAATCGGTCCACACGTTACGAAGTTAGACAATAGCAACTATAGATGAAAACTGTTTTCCCTAAATCAAATGTAGTATATTATACTCCAAAAAAAAAATTGAATAAAAGTAAAGTGTGGTGAGGGTGGGAGGGTATACAATTGAAAGAAGGGATCATACCCTATTTAACAAAAAAAGAGTTATAAAAATCGGTCCACGGGTTATAAAATTGGACTAAAGCAACTATAGTGTGAAAAATGACGCCTTGTGAAATTAACGAATGGTATGGTGCGAGCTACTACCTTTGTATTCTCCCGCCCCTTGCGAGCTACGACCTTTGTATCCATCCGCCTCTTGCGAGCTACGACCTTTGTATCCTCCCGCCCCTTGCGAGCTTCTACTCTTATATCCTCCCGCCTTTGCGAGCTACTACTCTTGTATCCTCCCGCCCCTTGCGAGCTAAGACCTTTCTATCCTCCCGCCTCTAGCGAGCTTCAACCTTTATATTTTCTCGCCTCTTGCGAGCTACGACCTTTGTATCCTCCCGCCTCTTGCGAGCTAGTGCCCTTGTATCCTCCCGCCCCTTGCGAGCTACTGTCTTTGTATCTTACCGCCCCTTGCGAGCTATCGCCTTTGTAGTCTATCACCCTTTGCGAGCAAATACCCTTGTACATTACCGCCGCTTGCGAGCTAGTACCTTTGTATCCTTTGTACTTATATCCACCTGAAGTATTTCACAATTTAGCTAATGCCGATTTGCATGATTTAACTTTTAAAATATATAAGGGTATTTAGTTAAACTTTTAAAACATTCCCCCCCACAAATCAGCAATCCTTAATTCATATCAAAAGGATCACCCCCATCTGAGATAATATAATCAAATGTTGAGCAAAAGTGAAAAATCTACGATTAGTATGAAAAATTTAACCGTAGCGAAGTAAAAAAACATCCTGCATATCCCATTTACATCCTCTTTTAGATAAGGGTAGTCACCTCCGGAAGGGTGAAAATTTCTTTAACAAATTTAACTTTATTAAATTAGCGATTTTGCAATTTTACCGTTTTGGTGTGTACTTTTTGACGCAATGTATCTTTATCAACCAAATTAATTTTATAATGTAGTAAATCCAACCCCTAATCAAATGTTGAAAATTTTTTAGAAAAAGTTAAAAACTCCCGGAGATATAATAATTTTTTGAATTTTCTCAATTTGCCGACGGCATTCAATTAAATTTATAGAAAAAAGAAACCTTTATAAAACTCACTGTATCAAAGATAATTCAAAATGGTTTTCATATTTGAATTCTACGCAGTAATACCTTTCATTTGATACCAATCTTGCCGGGAAAGAAGACAAAAAAAAATTTCATAATTTTCAAAAGGGATTCGTCCAGGATTTCGGCATTGAAAAGGTCCTTGCTACAGAGAAAAATTAATATCTCGCCAAATACCTAACCGATTTTGGTAATTTAAAAACCAGAATAAAGCAGAGATTGGTAGCTTTGCACTACTATAACCCGTGAACCTCCAAGGTTTCATTTGAACCCAGCAGATGGCTTCAAGTCGCTAAATCAGTGATATTATAAAAATCTCTAAAATGTCAACTAAATATATCTTGGTTTGGACGAAACTTAGTATAGCGCTTACACACCGCCTTCCCCTTAAATATACATCCACACTTTGCAGATATTGTAAAATTTTCTTAACAAAATTTAACTTTTCATTTTTTCACTGGAAATTTTTGATGCAACATTTAAATTTTCAAATCTCGATGAAATTTTAACCATACCTACGTATTTACATCCCCTTTCAAATAAAGGTAATTACTCCCACGAAAATTGATTTTTTTTAGCAAATTTAGCAAAAACCTCCAGTCAATCACAAATATCTCACATTGTGTCGTGTATTTTTTTTCAACTACTGTACTTATATCCACCCAATGTATCTCACAGTTTAGCTAATAGTATCCTTCACCACCTGTTGAAAGAATTACTAAAATATATCAATAAACGCCAAAGTTATTGGTACTCAAACATGTGCAACCCCCTATAAGGTGAGATTTGCTTACCTCATTTGAATAACCGGAACTGAAGCTATTTAGTTCAAAATGATCACTAAATATAAACATCCAAGAACAAATGAGGTAAGAAATTATATCTATAATTCCTCCTCTATCGCTGTATACCAATAAACCTGCTTCGTTTTCATAATTTCCAATAGTAATTAGTAATAGTAGGTATCCAGTTCCTAGTGAAAGCAAGACCGAGTACACCGAAAAAACCATTTCATGTTGCTATTACTAATAAAGTATTATATATCGAGCTTTCACATGTATGGACACATTTTAGCCCTAATAGAGGAGAAAAGGGTAGAGTAATAAAAATCTCTTAAATTTCTATTATTAACAGCAATTGGCAATAAAGCAACTGAACTGGTCATTATGCAAAAGAGCCTCATATTTTGCTCTTTGGTTAGTAACTTCACAACCGCTGCACCGATTTGCATGATTTAACTTTTCAAATATATTAGGGTATTTAGTTAAACTTTTAAGAGATCCCCCACAAATCAGCAATCCTTAATTCATATCAAAAGAATCACCCCCAACTGAGATAATATAATCAAATGTTGAGCAAAAGTGAAAAATCTACGATTAGTATAAAAAATTTAACCGCAGAGAAATAAGAAAAACATCCTCCACATCCCATTTACATCCTCTTTCAGATAAGGGTAGTCACCTCCGGATGGGTGAAAATTTCTTTAACAAATTTAACTTTATTAAGTTAGCAATTTTGCTATATTGCCGTTTTTGTCTGCATTTTTCGACCCAATTAACCTTTATCAACCAAATTAATTTTCCGATGTACGAAATCCATCCCCTAATAAACTCTTGAAATAACAATTAAAAAAAATTAATAACTCCAGGAGATATAATTTTTTGAATTCTCTCACTTTTTCGACGACACTTTTTATCGGCATTTTGGTCGCCTTACGGCACTTTTCCGTCGCTGGTAACTACCCTAAATATACATTTTCGATCTGGAACATGGGGGTGATTTCTCTTCTACAATCGATTACCTATCGATTGATGTAATTTTCAACTCACTCCGACGAAAGCTTCACACCACTTAACGCAAATGATTGAAAAAAGTCCTTTTTTCCGAAAAATTTGCGCAAATTTTAGCAAAATCTTCCCACCGTGTTTGCGCGAAAACTATAAGTGATGGAATGGTGTGTTGTTTGTAAAAGTTTCATAACTTTTGGAGTAGATAGTTTTAAAAAAAAGAACGGTCCATTTTGGATCAACCCGTAGAACTTGGAGGATGGCATCCCCGCTTCAATGTTTAACGAAAAAAAGTCAGCGATAAAGTTTTTTCGATTTAAACAAAAACTGCACCAATCAATTTGTTACCGGTTTACCTTTAATTTGATACCACACATCCCTTATTTCGACTTCGGGGTTAGCCATCCCCCACCCCCACCCCCCGAAAAATTACCACCAAAATTTTTTTTATATTTTTTCCAAATTGCTTCGATCACAAAACAAATGAAAATAATTTTCTTCTTTTCAATCGCACATCCCCAACCTAAGTTATAATTTTTTGAAAATCCATTTTGTAATAGATGAAAAAAGTCTGGTACAAAATGAAAAAAAAATTTTTTTATCTCACCCATTCGCAAGATGGTCCAGCATGTGGTGCGCCACAGTTTTTTGAAAAATTTCAAAAATATTCTACTACTAAACTCTCGTGCACAAATTTTCCTCTAGTACATTTTCAATTTTTTTTTCCATTTCCGAATAGATCTTACGATTCTACGTAAAATGAATACCCACATGATGGGGTTCCGACCAATACTCCCCGAGTTATAAACGAACATAGCACACCAACTCGCATAGGTCCCGCACTTTTTCAAAAACTCTCGAAAAAAATAGCCTATCTCACATGCGGCCATAACATCTACAGCATCCGTAAATATGAACGCATTCCGTTTGACAGTTTTTTCTATTTTGGTCCCACCAATTGCAAAAAATTATCCTTTTTTGATCCTTTTTCAAGGACTCCATCTGCAGCGTTAATAACTTTGCCATATTCAATGGTAAAAATCCATTCAAACTCTTATCACATCCACGACATTCTCCCCTATCCATAAATATCTCAAACTCATCTATCCGTCACCCCGTTCTTCCGCTATAGCCCCACAAAGGTTCAACTTTAAGGCCTCGCCTACTCGAAACAATCAACCTTATGGTAAAAAAAATATACACCATTCCATCGGCAATAACCCACTTTATATTTTAGTAAAAAAAAAAAAAAAAATTTTCCCCATCCAAAAATTCGATATTTCTAGAACAAATTTAAAAAATCGGGCTCCGTTACGACACAGTTTAATTCTTTCACTATCATATACCATTTACCGCATCAAAATCCATCGAACCAATTTTCTTAAACACACTGCAATAGATTTCTCTACCCGCAACCAACTCGCATTTTAAGTATTTAGACTAGCTGGTGCCCGCGCCTACGTCTGCGGCTATAGTGTCGATAGATAATAGTGGGGGTAAGCAATACTGGGGATAATGCTCTATTTAACAAAAAAAGAATTATGCAAATCGGTCCACACGTTACGAAGTTAGACAATAGCAACTATAGATGAAAACTGTTTTCCCTAAATCATATACTACATTTGAAAAAAAAATTGAATAAAAGTAAAGTGTGGTGAGGGTGGGAGGGTATACAATTGAAAGAAGGGATCATACCCTATTTAACAAAAAAAGAGTTATAAAAATCGGTCCACGGGTTATAAAATTGGACTAAAGCAACTATAGTGTGAAAAATGACGCCTTGTGAAATTAACGAATGGTATGGTGCGAGCTACTACCTTTGTATCCTCCCGCCCCTTGCGAGCTACGACCTTTGTATCCTTCCGCCTCTTGCGAGCTACGACCTTTGTATCCTCCCGCCCCTTGCGAGCTTCTACTCTTATATCCTCCCGCCCTTGCGAGCTACTACTCTTGTATCCTCCCGCCCCTTGCGAGCTAAGACCTTTGTATCCTCCCGCCTCTAGCGAGCTTCAGCCTTTATATTTTCTCGCCTCTTGCGAGCTACGACCTTTGTATCCTCCCGCCTCTTGCGAGCTAGTGCCCTTGTATCCTCCCGCCCCTTGCGAGCTACTGTCTTTGTATCTTACCGCCCCTTGCGAGCTATCGCCTTTGTAGTCTATCACCCTTTGCGAGCAAATACCCTTGTACATTACCGCCGCTTGCGAGCTAGTACCTTTGTATCCTTTGTACTTATATCCACCTGAAGTATTTCACAATTTAGCTAATGCCATTCTTAACCAACTGTTAAAAGAATTACTAAAATATATGTATCAATAAACGCCAAAGTTATTGGTGAGGTTTGTATACCTCATTTGAATAACCGGAAGTGAAGTTATTTAGTTCAAAATGTTAACTAAATGTAAACATTTAAAAACAAATGAGGTAAGAAATTATATCTATAATTCCTCCTCTATCGCTATATACCAATAAAATTGCTTCGTTTTCATAATTTCCAATAGTAATTAGTAATAGTAGTTACCCAGTTCCTAGTGAAAGCAAGAGAGAGTACACCGAAAAAACCATTTGATGTTGCTCTTTGGTTAGTAATTTAACAACGGCTGCACCGATTTGCATGATTTAACTTTTAAAATATATAAGGGTATTTAGTTAAACTTTTAAAACATCCCCCACAAATCAGCAATCCTTAATTCATATCAAAAGAATCACCCCCAACTGAGATAATATAATCAAATGTTGAGCAAAAGTGAAAAATCTACGATTAGTATGAAAAATTTAACCGTAGCGAAGTAAAAAAACATCATGCATATCCCATTTACATCCTCTTTTAGATAAGGGTAATCACCTCCGTATGGGTGAAAATTTCTTTAACAAATTTAACTTTATTAAATTAGCGATTTTGCAATTTTGCCGATTTTGTGTGTACTTTTTGACGCAATGTATCTTTATCAACCAAATTAATTTTATAATGTAGTAAATCCAACCCCTAATCAAATGTTGAAAAAAATTTAGAAAAAAGTAAAAAGATCCCGGATATATAATAATTTTTTGAATTTTCTCAATTTGCCGACGGCATTCAATAAAATTTATAGAAAAAAGAAACCTTTATAAAACTCACTGTATCAAAGATAATTCGAAATGGTTTTCATATTTGAATTCTACGCAGTAATACCTTTCATTTGATACCAAACTTACCGGGAACGAAGACAAAAAAAAATTCATAATTTTCCCAAGGGATTCGTCCAGGATTTCGGCATTGAAAAGGTCCTTGCTACATTTGAAAATTAATATCTCGCCAAATACTTAACCGATTTTGGTCATTTAAAAACCAGAATAAAGCAGAGATTGGTAGCTTTCCACTGCTATAACCCGGGAACCCCCAAGGTTTCATTTCTACCCATAAGATAGATTCAAGTCGCTAAATCAGTGATATTATAAAAATCTCTAAAATGTCAACTAAATATATCTTGGTTTGGACGAAACTTAGTATAGCGCTTACACACCGCCTTCCCCTTAAATATACATCCACACTTTGCAGATATTGTAAAATTTTCTTAACAAAATTTAACTTTTCATTTTTTCACTGGAAATTTTTGATGCAACATTTAAATTTTCAAATCTCGATGAAATTTTAACCATACCTACGTATTTACATCCCCTTTCAAATAAAGGTAATTACTCCCACGAAAATTGATTTTTTTTAGCAAATTTAGCAAAAACCTCCAGTCAATCACAAATATCTCACATTGTGTCGTGTATTTTTTTTCAACTACTGTACTTATATCCACCCAATGTATCTCACAGTTTAGCTAATAGTATCCTTCACCACCTGTTGAAAGAATTACTAAAATATATCAATAAACGCCAAAGTTATTCGTACTCAAACATGTGCAACCCCCTATAAGGTGAGATTTGCTTACCTCATTTGAATAACCGGAACTGAAGCTATTTAGTTCAAAATGTTCACTAAATATAAACATCCAAGAACAAATGAGGTAAGAAATTATATCTATAATTCCTCCTCTATCGCTGCATACCAATAAACCTGCTTCGTTTTCATAATTTCCAATAGTAATTAGTAATAGTAGGTATCCAGTTCCTAGTGAAAGCAAGACCGAGTACACCGAAAAAACCATTTCATTTTGCTATTACTAATAAAGTATTATATATCGAGCTTTCACATGTATGGAAACATTTTAGCCCTAATAGAGGAGAAAAGGGTAGAGTAATAAAAATCTCTTAAATTTCTATTATTAACAGCAATTGGCAATAAAGCAACTGAACTGGTCATTATGCAAAATAGCCTCATATTTTGCTCTTTGGTTAGTAACTTCACAACCGCTGCACCGATTTGCATGATTTAACTTTTCAAATATATTAGGGTATTTACTTAAACTTTTAAAAGATCTCCGATAAATCAGCAACCCTTAATTCATATCAAAAGAATCACCCCAAACTGAGATAATATAATCAAATGTTGAGCAAAAGTGAAAAATCTACGATTAGTATAAAAAATTTAACCGGAGAGAAATAAGAAAAACATCCTCCACATCCCATTTACATCCTCTTTCAGATAAGGGTAGTCACCTCCGGATGGGTGAAAATTTCTTTAACAAATTTAACTTTATTAAGTTAGCAATTTTTCACTTTTGTCGTTTTTGTGTGTCCTTTTTGACCCAACAAACTTTTATCAACCAAATTAATTTTCCGATGTAGTAAATCCATCCCCTAATCAACTGTTGAAATAATAATTTAAAAAAATTAATAACTCCAGGAGATATAATTTTTTGAACTTTCTCACTTTTCCGACGGCACCTTTTATCGGCATTTTGGTCGCCTTCCGACGCTTTTCCATCGCTAGTAACTACCCTAAATATACATTTTCGATCTGGAACATGGGGGTGATTTCTCTTCTACAATCGATTACCTATCGATTGATGTAATTTTCAACTCGCTCCGACGAAAACTTCACACCACTTAACGCAAATGATTGAAGAAAGTCCTTTTTTCCGAAAAATGTGCGCAAATTTTAGCAAAATCTTCCCACCGTGTTTGCGCGAAAACTATAAGTGATGGAATGGTGTGTTGTTTGTAAAAGTTTCATAACTTTTGGAGTAGATAGTTTTAAAAAAAAGAACGGTCCATTTTGGATCAACCCGTAGAACTTGGAGGATGGCATCCCCGCTTCAATGTTTAACGAAAAAAAGTCAGCGATAAAGTTTTTTCGATTTAAACAAAAACTGCACCAATCAATTTGTGACCGGTTTACCTTTAATTTGATACCACACATCCCTTATTTCGACTTCGGGGTTAGCCATCCCCCACCCCCACCCCCCGAAAAATTACCACCAAAATTTTTTTTATATTTTTTCCAAATTGCTTCGATCACAAAACAAATGAAAATAATTTTCTTCTTTTCAATCTCACATCCCCAACCTAAGTTATAATTTTTTGAAAATCCATTTTGTAATAGATGAAAAAAGTCTAGTACAAAATGAGAAAAAAAATCTTTTATCTCACCCATTCGCAAGATGGTCCAGCATGTGGTGCGCCACAGTTTTTTGAAAAATTTCAAAAATATTCTACTACTACACTCTCGTGCACAAATTTTCCTCTAGTACATTTTCAAATTTTTTTTCCATTTCCGAATAGATCTTACGATTCTACGTAAAATGAATACCCACATGATAGGGTTCCGACCAATACTCCCCGAGTTATAAACGAACATAGCACACCAACTCGCATAGGTCCTGCACTTTTTCAAAAACTCTCGAAAAAAATAGCCTATCTCACATGCGGTCATAACATCTACAACATCCGTAAATATGAACGGATTCCGTTTGACAGTTTTTTCTATTTTGGTCCCACCAATTGCAAAAAATTATCCTTTTTTGATCCTTTTTCAAGGACTCCATCTGCAACGTTAATAACTTTGCCATATTCAATGGTAAAAATCCATTCAAACTCTTATCACATCCACGACATTCTCCCCTATCCATAAATATTTCAAACTCATCTATCCGTCACCCCGTTCTTCCGCTATAGCCCCACAAAGGTTCAACTTTAAGGCCTCGCCTACTCGAAACAATCAACCTTATGGTAAAAAATATATATACCATTCCATCGGCAATAACCCACTTTATATTTTAGTAAAAAAAAAAAAAAAAATTTTCCCCATCCAAAAATTCGATATTTCTAGAAAAAATTTAAAAAATTGGGCTCCGTTACGACACAGTTTAATTCTTTCACTATCATATACCATTTCACTATCATATAAAATTTAACCGTAGCGAAGTAAAAAAACATCCTGCATATCCCATTTACATCCTCTTTTAGATAAGGGTAGTCACCTCCGGAAGGGTGAAAATTTCTTTAACAAATTTAACTTTATTAAATTAGCGATTTTGCAATTTTACCGTTTTGGTGTGTACTTTTTGACGCAATGTATCTTTATCAACCAAATTAATTTTATAATGTAGTAAATCCAACCCCTAATCAAATGTTGAAAAATTTTTAAGAAAAAGTTAAAAACTCCCGGAGATATAATAATTTTTTGAATTTTCTCAATTTGCCGACGGCATTCAATTAAATTTATAGAAAAAAGTAACCTTTATAAAACTCACTGTATCAAAGATAATTCAAAATGGTTTTCATATTTGAATTCTACGCAGTAATACCTTTCATTTGATACCAATCTTGCCGGGAAAGAAGACAAAAAAAAATTTCATAATTTTCAAAAGGGATTCGTCCAGGATTTCGGCATTGTAAAGGTCCTTGCTACAGAGAAAAATTAATATCTCGCCAAATACCTAACCGATTTTGGTAATTTAAAAACCAGAATAAAGCAGAGATTGGTAGCTTTCCACTACTATAACCCGTGAACCTCCAAGGTTTCATTTGAACCCAGCAGATGGCTTCAAGTCGCTAAATCAGTGATATTATAAAAATCTCTAAAATGTCAACTAAATATATCTTGGTTTGGACGAAACTTAGTATAGCGCTTACACACCGCCTTCCCCTTAAATATACATCCACACTTTGCAGATATTGTAAAATTTTCTTAACAAAATTTAACTTTTCATTTTTTCACTGGAAATTTTTGATGCAACATTTAAATTTTCAAATCTCGATGAAATTTTAACCATACCTACGTATTTACATCCCCTTTCAAATAAAGGTAATTACTCCCACGAAAATTGATTTTTTTTAGCAAATTTAGCAAAAACCTCCAGTCAATCACAAATATCTCACATTGTGTCGTGTATTTTTTTTCAACTACTGTACTTATATCCACCCAATGTATCTCACAGTTTAGCTAATAGTATCCTTCACCACCTGTTGAAAGAATTACTAAAATATATCAATAAACGCCAAAGTTATTCGTACTCAAACATGTGCAACCCCCTATAAGGTGAGATTTGCTTACCTCATTTGAATAACCGGAACTGAAGCTATTTAGTTCAAAATGTTCACTAAATATAAACATCCAAGAACAAATGAGGTAAGAAATTATATCTATAATTCCTCCTCTATCGCTGCATACCAATAAACCTGCTTCGTTTTCATAATTTCCAATAGTAATTAGTAATAGTAGGTATCCAGTTCCTAGTGAAAGCAAGACCGAGTACACCGAAAAAACCATTTCATTTTGCTATTACTAATAAAGTATTATATATCGAGCTTTCACATGTATGGAAACATTTTAGCCCTAATAGAGGAGAAAAGGGTAGAGTAATAAAAATCTCTTAAATTTCTATTATTAACAGCAATTGGCAATAAAGCAACTGAACTGGTCATTATGCAAAATAGCCTCATATTTTGCTCTTTGGTTAGTAACTTCACAACCGCTGCACCGATTTGCATGATTTAACTTTTCAAATATATTAGGGTATTTACTTAAACTTTTAAAAGATCTCCGATAAATCAGCAACCCTTAATTCATATCAAAAGAATCACCCCAAACTGAGATAATATAATCAAATGTTGAGCAAAAGTGAAAAATCTACGATTAGTATAAAAAATTTAACCGGAGAGAAATAAGAAAAACATCCTCCACATCCCATTTACATCCTCTTTCAGATAAGGGTAGTCACCTCCGGATGGGTGAAAATTTCTTTAACAAATTTAACTTTATTAAGTTAGCAATTTTTCACTTTTGTCGTTTTTGTGTGTCCTTTTTGACCCAACAAACTTTTATCAACCAAATTAATTTTCCGATGTAGTAAATCCATCCCCTAATCAACTGTTGAAATAATAATTTAAAAAAATTAATAACTCCAGGAGATATAATTTTTTGAACTTTCTCACTTTTCCGACGGCACCTTTTATCGGCATTTTGGTCGCCTTCCGACGCTTTTCCATCGCTAGTAACTACCCTAAATATACATTTTCGATCTGGAACATGGGGGTGATTTCTCTTCTACAATCGATTACCTATCGATTGATGTAATTTTCAACTCGCTCCGACGAAAACTTCACACCACTTAACGCAAATGATTGAAGAAAGTCCTTTTTTCCGAAAAATGTGCGCAAATTTTAGCAAAATCTTCCCACCGTGTTTGCGCGAAAACTATAAGTGATGGAATGGTGTGTTGTTTGTAAAAGTTTCATAACTTTTGGAGTAGATAGTTTTAAAAAAAAGAACGGTCCATTTTGGATCAACCCGTAGAACTTGGAGGATGGCATCCCCGCTTCAATGTTTAACGAAAAAAAGTCAGCGATAAAGTTTTTTCGATTTAAACAAAAACTGCACCAATCAATTTGTGACCGGTTTACCTTTAATTTGATACCACACATCCCTTATTTCGACTTCGGGGTTAGCCATCCCCCACCCCCACCCCCCGAAAAATTACCACCAAAATTTTTTTTATATTTTTTCCAAATTGCTTCGATCACAAAACAAATGAAAATAATTTTCTTCTTTTCAATCTCACATCCCCAACCTAAGTTATAATTTTTTGAAAATCCATTTTGTAATAGATGAAAAAAGTCTAGTACAAAATGAGAAAAAAAATCTTTTATCTCACCCATTCGCAAGATGGTCCAGCATGTGGTGCGCCACAGTTTTTTGAAAAATTTCAAAAATATTCTACTACTACACTCTCGTGCACAAATTTTCCTCTAGTACATTTTCAAATTTTTTTTCCATTTCCGAATAGATCTTACGATTCTACGTAAAATGAATACCCACATGATAGGGTTCCGACCAATACTCCCCGAGTTATAAACGAACATAGCACACCAACTCGCATAGGTCCTGCACTTTTTCAAAAACTCTCGAAAAAAATAGCCTATCTCACATGCGGTCATAACATCTACAACATCCGTAAATATGAACGGATTCCGTTTGACAGTTTTTTCTATTTTGGTCCCACCAATTGCAAAAAATTATCCTTTTTTGATCCTTTTTCAAGGACTCCATCTGCAACGTTAATAACTTTGCCATATTCAATGGTAAAAATCCATTCAAACTCTTATCACATCCACGACATTCTCCCCTATCCATAAATATTTCAAACTCATCTATCCGTCACCCCGTTCTTCCGCTATAGCCCCACAAAGGTTCAACTTTAAGGCCTCGCCTACTCGAAACAATCAACCTTATGGTAAAAAATATATATACCATTCCATCGGCAATAACCCACTTTATATTTTAGTAAAAAAAAAAAAAAAAATTTTCCCCATCCAAAAATTCGATATTTCTAGAAAAAATTTAAAAAATTGGGCTCCGTTACGACACAGTTTAATTCTTTCACTATCATATACCATTTACCGCATCAAAATCCATCGAACCAATTTTCTTAGACACACTGCAATAGATTTCTCTACCCGCAACCAACTCGCATTTTAAGTATTTAGACTAGCTGGTGCCCGCGCCTACGTCTGCGGCTATAGTGTAGATAGATAATAGTGGGGGTAAGCAATACGGGGGATAATGCTCTATTTAACAAAAAAAGAATTATGCAAATCGGTCTACACGTTCGGGAGATATGCTAAAGCAACTGAAGGTGAAAAGTTTTGTCCCGGTAGCAACAGAATCTTTATTCAAAAGAAAAAAATTTAAAAATTTGACTAAAAAAAAGTGTGGGTAGGGAGTGATTGGAGTAAGAGGAGGGAAGACCCCCCCTATTTAAAAAAAAAGAATTATGCAAATCGGTCCACACGTTACGAAGTTAGACAATAGCAACTATAGATGAAAACTGTTTTCCCTAAATCAAATGTAGTATATTATACTCCAAAAAAAAATTGAATAAAAGTAAAGTGTGGTGAGGGTGGGAGGGTATACAATTGAAAGAAGGGATCATACCCTATTTAACAAAAAAAGAGTTATAAAAATCGGTCCACGGGTTATAAAATTGGACTAAAGCAACTATAGTGTGAAAAATGACGCCTTGTGAAATTAACGAATGGTATGGTGCGAGCTACTACCTTTGTATCCTCCCGCCCCTTGCGAGCTACGACCTTTGTATCCTCCCGCCTCTTGCGAGCTACGACCTTTGTATCCTCCCGCCCCTTGCGAGCTTCTACTCTTATATCCTCCCGCCCTTGCGAGCTACTACTCTTGTATCCTCCCGCCCCTTGCGAGCTAAGACCTTTGTATCCTCCCGCCTCTAGCGAGCTTCAACCTTTGTATTCTGTCGCCTCTTGCGAGCTACGACCTTTGTATCCTCCCGCCTCTTGCGAGCTAGTGCCCTTGTATCCTCCCGCCCCTTGCGAGCTACTGTCTTTGTATCTTACCGCCCCTTGCGAGCTATCGCCTTTGTAGTCTATCACCCTTTGCGAGCAAATACCCTTGTACATTACCGCCGCTTGCGAGCTAGTACCTTTGTATCCTTTGTACTTATATCCACCTGAAGTATTTCACAATTTAGCTAATGCCATTCTTAACCAACTGTTAAAAGAATTACTAAAATATATCAATAAACGCCAAAGTTATTGGTGAGGTTTGTATACCTCATTTGAATAACCGGAAGTGAAGTTATTTAGTTCAAAATGTTAACTAAATGTAAACATTTAAAAACAAATGAGGTAAGAAATTATATCTATAATTCCTCCTCTATCGCTATATACCAATAAAATGGCTTCGTTTTCATAATTTCCAATAGTAATTAGTAATAGTAGTTACCCAGTTCCTAGTGAAAGCAACAGAGAGTACACCGAAAAAACCATTTCATGTTGCTCTTTGGTTAGTAATTTAATACCGGCTGCGCCGATTTGCATGATTTAACTTTTAAAATATATAAGGGTTTTTAGTTAAACTTTTAAAACATCCCCCAAAAATCAGAAATCCTTAATTCATATCAAAAGAATCACCCCCAACTGAGATAATATAATCAAATGTTGAGCAAAAGTGAAAAATCTACGATTAGTATGAAAAATTTAACCGTAGCGAAGTAAAAAAACATCCTGCATATCCCATTTACATCCTCTTTTAGATAAGGGTAGTCACCTCCGTATGGATGAAAATTTCTTTAACAAATTTAACTTTATTAAATTAGCGATTTTGCAATTTTGCCGATTTTGTGTGTACTTTTTGACGCAATGTATCTTTATCAACCAAATTAATTTTATAATGTAGTAAATCCAACCCCTAATCAAATGTTGAAAAAAATTTAGAAAAAAGTTAAAAAATCAAGGATATATAATAATTTTTTGAATTTTCTCAATTTGCCGACGGCATTCAATAAAATTTATAGAAAAAAGAAACCTTTATAAAACTCACTGTATCAAAGATAATTCGAAATGGTTTTCATATTTGAATTCTACGCAGTAATACCTTTCATTTGATACCAAACTAACCGGGAACGAAGACAAAAAAAAATTCATAATTTTCCCAAGGGATTCGTCCAGGATTTCGGCATTGAAAAGGTCCTTGCTACATTTGAAAATTAATATCTCGCCAAATACTTAACCGATTTTGGTCATTTAAAAACCAGAATAAAGCAGAGATTGGTAGCTTTCCACTACTATAACCCGGGAACCTCCAAGGTTTCATTTCTACCCATAAGATAGATTCAAGTCGCTAAATCAGTGATATTATAAAAATCTCTAAAATGTCAACTAAATATATCTTGGTTTGGACGAAACTTAGTATAGCGCTTACACACCGCCTTCCCCTTAAATATACATCCACACTTTGCAGATATTGTAAAATTTTCTTAACAAAATTTAACTTTTCATTTTTTCACTGGAAATTTTTGATGCAACATTTAAATTTTCAAATCTCGATGAAATTTTAACCATACCTACGTATTTACATCCCCTTTCAAATAAAGGTAATTACTCCCACGAAAATTGATTTTTTTTAGCAAATTTAGCAAAAACCTCCAGTCAATCACAAATATCTCACATTGTGTCGTGTATTTTTTTTCAACTACTGTACTTATATCCACCCAATGTATCTCACAGTTTAGCTAATAGTATCCTTCACCACCTGTTGAAAGAATTACTAAAATATATCAATAAACGCCAAAGTTATTCGTACTCAAACATGTGCAACCCCCTATAAGGTGAGATTTGCTTACCTCATTTGAATAACCGGAACTGAAGCTATTTAGTTCAAAATGTTCACTAAATATAAACATCCAAGAACAAATGAGGTAAGAAATTATATCTATAATTCCTCCTCTATCGCTGCATACCAATAAACCTGCTTCGTTTTCATAATTTCCAATAGTAATTAGTAATAGTAGGTATCCAGTTCCTAGTGAAAGCAAGACCGAGTACACCGAAAAAACCATTTCATTTTGCTATTACTAATAAAGTATTATATATCGAGCTTTCACATGTATGGAAACATTTTAGCCCTAATAGAGGAGAAAAGGGTAGAGTAATAAAAATCTCTTAAATTTCTATTATTAACAGCAATTGGCAATAAAGCAACTGAACTGGTCATTATGCAAAATAGCCTCATATTTTGCTCTTTGGTTAGTAACTTCACAACCGCTGCACCGATTTGCATGATTTAACTTTTCAAATATATTAGGGTATTTACTTAAACTTTTAAAAGATCTCCGATAAATCAGCAACCCTTAATTCATATCAAAAGAATCACCCCAAACTGAGATAATATAATCAAATGTTGAGCAAAAGTGAAAAATCTACGATTAGTATAAAAAATTTAACCGGAGAGAAATAAGAAAAACATCCTCCACATCCCATTTACATCCTCTTTCAGATAAGGGTAGTCACCTCCGGATGGGTGAAAATTTCTTTAACAAATTTAACTTTATTAAGTTAGCAATTTTTCACTTTTGTCGTTTTTGTGTGTCCTTTTTGACCCAACAAACTTTTATCAACCAAATTAATTTTCCGATGTAGTAAATCCATCCCCTAATCAACTGTTGAAATAATAATTTAAAAAAATTAATAACTCCAGGAGATATAATTTTTTGAACTTTCTCACTTTTCCGACGGCACCTTTTATCGGCATTTTGGTCGCCTTCCGACGCTTTTCCATCGCTAGTAACTACCCTAAATATACATTTTCGATCTGGAACATGGGGGTGATTTCTCTTCTACAATCGATTACCTATCGATTGATGTAATTTTCAACTCGCTCCGACGAAAACTTCACACCACTTAACGCAAATGATTGAAGAAAGTCCTTTTTTCCGAAAAATGTGCGCAAATTTTAGCAAAATCTTCCCACCGTGTTTGCGCGAAAACTATAAGTGATGGAATGGTGTGTTGTTTGTAAAAGTTTCATAACTTTTGGAGTAGATAGTTTTAAAAAAAAGAACGGTCCATTTTGGATCAACCCGTAGAACTTGGAGGATGGCATCCCCGCTTCAATGTTTAACGAAAAAAAGTCAGCGATAAAGTTTTTTCGATTTAAACAAAAACTGCACCAATCAATTTGTGACCGGTTTACCTTTAATTTGATACCACACATCCCTTATTTCGACTTCGGGGTTAGCCATCCCCCACCCCCACCCCCCGAAAAATTACCACCAAAATTTTTTTTATATTTTTTCCAAATTGCTTCGATCACAAAACAAATGAAAATAATTTTCTTCTTTTCAATCTCACATCCCCAACCTAAGTTATAATTTTTTGAAAATCCATTTTGTAATAGATGAAAAAAGTCTAGTACAAAATGAGAAAAAAAATCTTTTATCTCACCCATTCGCAAGATGGTCCAGCATGTGGTGCGCCACAGTTTTTTGAAAAATTTCAAAAATATTCTACTACTACACTCTCGTGCACAAATTTTCCTCTAGTACATTTTCAAATTTTTTTTCCATTTCCGAATAGATCTTACGATTCTACGTAAAATGAATACCCACATGATAGGGTTCCGACCAATACTCCCCGAGTTATAAACGAACATAGCACACCAACTCGCATAGGTCCTGCACTTTTTCAAAAACTCTCGAAAAAAATAGCCTATCTCACATGCGGTCATAACATCTACAACATCCGTAAATATGAACGGATTCCGTTTGACAGTTTTTTCTATTTTGGTCCCACCAATTGCAAAAAATTATCCTTTTTTGATCCTTTTTCAAGGACTCCATCTGCAACGTTAATAACTTTGCCATATTCAATGGTAAAAATCCATTCAAACTCTTATCACATCCACGACATTCTCCCCTATCCATAAATATTTCAAACTCATCTATCCGTCACCCCGTTCTTCCGCTATAGCCCCACAAAGGTTCAACTTTAAGGCCTCGCCTACTCGAAACAATCAACCTTATGGTAAAAAATATATATACCATTCCATCGGCAATAACCCACTTTATATTTTAGTAAAAAAAAAAAAAAAATTTTCCCCATCCAAAAATTCGATATTTCTAGAAAAAATTTAAAAAATTGGGCTCCGTTACGACACAGTTTAATTCTTTCACTATCATATACCATTTACCGCATCAAAATCCATCGAACCAATTTTCTTAGACACACTGCAATAGATTTCTCTACCCGCAACCAACTCGCATTTTAAGTATTTAGACTAGCTGGTGCCCGCGCCTACGTCTGCGGCTATAGTGTAGATAGATAATAGTGTGGTTGGGCAGATGGGGGGGGGGGGATGTTACTCTATTTAACAAAAAAAGAATTATGCAAATCGGTCCACACGTTCGGGAGATATGCTAAAGCACCTGAAGGTGAAAAGTTTTGTCCCGGTAGCAACAGAATCTTAATTCAAAAGAAAAAAATTTAAAAATTTGACTAAAAAAAAGTGTGGGTAGGGAGTGATTGGAGTAAGAGGAGGAAAGACCCCCCTATTTAAAAAAAAAGAATTATGCAAATCGGTCCACACGTTACGAAGTTAGACAATAGCAACTATAGATGAAAACTGTTTTCCCTAAATCAAATGTAGTATATTATACTCCAAAAAAAAAATTGAATAAAAGTAAAGTGTGGTGAGGGTGGGAGGGTATACAATTGAAAGAAGGGATCATACCCTATTTAACAAAAAAAGAGTTATAAAAATCGGTCCACGGGTTATAAAATTGGACTAAAGCAACTATAGTGTGAAAAATGACGCCTTGTGAAATTAACGAATGGTATGGTGCGAGCTACTACCTTTGTATTCTCCCGCCCCTTGCGAGCTACGACCTTTGTATCCATCCGCCTCTTGCGAGCTACGACCTTTGTATCCTCCCGCCCCTTGCGAGCTTCTACTCTTATATCCTCCCGCCTTTGCGAGCTACTACTCTTGTATCCTCCCGCCCCTTGCGAGCTAAGACCTTTCTATCCTCCCGCCTCTAGCGAGCTTCAACCTTTATATTTTCTCGCCTCTTGCGAGCTACGACCTTTGTATCCTCCCGCCTCTTGCGAGCTAGTGCCCTTGTATCCTCCCGCCCCTTGCGAGCTACTGTCTTTGTATCTTACCGCCCCTTGCGAGCTATCGCCTTTGTAGTCTATCACCCTTTGCGAGCAAATACCCTTGTACATTACCGCCGCTTGCGAGCTAGTACCTTTGTATCCTTTGTACTTATATCCACCTGAAGTATTTCACAATTTAGCTAATGCCGATTTGCATGATTTAACTTTTAAAATATATAAGGGTATTTAGTTAAACTTTTAAAACATTCCCCCCCACAAATCAGCAATCCTTAATTCATATCAAAAGGATCACCCCCATCTGAGATAATATAATCAAATGTTGAGCAAAAGTGAAAAATCTACGATTAGTATGAAAAATTTAACCGTAGCGAAGTAAAAAAACATCCTGCATATCCCATTTACATCCTCTTTTAGATAAGGGTAGTCACCTCCGGAAGGGTGAAAATTTCTTTAACAAATTTAACTTTATTAAATTAGCGATTTTGCAATTTTACCGTTTTGGTGTGTACTTTTTGACGCAATGTATCTTTATCAACCAAATTAATTTTATAATGTAGTAAATCCAACCCCTAATCAAATGTTGAAAATTTTTTAGAAAAAGTTAAAAACTCCCGGAGATATAATAATTTTTTGAATTTTCTCAATTTGCCGACGGCATTCAATTAAATTTATAGAAAAAAGAAACCTTTATAAAACTCACTGTATCAAAGATAATTCAAAATGGTTTTCATATTTGAATTCTACGCAGTAATACCTTTCATTTGATACCAATCTTGCCGGGAAAGAAGACAAAAAAAAATTTCATAATTTTCAAAAGGGATTCGTCCAGGATTTCGGCATTGAAAAGGTCCTTGCTACAGAGAAAAATTAATATCTCGCCAAATACCTAACCGATTTTGGTAATTTAAAAACCAGAATAAAGCAGAGATTGGTAGCTTTGCACTACTATAACCCGTGAACCTCCAAGGTTTCATTTGAACCCAGCAGATGGCTTCAAGTCGCTAAATCAGTGATATTATAAAAATCTCTAAAATGTCAACTAAATATATCTTGGTTTGGACGAAACTTAGTATAGCGCTTACACACCGCCTTCCCCTTAAATATACATCCACACTTTGCAGATATTGTAAAATTTTCTTAACAAAATTTAACTTTTCATTTTTTCACTGGAAATTTTTGATGCAACATTTAAATTTTCAAATCTCGATGAAATTTTAACCATACCTACGTATTTACATCCCCTTTCAAATAAAGGTAATTACTCCCACGAAAATTGATTTTTTTTAGCAAATTTAGCAAAAACCTCCAGTCAATCACAAATATCTCACATTGTGTCGTGTATTTTTTTTCAACTACTGTACTTATATCCACCCAATGTATCTCACAGTTTAGCTAATAGTATCCTTCACCACCTGTTGAAAGAATTACTAAAATATATCAATAAACGCCAAAGTTATTGGTACTCAAACATGTGCAACCCCCTATAAGGTGAGATTTGCTTACCTCATTTGAATAACCGGAACTGAAGCTATTTAGTTCAAAATGATCACTAAATATAAACATCCAAGAACAAATGAGGTAAGAAATTATATCTATAATTCCTCCTCTATCGCTGTATACCAATAAACCTGCTTCGTTTTCATAATTTCCAATAGTAATTAGTAATAGTAGGTATCCAGTTCCTAGTGAAAGCAAGACCGAGTACACCGAAAAAACCATTTCATGTTGCTATTACTAATAAAGTATTATATATCGAGCTTTCACATGTATGGACACATTTTAGCCCTAATAGAGGAGAAAAGGGTAGAGTAATAAAAATCTCTTAAATTTCTATTATTAACAGCAATTGGCAATAAAGCAACTGAACTGGTCATTATGCAAAAGAGCCTCATATTTTGCTCTTTGGTTAGTAACTTCACAACCGCTGCACCGATTTGCATGATTTAACTTTTCAAATATATTAGGGTATTTAGTTAAACTTTTAAGAGATCCCCCACAAATCAGCAATCCTTAATTCATATCAAAAGAATCACCCCCAACTGAGATAATATAATCAAATGTTGAGCAAAAGTGAAAAATCTACGATTAGTATAAAAAATTTAACCGCAGAGAAATAAGAAAAACATCCTCCACATCCCATTTACATCCTCTTTCAGATAAGGGTAGTCACCTCCGGATGGGTGAAAATTTCTTTAACAAATTTAACTTTATTAAGTTAGCAATTTTGCTATATTGCCGTTTTTGTCTGCATTTTTCGACCCAATTAACCTTTATCAACCAAATTAATTTTCCGATGTACGAAATCCATCCCCTAATAAACTCTTGAAATAACAATTAAAAAAAATTAATAACTCCAGGAGATATAATTTTTTGAATTCTCTCACTTTTTCGACGACACTTTTTATCGGCATTTTGGTCGCCTTACGGCACTTTTCCGTCGCTGGTAACTACCCTAAATATACATTTTCGATCTGGAACATGGGGGTGATTTCTCTTCTACAATCGATTACCTATCGATTGATGTAATTTTCAACTCACTCCGACGAAAGCTTCACACCACTTAACGCAAATGATTGAAAAAAGTCCTTTTTTCCGAAAAATTTGCGCAAATTTTAGCAAAATCTTCCCACCGTGTTTGCGCGAAAACTATAAGTGATGGAATGGTGTGTTGTTTGTAAAAGTTTCATAACTTTTGGAGTAGATAGTTTTAAAAAAAAGAACGGTCCATTTTGGATCAACCCGTAGAACTTGGAGGATGGCATCCCCGCTTCAATGTTTAACGAAAAAAAGTCAGCGATAAAGTTTTTTCGATTTAAACAAAAACTGCACCAATCAATTTGTTACCGGTTTACCTTTAATTTGATACCACACATCCCTTATTTCGACTTCGGGGTTAGCCATCCCCCACCCCCACCCCCCGAAAAATTACCACCAAAATTTTTTTTATATTTTTTCCAAATTGCTTCGATCACAAAACAAATGAAAATAATTTTCTTCTTTTCAATCGCACATCCCCAACCTAAGTTATAATTTTTTGAAAATCCATTTTGTAATAGATGAAAAAAGTCTGGTACAAAATGAAAAAAAAATTTTTTTATCTCACCCATTCGCAAGATGGTCCAGCATGTGGTGCGCCACAGTTTTTTGAAAAATTTCAAAAATATTCTACTACTAAACTCTCGTGCACAAATTTTCCTCTAGTACATTTTCAATTTTTTTTTCCATTTCCGAATAGATCTTACGATTCTACGTAAAATGAATACCCACATGATGGGGTTCCGACCAATACTCCCCGAGTTATAAACGAACATAGCACACCAACTCGCATAGGTCCCGCACTTTTTCAAAAACTCTCGAAAAAAATAGCCTATCTCACATGCGGCCATAACATCTACAGCATCCGTAAATATGAACGCATTCCGTTTGACAGTTTTTTCTATTTTGGTCCCACCAATTGCAAAAAATTATCCTTTTTTGATCCTTTTTCAAGGACTCCATCTGCAGCGTTAATAACTTTGCCATATTCAATGGTAAAAATCCATTCAAACTCTTATCACATCCACGACATTCTCCCCTATCCATAAATATCTCAAACTCATCTATCCGTCACCCCGTTCTTCCGCTATAGCCCCACAAAGGTTCAACTTTAAGGCCTCGCCTACTCGAAACAATCAACCTTATGGTAAAAAAAATATACACCATTCCATCGGCAATAACCCACTTTATATTTTAGTAAAAAAAAAAAAAAAAATTTTCCCCATCCAAAAATTCGATATTTCTAGAACAAATTTAAAAAATCGGGCTCCGTTACGACACAGTTTAATTCTTTCACTATCATATACCATTTACCGCATCAAAATCCATCGAACCAATTTTCTTAAACACACTGCAATAGATTTCTCTACCCGCAACCAACTCGCATTTTAAGTATTTAGACTAGCTGGTGCCCGCGCCTACGTCTGCGGCTATAGTGTAGATAGATAATAGTGGGGGTAAGCAATACGGGGGATAATGCTCTATTTAACAAAAAAAGAATTATGCAAATCGGTCTACACGTTCGGGAGATATGCTAAAGCAACTGAAGGTGAAAAGTTTTGTCCCGGTAGCAACAGAATCTTTATTCAAAAGAAAAAAATTTAAAAATTTGACTAAAAAAAAGTGTGGGTAGGGAGTGATTGGAGTAAGAGGAGGGAAGACCCCCCCTATTTAAAAAAAAAGAATTATGCAAATCGGTCCACACGTTACGAAGTTAGACAATAGCAACTATAGATGAAAACTGTTTTCCCTAAATCAAATGTAGTATATTATACTCCAAAAAAAAATTGAATAAAAGTAAAGTGTGGTGAGGGTGGGAGGGTATACAATTGAAAGAAGGGATCATACCCTATTTAACAAAAAAAGAGTTATAAAAATCGGTCCACGGGTTATAAAATTGGACTAAAGCAACTATAGTGTGAAAAATGACGCCTTGTGAAATTAACGAATGGTATGGTGCGAGCTACTACCTTTGTATCCTCCCGCCCCTTGCGAGCTACGACCTTTGTATCCTCCCGCCTCTTGCGAGCTACGACCTTTGTATCCTCCCGCCCCTTGCGAGCTTCTACTCTTATATCCTCCCGCCCTTGCGAGCTACTACTCTTGTATCCTCCCGCCCCTTGCGAGCTAAGACCTTTGTATCCTCCCGCCTCTAGCGAGCTTCAACCTTTGTATTCTGTCGCCTCTTGCGAGCTACGACCTTTGTATCCTCCCGCCTCTTGCGAGCTAGTGCCCTTGTATCCTCCCGCCCCTTGCGAGCTACTGTCTTTGTATCTTACCGCCCCTTGCGAGCTATCGCCTTTGTAGTCTATCACCCTTTGCGAGCAAATACCCTTGTACATTACCGCCGCTTGCGAGCTAGTACCTTTGTATCCTTTGTACTTATATCCACCTGAAGTATTTCACAATTTAGCTAATGCCGATTTGCATGATTTAACTTTTAAAATATATAAGGGTATTTAGTTAAACTTTTAAAACATTCCCCCCCACAAATCAGCAATCCTTAATTCATATCAAAAGGATCACCCCCATCTGAGATAATATAATCAAATGTTGAGCAAAAGTGAAAAATCTACGATTAGTATGAAAAATTTAACCGTAGCGAAGTAAAAAAACATCCTGCATATCCCATTTACATCCTCTTTTAGATAAGGGTAGTCACCTCCGGAAGGGTGAAAATTTCTTTAACAAATTTAACTTTATTAAATTAGCGATTTTGCAATTTTACCGTTTTGGTGTGTACTTTTTGACGCAATGTATCTTTATCAACCAAATTAATTTTATAATGTAGTAAATCCAACCCCTAATCAAATGTTGAAAATTTTTTAGAAAAAGTTAAAAACTCCCGGAGATATAATAATTTTTTGAATTTTCTCAATTTGCCGACGGCATTCAATTAAATTTATAGAAAAAAGAAACCTTTATAAAACTCACTGTATCAAAGATAATTCAAAATGGTTTTCATATTTGAATTCTACGCAGTAATACCTTTCATTTGATACCAATCTTGCCGGGAAAGAAGACAAAAAAAAATTTCATAATTTTCAAAAGGGATTCGTCCAGGATTTCGGCATTGAAAAGGTCCTTGCTACAGAGAAAAATTAATATCTCGCCAAATACCTAACCGATTTTGGTAATTTAAAAACCAGAATAAAGCAGAGATTGGTAGCTTTGCACTACTATAACCCGTGAACCTCCAAGGTTTCATTTCTACCCATAAGATAGATTCAAGTCGCTAAATCAGTGATATTATAAAAATCTCTAAAATGTCAACTAAATATATCTTGGTTTGGACGAAACTTAGTATAGCGCTTACACACCGCCTTCCCCTTAAATATACATCCACACTTTGCAGATATTGTAAAATTTTCTTAACAAAATTTAACTTTTCATTTTTTCACTGGAAATTTTTGATGCAACATTTAAATTTTCAAATCTCGATGAAATTTTAACCATACCTACGTATTTACATCCCCTTTCAAATAAAGGTAATTACTCCCACGAAAATTGATTTTTTTTAGCAAATTTAGCAAAAACCTCCAGTCAATCACAAATATCTCACATTGTGTCGTGTATTTTTTTTCAACTACTGTACTTATATCCACCCAATGTATCTCACAGTTTAGCTAATAGTATCCTTCACCACCTGTTGAAAGAATTACTAAAATATATCAATAAACGCCAAAGTTATTCGTACTCAAACATGTGCAACCCCCTATAAGGTGAGATTTGCTTACCTCATTTGAATAACCGGAACTGAAGCTATTTAGTTCAAAATGTTCACTAAATATAAACATCCAAGAACAAATGAGGTAAGAAATTATATCTATAATTCCTCCTCTATCGCTGCATACCAATAAACCTGCTTCGTTTTCATAATTTCCAATAGTAATTAGTAATAGTAGGTATCCAGTTCCTAGTGAAAGCAAGACCGAGTACACCGAAAAAACCATTTCATTTTGCTATTACTAATAAAGTATTATATATCGAGCTTTCACATGTATGGAAACATTTTAGCCCTAATAGAGGAGAAAAGGGTACAGTAATAAAAATCTCTTAAATTTCTATTATTAACAACAATTGGCAATAAAGCAACTGAACTGGTCATTGTGCAAAAGAGCCTCATATTTTGCTCTTTGGTTAGTAACTTCACAACCGCTGCACCGATTTGCATGATTTAGCTTTTCAAATATATTAGGGTATTTAGTTAAACTTTTAAAAGATCCCCGATAAATCAGCAACCCTTAAATCATATCAAAAGATACACCCCCATCTGAGATAATATAATGAAAAGTTGGGCAAAAGTGAAAAATCTACGATTAGTATAAAAAATTTAACCGCACAGAAATAAGAAAAACATCCTCCACATCCCATTTACATCCTCTTTCAGATCAGGGTAGTCACCTCCGGATGGGTGAAAATTTCTTTAACAAATTTAACTTTATTAAGTTAGCAATTTTTCACTTTTGTCGTTTTTGTGTGTCCTTTTTGACCCAACAAACTTTTATCAACCAAATTAATTTTCCGATGTAGTAAATCCATCCCCTAATCAACTGTTGAAATAATAATTTAAAAAAATTAATAACTCCAGGAGATATAATTTTTTGAACTTTCTCACTTTTCCGACGGCACCTTTTATCGGCATTTTGGTCGCCTTCCGACGCTTTTCCATCGCTAGTAACTACCCTAAATATACATTTTCGATCTGGAACATGGGGGTGATTTCTCTTCTACAATCGATTACCTATCGATTGATGTAATTTTCAACTCGCTCCGACGAAAGCTTCACACCACTTAACGCAAATGATTGAAAAAAGTCCTTTTTTCCGAAAAATTTGCGCAAATTTTAGCAAAATCTTCCCACCGTGTTTGCGCGAAAACTATAAGTGATGGAATGGTGTGTTGTTTGTAAAAGTTTCATAACTTTTGGAGTAGATAGTTTTAAAAAAAAGAACGGTCCATTTTGGATCAACCCGTAGAACTTGGAGGATGGCATCCCCGCTTCAATGTTTAACGAAAAAAAGTCAGCGATAAAGTTTCTTCGATTTAAACAAAAACTGCACCAATCAATTTGTGACCGGTTTACCTTTAATTTGATACCACACATCCCTTATTTCGACTTCAGGGTTAGCCATCCCCCACCCCCACCCCCCGAAGAATTACCACCAAAATTTTTTTATATTTTTTCCAAATTGCTTCGATCACAAAACAAATGAAAATAATTTTCTTCTTTTCAATCGCCAATCCCCAACCTAAGTTATAATTTTTTGAAAATCCATTTTGTAATAGATGAAAAAAGTCTGGTACAAAATCAAAAAAAAATTTTTTTATCTCACCCATTCGCAAGATGGTCCAGCATGTGATGCGCCACAGTTTTTTGAAAAATTTCAAAAATATTCTACTACTACACTCTCGTGCAAAATTTTACCTCTAGTACATTTTCAAATTTTTTTTCCATTTCCGAATAGATCTTACGATTCTACGTAAAATGAATACCCACATGATAGGGTTCCGATCAATACTCCCCGAGTTATAAACGAACATAGCACACCAACTCGCATAGGTCCTGCACTTTTTCAAAAACTCTCGAAAAAAATAGCCTATCTCACATGCGGTCATAACATCTACAACATCCGTAAATATGAACGGAGTCCGTTTGACAGTTTTTTCTATTTTGGTCCCACCAATTGCAAAAAATTATCCTTTTTTGATCCTTTTTCAAGGACTCCATCTGCAACGTTAATAACTTTGCCATATTCAATGGTAAAAATCCATTCAAACTCTTATCACATCCACGACATTATCCCCTATCCATAAATATTTCAAACTCATCTATCCGTCACCCCGTTCTTCCGCTATAGCCCCACAAAGGTTCAACTTTAAGGCCTCGCCTACTCGAAACAATCAACCTTATGGTAAAAAAAATATACACCATTCCATCGGCAATAACCCACTTTATATTTTAGTAAAAAAAAAAAAAAAAATTTTCCCCATCCAAAAATTCGATATTTCTAGAACAAATTTAAAAAATCGGGCTCCGTTACGACACAGTTTAATTCTTTCACTATCATATACCATTTACCGCATCAAAATCCATCGAACCAATTTTCTTAGACACACTGCAATAGATTTCTCTACCCGCAACCAACTCGCATTTTAAGTATTTAGATAAAAAATTTGTTAAGAGTTTAAATATATTTGATAAAGGGTGGAAATTATTTGCTAAAGGTTTAAATATTTTTCTTGAGGGTTTAAACTCATTTGTTAATGGAAAATTGTACCTGGGAATGGGTTAATTATACGTGTCATTTGACTAAATTTATATGATCATTGTTTAAGTAATTCTGAGAATGCTATATCGACAGCGTAGTCAATGTTATGTCGAGTACTTCTATCGCGAGCGCTAACTAGCATCTCTTATGTAGCAATGAGAAAAATAAACGGAAAAAGGCGATAAAATAGGATGGAGTCGGATCCTTCCAGACGTCAGTTTAATCCCGCCTTCGTTAAACGTAGAACAGAGAAGAAAGATAAGCTTACCTAGATAAATACTATTAACACTATAGCCGGAAATTTAATAAATATATTTAAATCAACAATTCCAAAATTTGAGAAATATTCCATTGCAATTAACGAAAGTACAGATGTACGGTATACCGCTCAGCTGTTTTCTTCGTGGTTGTGATGTAAACTTCTGAAAATTACTGCTATGGGCTGGTAATCTTGCCACTTATCCATTAATCCAACTCCGATTGCATACAAATTCTTCTTCTTCTTTCTAGCCATAAAGTATTAAAGCAATTTTTTTTTGTTTTGCTAGACGAGATCGTCATGTTTATGCAATCGAAAATAAAATATATGTATATGAATGTGGATTATTACAATATGATCAATTTGATAAAGGACCCGACTTTCTCGGTTGAGATTACAAATCATTTCAGTCAAAATAATTTTAAACCACAAGGCAAACATCATGTAGTTACCACAGTATTTGACAATATTTTCAAACAAAAGTTATAAAAGTACAACAAACGTACGCAAAAAGCACTTGACTCGAGTGATATTTACGAAAAAATTAATAACAACATTTGTTAAAACTCGATCAGAAAAAGAAATATTAAAATTCCTTTGATTAGGAAAAGCTAAACTCTTTGGCGCTTCCTCAACAGCAGCACCAAAGGGTTAGCTTTTCTTTAGGTGCTGGACGCCTTCGCAACAAACCGAAAACTAGTTATAAATCCAATTAAACTAAACAATGATTTAGATAGCTGTGTTATAATATGATCATAAGCACTGTTGTACTAACCTTTCGGTAAAACAAATTTTTAAAAGTACTAAGTATGTATGAGTACATACAAAAACAGATATTGTTGCACCTGATAAAACATAAATTACCTGCTTCAAAACCCTTTATTGCACTAAAACTATTTAAGAGTGTTCGATTTAATTTTACAGAATTTCCATTAACTATATTATTGCACAACTTCATCCACTTAATGAATATACGTTGTGTCCACTTAGACCCAAATGTTGGTATGCCTGTTAAACACATCCTTTGGGAACGACTTGGCCCGAGAAAGAAAATGTCAATACAACCAGAAATTTATTGGAGTACGTGAACTGCACATTCCTCTGGGATGTCTTATGGTTAAAAATTGGGACTACGGCATCTGCACCACATAACTCATCAGATCCACTGAAATAATGTTCTCTCTCAAAATTGGTCCAGAAAATTATTCATTTCCGCCCAAGGGAAACAAATTGAACAAATTACCCTTGAGAAAATGCCATCTTCTGCAATACTTGCCGTAATTGAGATATAAATTCTATCCAATTTTACTTTGAAGAAATATTTGTACCTTTTTGCCGATTCAACTGCCATTTTGCAAATTAAAGTAACATGGCTTATTTTAATAATAAATGTTCTGATGTAGATTACATGAACCTTGAATCTTTATGCTATGCAGTGAAGTAGGACATTTAATCTTCTCTTAACATAATTTTGTTTCCGTTGAAAAGCTAATTATATACCAAAAACCCTAGGCCCTTAACCTCCAACCCCACAACCCCTAATTCGCATAACCCAATAACCACAAATATTATAGGCAGTGTCTATTTACCACTCTCAAATTTCCGTGTAATTTCCGGGTACACGGAAGTACACGAAAATTACACGGAAATATATGGAAAGTACACAGAAATACACGAAAAGTACAAGTACAGGTTTCAGGAAGTGTCTATTCGCATCGGCCGTGTCCGTTTCGCCCCCCCCCCCTCTCTCTCCAGCCAGGGTTGTTTCTAGAATATACTGTGAAAAACTATTATCAGTAATATAAATATAGAAGTGACTATTTGCACTTATCATGTACTTACGTGTACTTCCGTGTAGTCCGTGGAAATGTTGCGTGTACACGGACACGGCCGATGCGAATAGACACTTCTTGAAATTTGTACTTGGATTTTCCGTGTACTTCCGTGTACTTTCCGTGTACTTCCGTGTATTTTCCGTATATACCGAAATTACACGGCAATTTGAGGGTGATAAGTAGACACTGCCTTTATTATACAGTACATTATTATTGATCAGTACAGTTCGGATAAGAATTGAATGGAGTTAGCCTAACAAATTAATTGGCAAGAAAATTTAAGTGACAAACGCCTTTTTAAATTTCAACGACTGCTTTGGGTGTTTTATATGGTGCTGATTACAAATAGAGTATTCAAAAAATTCCATCACCAACAGTTTTTGCATAAAATCGCATTATATACTGCGTTTTTCCAATTTTTGGGTTTTTTCGAAACTTCGTAAATTTGATGTGCGTGATAAAAGTTTTGAATTTGAAATTAGCGCTCCAAAGCTGTGTGTGGGGGTGTTTTATTTATATACTTTAAATTTAGCTGAATTTCTTTATTGGTTTTCGGTAAAATAGTAACTTTCTTTTACTGGAGACTTTTTGGCAAATAATTGCAAAGATACATACATATATACTATAAAAAACATTGTTAAAATTTTTTTCAAAATATTGATTTTTCAATTAAATTTTTTTAAACCCACGGGAGAATTTAGTCTCGAACCCGGGAGCCATGGCATGGTGGTCGTCGTATTTTAAAAAACCGATAGTTTTTTATAATTACAAAATGCTCTTCCCCACTTTTCGCGGAATGTCATAATTTTCAAAAAAACTTGAGTTTAAAAAAAACATCACACGGTTTTCGAAAAAAAAACTTGCACGCAGTACCGCACAAATATGCTTCGAAAAAAAAACGAATTCAAAGTTTAAAGAAGTAATAAACTGCATTTTACACAAGAAATTAATATTTTGAATTTCTAAAAAATTTAAGAAGTGAATTGTTTTTAAGACATTAAGGATATTAAAAATCCAATTAAAAAAAAATTCATTTTTTGAACCGCAGAATCCAGTTCACGCGCCTTGTACAGCTGAACAAAACAAAAATGGGATTATCATATTTGGGGCTATAGATTCGATTCTAGGTGTGCACGTTTACGTACCCCAATATATTTTCCACGATTTTGAAAAATTGCCGGCCAGAAAACAAGATTTTTTCTGCAGCTTGTTGTACACCAAGCGGCTGTGATGTCCTGTGATGGATCTTATATTATGCAAAAACTCGTAATAACAATACACCTATGGTTCTTCAACGCACAAAAGACTCATGTTTTTATTTCATTCCTAGTATCAGAAATAAATCTTTAAAATTGAGTCTTTTTTGGTGCTAGGGGTTATCTCCATGCCCGCCTTCTAAATAATAATAAGACGGGCAATCCAATAAAAATAAAAAGGAGGTATACTAATTACATAAATTTCGGAGAAAATTGTGAAAAAATGCGGAAATTTTGATAATTTCTCAACATTTTTTTCGATTTTGGTCGTGACTGTACCTGCAGTGGTAGTAGTGAGATCAACATTGTTGAAATTTTTGGAAAGATAATTGGGATAGAAGTTGTTTAGCGTTTGTTTGATGTCGCTATGTTTAGTAGATCAAAACATAAAAATAAAAGAGTAACGTGCATACCATGGAAAACTGAAATTTATCAATCACCCCCCCCCCCCCCTTGCCAAACTATTTCGTGTTTGGCTAAATGAGAGCTATCATTTGTATTCTTATTGACCTCTAGAAACGTTACACCCTGTAAGATGTTCACAAAGCTTAGGGGATGCTCTATGATGCTAAAGCACAGCCTTGGCAGAGAGAAATTAATGATGAGGGAAAGTGGTAAGGAGGTCTCGATGTACGCCCCGCTTGCAAGTTTCGGGATGACATGACGAGGGAAAAACGGGAGATGGTAATCTGTTCCACATTCGTGTTGTTCTGCTTAGAAAAGATTCCCGAAAGTTGACGGTACGTCCAAATTTGACCTGGAGAGTATAGGGGTGGGGGCGATTTGTAGCTCCTGTATCGCGCGTTGTCATGTGTCTACAAGGAATCAGGCTAGCAATTTCGTTAGAACAATGCCCAAGGAAATGGCGATAGAAGAGTGAGAGACAACCGACATTCCGTCGATGTTCCAGAGAGTGAAAGCCCTGAGAGATTGAGGAATCGCCAATAAGTTTAATAGCCTTACGCTGGACTTTGTCTAACGCGGACAATGAAATGTGTTCGGCCCCTGCCCAAATATGGGAATTATATTCAAGTCTACGCTTAATTTGGTACTTGTAGATCAGCGCTTAGCTAGGTGGAGTGAAATATTTCTTACATCTCTGTAGAAAACCCAAGCATATCATGGCATTTTTGGCGATTGCAAATATATGGTCAATCCAGCTAAGATTGCTGGATATCTGAATACCCAAGATGTTTAGGGAGGGAGAATTTGGTATATTCGCTCCATCGACTGAAATGAGTTGGGGGTGAACTGGGCGTTCTTTTAGGTACATTAAATAGCATTGAGTCTTCCATGCACTAAACGAAACACGATTTGCTCAGCCCCAAGGAATACCATAGAAATGTCGTTCTTTAATAATCTCAACATGCGTTCTTGATTGTTTTCTGTAGCATTTACACGTAAATTCATTACAGAATCAAATAAGAACGCGAAATCAAGGTACTCTCGTCAGCGAAGCTATCGATAGGATTGAGAGTAAGGGATAAAATATCATTAATAAAAAGAAGAAATAAGGTTGGTGAAAGTACTGATTCCCAGGGTTCAGTACTTTCACCAACCTTATTTCTTCTTTTTATTATTGATATTTTATCCCTTACTCTCAATCCTATCGATAGCTTCGCTGACGAGAGTACCTTGATTTCGCGTTCTTATTTGATTCTGTAATGAATTTACGTGTATACCAGCATTTATTAGAAATCAGATATAACTCCGTCAATTACTACACGGATTGAACGGTCTGACAATAAGGTCTAATAATAAAGGGCAGCATGCCAGTCTCTTCAAAAATTTGGATGCGATGAAGGTGGCAAATACATCTGAACTCAAAAAAAAAAATTATTATTATGATAATCCAAAAAAAGCGTTCGATTTGTCTTAAAATTGTACAGTAGGTGCTTTTTGGGTTACTAAGCACGAAATTAAAAAATCAAACGAAAGACAAAAAATCAAATTGATGATAAAATCCAATATGGAGTATCCAATGTGGTGGATCCCAAATCGGGCAATTGATTTGTATACCTCTTTACATTGTATTGTAGGTGGTTTTTGGGTCGTTGCTTACAAAATTGCTCCTAAAAAATTAAACTGAAAACAAAAAGGTCACTGCCGATTTTGTTTTTTGAATTTTTATTACTTTTACTTAGCAAATATGATAAGTTAATGAAGTAATGATTTAAACTTCAAATCGTTGTGTTGAATTCAATAAACCTCATATTGTATATAACTCAAAGGATCTTGTGCCCCAGAGTATTTAAAAACTTCAAGATTTTTGTTTGGTTAAACTCTGAAGCAATGTGCTTTCTGTATATTAGTTATCGCTGGAGCCTCAGAAAATCTTTTTGATAAAGTTTTCTGAATTTTTTAATGCTCTACCCTACTAATATAAAAGGGCTTTATATTTTCAAATGTTTTCTATGCCAATTTAAATAATGTCTTTGGTGTTAGAATAGCATCTTAAAGCTTCGCTTGCAAGTTAACTCACATAGGCTCTCTTTCAAGAATAGCTGCCAAACCATCGCATGAACGTGCCACTCAATACCAAAATTTTCTTTATGATTAGCAAGGTTGATCATATGAAATCTATTTTTGAAGTGCTGTTTTGTCCCTTAGCAAAATATGTAATTTTTTTAACGTTTGGATTTTGTAAATTCTGGTATCAGATGCATTTTGTATACATGCCATGCTTCGTAGAAACATACTAATATCATACTAATGTGTTTGAGTTCGTTTTTTGGTTTATAGTACAGGACAACAGGAAGAAGCGTGCACTGGTCATTGTTGTAATGAAAGGCTTGTGCAGCATCTTGAGCTACACACATTCAAAGTCTACGTACACATTCTTTGTTTTCGCTACCTAAAGTGTACGTGTAATATTAGTGATAAAAAGTAGAAAAAATGGCCAGAAAAGAATTAAGCCAAGCTGAAAGACAATTGATTACAAATTTGCATTTAACACAAGGAAAATCTTTTACGGAAATATTAAAATTAACTTCTCAGAGCCGTTCAACAATTCAGACAGTCATAAGTCACTTTAAAAATTAAGGTCGTGTTGAAAACCAGGTAAGATCTGGACGACCCACAAAGCTAACCATAAGGGATTAACGAAGATTAAAACGGATAGTGCATCAGAACTTTTTTCTTAGTGCAAAAAATATATTAATAAGAAGGTGCTCCACGAAACGGTAAGAAGAGCTGCCGTCGATGCTGGATTTAAGTCGCGCAAACCTCGGAAAAACCCTTTAATAAGTGAAATTAATATGAAAACAGAGTTTTGAATTTGAAAAAAAAAATATGTACATAAATCAAACTCCGAATTTCTGGTGAAAAGTAATATTTTCGGACCAGTCAAAATATAATATTTTTGCCTGGGACGGAAGTTTAAGGGTGTGGCGAAGCAAGAGAGATGCTCTGAATCCAAAGTACACAATTAAGACGGTGAAGCATGGTGATGGAGGAATTATGATATGGGGCTGTATGTCAGAGTCAGGGGTCGGTAATTTGGAAGTCATGCAAGGAACGGTGGATCAGTATGTCTATATTGAGATACTTAAAAGAAATCTTAAAGAAAGTGCTGAACATTTTGAGGTTTTAGACGACTTCTACTTCCAGCAGGACAACGACCCCAAACTACAGCTCATAAAGTGCGAATTTGGCTATTGTTTAACACGCCACACCTATTGCCGACCCCTCCACATCGAGCACGTGCGAGAAAAACAGTATCCGGACGCACGAAATAAGAAATAAACAGCAGCTAAAAGACGTTGTTATCTGAATGGCATAATATCAACAGTTCTTACGCAGCAAAACTCGTAAATTTGATTTCAAACCGCCAAAGGGCTGTTTTAAAAATTAAGGGATATTCTACTAAATATTGAGAAGACCAATAATAAAAACACAATTATAATTTATTCGATTTTAATAATTTATTCTAATTTCTTTTACAGGTGTACGTAGACTTTTGAGGAGTTAATTTCATGATTTTTTTTAGTTTTTGTTAATGTTTTTTTTTAATGAACAATAAACTGAAGTTCTTTTCTGTTGGAAAATAATACATCCAATATTGTTTTACTGAAATATAACATTTTTGAAAATGCATCATCATTCTTCGCTGTACGTAGAGTTTTGTGGAAGACTGGAAGCTTAACACACTGCACAAGCATTTAATATGTTAAATTTGAAATGTATTGACTTTGATATTGCGATATAAAATGGTGACTAATAAGTTTTTCCAACTAATTGCTTAACTCTAAAACAAATTCATCTACTGAAACCGATTTACTACCGATTTTGACTACTTTTTTAACTTTTAAATGATTTTGGCTAAGGTTAAGGGAGAGGAAGCCTAACTTCGTAACGAGTGCAGCGATTCTAATGATAAATTTCTTATTAGCTGATATATGGTCCTCTACTGCTACTATGAAATAAAAAATAATAAACACAGTTGTAAATTTATTAAATATCTAAAGTTATGTTTTAAGTTATTCTGAACTGTCTGAAAGTGCCATAACGTTCGACTGAATATTAACTTTTCAATTCAATTAAGTAATATATTATAATGAAGCCATAATAGATCCCAAATCCCTCAAGAACATACTACACTATAATTTCTAAAAATAGCTCAAAGAATTTCGTCAGTAGCACAAAGTGCATCTGCTGTACAAACTGTTGATAGCACTAGCAAGATGAATAACACAGCAGGGGTACATCTACACTTCTCGTAAACTTAAACGATGAAATACGGGAGCCACACTTAGCCACAAAAATAGATTGCTAGGATCCTCGCTCCGGGAACACCTGTGGATTCGTATTCACGGAAATCCACACTGCAATCCACGTATGTACAAGGGGATGGTTGAACTCCTTCTGAAATTGCGAAACAATTTTGGGTGCCTGCTTAATATCCTGAATGTTCCATTGCCACAATTACGAGACAGGTTGTAAAGGAAATTTCAGTAACGCTATCATATTCCCAGGAATTTGTTCATAAAGTAATTAAAGCCAAAATTATTGTCTTTGGGAAGATGTTTATGGCCGCAATGGCGATCAAACTGGCAGCTGAGATTGGGTCCAGCACCATTTCTGCGGTAGGCTTTTGGCATATTTCCAGCCATGTAATATGCTTAGTCAGCCGAATGCAGCCAGGAATTTAATTAAAACTTCAAAGCAAATGAAAACCTTCGGAAAGTTCTATTCTTCGCGACTAATATAGGAATTGAACATGTCAACCACTCTCAGGCATGTTCATTTTAACTTGATAAATTCTTTATTAATGTAGAAGTTAATATCTCCAACAATTCGTTTATTAATTCTCGACGGAATTTGACGTAAATTTAAAGTTATTTATTTTGTCAGGTATATTAGAAAATGTGGAAAATTTCCAAAAGAAGGATGTAAATCCTGACGGTGTAATAATTAGGTTTGTTAGGCGACAAATGTACATGTCCTCCAGCGTGTTAAGTTTGAAATATTTTATGTGGATATTTTCCATTTTTGTACGATCTGCTTTAATGATATAATTCATAATATACTGATGGTTTACATATTAATTTAAACTAGCCATACCTTTTAGAGATTTGCTTTCCAACTAATTAAAAACTATCGAACCGGAAACAATAGTGGTATTTCAGGCAGTGTACATGTCCTTAAATTTAAAAGATTTATCTTCGTGAGTGCGGAAGGTAGTCCTAGTGCCGCAATAACTAAAGAATAGGTTAAAAGCAATTTTAACAGTTTGCAGGTTATAGCACTTGCAATTGAACTTTGTTTACGGAGGCAATAAATTCTAAAACGTAGTGGCTTCCCTACATATATAAACAAAATCTGCAGCTGTTAGACTTTACAATTACGCGGGTATTGTGATAAATTCGCCAATATGGTAACATACGCAGCAAACCAAATTAAGAGTGTAACACAGAACTGTAGGCATTACGTTCTCCAAAAATTGCTTTGCCTCAATGAAACAAAAGATACTAATTGTAAATACATATAGGTCTTTACATGTCTTAAAACTTAATGTTAGTATGTTTACAGGATGTTTCTCATAACGAGTGCCAAAATAGGTGGGGTGCTAGACCCCATATAGACAAACAAAAAATTGTAGGGCAGGTGTCACAGGGTAATTCATAAATTCCAAATTTTTCATGGAATGCACATCATTATTTTATTTGTATGTTTTAATCTACTCAAAAGCCAAAATACTACCACCTCAATGAACTTTCTAAAAATGTCTACAATATTGATCTATCTCCTAATTTTGCAGGTACAGTCACTTGCGAAAGTGAAAACAATGTTAAGCGATTCTTAAGCTTGAGAGTTTTCCCAAATTTTCTCGAAATTTATGTAATTAATAAACCTGCTTTTTATTTTTCCAAAAAGGGGCAACATGTCAGGATGCAGAAAGGATTAGAAAAATCGCTTACTTGCAAGTCCCTGACTATCTAGCTATATTTTTGCACTGTAGTTAAGAAATTCGTTAAATAAAGAAAATTGCTAAGAAAAAGAGTCAAAAATGTTTGTTTACGGTACACAGGTAAATAATTTTAATTACTGCAAAAAGATTATAAATGCCGAAGCTTGTGTTAGCCAATTTTCATACCCAAGTATCTTGTCGTTTTGTTAATAATACCTGATTAATTTAAAAGAGAATCAGTCAGCAAGAATATCGATCATAGTTGAAAACAAAACGCTGTTCCATAAGCTAAGATTATTAAAAAATGGTAAAATTTACTTTTAAGGAATACGCAGATATAATTCGCATTTATTGTGTAGTAGACGGAACAAATATGGCGGCTGTACTGGAATATAAACGGAGATTCCCTAATCGATGTGCAATTAAAAGGTGGTTATTTCGCCCACTTTCAGAAGGTTGAGAAAAACCGGACCTGTAACTTCAAATAAAACGGATTGCGATCTGAAAAAAGCAAATAATCACCCTCGCCCAACAAGGTCCTGAAACGAGCACGATATGACTCACAACGCGATTAGGAGTGTCTTCAGGTGAAGTTTGGAGGATTATTCATGGAAAATATTGGACAAAATAATAACAGTTGACTGGGGATGGTATCACAAGTTTTCAGAACCTCCATACCTGGTCAGATAAGAATCCACATAGGAAAAGGGAGATCTTATTCCAGCCCAAATCCTGTGCCCGGAGGGGGACTTCCTTGAAGTCACGGGTTTGACGACCCCGCGAACCCCAGTTTAATCCAGCAAGCGTTTGTTCCTATATTGGGCGACTTCTGGGTCGGCATCTTTTCCGCATGTCAGGGGCGGCCGTTTCAACCCTGCTCAAAGAGCTTCGCATGCAACAAAATCACTGTTGCCTGCGACCATTAGAGCAGGAGTCTCCCATGTGCGCATTAAAATGAACAACTGAACTGAATATGTTCATCATGCGCACATGGATCCCCGAAATCTTGGCGTTAAGCCCGACGTAGGTGAAAGTCATTGCCGGCCAAAAGCCGAGAGACAAAGATCTAAACCCAAAATAATTATGTTTATTTAATTAATTTATGTAGAAAAAAAATTTCTCTAAGCTATCTTTACGTATTATTGCTAATAAACTAAAACATGGACTGCTGTTGGTCGTCTGTCTGGAAATGGAAAATATGGGCACTAGCTACATTTTCTCGAAGCGTTTCGTCGAATTTTCGGGCCCTCATAGCTTCGGTCTGGATAATACCAGCCAGAGAGCCCAAATTCTTAGCATAAGATGCAGTTACCAGACAAATGAAACACACAAAGTTTCATTAGTCCAGCTTTTATACTTTAGATTTTATTAATACCGGAAATACGTCGATTTCGCCACTCATGATCATCAAAAACTCCGTCATCAAAACCTCTAGGCAAAGATTACTATTACTAGATAAACGGCTTCGAACAAAGTAGTGAAATTTTTTTGGTTGCTTTTATATATTTCCCGCATCGGGCTCAGAACTAAAAATTTGTTTTCCGGGAGAGTTTGTGGGAAGGAGACAAGTATACTTTTCTTATGTGCATTTACAAATGTCAAATGCACTTCACTCATTAAAAGATCAGAAATCCATTGACAGTTTGAAAGTCTCTTACGCACACAAGTAACTAGCTCAGTCATGTGCTTCACATGAATTCTTTTTATTGGTGGTACTTTTTGGTACATTTCTCTCTTCGACAAGATTTGGCGGTACTTTTCTGACAGGAGTAAGTGATTCTCTCAAAGAATTTTGACAGGAATAAATGACTGCACACTACCTGTACTCTTTATTTGCATGTATATTCTTATGACCTTAAAAGCTGGATATATTTCGTTTTTCAAATTAGCTGGGTAATTTAGGGAGCCGGTTATCTAGAAGTAAGTAATCTTTGCTCTAGGTCTCAAAACCTGAAGTCTTAGAAAGCTGAAATTTGGTATGCTGGCTAGGATAAGCACACAAACAACGAAAATATTAAGAAATCTGTAACTTTTACCCTCCAATCCCCATAAAGAGGATTCAGATCAGTATATAAAATTTCTTCTCCCTCTAAAAGTTCTAGAAAGCTGAAATTTGATATCTAAGCTAGATGTTATTAGTACATAAGCAACTAAAAAGTGAGTGTGCTATGAAGAAAGGAAGTGCTAGCGTGCGAGAAATACCTTCTTCACTCGGCTACGCCAGAACGAAGGGCCGCCGGGGGGTGATTTTTCTTTAAACTCGTCCTAGTGCCTAATCTATTGCTTCTATGAAAATATTGTTTTTTCTACTTGTAATTAACAAAACAATCTTTCGAATGAAGTAAAAATAGTCATACCGTATTGAAGAAACTAACAAGCATTTTTAAGCCTAAAAGCGCGGAATTGTACGGAAGGAGAAATTCAAAAAAAAGTACAAGCACCAGACCATGGTCGGACCATGGTTTACTGGTTGCGTTTTCGATGAAAATTTGGTTTGCGACTAAAACTTCAGGTTTAATCAGAGATTTCTTGTTATTTCGGCTAATAAAGTGTACATCTTTTTACTTTCTTGGGAAGATAATTAAGTCTGCTTTAAGATATTATAAATAAAGCACAACAGTCAGCTATAGTTGAATATAATCGGTTAATAGCTAAGTACCACCCTGATTTATCGCTAATTGCAAATAATAAGTTAACAAGGAACTATAGAAGTGGGCCATGAAAAAAAAGATAGCTAACACACAAGAAATACAGCCCGAAGAAATAAAAAGAACTAGAGCATCTTGCAAAAAGAAATGAAATCCTACCAAAAACGGTTCACGTAAAGAAGGTTGCCAAGACTCACTAGCTCATACCGCTTTCACTGTTAAAAAGTTATCAGATTTTCATGTAAAGCCAAGCCCCTAACTCTACAAGGTCTAACTCTACAACCCCTAACTCTAGAAACCCTACTACTTGGTCAAAAAGTATGGCTTGGCCGTTTCATGGATCTAATACATGACACAACATTAAAGACCAGTGACTTAATTTCTTACCATAAGTCCATAGGAGTGGCTGTGCGATGGTGTCGAAACTTCCAAGACATACTTTTTGACCAAGAAGTAGGGTTTCTATAGTTAGGGGTTGTTGAGTTAGGTATTGTAGAGTTAGGTGTTTGGCTCCACATGAGATCTGATAATTTTTTAACAGTGAAAGCGGTATGAGCTTGTGAGTCTTGGCAACCTTCTTTACATAAAATGTTTTTGGTGGGATTATATTTACTTACTGTAGCTTAAACTGGAATATTTCATCTGTTGTACTCTCTAATTAATATTTGTCTGTATCTTAAGACAAATTTTAGGTACTGATGTAAGCCTTCCCAACCTTTGCCGTCTAAGATCTCCATTTCGCTGTCGCTAAGTACTCCCTTTTTTAAATACAGGCGCCCTTCCTCCGCCAGAACTAGGCATACTGTTAGAAAATGCTTCAGGTTCTCTTCCTCATCTCTGTTGCAAAGTGAACATATTTTACTAATTTCTTTCTGAAAACAGGATGCATTTAGCTTTATTAACCCCGCCCTGCACAGAAGAATGTTACGTACCTTTTCTGCACTGTTTCTGTCTACCAGGTATGGCCTTGTCACCTAAATCGTGATTGAGTATGTTGTAAAACTAATGTCTGCTTCTTTTTCTAATATATTAAAAATTGCTAACTTTATCTGATTTACTTTAATGTTGATTTCATATCGTATTTCAAAATCATTCCATTTTTACCATTCTGGCGAGTATTTTTGGTAGCCTATCGTCTGTCATATGGTTAAACACCTTTCCATATAGTTTAAGTGCGTGTTCAAGGTATATAGGTAGAGATTAAGCAGATTGAATTCCATTTTCTTATAAGATGTGGCCAAATCCTAGGGGACAACCCTTATTTGCGTTAGCATGGTTTTGGCCGGAAGGGAATTAGGGTAAGGGAAGTGAGGAAACTTGAGTTTGGTTTTTGCATTGCTGCGAACTAGACAACAGCCCAGAGACGGAGTGGATTATTAAAATTTCTTAATAAAAGCTCACGGGGTCATCTGGTCTCGAACCCGGGACCCACGGCATGTTGGTCTTGCCGCTCAACGTATTGATCCAACTCCGTCTTTCCAACTTCGTAGTTTCGGTAGTCCCAAAATTTTTTTTACATAAAATCTTATAGCTTTTCTATTTCTTCGTTCTAACTAAATCCCCAGACCTGGCTTCCGTAGTACATAATTGACCGCATCACAACATTGAATAGTCGCATCTTGTCAGTGTGTTATTGTTTTGTTGTATACAAAACTGTCCATGAGACGTGCAAGGCATTCTTCAAACATTGGAGTTTTTCTTCTTGGCGTTTCTTAAAGCTTAATCCAGGAGTCTACAAAAAACCTAAGTACTTGTAAGAACCCACAACTTCTATATTTTTATCATCAAGCTTCCAGCTTTATTTCTTGGTTTTCTCCCTCCTCTTTGAAAGATCATTATTTTGGTTTTGTCAGTGTTAATTTGTAGCGACTGTAGGTCTTTTTGGAAAACTGCAAGTAGCACTAAGTCACGCGTAAAGAAGAACGCGAATATGAACATCTTTGGCAATTATTCCTCCACCTATCTCATCATGAATGTCGTTTAAATAAAAGGCAAAAAGTATTGGACTTTGCCGGGCATCCTTGTCCAAGTCCATTCCAAACTGCTGCTCTTAAACTATTCAAAACAATTAAGGGAAAAAAAATATTTAAATTTTTTAGTGATTTTTTTGTTTTAGTTTTTGAAACTTTCAGCCAAACAATTTTAAAGGCCACGGTGCTCACGCAATCCAAAGGAATAGCACAAAAAAAAATTTCCAAATTTTTAGTTTTTTTTGGTCCACGGACTCGGAATTTTTTTTTATTTTACCACTCTATGGACCAGATATCCTGTTAATTCAGCTTTAATTATCTTTTTAAAAATCCTTGTTACGTCGATTTGTCGCGGAGATATCCGATTTTAAACGAAAAAGGATACTTTTGTATTCAACCATCGATATCTCAGCAACCAATGATCATACAGAAAATTTAAGGGTAGTTTCGGAAATTGTAATAAATTTCCTAAAAGACAAGGCTAAGGTTCGTAGGAATTTTTACACCTCAATGTACGCCCAATAGCCCTGTAAATCCTCAGATCGATCCTCAGATGGATCCATTTTTTTTGGTTCTATTAATTGTTTTGAGTAGTGTATATTTTGGTACAGGTTCTGCAGAATCGTAACAACTTTCGTCGATACGCCCATGTTAAGCAACTTATAAAATATCTGGCCTCGATTCACCGTATCAAATCCAGCTTTAAAATCTACGAAGCAGCAGTATACTATTCTCGTCCCGTTTGCCCAGGCCAAACTAATCGCATTTATAATGTTAAAGATGTTATCAGCTGTAGAGTACCCTTGTCTGAATCCTGCTTAATATTCCATGATTACGTTATATTTTCGTTCTCATTTTTCTAGTCTCTTTACTAAAACGCTTAAAAGTTTTTTTTTCTATGGTGTTTATAAATGACAGTCCTCTGTAGTTTGCAGCCTCGTTAGGGTCTCCTTTTTGTGCACTGCAAAAATAATTGCCTTCTCGAAAGCCTCCGGAACTATTCCACCGTCGTAGATGTTATTATAAACTGTGGCTAGTTTCTCTAAAAAACTGTGCGGTGCAATTTTTATAAATTCATACGTTACTCTGCCTTCTCCTGGAGCTTTATTATTTTTTACGAGCTTCAGGATTTCCAAAACCTCTGTTACACTTATAGGCTCGTTCAGCATCAGCTATTTGTTTAATGGCTTGGCGTATAATATTACCTGGTACACGATCACCGGCGATTTCTTTTCTCTGATTTCTCTGATATTATCGGATTTTTCATTTTGTCGGAAGTGCTTAATAGCCAAATTTATGCGGACGTTCTGTAGAATACACAACCAGATCTTCAATAGGACATCTCCATCGATAATTTTAGGCCAATGTTTTACCCACATGATAGAGCTCCAGCGCATTCTTCCAACATTGCGAAGGCAACATTAAATAAACTATTTCCTGATGGTTGGATTGGACGAGGTACACCGATTGCTTGGTTTACTTTTTTTAAAGGAGAACAATGAAGGATAAAGGGTATTCACGGCCTGCAAACAATAGAGACAAATTAGCAGAATTGGGAATGCACCGACGAAAATATAGGAGAGGCAATACACATTAAACAGGAAATTAGAAGAAGGTTATTGCATCAAAAGTGGCAGAGGACATTTCGAACAGCCTTTGTATCAAAATAACATTAATTGTAATAAGTTTCGAATTAAAAAAAAAAGTCATTTTAGAGTTAGTATGAGTTTAATTTCTTAAAATTGTAAATTTTATAATATTCCCCACCAGGTAATTTTTTATTTGCTTAGGTGAAACATATCACCCCATTTATTTTGGCACATCTTGTCTGAAACACCCTGCATTCTATGTTTTCTGGTCTTGGACAACTGGAAGGGGCAGATAATTATGTGCCATGTCATTTGCCCTTCCTTTTTGTGCTATTGAAAAATCAGGTCAATAATAACAAATTCCGAGATAATCAACGTGACATTCCCAATTTTGGAAAAAAATATTTCAACATTTCAGATTTAATTGCCAATAATTTGTTATTGGTGCAAGCATAAGAACGCTTTTGATGTCAATTTATAGCATAGGCCACCTTCTTTTAAACAACTGTAAAATCCTCTGTTACTAATAGTATTATTGCAAATAATAATAATAAAACCGATATATCTAGAAAGCAACGCAAAGTTTGTCCCTCCATGTCTGAAATACATTGTATATGAATATATATATTCTTTTATATAATGCCAATCCTTGGCATGAAAAGGATTACGTTGTTGGCCGAAAGAGGTGACGATGTCAATACCTAAGATGTGTACAGAGGGCAAATTCGGTATATCCACTCCACCGACTGAGGGTGGGCTAGGAGTTTCTTAAGGGAAATTAAGGAGCATTGAGTTTTGGATGCAATATTCATAAAACAATTCGCTCTGCCCCAAGCGAGGATCGTAGAAATGTCATTGCTTAATGATCCAAACATGCTCTTTCCGCTGATTTTATACAGTTCCCACACGAGAATTTATTACAGAATCAAAAACTTATGCAAAACCATGGGCGCCGTCATCGGCGAAGCTATGAACAGGATTGAAAGTGAGATATTAAAGGTCATTAATAAAACGAAGAAATTAGGTTGGTACGATAACTGAATTCTGAGGTACATCGGCATTTATTACGTAGGAATCAGATGTAACCCGGTCTATTTTTACACGGATTGAAGACGGACCAAGATGATCTTAAAAATGGCCGAAGGTGTCACCAAAAGGGATGTTGAGGTTTTTTTTTTTTTTATACGATGTAGCCAAATCCTAGGGGACAACCCTTTGATGCGTTAGCATGGTTTTTGGCCGGAAGGGAATTAGGGTAAGGGAAGTGAGGAAACTTGAGTCTTGTTTGCATTGCTGCGAGCTAGACAACAGCCCAGAGACGGATTGGATTATTTTAATTTCTTAATAAAAGCTCACGGTCATCTGGGCTCGTACCCGGGACCCACGGCATGTTGGTCTTGCCACTCAACGCATTGATCCAACTCCGTCTCCAAGGTGGTTATAGCACTGGTGACAAACCAAGGTTATATCGGGTATCATCTAAAGAAGGTATGTATCTCCGACAAAGACACCAAAGGGGCATGTCTGGATGAGCAATAGATGGCGGTTTACATAGTGTGCCAATGCACAGCGCTACCAAGCGGAAAATTCCGTCTGCTGGAAGTTCACTAACAAGATGTCAACAGAATATGCGAAGTATCCCACAGGGAATCGAGATGAGGGGCCGGATAAAGATGATTTCAGTTGAGTCCAGCTAAGAGAGACTATGAGGGAATGAAAAATTACCTGCTTTTATGTGATCTGTTTCGATTCATTCGACAAGCAAGAACCTCACACTAACGGAGGTTATGGGCTATCTGGTATGTTCTGGAAGATTTTCACCTCCCCCGTAAAACATATTGGTCGTATCCTATTATTAGTTTAAATAAATTATATCATCGTTCTCGATTATTTTTACATGTCACTCCTTTCCATCCCCACTCCTACGGTTAGTTTAATACCACTGCCACCAATGAGGGTGTCTTACCTAACCTTTTTCCAGATTGTAATTAATACGCATACTGAGTTTGGTGTATATTGCTCCAGCCATTCTAATGTTATACTGAAACCTACATCCATCTATAAATCAATATATATAGATAACAATATCTATTTTTGTACGTATAGATAAAGAGATAGCTAGGAATAACATTTTACTACGTCAATTAATTTCACCGAATTTATTTACAACAATAAAATTATAATTACGGAGAATTCTACATTTAAGATACCATTATTAAATTTAAGCAACCAAGCCCGGATTTCGAAGATCAATTTTGTGATATTTTAACCCCACGTCGGGCGCCAAATTAATACATATACTGCGTGCCTTCCTTTCTTTTTGTTTCAAATATTGCAATACACTTGAATGTTTTCTCGTCGTTAAATAGTTTAGTCATCGATATTTATAGTAATTTAATGGTTCTAATACGAATACTTAATATGTTACCTGACATGCATATAGTCATTCGAATTTTTATGGTACGAATCAAGTGTTTTGTAAATTCAATTGGTACGCTTGCCAACAGAGTAGGATGAGTTGAAAGTGGTTCAATAAATTCAACATCTGCTATGCAATGTTTGCTTTTAATTACATTGTCTTATTTGTTTAACCCAAACTGCATTTCATTACATTTTTAGCAATGAATACATGTTAGTTCAATAGAAGTTACCCTAGTAAGTAAAAAAATTTCAGAAAAGCTTTGATAAGTATATATAAAAATGAATGAATCGAAACATTGATTACTACAAAATCCCTAATCTTCTGCACAAATTATTAACTAAATTGTTGAGTAGCACTTATTAATTTCAAACTGAAGGTGGACCAATTAATCTTATTTACTTAAAATTTATCTCAAAGAGCAAAGATCCAAAATCGCGGTGCAGATGTTTTACTTTACATCAAGTTTTCAACTCCTTGTAAAATGTTGATTTCATTGGTCGAACTGTCGGCACTGAAAGCTACGAGGTTAATTAATAGCTAAGCTAATTGCCTGCTAAAATTAGTTATAATTCGAAACACCCACAGTATTCCAAGCTAAATTTAGTAACCCGACCTTTCCTCGTCGTCGTCTTGGTCGTATCCAGATGCGGATTGGTCGTATTGATCTCCACCCGGCTCATCATAATCATAATATTCATCATCGACATCGTCATAGTAATCAACGCGTAAATCGGCGTCATCACTTTCGTAGTTTCTTTCCTCCGCTGCTGTCTGCTCCTTGTCGTATTCCTCTACAATTATCGGAATATTTACCCTACGGTAATACTGGGATGCTCGAGAGCTTGCCATCTGGGGAAATAAAGGCAACTTAATCAAACACCTGAACTTAAAGCAAAGGTAAACATCGACTTTCATGCCGGTTAATATGAAAGCAAACGCGCGAATTATACACGTCATTTCCACACACTGACGAAAACACACGTACATACATAAAGGCGTTCTAATATTAGTCTTGTGTGGTAATAATGTTTTGCTTGGAACTAAGTGTTTATTTTCGGGATGACTTCAGAGTAAATAAATACGTCGTGGCAAGTCTCTAAAGTCACGTCATTACCCGCTAACCCAAACACGAAAACGTGAATTTCGCAAAGCAAGAGCGGTTTTGTTAGTTCTATTCTGTGGAAAAGTCGAGAATGTAATTACTATCTGGCGAACTAACTAAAAGTCAGTCTTTCGTTCTGTGGTTTTAGGGCGCTTCACCATGCTTCGAATTAAATAAAATCTCAAGGACGGGGACGCATGTTGAAACTGTCCTCCTTACAGTTTCCATTTATTGTGGTCCATTTGCCTGTTATTAGAAGTTCTAAAATTTAATTAGTAAATACTTTTACAGCCACTGCATTCCACAGAAGATAGCACACCAAGCAAGCGTTAGTAAAGAAAAAGTTTACTTTTGGCAATAGCCATCGAAGGCTTCCTTTGTAATTAGATCTACTCTCTCATAAATCACTGGACCCTTACTCCAACTTAATTTTGAGTAATTACGGAAAGATTAATTCTTCTGATTGAGATAATTGAAATTAATTGTTTAGCAATGGGGATGCCAGTTAGGGAATTGATTAAAGATGCTGACCCTGAACCGGATGTTTACGTGTAAGGACATTATTTTTTATAAAGTAAAACAGAAAATTGCCTCTGTGCTTGCCTAAAATTATAAAAGGACGTTAACACCAAGCAATCCTATGTCAAAATGGATGGGTTTTCTAATCTCAAACAAACATACAAATATTGAACATGCAATTTTATTGTTCTTGATTCACATTATAAAGTTAAAGTAGCGCTTTTTATATCAAAGGGAGTAACTATAAGTATCTCCGTCAAATTACCAAATTTGTCACTATTCGTTCGGGGTATCAGGAGTTTCAGGTTTTTAGGGTTCCGTACCAAAATGGTTGAAAGAGACCCTTATGGTGCGATTTTGTCTGTCTATCTGTCACACCTTCTTAATTCAGGAACTACTAATGCTATCGACTTAAAATTTGGAATGGTTATAATGCTTGCCTAACTTTATTGTAAATGAAAAAATTTAAATTTTTTTATTGTTATTGCAAAGGGGGCGGAAAGGGGTTCAAAATTTTAAAGTGGTGTTACTAGTTCAAGTGGGGTATCATATGATTTTTCCAAAATTGCTAATTTTCAATTTGAAATAATTCAAAAGTTTTAGGAAAAATACCCTCATTGTGTTGCTTAGAATTTCATCACTGGGACTTTATAAATTTTTTAGTTATACATTTTTATATATAGCAAAAAAATTTGTTTATTCAACAGTTATTACAACACAATAAAGGAATGTTTCCTGAAAATTTTGGATTTTTTTTTGAAGTATAGTAGAAACTTGGGTAAAAAAATAAAAAACAAACAAATTTTTTGGTGTGGGTTGACCCGGCCGATATTTATTTTTTCAATTTGTAGAGGAATTTTTGCTCTTATGCAGAATCTGAGACCAAATTCATTTTCATAGTGGAACACAGTTATATAATCGGGAAGATTTGGTGTATCAAGTTTTTTTTAAATGGGTAACCATACACATTTAAAGTACCACCCACGCACAAGTGTATTCATCCCCTTGAAATGTTTAAGTCCTTTATGAAGTGAAATATTATTCGCACAGTAAAATTTATAAAAATAAACTATTTTCCAACTAAAATTAATTACAAATTATAATTTTTGCTGTTAATTAGGCCCTTATATATGTAGTACTAGGTTGGAGTTAGGTGCAATTACCCTGAGCCTCGAACAAACTTTTCACTGTTTACAATAATCGTTGCAAACTAATCCCTAATTAGACACGGAAATACTCTAATAGAAAAAATTCCGACTAAAGTCAGTGTAAACATGGAAAAAAATATATTGAACCGGAAATTTTTTAGCATTTTAGGTGACCTATCTAAAGACAGCTTACACATTGGAGCAGGTAAAAAAAATTTTCTCTATGAGAGGGACGTACAAAAAACAATTTCTCCTTAATTCTCTTTCTGGTAACGTTCGTGTACCAAATTTTATCTAAATAGATTTGTAAATGAGAGGATGAGAGGGACAGGCCGAAACTATCATTGTTCCTAGTTGCTGCGAAATTCTAAATTCGAAACCTACAGAAGCGCGTGGTTGAAAATTCATCATAAAAAATTGTTACCCTCCCCCCTCCCCCTCTTAGCAAACAATTAGATTCGCGCCTGACATACACCATAACTTAATAAAAAGTTTGGATTCAAACCGCCCCACTCCTCCTCTCTGTCACGAAATTCTAGATCCACCAGTCGCCACGACTCAATGTGCAGAAGCATAAAACGCCAAACATCCACAGCGCATATACCATTACATTGCGCCAAAAAGCTGATGAAATCCGTCATAACACCCACAACTCGATCGACCAAAAATGGGGGCGATTAGAGAGCAGAAGACGACCATGGATCAGTGATACCATACCGATACCGAAGATGCAGTTAAACAACATCTTAGAGCTGCATATCGATCTGTACAGAAAGGTGTCCAAAGAACTTACACGCAATTGAGATCTATGCAAGATTGCCAGCAAACTCAATGGAAAGACTCTTGCAACTGAATATCATGTGAGAGGTACCAATCCCTTTTGTCACGGAGAAATATCAACTATGTAGGTGGAAAGAGTGTTTTGTTGAAGCCCTAACAAGGACCTTTGGACATCCACCGGTTATGGAATACCAGTGGAACTACCTAAGGCCGATACCAATCCTGCGGATAATATGATTCTTCTCGAAGTCCAGGAATGTTGGGAAACCGAGAACTACCCCACTTAACATAATTGTGAAGATTCAAAAAAAAAAAAAAAGCAGCGAACTGAGGAGTTTTAGCAATTGGCGCGGTACCTCTCTTTTAACTCCAGCCTCCAGATTGATGGCAAAAATCATATAAATGCGAATCAACATCCTCCAAATTATCATCGAGCAATCCGCCGAATGGAAGACCCTTTTACATCTAATGTTCGTCGATTTTAAGAAGGCGTTTGACAGCGTTGATCGCGAATATACATATATTGGGAGCTTTACATAGGAGAGGCATTCCAGAAAAACTTATCATCATCATAAAGGAGTCCTACTCAGGAGCTCATTGTACTGTTCTATATAAGGGACAACTTTTGGAAGCCTTCCAAGTGCTGAACGGAATGACAAAAGGTTGCATTCTGTCACCATTGCTTTTCCTGATCGTCAATAATGACGGATTGTGTAGCGCCATAGATGACCACTCATCGCAAAGGATAAGATGGCAACTTTAGCAACTTACTTACCCGGGCTATGCGGAAGATGTACATACATATGTCTGCTATCCAACAAAGAGAGTCATGCAGCTATAATGAATAGAGAAGGTCGCAGAGCAGGACTTAAGATCAATGTTGATGTAACCAAATTAATGAGCTTAGACTCCAGCAAAAGTGCTAATAGACAGATTGTAACGCGGACGGGTGCCAGGTACGACGCCGAATTGGACGACCGCGCAACACATGGAGAAGATCCAAAGGAAGGTACTCATCAACAAATCGTGGCAACAGTAAAAGGCGTTGGCGCAGCACCGTACCATGCATTAAAGGACCCAGAGAGAGAGAGAGAGAGCGTACTCATTTTATTTAAATACTGAGTCGGGTTTCTACATAATATTTGTTCGTTGATTGCCACTGTCCTTTGAAAAATTATCTTCGGAAATGGAAAATATATTAAAATGTCTTCCTCTTTTGAAATAGTTCTTTCGTGCGATAACAAGAATGGCTAAACATTTTTTTACTACAAACCCCGTTGGGAACACGTTTTTTTGGATATGGCCAAAGCCTAGGGGACATCCCTTTGATGTGTTAGAATGTATTTGGCCGGAAGGGAATTAGGGAAAGGGGAGTGAGCAAACTTAAATGCATTGTTTTGCACTGCAATAGTCCAGAGACGGAGTGTATTTTTCAATTCTATTTTAACGGGGAAATCAAGTCTCGAACCCGGGAACCATGGTGTGGTAGTCGTGCCGCTCAAGCAATTGATCCAACTCCATCTCCGTTGAATAACGAATTGGCGAATTGCCCCACAAGTTTTCATGATATTGTTGATAAAAGTGCCTTATCTTGACAAATATTCGGTCTCCGTCAACTGGCCATTCTAATCACTCTTTAATATATGTAAAATTTTTCTTTTCTTCGGAAGTTTATTTTTAGTCAAAAACGTAGTAAGGCCTTTTATTCTCTCATGAAAACCCGTAACAATTTCTCAGGTTCTTCTATACTACAACTTATATTTAATAGACACGTAGATACGAAGTCACTGGACAAAGCCAGCTTATTTATTGACAATGAATTTCTACTTTCTTCTCTTATCCAACTCTCCTGAGACTTTCGGTTAATTGGCATTATTAAACACCACTTGCATGATACTCCAGTGATTGATCCACTGGGATACAAATGTTCCGCAATTTATTTTCTAGATGTCCGTTTTTAACGTCTTTAATTAATTATTGGAGATTACCGTCGCATGAGAACTTACATTTATTACCATTTTATAAAAATCGGAGAAAAATAAGCCTCATAGAGCTCCGCATCAGACGTGTTATAATCCACTCCAACTATGATAGTTCATTTTAAATAACAAACACTTTCTGCGTTTAAAATAATATGCTAAGGTTCACGAACTAATAATAGCAAAATTATGTGCCACGTCGTTTAGTATAAAAATAAATCCATGAATAAAACATCAGTACTTCAAAGCATTGCACCGAACGAGACCTATTTTGGGCGAAAATAAAATTCGCGTCTGAAGTGAACTTCTTGCACCTAAAATTTGCTTTCGTGCACAAAAACGATTCTTATACCCGAAATTGTTATGGTGCGTGATAAATAAGAGCATGAGTATTTGCACGCAATGTATCTTACCTTAACGTGCGTTTACTCACTCAATCGTTGCTGTTTTCAATAAAGGTACTTTTACCTGTTTGAACACATAATTTATTAAGAAAATTTATTTTCTAATCCGCAACATTTAGAGTTAAATTAAAGAAGTTCGTTTTATTTGTGTGTATTATGTGGAATATCCTGAAGCATATTTAATTTCGCATTTTATCGCGTGAATAATAATTGAAGTTATATTTTACACGTAAATCCCAAGAGATGAGTTAATTAGAGGAAGAAGTGTTCGATAGTAATCTGCAGCCGGAAAATTATGCATGAAGACAACAATCTTAGCCAGCGATTTTAAGACACCTGTAGTGATGTGTTTTTGAAGAATCTAACGAACTTCGAAAAGTCAGGATATACGCGGAGCATTGAAGCGATTTTATATCATTGCACATAGGTACTATGTTTAAGTTATTACGTGGCAATACGCGATCAAAACACATTCACGTTTGTATTAAATTTTGTATATCAAAAGCCGATGTACGATTAATCGTACAACGATAGCGCTCAATTAGTGTCGTGAAACAATTTAAAATTTTTCTCGTTTTCAAATTTTCATGAATTAACTTCGTTCGAATTGAGTGAGTAGTTAGTTAAAGCTCGTTAAGGCCGTATCAGGTTGCACAACAGCCTACTCTAGATACTATCCCGGGAAACCTGACAATTTGGCCATTTCACCACAAAACGTTTCGTCATTATTACATTTTTCTTGTACCACATCCTTGCATATAAATAAAACTGTACACTTTCCTAACCAAAACCAAAAAGAGAAATGCTGATGTCACTGATGCATTTTAAGTTCAATACTTCAACAAAACGAACACGAGAGAGAGTATTCCCTCTAAAACACCTAAAAATTAAAATTGAGAAACTTTTTATCGTGACAATATGTTTTAGAACATTTGTAGGTTCACGTTACGTTAATTACAAGTTGAGGCTTTAAAAATATTGTCAGAAATACTACGAGAAAGTACAATTTTCAAACCTTTTCCAATTGTGTACAAGTGGTAAGTTTCGGTTTGTCTACACCACCAATGCTCAGCTGTTCGTATCAGCTTCCGGGCCTGTAGAAGGCTCAAGAAACTCAAAACTGACATTTCTTGGAATAGCATTTTCTCCGATTGAGCTATGCTGTCGTGAATGTGCAATCTGATACAGTCGACAGAAACGTTTTTGTGCTGTCATTTCTGCGGTTGCTGTAGCTGTCGTGGTATCTGATACGGCTATTAGTGATAAAAAGTGTGATGAGTTGCAAAGTAAAGCACTATCGATATTCGTCAAATAGTGATTAAATTTCACGGAGAAGGAGAATCGGTACGGGAGATACTGTTTGAAAAAGCCATTTTACCATTCACGATATTATAAAAAGACAAAAAGCAGAGAGGGTCAAGGAAAAGTATTAAACGCACGACGCATTCTGGCAGAAATTGAACCCAGCTTAACCCATTGAAAACAGCCAAGGAGTTAAAAACCTTCGTAATGACAATATTGAAAACTGTGTCTGTGTTGAAATTGTGTGAAATGTTTTAAAAAGAAAAGATTACCAGTTATGCCTCTTAAAGTTTGCAAAGAAGTATTTGTTGAAAGAAATTTGAATTTGGAAAACGGTTAAGTTTAATTTACATTGGTCAGATGAAGGACATATATACGTGTGGCGAAAATCCAACACTGAATTTCATAAAAAAACAAAATACTCTTGCTACTGTGAAACATAGGAGCGGATCAGAAATGGTTTGTGACTGTATGTTTATTTCGGGCGTGGGTTATTTTCATTTTACATAAGGTAGGTCAAATGGACAAATTTGCTTACCTCAGTAAATCTGTTAAGCAAAGTGCCGAAATTAAGTATTTCACAGAACTTTACTTACTATCTACCTGGAAACTTGAATGTAATTGAACATTTATGGAAAGAACTTTCAAGAATGCTCTACAGTCAAACGTTCACACCAATTAAATAAGGCATTTCAGGATGAATGGGGTAAAATTGAACCCCAGTCTTGAGAAAACTTAGTTAAATCAAAGCCAAAGTGACTAAAACGTGTAATGGAGTGAAAAAGGTTTACAACTAAGTACTAAAACTCTGTTCTTTTTAATAGAAGGTGTCTTACCACTGGTGAGGGAAAACATAACGTTCTCTCTGTTTTTTAATGAGGTCGGGGTCACCAACACAGTGTCATGGGCCGGTACCCTTTAACTTAGCCCTAGGCCTTTATTCGACACTTTCTTTAAAACAGCAAATTTAATTTTTATTACTTTTATTATTATATTTATTTTTAAAAGCACATATATCGCGAGTCACTTCGACCAAGATGATCTTTTGTGACTTGATCCCGGTTCAGATTTAAGCTACCCAATCAAACTTTAGTTCCTTAATTAGTCCGAAAATCTCTTTGAGGGCTGCCTTAGCTATATCTGGTGGTGATGGGAAAGCCCCACCAAGAAGTCTGAGCCTGATACGGTCGAGGGCCTCACAGTGACAGATGATGTGTTCCGCTGTCTCCTCCTCTTCCAGGTGGCGACAGGTGTCATCTTCAGCTAGCCCTTACTTTTTTTGGTGGTAGCCCAAGGGGCAGTGACCAGTTAGAAGTCCTGTTATGAGCCTTAAGTCTGGTCTGCTGAGTGAGAGCAGGGCTTCCGTTTTCTAATATGCCTGTCTTAAGGGGTTATATACAAAGTTGGGGCTCAAAAAATCGGAGTACATGCTTTCGAAAATATCTGTGTGAAATTTCATCCAGATCGGAGCACTAGATTTCAAATGACAGCCGTTCGCAGCGCGCTAGTTCCATTCATAAGCACTTGGCGAGCGGCGTCCAAAAACTTTAAACGCGATTATCTCGGAATAGAGTTTTTTGAAAAATACTGTTGCGGTGAACGTGATATCAAAAAGTTTAAAACCGATTTTCATAATTTTTTTAATTGTTCATATTTATAATCTCGTGTACTTGAACGGTTCCTTTTTCATCAAAATATTTTCGATTGTTTGCAATAAATTTTTGTTTAGAATTTTGAACACCTCAAAAATAGATTTTTTTGTCAACATGGGTTTTTTTTGGAAAAAAATTTTTTTTTTAGGTGTATGCGGAAAGGGGGGAGGTCTTATAGAGCCTGGACTGCGCTGTCTTTTGTTCTGTTTTTGGCCACCATATGAGAGCTGCATGGGTGACCACGGGTGTTATAATTGTTTCATATGCCCAAAGGGCCATTTTAGGTCTTAGACCCCAAGTTTTGCAAAAGAGTCTTCTAGGGCAGTCATAGCCTTCCCTGTGACCCTATTGAGTTGAGGATTCCATGTGACTCTTTGATCTAGAATCACTCCTAGATATTTAACCTCACTTGTGAATTTTATCCATGTTCCTTCAAGAGGTGGAGCCTCTAATCTTAGCTTACTTTTTCTTGTGAAAGGTACAATGGTTGTTTTGCCAGGGTTGACTTTGATTCGTTCCCTAGTACACCAGGATTGTATCATATTGAAGCATTTTGCAGTCATACAGATGAAGTCCTGTCTTGCTTGCTCATGATAGTAATAACTAGGTCATCTGCATAGCCCTGGCATTCGTAGCCAGCATCAGTCAGCTTAGCCAAGAGATCATCGATTACAAGTGACCACAGCAGAGTGAAAGAACTCCCTCCTGAGAACAGCCTCTGTTACCGATTTGTCACCCAGCCACGCTGTGATGTTCCGATAACTCAGCATGGCCCCAATCCATCGGACCGTCGGCAGATCAATACCTCTCTCAATGACCGCTCCCTCAATGGATGAGAACGACGTGTTGTCAAAAGCACCTTCAATATTAAGAAAAGCACAAAGGGCAACACCCTGCCATTGACAGCATCTTCTATTTTTTTAACTAGACTGTGTAGTGCTGTTAAAGTTAAAGTTTGCCTACTTGATGCGTGCTAGTTGGCGTGTAGCGGCGTGTCTTTGAAAGCACCGTACTTGATGTGTTGGTCAATAATTTTCTCCGTTGACTTAAGAAGGAAGGAGGATATGCTTATCGGACGATATGCCTTGGGTTGAGCCGCTGGTCGCTCCCACGCTTAAGTATAAAGGCTACACTTTCCACTCTCCACAGATTGCGGATTTAGCTGAGTTGATAGCTCGCTCTAAAGATTTTGATGAGTGTTGGCAACAGATCATCTAGGCCCTGCTGCGCCGGGAGATTTATAGGCTTTAAAGGAGTTAATGGCCCACCTTACTGTCCCAGCTCTGAAGATTTTACCTGAGATACTCCTCAGTCGGCGTGTTGACCCACAGCGCAGTATCAAAGTATTTCAATTCTTTTTCACTACATTAATTAATTAATTAAGTTAATTGAAAATTATTTATATATATAATATTTTATTATTATTATTTATTATTTATTATTATTATTTACACCAGTTTTGTTATATTCACTTGCTTATCTTAGGTAAATTTTTTTTTAAATTTTTTTAATACGTATTTAATTATTTAGGTCTAAGTTTACTAAGTTTTAAGTCAATAGAATCACTAAATAACTCCTTTAGGGGTTAAATTAAAAAAAACTTCTTACTGAGTCTCTGCCTTTTAAAATAAAACGACTGATCAAATTTCATATTTATAGCTTAAGCGATTTCGGCTCGACGATGATGAGTCAGTAAGTAAGTCAGTCATTCAGGACATCTTGTTTTATATAAGTTAGTCTTCCAATGTATAATAACAATAATTTAAAGCGTTTTATTTTCATTTGTCGAATTACTACCATCAATCCGAATGAAAAATTAAGTAATAATATAATTAAAAATATAAGAAATTTTTAATGTGGGAAAAATAACTAAAATTGGCCTAGTCCGATCCAAGCTTGGTCACTTAGGTACTAAGTATAGTTAAACCTCCTATAGCGGACACTGTTCCTTCCTAAAAAATGTCCGCTGTTAAGAGGTGTCCGCTTTTCAGAGGTGGAAGTTTCAGACAAATCGATGCTTGGGACTGGAAAAAGTGTCCGCTTTAAGAGGTGTCTGTTTTTCGAAGGTGTCCGTAAATGAAGGTTTCACTATACTTAATTTGAAGAAACCTGCTTTCTAAGCTACTCAGAATAATATCAGCTTTTAAACTTTAAAGGGACAAACTTCTGGCAACTCAAAAACTTAAAATTAAGAAACACACGTCATGTCACACTGCATAAAAATAGAGGCTCAAAATATTAGTTTTATGACAGCTAAACAGCAAAGCAATAAGAAAAAAAAATAAGTACCGACACACGTCCTTGAGAATCTTCAAGTTGGCAAATCTCCGTATTTTGCATAAACACCCCCCACAAATTTCAAACAACTTTTATTGTTATCACTGTTTATTTCCTCAGATTCAAACTACTAAAACGTTTCAAGGTAGTATACCGAAATTCTGCAAACCACATATTAAAAGTAGTAATAGCTTCATATATTTGCCAAATGATTGTTTGGATTGCCACGAGTGAAGCATTAAATTATCTTCAATGAACTTGGGCATAAATATTTACTCTCTCTCTCCACTAGACTGACTCAATCAAAATTTCGATTTTGTTATTCGACTTATTCCTGGAAATTTCATCATTGGTAATGACAGCCAGGTTTTCGTTCACCCTCGCAGTCAAGCAGAAAATCTGACAACGCTAATGATCAAGAAAATTTTGTTTACAATATGTCAGATATATTACGCTTGAATTGATTTTAGGAAACGTGGAATTGGTACTACCCGTGGAAGTTATGAAATAGACCTCCTAGAGGTGACTGAATTTTACTTTGATGTGGTTAATTAAAATTTTATTTGGTTTTAAAGATAAATATCTGCTAATGAAATTTGAACGCCAGTAGCCGTGTTATGCATTTTTAACAGAAATTCAATCAAGACTTAAAAGTTTTTCTGTAGGCTATTTTCAAACTAGTTTTATAGAAGATTATTTGAACTTCAGAGAGAACTTTGACACAACACTTAAGGATGCATCAGGATTGCGGTAGCACTCAGACCCATTGGGATTGGTCAGGCACACATCTACAAAAATATTCATCAATTTTTGATAGAATTCTGTCGAACTGAAACTGTGCTCCACCAGCCGATTTGAAATAGGATTAATGGTCTAGTGCACAACTGCAGGCTTAGTTTTATTCAATAAGCGTATCTACTATACAAAAAAATAGGGGGAATTGAACTTTTTTTTCAAAAGCTCTTGTTTAGTTCTTTTAGACTAACAGGTATAAATATATTTGCTAAACAGTGGTCTCCAAAAGTAAGTTGACACCCATGGAAAAGCCAATTTTATTTTTGAGTCGACACGGTTAGTTGAAGATGAAGCTGTTACTGACAAGTATACTCCTCAAGGAAAAATGAAAATATTTTGTGAATTGATTAGTATACACGTCCTGTACGAAAAGTAGTTACCATTTGTTCTCTCTCTCTAAACGCTTGTGGAAAAAGAACTTCACTCGGTTCGAAACTGGATTCCGAATCACTGACATTTTCTATGCAACTTCCATGGCTTTTTTATCGTAACATGTTGTCAGCAGAAAACAACCATGGGTAGCCACCGGTGGGATTCGCATACGTTATCACGTACTTCACCGATGGCTTTCATTGAGTTGCCATTTGTTATTAAATGAAAATATTGAAACCTGCACTGTAGGGTGGCATAGGCTAGGTGATAAAAACCAAATGAAGTTATGCAATGCACATGTCCCAGAATTCAGAAATCAGCAAAACATTAGATGCCGTATGAAGTCAAGACCTACTCGAAACTGTGGTGGAACTTTTCGAACTTTTTATGTATTCACAATATTTCATCAATGTGATGATTACTACAAAAAAAAAACTAAATAAAAACAGTATAACAAATCATATAACAACAAAGAATAAGGAGAGAATTCTCAAAATATAAATACAGAATACAAAAGTGCTAAAGTGAATAAAAAGCAAATAAAAAGTAAAAACCACAGCAAAGTGAAAAGTAAAAACCAAAAAGTAACCTCAACAAAGCTAACTCCTCACATGATTACGCGATAGATGAAAATCAATGCAATCAAAAGAGGAATTAAAAAATCGCGACATCGATGTGATAGGCTCATTTAATCCATAATTAGTGCGATGAAAAGGAAACTGAAGAAAGTCGTGATTCCTCAGGGAGCGAGCCGGAACCGATATGCCAAAACAAGCCAAGAGAGCAGAAGAGTAGATGGACCCCCGAATGCAGTCGAAAACAAAAAGGATCCCGGCGTTACGGCGTCTCTTTTCAAGTGTGTCCAAGTGCAGGAGTTCAAGTCTATCAACATAAGGAGGTAATATAAGGGAGTTATTCCAAGGAAGGCCTCGAAGAGCGAACCTAACGAACCTCCGTTGAACAGCTTCAATGCGATTGATACGTGACACATAGAACGGTGACCAGACTGAAGAGGCATATTCTAGAATAGGCCGGACAAAAGTGCAATATAAGAGCTTTGTAATGTAAGGGTCATCAAGTTCCTTTGACCACCTCTTCACGAAACCAAGAGTAATATTAGCCTTGTTGACTATGACATCAAAATGATCCTCGAAAGAAAATAGGGAATTCAGCAAGACACCTAGGTCCTTAGTCTTAGCAACTCTTGTTAAAGGACAACCCTCTTTTTTTTTCTTTTTTCTTTTTTTCTTTTTTTTTTCGTAAAACTCATGTCTGCTTCTTTTTCTTATATATTAAAAATTGCATCCTTTATTTAATTTACTTTAATGTTGATATCATATCGTATTTCAAAATCATTCCATTTTTACCATTCTGGCGAGTATTTTTGGTAGCCTATCGTCTGTCATGTGGTTAAACACCTTTCCATATAGTTGAAGTGCGTGTTCAAGGTATATAGGTAGAGATTAAGCAGATTGAATTTAATTTTTTTATACGATGTGGCCAAATCCTAGGGGACAACCCTTTGATGCGTGAGCATGGTTTTGGCCGGAAGGGAAGTGAGGAAACTTGAGCCTTACTTTTGCATTGCTGCGAACTAGACAACAGCCCAGAGACGAAGTGGATTATTTTAATTTCTTAATAAAAGCTCACGAGGTCATCTGGTCTCGAACCCGGGACCCATGGCATGTTGGTCTTGCCGCTTAACGTATTGATCCAACTCTGTCTCTACTCTACTACTCTATGGTAAAGTTAAATTGAAGGGAAGACCTTTCTCATGAGAAAGACATTGATGTACACTTGCCGATATTTAGAGGAAGGTCGTTAATGGAACATCAATTCTGAAAGGCGTCCAAGTTTGAGAACAAGAATTCTATGATTTATTCTATCGAAAGCTTTACTGAAGTCAGTAAAAATACAGTAAACTTGCTTACCACCTTCAATTGCAGAAACACAGAAGTTTGAAAATTCCAATAAATTGGTGGTAGTTGACTTACCCCTAATGAAGCCATGTTGAAACGGCTGCAAAAACGGCTTGCAATGGAAGTATAGAACATCGCAAATAAGTGCCTCAAAAATCACGGATATACAACAAAGATTAGTCTGTTTTTGGAATTCATCGGCGAGAGACTGGCGCAGTGATTTTAACAACTTATGGAAATGTTTTTTCCTGATTAATAATTGATGAATTGGCTAAGAAACCTTATTTGTTAATTGAGGATAGAGTTTGGTTAAGTTTCGAATTTTTTCATATTTGAAACACACCCGACTCTATCTTCAATTGACAAATAAGGTTTCTTCGCCAATCCATCAATTGTTAATCAGGAAAAATTATTTGAGAAAAGTTAGTGCGAAGTGAATTAGAAATATCCTGAAAAAACAAAACGATGATTGTCCTAAAAAACCTCTGAAAGGGATGAATATCAATAGCTCGGGAGTTTAAAAGACATGGTACAATGGACAACTCCTCGAGGAGTGACTCTGATTATCTGTTCTATTCTGAGTTGCGTCACAAATATATGTTAGACGTCAGTGCTTCATACAATGACTATATTGGTAGGATTAAACATACTTTACGTAATAACCTTAATCAATTATGGAGATTTGTGAATTCTAAGCGTAATTTTGATGGATACCCCTCTACTTTATACTTTGGTTTCATGAGTGCTAGTGAGCCATTGATCATCGCTTATCTTTTAAGTGACTTTTTTAAGGCTGCTTTCTTGGATAACCCTTGTGATATGAGCTTTAGTGAGAAGAGGCTTTCACCGACTGCTCTTCAATACCAGGATCTTATTTTTGACGATACTATGGTTGCTAAGCATATTTCGAAAAATTTCTCGAGTGGTCCTACTGCTATTGTGAAACGTTGTGGTATGTCGTTTGTCTCTGTCCTCTGATCCTTATTTAAGTTATCCACCCGTAGTGAAGTTTTCCCTCAGTCTTGGAAACTCTCTGTTATTATTCCAACGCATAAAAAGTGCAATAAGTCTGATTTGTCTAATTATAGGCCCATCGCAAACCTTTCTTGTCTAGCTTAGCTCTTTGAGACCCTTGTATGTGAGGTCCTATACTTTCATTGTAAACGCTTTTTCTCTTCTTTCCAACATGAATTTATTGAGGGAAAATCTACAAAAACTAAATTACTGCAATTCTCGAATTACTGTTGGTTGGATTTTCACCGACTTAAGTGAAGCTTTTGATCGAATTAATCATAAAATTCTCCTTTATAAGCTCACGATTCTTAGTTTTCCTTCTGGTTTTGTTCATAGGCTACGCTTGTATTGGTCCGAGCGCTCATAACGTGTTTTGTTTCGTGAAATTCTTTCGGTTTGGATCCGCATCACTTCTGGGGTGCCACAGGGTAGCTATCATGGTCCTTTACTGTTCATTATTTACATCAATCCTTAATTCCATCATACTCGACAATTTTGTGTTATGCCGATGATGCAAAACTATTTCGTTCTATTTCGAATGATCTTGACTGCTGCCTCTTAAATTCTGACATGGATGCATTCTGCAATTAGTGTTTCATCAACTGCCTCCCTTTAAACGTATCCAAATGCACTATCGTGTCCTTTTCTCGTAAATGAAATCCTCAGCTGTTTAGTTACACCATGGATGGACACTCTTTGAATAGACTTGACAAATCCAAAGACTTGGGAGTCTTGCTTAATTCTCGATTTTCTTTCGACAACCACATTGATACTATTATTGGTGTGATTAATGCTACGTTGGGATTCATAAAGAGGTGGTCTTAGGAGTTTAATGATCCTTATATCAATCGAAACCTTAACTGTATGGTCTCCTTTTATTGGGGTCCATGTTAAGTGTATCGAGTCCGTCCAACGAAGGTTTTTAAGGTTTGCTCTTCGTAGCCTTCCATGGAATAATGAGCGTCTTCTGCCTCCTTAAGCTGATAGACTGAAATTGATATCTTTGAACTCCCTGCAAAACAGATGAAATAATGCCAGGGCTGTTTTTGCGCTCGAGTGTCTGCAGGGGGCTTTTAATTCTCTCGAATTGGTAACATGATTTAACGTATCTGTTCCGTCACGCTCCTTGAGAGTCATGACTTCCTCCAAATTACGCATCAGCGTACTAATTATGGACGTAATGAGCCAGTTAAAGCTATGTCCAGCATTTGTAATTCACTATATGTCAGATTTGTTAAGATTAAGGTTGGCACGTAAGTTTGCTTTATGTAATCAGCCTTTGATGAATCCTAAATGGATACATATATAAATCATGGCGCGCGCCCAAAGAAAAGCGTGGCATATGGCGCTCGTGTGACATTGGCCTTACAGTTTCGGAAATAAGCTGTGGTGGCCAGGCAACTTAGCAGATGTATGGTTTCACTATATAATAGCTCCGAATATCCCACCATTGGAGTACAGCCAAAGAAGAACAAAAACCAATACTTAATAATTTGTAGTTTAAAAAACTAATAAAAATGTTAAAAACACAAAAAAATTTTTTTTTCTGTTCTAATAAAAAATTGTTTAAACTTTTGATTGATTATTAAAACTAAAAGCGTTGAGTACGAAAAGGTACTGTAAATATTGGCAACTTTGAAATTTTAAATGGAAACCCCTTCTTTTTATTACGGAATCGGATTCTACGGCAAAAAAATACTTCAAGTTTGTCTGGAACAAATTTTTTCGGTTATCCCAAGATTCGCTGTAATACCGAAAAAAGTACTCAAATATGCAAGTTTTGAAATTATCGAGTTGTCCCAGAAAAAAGACTTGAATTGAAAAACTGGAAAATACGCATACGCTTTTTTTAAGAATTGTATCCAAATCACACCCCATTTTACCTAACAATTGGACATATGCAAATCAAGTGTGCAAGTTAACGGACCATCTTAAGTTACTTTCGAGTCAAGAACCGTGCGAAATAATTTACTGCAAAAACGCTGACACTATGTCTACAGACAACATGAGCATCCAGGCATCGTGGGAATATGTGAACTGCAACAAAGTCACGCGGCAAGGCAGGTGACAACATTAGGATAAGTTAGCTTAATTTAAGTTCAGAAGATTCAATGTAATTTAGTCTTAAGAAGTCGTTAATAAAGATTGGACAAGTTCCAATGAAGTAAAAATATATTTTTTTTTAATTCATCTAAAATAAAATTTTAACTGGCGCCCGAGCAGGGACACGGGAGTTTTGTAGTTCGATATTTTCTTTTTATTGCTAAGAAGTTTTAAACTCGTAAAAGCCCTAAAGCAGTGTCGCGAAGTTAAGTGAATTTTTCTGGCAATACAACGTCCCTCAAGAAGTGACTAAAGGAAAATTTAAAGCCCTGTAACAGTGCAAAGTAACTACAAAAAAAGGCCCTCAAGAAGTGCATTTTTCCGTGTCCCAGAACCCAGCAGCTAGCGGAAGTGCGAAATCTTTAGAATATTAGCACTCGTCACTGAAGTATTGTTTGTTGGAGCCCGAGTCACCACAGAAAGGATAAAAGGGAGTCCTCCGCAACAGTCGCAGAACGCCCAAGTCCGCCAGTATGCATATTTTATTATTGTAAGTTATCTTTTAAGTTATCATCATTATAAAAGTGTTAAAGTGCAAAACTCTATCTAAAGCACAAATCTATTTAAAGTGATAATTTATTTAAAGCTAAATTTCATTAAAAGCAAAAATTTATTTGAAGCAAAAGTGTAAAAGTGCAAAAATTTACCGAAGCAATAATTTATTCAAAGCAAAATTTCTTTTAAAGCAAATATTTATTTAAAGCAAAAGATAAAAGTGCGAGAATTTATCTAAAGCGAAAATTTATTCAAAGTAAAATTTTATTCGCAACAAAAAATTATTTGAAGACAAAATTAATTTAAATCCACATACTAAAAGATATAAAGAGTGTGACATTTTTTTAAGAAAAGAAACCCTTCACATAAAAAGGGAATAAATCGAGAAAAAGTGATAATTTATTTACAGTGAGAAAATTATTAGATGTTTTCGAAAAAAAACATAAAGTAATTCATTTGAATTTTAATTTTTAATTTTTATTATTGAACATATTTTTATTATTGATTTTTCTTTTACTTGTTATTGATTCCTTTATATAAAAAACAAAAAAACCAAATTAAAAAGTTGAGCGAGCTTTACTAGTTGAAAAATTTATAAGAAAATTCTCAAAACTTGTTTACACTTAAATATTCCACTTTCCAATTTTATTTGTTTTGAGCGGTTCGATACAACTCTTTAATTTAATAAAATGACGACTCCAAACAACTTAGTTAGACCACCGGTATTACCCCAATCAACCCCCCAACCACAAGCAGGTCCAAGTACCTCAAATGCAAATCAATTGCCTAACACCACTTCTGAATTAAAGTCTCTAATTTCATCCATTGTTTCCCAAATTTTTGTTTCACAAGGTCCAGCCTTAGCGCGAAGCTTTATAAACCCCAATGCCGAATTAACAACGGCCACCGATCAAACGATAGACCCACAATATCGTGGCAGCCTAAACGATTTAGATAGAATTCCAGACATCGTTCGATGCCTTAGAGAATTCTCGGGAACCCCCGGCGAGTTTTCTTCCTGGAAGAAGAGTGTGGAAAGAGTTCTACGGATCTACGAACATACAAAAGGAACCCCTAAATATTACGGAATCCTCAGTGTCATTAGAAACAAAATTGTAGGTAACGCAGACATAGCGCTTGAATCTTATAACACCCCCTTAGACTGGAAGGCAATTTCACGTTGTCTCACTATCCACTACGCAGACAAACGCGACCTTGGTACGCTAGAGTACCAGATGACTTCTCTCATCCAAGGGAAATCTTCGACTCAAGAATTTTATCAAAGGGTTTATTCTCATCTGTCCCTAATTCTGAACAAAATCGCTTGTATGGAAATTAGTACAGAATCAATGCGATTGTTAACGGAAACATACAGGGATAAAGCACTCGATACATTCGTGCGTGGATTGAATGGCGATCTACCGAGACTCCTAGGAATCAAGGAGCCAATAGACCTGCCACAGGCACTGCATTTTTGTCTTAAACTCGAGAATCAAAATTTCAGAGCCAACCACGCTAACGATTATCATGCCAACCATAGAAAATCACCAAATAATCCTCCACCTACACCACATTTTAGAAACCACCACAATCCTCGTCGACAAGAACCATTTTACCCAGAACTAGCGCATATTCCGAGATTTGGACAAAGACCGTTCCCAAACCGACAACAATTCTTTACCCCAAACAGACCTCAGTATCAAGGCCAACAATATCCATTTGTTCCTCAGAGGCCTAATGCCCCAAAACCATTACCCAAACCTGAACCAATGGATGTTGATCGAAGCATGCAGACAAACGTGGTCAATTATGCGAATAGGGCAGCACCATTCAAATATGCAGGGAAAAGAGGACCATTTGACAACTCCAATATCAGGCCACCTCAACCTCAAAAACTGCAAAGGAACTATCATCTCACAACAGATGTTCCTGAATATCAGACAGTTCAAGAAGAACACGTAGATTTTGCGAACTACCAGCAAGCGCAACAAGACGCTGAAATTGAGAATACTTATGACCAAACTCTGATGGATTATAGCAACCAATATCTCAATGACATACAAATTACGGAAAACGAAACAGACAATCTAGCTGACATTCATTTTTTAGGATGAGGAACTCTTCGCTTCCATACTTTGAATGTAAGACAGTTAGCGGAGAGATAATGAAAATACTTATAGACACAGGTTCTAATAAAAATTACATTCAACCCAGATTCGTAAAAACTCCAATCCCAAATAAACAATGCTTTTTTGCAAACTCAGTAGGAGGTCAAGTACAAATCACCCATCATACTTTTGTTAATTTATTTAATCTAAAATACCACAAAATTAAGTTTTTCCTTTTACCCTCTCTAATATCATTCCACGCAATATTAGGAAATGACAGTCTCAAAGAATTATCCGCAGTGATTCATACCAGACACAACTACATGGTTATTAAAGACTCCTCAAAAATCACCATTAAACAACTTACTGCGCAGGCAATTAATTCAATCAACATAAGAAATAATCACATGACTGGAAAGCAAAAGCAGTACATAAATGAGCTGGCAAGGAAACATCATGAGTTATTTCTTGATCCCAACGAGAAACTCACGTATACCACCAATGTCGTAGGTGAGATCCGAACAACGTCAGACAACCCAGTCTATACAAAATTTTACCCATACCCTATGTCTCTAAAAGGCGAGATAGAAAAGGAAATAGGAAAGCTATTGGCCGACGGAATCATAAGAACATCAAGATCCCCGTACAATTCACCCGTGTGGATTGTGCCAAAAAAACACGACGCTTCAGGCGAAAAGAAATATAGAATGGTGATCGACTACCGGAAGCTTAACAGCATTACAATAGCAGATCGATATCCCATTCCGGAAATCAACGAAGTACTGATGCAATTAGGCAAAAATAAATGGTTCACAGTCCTAGACCTTAAAAGTGGATTTCATCAAATCCCACTAAAAGAGGCAGATATCGAAAAAACCGCTTTTTCGATTAACAATGGCAAGTACGAGTTTACTAGACTGCCATTCGGACTCAAAAATGCTCCAGCTATCTTTCAGAGAGCATTGGACGACATCCTAAGAGAACACATAGGAAAAAATTGTTTCGTCTATATAGACGACATCATTATCTTTAGTAACGATGAAAGCCAACATGTCAAAGATATTGAAAAAATCCTTAAAACTCTTAATTCAGCTAAGATGAAAGTCCAATTGGACAAGTGCGAATTTTTCAAACAGGAAGTAGAATTTTTAGGTTTCATAGTCTCTTCCGATGGAATTAAGACTAACCCAGCCAAACTTGACGCAATAGTAAATTTTCCGCAACCACAAACACTAAAAGACCTAAGGTCATTCCTAGGTTTGTCTGGATATTATAGACGCTTTGTTCGAGATTATGCAAAGCTTGCAAAACCCCTAACAAACCTTTTAAGAGGGGAAGGAGGGCGTCTGCCCAAGAATGCTTCGAAAAATAAAAAAATCTCTCTAGACGACGATGCTAAAAAAGCATTTGCTAAAATCAAAAGCGCATTAACATCAGAGGAAGTAATCTTAGCCTATCCAAATCTGAACCAGGAATTCCACCTAACGACGGATGCCTCTCAATACGCAATCGGTGCAGTATTAGAACAAAACGGCAAACCAATAACCTTCATTTCCAGAACGCTCAATAAAACAGAGGAAAATTATGCAGCAAATGAAAAGGAGATGCTCGCGATAATTTGGGCATTAACATCATTAAGAAACTACTTGTATGGCACATCTAAAGTCAAGATATTCACTGACCACCAACCGCTTACCTATGCATTAAGTCATAAAAATAACAATGCGAAAATGAAAAGATGGAAAGCATCCCTCGAAGAATATAACTATGAACTTTCCTATAAACCAGGTCGAACGAACGTCGTAGCCGACGCACTTTCACGACCACCGCAAGGTAAGTGTTCATCGCAAATCAATTCAATGACAGGTACAGCACATAGTGACGACAGTTCAGGACAAGAACTCATCCCAGCGATCGAAGCACCCATCAACGTGTTTAAAAATCAATTATGGATACTTACAGGGAACGAAAATAACTACAAGTTCGAGATACCATTTCCAACATATCATAGACATGTCATCACTCGCACAAGTTACACCAACGAAGACCTAATTGAACTGTTCAAAAAGCACCTCGACCCACTAATAACAAATGGACTATTTACATCGGAGAGCATAATGGGAATGATTCAAGATTTTTACCCCCTTCATTTTAAAAATTACAAAATTAAATTTACACAATCAAAAGTCACAGACTTAACATCAGATGCGGAACAAGAAGAACAAATTATCTTAGAACACAAAAGAGCCCACCGAAATGCTAGAGAAAATAAAATACAAATCATTGAAAAATTTTACTTTCCAAGAATGATGAAGAAAATAGAACAAATAGTAAAACAATGCACCACCTGCATGAAGCACAAATATGATAGACATCCACCTAATCCCGAAGTTGGTAAAACACCGATCCCTGAATATCCAGGACAAATTCTACATATAGACATCTACATAGCCGAGAAAAATTTGGTGCTCACCGCAATAGATAAGTTTTCCAAATACGCACAAGCAAAACCCCTTCAATCACGATCCGTAGAGGATGTGAGGGAACCCTTAAGGCAAATCCTCTTCACTTTTGGTGTCCCACAAACCATAGTTATAGACAATGAAAAATCATTAAATTCTAGCTCCATTACCTTCATGGTAGAAGATCAGTTAGGTATTAAAATCTTTAGAACCCCTCCATATCACAGCACTGCCAACGGACAAGTGGAAAGATTCCATTCCACATTGACGGAAATAATGAGATGCCGAAAAACAGATAATATACATAGATCGTTCGAAGAATTACTTGATCGATCAGTATATGAGTACAATTATTCAATACATTCAACAACGGGAAAAAGGCCAATAGAAGTATTCTTCGGAAGAAATGTCCGTGTTAGTCCGGAAACTTATGAAAAGGCTAGACAGGACAACATACAAAGGCTAAAAGACATACAGGCACGAGACCTTACAAGACACAACAAAGATAGACAAATCCCCAAAACTTATTCCCCCGGTCAAACTGTCTACGTGAAAATCAATAAACGCCATGGCACGAAACTCACGCCGAGATATAAAAAAGAAATTGTAAAGGAAGACAAAAACAGTCTAATAATTACAGAGTCAGGCAGGGTAGTTCACAAAAGCCATATAAAAACCTAATATTTTTTCTCCTTTTCGCTTCTAGGACATTCTTTGCAAGCTGCTTAGCTGACACACAGATATTGGATTACTCCAACTCTCAATTAGTCCAAATAAATACAGGAACAGCGCGGCTACAAACTGGAACCTTCAAAATAATTCATGTCATCAACATTGCACTATACCAGAAACTCCTCCAAGAAATAGAGATCAACGTTAACCGGCATATCAACAAATCCCATATCCTATATCCATACCTTTCCAACGAAATAACCCAGACTAAGGAAGTTTTGTACAGACTCAAGGTTAAAGATAGAACTAGACGCTCTCTCAATTTTATAGGAAGCGCATGGAAATGGATAGCAGGAAATCCTGACCATGACGACTTTGAGATTATAAAAGAAAAAATGAATAATCAATTAGAAAGTAATAACAAGCAAACTATTATCAATAAATTAACTGCACAAAAGATTAATGAAATAAGAAACGTAACTAATAGAATTATTAAAGCAATAAACGATGATAAAGAGATAGATAATACTTTAATATTAAGTTATAAATATAGATTAGAAATTTTAAAAGAAGAAATAAGAAATGTCGAATACGCCATTAATTGGGCAAGAAATGATATAGTAAATGCATATGTTTTATCAGAAGAAGAAACAAAAACTACTGAAAAAATATTTGATAAAAGTAATATTCCTTATATAAATCTCGATGAAGCTCTAGAATTTTCAAAAATAAAAATAGCTTTAAGTAATAACACAATTTTATATATTATAAGTTTACCAACGACAGATGATGAACCGTGTTCCTCATATTTAATTAAAACTGTTAAGAAAAATAACTTAATAAATAAACTTGATTTTGAAAATATTATTGAATGTAAGAGCACATTATATGGAGTTAAGGTAGGTTGTAAGAAATATAATAATCTAGCTATATGCAATCCTGACGACTTAGAGGATATCACCAATTCTACATGCATACCACGCTTACTGAAAAGCCAGAAACCATACTGTACCACGATTAATAACCAACATGTCCCATCAGTGGAACTACTATCACCTGGATTGTTATTCCTGAATCAATATAAGGGAATAATCAAAATAGATAAGGAAGATGTCAACCTAACCGGAACCTATTTAATACGTTTCCACAACACATCATTAACAGTAGATGGCAGATCATACAAATATAGCGAAAAGACACACTTAAAACCGCTACCAGCCATTTTGCAGATGTCCAGCCAACAGGAAGAAATACAAGAGATCCTATCCCTAGAAATGATCAGAGAACTTCAGATAAATAACACCAAATTTCTGAACCTAATAGGAAGCAAGAGTGAACTCAGCATCATCACCAGCTATAGCTTAGGCTCTATAGTAGTCATCCTTTTCATCTGTGCAGCAGTAATTGTCTTTCTCTATAGAAGGACCAAGCTTACCAACATTAACATCATCACACCTGAAAAAGAAAAAGAAGATCCTTCAGTCGAATCGGCATCAGGGAACAGTACCACTCCTAAGCCATCCAGGGTCAATCAAATCCCTTATTTCTAACAGGATGCCAAACGAGGACGTTCGGATTTAAGAAGGGAGGAGTTAACGGACCATCTTAAGTTACTTTCGAGTCAAGAACCGTGCGAAATAATTTACTGCAAAAACGCTGACACTATGTCTACAGACAACATGAGCATCCAGGCATCGTGGGAATATGTGAACTGCAACAAAGTCACGCGGCAAGGCAGGTGACAACATTAGGATAAGTTAGCTTAATTTAAGTTCAGAAGATTCAATGTAATTTAGTCTTAAGAAGTCGTTAATAAAGATTGGACAAGTTCCAATGAAGTAAAAATATATTTTTTTTTAATTCATCTAAAATAAAATTTTAACTTGCATGATGAATTGATGGTAAATGGATTTCATCCCTATAAGATCAAATTAGATGTGATGAAAATAGACGAGTTCTTTTCTGGAAACGTTTTTCTGATGAAGCCACTTTTCAATTGAGTGGAGAGGTCAATAGGCACATTGGATAAGAGATTCTCATACACAATATCCACGAAAACTGAATGTCGTTTTTCATTGATGGGAATTTGACAGGTGAAAAGTATAGCGTTGGACAATGTTTGGTTTCAGCAAAATGGGGCTCAATGTCATGTTACATTAAATGTACGTAATGTATTAAACACGACTTTCCCTGGGCGATAAATTGGTAGAAGGGCTACAATTGAATGGGCCACCAAGCTCACCTGATCTAACTCCTCTAGATGTTTACGTATGGGGTAATTTGAAAAGCAATGTATACACAACAAAACCAGCAAACATCGATGAACTAAGGGAAAGAAGAATACAATGTTGTAGTACGATAACACCCGAAACTTTACAGAATGGAATTGATAACGTGTACACACGACTGGGACACTGTCAAATAGATGAAGGACATCAATTTGAATTCAATAGACCAGTAGTTTCCTAATTTAAAGTTTGTTTCTGGGGAAATACCACAATCTAAACAATTTCATGTTGCATTTTATTTTTCACGATTACAGCGACAACTGTCAAGAATCGAAAAAACTGTTTTTGAAAAATTTTATATAATTTTGCCTGTAGAGCCCGATTCTGCAATAGAAAGTAGGGGTTTACATTTAATTTCAAAATTGCCTCCCGCCTCATCCACTGGGGGGAGTTGGGGGGTATGGGGTAAAATGGGGTGTGATTTGGATAGAAATCTTAAAAAAAAAGTTTTTCAATTTAAGTCTTTTTTCTGGGACAATTCGATAATTTTAAAACTTGCATATTTCAGTACTTTTTTCGCTATTACAGTGATATCTTGGGAAAATCGAAAAAAAATGTTCCAGACAAACTCGATGTATTTTTTGCCGTAGAATCCGATTCCGTAATAAAAAGTAGGGGTTTCCATTTAAAATTTCAAAGGGTGGGGGTGGGTGATCAAAAGATTTGTCAATAAATAGTTTTTTTTAAATATTTGACACGTGTTTTTTCATTTTTTTATTCGATGCGTAGTTTGCGAGATTTTCGACCGTTTTCAGAATTTCTGGACACCCGGTAAATCGCTGTATTTTCAAAAATTACTTAAAACTACTTTTCAAGCTCAACGCTTTAAGTTTTAATAATCAATATCAATTTAAAAAAAAAATTTATTCGATCAGAAAAAAATTATTTTTTTCATTTATAAAAATGTTGTTTTCTAGTCTTTTAAACAACAAATTACAATTATTATTTTTTAGTCCTTACTTAAAAATCCTTAAAAATCTGAAACCGTCGCCATCTCGAAGCGTCAGCTGTATTAATATAGTTCATGGTATTTCACTCGTCAAACCATTTGTTTTTCAAGGGGATTGTAAAGAAAAAGATAATCTGCCATTACAGGGCGTCTGCTAAATTGGTTTCAGAATGACGTCACGTAACTTATCGTAGTCTACTCATCTAAGCTTTTAATTTGATACCCATCTCAATGGGATAGTGAAGAAAAAGGACCAATTTGTATGGTTCTTGTTTTGTTTTGTGAGGGTGAGGGAGGGGTAGTCTAACTTTGTAACGCGTGGACTAATTTAGATGAATCTGAATGAATAGAGTATCTATTTGTATCATGACAAAAATTGTAGCATATGAGATAGTTGGTGGAGGGTCGGCCTCTAGCTTCGTAAGGCGTAATACGAATTCGATGATTTCCATTATGTTATACAGGATACGTTTTCTCATTGGTAAATGATAAAAAATTGTGTACCTAGAGTGATTACGAAAATTCTCTGACTATGATGATTCTCTCTTGCTGTATAAAGCACGGTGGCGCTTTAGAATCTGAAGTGAGGGTATAAATGGGTGACTATGATTGATTTCGAAATAAGTTGTCTGATGAGGATAATTCTGTTTCCTGTTTAGAGAGTGTACTACCTCTGCAAGTTTTGGAATTTATTTGTTCGTACAAACAGAATTTTCGAGCCACACAAACACAAAAGTATTTAATCCTCCTTCCTTATGACCTCGTGAGCTCAAATATTTAAGTAATTTAATATAGTATCTTCGATTGTGGTTGGGTAGTTGTTTTGTTTGTGTATTTCGCACCGACTTCAAAATGTCATAATAGATATAAAATTAAAAGTTATTTTAGGCTTTTTAACGCTTTTTGTGAAGTCGGTTTAACTTTTCCTTTAAACTATTTTATTACCACTTCGTAACATAATTCGGTGTCTTCGGTATGTACAGGTGTTTTCTCTGAAACTATTCGCCTTAAAAATTTGAAACATGGCACGAAGTTGGGAATTGGTGGCATATTCGCCGCAGGTATCTACACCAATATGCAGATTTATTGAAAATTTTCACGTGTGTACTTTTGTTAATTTATCTTATAAATAAAAATAAAGATAAAAAAGTGGTGTGGCTGTATCTATTTTGACACGGCCGAGCAATTGACAAGGGCTGTTTGTTTTATTAAAATTTTTATTTTAAAAGCGATCGCTGTACGAAACACAACGTTTATTTGGTCGGTAATTTTTGAACAATAATGAAACAAAAGAAGAATTTATTGATTAAGTTACGCAAAACACTTATTTTAAGCTGATTTGAATATTACTTTTCAAATGTAGCTCTGCAAAATGGTTAAAGAACAAAATCTGTATAAAAGTGTGCACTCCCAGGTGTACTTTTATAAATGTTCGTAATTTAACTTCTTGCATTTATTATATAATTTTTATCTTTAAAATTCAAACCAAGAAATGGCTACGTAATAAAGTGAAACATAATTAAGTTCTTGGCGTAAGATTAAATTCCCAAGACACAAAATCTTACGTTGCTCAACATTTTTTTTTACCTTATACAAGGACTCTCGAAAGCACATTAAACCAAGGAAAACCAAGGTAGTAAACGAGTGCACATATTTCTTCCTGTCGTCTAAAAGATACAAACTACGGGAAATATAGCTTTCATATTGCGATGTAGCTTAGGAGGCTTCCAATATATTACCAATTCAAGTCAAGAAAGAATTTAGATTCTATTAAAGCCACAAGAATCATATAACACTGGAGAGATTTTATGGTGTTCGTCGTGCACACTAAAAATTGATTTTTCTGCAAAGATAAGTAGGTGGCCGTCTTTTTAAGACTTTATGAGAAGGAATCGTTAGTCGGCTTAAGAGTAAAGCAACAACTCAAGTAGGATTTCTTTTGCGGAAAGTTTAATGTGTTCACAGGTGTATTTTTTTCAAGCGGAGGTAAACTTCCTTCTCAACTTGTACCTCTTCACTTAAAGTGATTTTATTTGATGGGAGTTTAAGAGAGTATCATGCGAGGGTAGTGACATTTTTATATAACGAATAAAGTTTTTGGGCACTCCCCTCTTCACAATTGATTAACCATTGTACCCGCACAGAATCACAATTATCTAAATTCATGACGTGTCCTCGTAAATTTGTGAACTTTGCCCTACACACCCTTAAACAATTTATCTGAGTGGCTTACAGGAACAGCCAAAAGTAAAAAATTGTTGTCTGATACTTAATTTCATTTTTATGGGTACACAGGTGGAGGTGCGGGTTCTGTTCATTTAATATTAACTTAGAGCTCCGTCAATAATGGGAGGGTGGAAGTTTATTTAAGCTAAAATAGCAGGAACTCCAAATGACACAACATTAATTTTCGACAGGTGAAATGTTTATTAAAGGTTTCAGTGCACGTATACACAATACTAAAATATTTCAATGACCTGTAAAGTTCGATCCATACAAGATTTATTATGTAAATTATTGGAGTTATCTCCGCAGTGTTTGCATATGTGTCCCTTGCTGCTAACAATGCTGTAAGCTTTTCATACGAGAGGGCAAGTTTGCAAATTGGAGTTGAATCAAAGATTATAATCTATTGTACAATATAAAGCACTATGAAGTGAAATATTTGATGCGCTGTGGAGCTTGTCATTTTCTGTAGAATTATTGCAGTCTATTAATTTATAATTGAATATATATATATATACCTACATATGTATATATATGTCAAGTAGAATTGTAAATGTATATGTATGTATGTGTTTCACAGGGCTGTGCAAAAATGACGGATCTTTGAGAACTAGGTGAGAAAGGAAAAAATTATATGGGAGGGGATGTCTATCTCCCCCGTTCACAGATATAGTGGTTTGAAATTTTTTATGATGAAAAAAACCAGTCTCTCCTTTTATACTATATCTGCTCAAGTTTTTGTACTAGATACGTTATTAATATCGCAGTTGACAGGTAACAGAATAGTGCTAAAGTGTGTTTTTTTTACTACTAATAGTTTTAAAAATATTTTGTTTTCAAACTTAAATTTTCGGAAAGAAAATCAATTTTTTAATTTCTTGAAAAATTGCCCTAATTTTTTTTATTTTTGGGTTTAAAATAGTGGCTATTCTGTTCGCTTTCAAAAGAAACTTAAAGCGAGCAAAAATAGAAAGAGAAGAAAAGAGAAAAAAACAGGAGCAATTTATGTATGCGGGTATATCAGCTTGGAATTTGTCCGAGTAGCTTAACGTAACTTATGTATGTTTCCAATATATAAGACATACTATACAGGGTGTTTCAGATCTGACGTGCCAAACTGAGTGAGGTGGTAGATCTCAACTAGACAAACAAAAAATTGTACGGCAGGGGGGGGGGGGGGGGGGGCGACTCTCAACCGTTTGGGAGTAACAGGGTGATTCATAAATTTCAGTTTTTCATGGTATGTATATTACTCTTTTATTTTTATCTTTTATTTTAACATAGCGACATCGACCAAACGCTTAAAAATAGCTACCATTTTTGTTTGTCTAGGTGAGATCTATCACCCCACTCATTTTGGCACGTTAGATCTGAAACACCCTGTATATAAGAGGATATTTAAATGTTAAAAATAGGAAAGGAGAGGATTGATAAGCAGATGCAGATGTACCTTATGAGGTACCGTAAACCGGGGATACTTTGTCCAGTAAAGGATAGATTGACTGTTAAAAAATACATATAAAGTCGAACTTCTTTTTAACCGACTTCCCAAAAACTAAGAGGTTCTAAGTTGGAAGTGTATTTTTTTATGTCTGACTGGGCATAACTTCGTAACGCGTTGACCGATTTTGATGATTCTTTTTTTGTTGGGTAGAGCATGTTCACCGATTGGTACCATGTCACAAAATGTTTCGTGGGGTGGGGGTGGGGATGAAACCTAATTTTGTAACGCGTGGACCGATTTGGATGGTTATTTTTTTGTTGTATGATCCCCACTGCTAATAGGAGAAAACAATTTGGTCTAGGGTGGGGGGAGGGGAAGTCTAACTCCGTAATGCATGGACCGATTTGGATAATTCTTCTTTTGTTGGGTAAAGTATGTTCCTTGGTTGATACTACGAGAAAAAAATGTTGGTGGGGTGGGGGTGGAACCTAACTTTGTAACGCGTAGACCGATTTGGATGATTCTTTTGCTATTGTATAGAGTGTGATCCAGCGTTGCTACTAGGAGAATAATTTGGTCCTATGGTGAAGGTGGGGGAGGGGTAGTCTAACTTCGTAACGCGGGGACCGATTTCAATGATTCTTTTTCTGTTCGGTAGAGTATGTTCCTTGATTGATACCACGAGCAAAAACATTTTAGTGAGATGGAGGTAGGGCAGGTGGTTGTACCTAAATTTTTAATGCGTGAACCAATTTGGATGGTTCTTTATTCGTTGTATAGAGTAGAAGACACTAAAAAAGTAAATATAAAATAGTTTTTTAAAAAAAAAGTTGAACCGACTTCACAAAAAGCGCTAAAAAGCATAAACTAATTTTTAAATTTATATCTATTGCGACATTTTGAAGTCGGTGCAAATTAAACAAATAAAACAACTACAGAACCACAATTGAAGATAAAATATAATACTACCTGAACGTTTCAGCTCACGGGATCATAAGAAAGGACGATTAAATACTTTTGTTGGAGTTGTGCGTTAACTTATATAAAAACAACAATTTGTAAATTTTTTTCTAAGAGTCACACATTTAAAACTAAAATAACTCATTATTTTACACTTAACATGATAATAAATTAACATGACATCACGATTAAAAACAAAAAACCTATTATGTTGTAAATACGAAATTTAACGTCATCTCCTTCGCGACCAGTCATCCAATATTCCAATCCATTCAATCCAATAATTATTTTTTATTTTCATACCCAGCCCTAATGTTATGCTTATAACTTCTTTCCATATTCCAGGTATTCCTAAGCTATGCTGGAACATGCACATATTACATATTATTATATAGATTTTTGATTACATCTCGGGATCTCCTATGATCACCGATGTAAAAAGAACCCTATATGTTGCCTCAGGATATACGTTTCCAATATATTTCACTTAAATAATAATTAAAAAAGCAGTTTAATAATATATATTTATATAGGCATATTTTATTATGTATAATATATGTATAGATGTTTATACAGAAGCATACATATAATAAATAAAATGAGGAAACAAATAAGTTCCCTCCTCAAAATGAGATCTTTCCTTAAACTTTTGGGGTTGTCTCGGAATTCATAACCGACATGAAATATTTAAGGAAAAAGTTAAGTTTATTCGAAATGTGAAAACTTTCCTGATACATCACTCAACAATATATTTTCCATGTTAAAGTGGTGTTTACATTCCTCTAGGTTGTTCAACTTTTTTATGAAGTTAAATCGTTTTCAATATTAGGTTTTTCCACCTGCTTCTTGTTGGCTTTAGACATTTATTGTGAATAGTGACACCAAAGCGTTATAAGAAAGAGGGGTCTGCTCTTTTGCGTGCGTCACAAAATGTGGTAAATAAAGAAAAAATCATACGATTAAGTGTCTGGATATGATATTTAACTTGTATTCCAGATTGAATTTTAAGCGCTATTATTTTGGGAAGGGGATTCCATCATAACGAGATTTAAGAAAGGATACATATTTACATATGTATAAAAATGCAATTCAATGCTATAGCCTTATAAATTCCAAATTTAATTGATGTTTTTGAAAAAATTTTATTTATATTACACAAGCCTGTGAAATTTTAAAAATTGTTTACCTTGGACAATGAATAGTTGTTTCCGAAGTAATTTCTCTCGCTGAAACCGAATCCGGGCTCAAAATTTTTTTTTATATATTTGAAGTTATGTAGCACCGCGATGTTTTCTTCTTCAAAAAACTATATGTGAGATCTTCTAGTACAAGTTTTCCTCTTTCAAATGCCGTTGAGTTTGGTCAAATATCTTTTTCTTTCGCCGAGATATGGCATTTTGAAATTTTCATGTTCATGAATTTCTCGGTATACGAAAACTTTATGGTCACTTGAATAAGGTTACCATAAACTTTTCATATACCGAGAAATTCATAATCTCGGCGAAACAAAAAGATATTTGACCAAACTCAACGGCATTTGAAAGAGGAAGACTTGTACTAGAAGATCTCACATATAGATTTTTGAAAAAACATCGCGGTGCTACATAACCTCAAATACTAATATAAAAAAAACAACACTGTTTTTGCAGTTTTAGGTTATAATATCTCAAAAACCTTACGTGATAGAGCAATTCTGAGATAAGCCGTATGTGAGTAAAAACGGCAAAACACAAACAAATAATTAAAAATTAGACCATTTATAGTCTGAAGCAGGCACTCACAGCGTCACAACGCATGAATGGCATTCAATTTAGTCACGGTACAGCTGAGTAAAAATTATATTTTTCCACATGCCAGCCCGCTGCAGGCACGTATCAATTAAACACGCAAGAAAGAGTTTAAACCAAGCACGATACGCTCACACTTCTTCTAGACTAAAATTTAAAATGAAAATACAATTATAACATTATTTTCACAGTTTAACTCACTCGAGACCGACGTATTAAATAACAGACTATCTTCGAAGTAGTGGGCAACATTCCTGCAGGTAAGTTTTATTTTTACTCGTTTATAACTGGAAAATACATAACAATAAAAATGCAAATTTGCAGGTAATTGTTATCATTATTATTGTCAAGACTCACCTTGTGAGTTATCGGCTACTTTGAACAATTTTAATTTCAGATGGCCGATGATCCACACAGTGAGCAGGCGTCTATATGAGTGACGCTTTACACGTGTGGAATGTATTAAAGCCAGAACGCAGTAATAGAAGCGAGCAATAAAGGCGGCCGTATTTTGATATTTTTGTACCTGTAGCGGTAGCATGCATACCCGTGTGGCAGGCGTATTTTGAAAATTTTAGGCCAGTAGCGGCAGCGTGCATAATACTACCGTGCGTATTTGTTCGCTATGCGTGCTCGAATCGGGCGTATATATACTTTTAAAAATATTAACGTCTATACTTGCTTTGGGCGTGAATATATCAACTCAATTATTTTTACTCGGGCGCTTATGTATGAATTTCAAGATTTCTCAAGTCCTTTACAACAAACTCGTGTTAATTCCTTGCCTTGGGAAGTGTTTTTCCGTGTTTTGTTTCGGGATAACATTTTATTTAATGCGGAAAAGTATGCAGAAAAGATTTAATGTAATCAAAGCCCTCCTTTGCAAAAAAAAACCCCATTAAATTAAATTACCAGTCTTACAAAAACTGTTTCTTATCCATAGCTGTATAAGTAATACAGTTAAATAAATAGGTTAGCCATGAATTCAGCGCACAGATTCACTTTTTTATCTAATTTATGATATAAGTTTATCCTTGATTTATATTGAAATTAATTAACTTCAACTTAATGTTCTTTAGCTTTTGTAAAGTTTAAATTTTATTTGAGTGCACAATTTAGGATTTTCGCTACTTTTATTTGAACCACAAGACCATAATGGAACAAATGTATTAACCAATTATTTAAGACATTTTCTTTAAGGTTATTAACGTAATACTGAAATTGATAAAAATCTTGAAACAAATTATGAGTGGCGGATCGAATACTTTAACGAGCTTTTTCTCCAACCCACTTTTCATTAAGAAATAGTCTACCATAGAGTAATCCTATAGGAAAGCATATAGCTTCTAAAAGACTTATCATAAATCATGGAGAAGCTTTTAAAGACGATAACAAGGTTAAGAAAATCGAAAAATGTTGAACACTGCACGAGCGTAAATATTAAAAGACATTGCTATAAAAATACATAACTACTTGTGCAGCCATTATAAATAGATTCAGTTAAGTAGGTATTTACGATATAGCCATTAATGCAGTGTAATGTAATTGAATTATCTATTATGGTTGCATTATATAGATTTGTAATGGAACAAGCATACATGTGTAAGTAATTTGTATAAAAATGTTTATTTAATGCAAGCAAAGAACTCTTATGTACTGAGTTAGAGTAGATAAGAAAAAGGGCGATTGTTATGATTGTTTTCCTTTCAAAAACTATAAATAGTTTCTTAATATAGATTTTGTTTAAAACATAAAGAGAATTCGATTTACCAGGTGGAGAGTCGAAGTAGCTAGCAGACGCGCTTTGGCAAATTCAACTTATGCAAATCACAAAGATGTTGCATGAGAAGGGCGCGCTTTTATGCAACACACTTGTCATTTGTCAAAATTTGAGGTATCTTAAAACTTAAGATACAAGAACTTTTGAAATTTATATATATCTTAAATATATTCTAAAGTGTACAGGGATGAGCATTTTTATTATTTATTGAAAGATTCTTCAAAGGCTGACTACATAATATAAATATAAAATGAAATATTAATTATAATAATGAATAAAAATAATAAGAACATAAAGAATTAAAAACTAAACAATAGTCAAAAAAGTGTACCCTTCACAGAATTTTTGGAGAGATGAAAGTCAATGTTGACGTGATGGGCTCGTAAAAACCGTAATTTGTGCAATGTTGCGGAAGTAAGGAGCGACTCGGAATCCTTATATTAAAAGAAGCCAGCAAGACCGGGAAGTCAATACTGCCTTGAAGATACTCAAAAGCGAAAAGAGTTTAGAGATGTTATGTCTAAATTTAGGAGAGTCGAATTTTATGAGTTTAAGCCTATCTTAGTATGGCGATAGAATGAGGGGATGGCTCTAAGGAAGCCCACGAAGAGCAGCGCGAAGAAAACGGCGCTGGACTGCCTCTAACCGTTCAATATAGTCATGATAAAATGGTGACTAAACATAACGCCAGAATAGGCTTGACAAAGGTACAATAGAAAAGCATAGTGATATAAAGGTCATCTAATTCCTTTGCCCATCTTTTAATAAACCCCAATGTAGAATTTGCTTAAAAATTAACTCATCAATGTGATCGTCAAATGTAAATCGGCTCTTCAACCAGTCCTTGGTACTATTAATTTGTTCCAGTACACAATCATGCATGGTGTAGCTGAAGTCAAGAGGATTCTTTCTACGAGCATAGGCGTACACTTACTAATATTAAGTTGAAGATCACTAATAGAACAAAAGTTGTAGAAGGCGTCTAAGTTAGAGTTTAAAATTTTACAATGTCGAGCAGAGGAAATAACACTGAAAATTTTGGCATCGTTAGCATAACAGAGAATTTTGAAATATTTAAAAAATATAATTACATCATTGAAATAAATAAATAATCAATAATATCGGGCCGAGATGACTTCCTTGAGGCATACCAGAGGTGTTGGAAATAATCTTGGATAGGGATCCACGGAAAGAGGCTCGTTGGGTTCGATATAATCAGTAAGAACGAACCCAGTTAAGGGGGGAAGTACATAAAGAGGTCGAAAAAAAGGACTTTTTTGGGATTTATTTTTGGGAAAATGAAAAAGGTCCACATGAAATCGATATTATATGTACTTAGAGCAATGTTTTAAGAAGAGAAAAAAAATTTTTTACATTTTGAAAAATGAAAAATTAATCAACTTTTGGTGGGTTTCGTAACTCGTGTCGCGGCTGACATCGAAATCGGCGTAAATTCTCCTGGCCGCAATTTTCATCTGAAATCAAAAAACCAAACATTTTTATATTCGAGTGGGTTTTTTATTCTAGATAGACTACGATCTTTTCGAAATTCGAACATTAACTATAAAAATCGGGCATGGAAAAAAAAAGTTGGCTTTTTTGGCAAAAATTTTGATTACTTTCGCGTCAAAAATGGTCTTAAAATGATTTTTTTTGCTATGTCCGTAGTCTATCTAGAGTAGTTGTTTATGCCCCTTAAAATGAGTGCTGGATGAAGAAAATCGGTTCATTAGTTTTTTTGTAATCTTTTACGCCAATTTGAAAAACATCGTTTTGAGAAAACGCCGTTAAAAGTTTGTCCCGAAAAACTGACGAAAAAGATGCAGATAAGGAGAAGGAAGGTAAGAGGGGAGGGGTATTCTCAGAAAAATCGGTATTTGGACTGAAAACATCGAGAACGCTCTTTAACAAAGTCGCATTCATCACTCTAAATTCCAGAGCAGAAAAAAAATCCGGTAAGCGGAATCACGCGCGCAGCAGAGATCCTCGATCCCGGATCGGCACCGACCACTTTCAAGTGGCATATCTTTCACAATTTTCGAGATAGGCTTTTGGAATTTTGGAATTATATTCTTAGAGCATATACTTATCGATTAAGACAATAAAAAAAATCGATTTTTGAAAACGTCTTCATGGGAAGTACAAAAAAGGATGGAAACTCAATAGCAGCCAAATTGAGTATTAAAATTTGGTGGTTAATTCTGTCAAATGTCTTGTAAAGATAAAGTCAATTTGCTTACCAGTTTCAATTTCATTTATACAAAAATTAGAGAATTCTAGAAGGTTGGTGGAGCTTGACCTACCGTTCATGAAGCCGTGCCAAGGAACGGTTTTTATGTGAAGTGCATGACAAACTAATACCCCAAAAACCTTAGAAATAGTCAAAAAAGTGTAGCCTACACAGAATTTAGAACCTTAGGTTCTGTAGTTAGAAATATCACACCTCTTGCCTTTCTTGTGGAGAGGAATAATAGGAGATAATTTCTAAGATTTTGGGAAGACGCCACAAGAAATTGATAAGTTAAATAAATAACAAAGAACAAAAACCAGAGAAGAAGAACAGTTCTTTAGAAGCGAAACAGGGATACAATCAGGACCGCACGAGAAACTATCAGCCAAATTATTGATGTGTTTCGCGGATGTGTCGTCATCAAACATAAGCTCCTTCATTTCCAATGAAGCAGGAGGAAATGTCGTCGTGTAACTAAAATCCTTAAAGCTTATATCACAGTTTTTATCGAGAAAAGCCTTTTCAAAATAGTCGCCAAAAAGATTTGCAATCGTCGCTAGTCTCCGTATCGTCTAGCCTCAATAAAGTAGGATAGCCGTGCGTCGGTGCTTCGCTTAGAGTTCACAATAATCTAAAACTGCTTAGGCTCAATGCGTAGAATAGTAGTCATTCTTTTAATATAATTATTGTATGAGTCTTGAATGTAAGATATGAATTAATCACGCAAATGAAAATAAATGGAAAAATCCAAATTGCTCCATGATGAACAGACACTTCACCCGCTCTTCAAAAAGATTAGACAAATTACAATTCAATAGAAAATTAATCAATAAAGAAAAATCAGCCTTTTTAAAGATAAAAGAGAAGTCACTGTGAATTGAAATTGCTGCAAGTATTGGATCGATGATCAAAGCAAACTAAATCATTAAATTAAAATTAAAAGAACAAGGCTCTCACCCAACTCCTGACCACAAAGAAGTTGAAGTATTTTGAATTTCTTCTATTTCGAATTTCATTACAAAAAGAGGGTATAAAAATTACTTATGATTTTATTTATATGTAGTCTTTAGAAACTCTCGTTTCGACTGCCCTGGCAAAGTAATAAGCTCAGCTGCCTACCAATCCAAAAATCCCTATCAACAGCAAAAAAACAAGTAAAACAATACATTTCAGATGAAGAATTCTTTATTGACATTTTTACTTGGCCAGTATAAGAAGAACTACAAAGCCATTTTTGGCGGTTTAGTCAGTAAAGATAGGTATATTCTCTATTGGCTAATCCAATTGACTTAACTCATTCAGCCGTACACGGAACGAAAAAAATTTTTATTACTTGAAAAAAACGTTTTTTACTTTCATCCAATCAATTTACTGCGAAACTTCTTTAAATCGTTCTGCGTCACCGTCTGCGGGGTTTACTATAGGTATGCTTTATTGGTTTACCTCATTAAGAAAAATGCTTGGAGAAAAATAGCAAAACTTGAGGAGGTACTTCATTTTCGCCATTTGAACGTGGACATGAATTTTCATGGAAAAAAAACCGAAACTGGAAGAGTTTAATTTATCGCGAAAGTGAACTATGAAAAGAAAAAAACGTAAAGCCTGAGAAGATACCTCAGTGTTGCGAACGTAAACTTAAACGCGAATGTAAACGCTAGTCAACCGAAGCAACACGAACGTTGATTGTAATTACATTTTATTTCTGAGCCAAGACTTGTTGCGTTAGATCAAATTGTATCAATTATGATTTAATTGCATCATTTGTAAACCAATGAACAAATGTAATCAAATCAAATCCAACTCAATCAAATCAAATTAAATTATATATAATTGATTACTTAGATCGAATTGAATCATGTATTGTCATGGATGCTACTTAATCTCACATTATTTAAACCGAAATAGATTTTGGGTGAATCAATATTATCCATTATTGAAAGCGAATTAGATCATGTATAATCATATATATATAATTCGTCTTTAGAGTAAGTGAAAGTTCTTCTGACCACAGATTATGATAAAAAGACCTTGTTGCTTCAGAAAAAATTTCAGTAGCTCGGAATCCACTTTAAAACGAATCGTAGAAAATTTCCGGGCAAAAACGACTTAACTGCATTAACTTTGCATTACTCTTTGTAGTTAAATCGTTTTTGTCCGGAAATTTTCTACGATTCGTTTTTGCCCGGAATCTCACGCGATTCGTTTTTGCGCGGAACATTTTCTAAGCCACTTTTGCCCGAACCTTATAAATAGGTCACTTTTACTCTCAGCCCGTCAATTGTAGGTACACTTGCAATCATTATCTCGAATTGGGTGCCCCACAAGGGTTATAGGAACTAGCGAGAAAGAGAGAGATAATCATATATGACCCAATCGGATCATGTAAAAAATTTAGTATATTTAAGTCAAATTACTAAACAGAATATGGAGGAAGGTTCACTTCGAACGAAATTATAACATACATAATTATAATAATTTTTAAATAAATCTTGTTTTCTTCTAGAAAAGAATAATTTACATATTATTTAATTTAATTTATTAAGTTCTTTTGTAGTTGGGCTAAGCGATAAAATGTTGGTTTTCATCAAAAGAGTTCCAATCTCGATCCCAACGGCGCCGACTCATGGTTGTCTTCTGCTGATAACATACTACGCTAAAAGGCGTTAGGGATTGCAGAGTCATATCAGTGGTTCGGAATCCATATACATTTTTTTGATATCGGTAAACTTCTGTACTCGCCCCATGTTAGAGGAACTAGATAGATACCTTCTGCTCTTGAATCGAAAAAAATTTATTTTCTTTAAATGACACTTAATACAATAATAACAATGACTACAAATATTAGCTATTACAAATTTTTACAGTTCTTAAAAGCGACGTGATTTCTTTATTTCTAATAATTTTCTAAACTTAGGTTAAATGTAACAAAAGTTTTCATTTTATCCTTTTATTTTGTCTTTTGTTTTAGAAAAATATTTGCTATTTTCTTATATTCGGAATATTTTTCTTAAACGAAGAATATAGAATAAAATCTTCGAGTAGAGAACTCATATTTAATCTTTTGCCTATTTCCATTTGTTTTTAGGGTTCCGTACGTCCGAAAGCATAAAAGGACCCTTATGGGATCACTCTGTGATCAAAACACGGACGTGTAAAGCAAATAAATGAATTTTGAACATGAGGGGGGGGGGGGGGGGGGTGACAAATTAGAAAATTAAAAGAGCTTGTTGTGAGGGTCTCAAATTCTTGAATTTTCCGCGATTTTTCCCAAAATATCATTTTTAAATTTGTATTTGTTTTCGGCAGTGTCTATTTACCACTCTCAAATTGCCGTGTAATTTCCATGTACACGGAAGTACACGGAAATACATGGAAAGTACGCGGAGCTCCCTTCCATCCTAAAATTGCATTACAAAGTCAAGATTGAAATTACCCTCTCCTCTCGCAATTTTAATAAAAATTTGGTCGTTGAGAAAGGTATTTCAGAGTTTGAAGAGTGCAATTTTCCCGATTTTTAACGAAAAAAAATTTGAAGCAGGTTATACATATATATATAGGATGTGTCCCATTTTTATCTGGATTCTAGTTCTCACAAGGGATATGGTATAGTAAAAAATTGCTTAGATGAAAGTTGTTTAGTATCAAAGTTACCCAGATGAATTTTCGATAGATGGCGCCACCTTTTAGATTCGAATGACAACTTCATTTTTTTTATTGCAGATTCGTATTCTTTGTGTAAAAGTAAATAGCTTTTGCCTCAATGTTTTGCGTGATTTCTTGCGATTTTCAAGGGACAAAATTGAAAATGTTGGAACTTTTAAAAAATTTCAAGAGAGAAAAGGGCTTAGATTTGTACAGGATATCTGATCAAATATTTTGAGAATTTATTTTAAATTTTTACTCGGAAGAAAAAGGGAAACAATTCTCAAAAAATTTGGTCAGATTCACCGTACAAATCTAAGCCCTTTGGCTCCCTTGCAATTTTCCTGTTAACCTTACCATTTTGTAACAAAAATCATTAAAGTTCCAAAATTTGTCCCTTAAAAGTCTTAAGAAATTAACGCTTTTACAAAAAAAAATTGAGAAAAAATTACTTTTATCCAAATAATACGAATCTGCATTAAGAGGGCAGTCTGGGTTTATTGCCCATATTTAAAAAAAAAATAATTTTATAATAGAATTTATTTAAATGTTTCAAAAATTTTGTTTAATAAATTATATATATAAAACTATTTTTTTATTTTAATTTATGGCAACAAAATGGCGGTCATAAGAGAACCCTGTAAAAAACTGGTTGACAAGATATCTCGGGTCAAGAACGTCTGAAACGGGATATTAAAATATAAGTAAGTGGCAATAGCCGGAACTAGAATTGAACATTTTGGGTAAAAAAAAAACAAAATGGCAAACTTTTGAATTTTTTGAGCCTTTTTTTTGCAACTAAAATTGTTTTAAAAAAAAGGGGTTAAAAATTATTAAATATTTATGGTTCTAGTTCAGGCTGAAACTATAAAGTGCTGAATTACTGAAAATTTCAGCCCAATCGGTTAAAAAAAAACCTTGTTTCGAGAAAAACGCGTTAAAGTGCCGAAACACCGACTGTGCACGCTCACGAACCTTCTATTGAATCGCCTTATATACATATTTCTGGGGATCTCCCACCTAAATAAGAGTTTGTACACTAATTCTTCATATATACATATAGGACAGGAAAATGATATTTTTAGAAAATCGGATTTAAAAAAAAAACCAGACTGCCCCCTTAAAAAACATTCGTTTCCACTTAAAAAAACGAAGTTGTCATTCGTATCTCGACGGTGGCGCCATCTATCGAAAACTCATCTAGGTAACATTTCGACCCCCTTGATAGCTTTCATCTAAGAAGTTTTTTTTCCTTACCTCATCCCTTATGAAAACATTAAGATAATTGTTTAGAAAAGGACTTAAAGTATGCGCCTAAAATTTTAAGTCGATACGATGATTAGAATAGAAGATATAAGCTGTGAAATTTTATGCCGGCTTATCGCCTTATACGATCTATACCAACTGGTTCTTCTCGAAAACATGTTATTGGAACTGGTGGGCAGTATTGCCCCTAAACTATTTGACCGATTGACTCGAATCAAAGTTCTAATAAAATACAATTACTGAATGTGTCAAAAACCGAATGTCCACAGCCCACTCTAAATTCAAGCCCGGAAAACATGGCAGTTCGGCCATTTCACCACCAAGCGTTTCATCATTATTTCATTTTTGTTGTACCACAGATTAACCAATGCTTGCAACCTATCGTTACCAAAACCAAAGAGAAACGCTGGTGAATTATGAATAAATTTCTAAGAGCTGTAAGAAGTTATCAATTCAAAAACATGGGTAGAAAATTTAATACTATTGTACAGGTCAACTACGTTGTTTATGTTCACTCTTGTCCCAGTAACTTCCCACTTTTAAAGTACACGATTGTAAAATTGAGTCTAAGGTTAATGTTTGCAGCTCAAAATTCTCTGCACTCGTAGTAAAGACACTTTTAGTTTTCATGTAGGTATGTTTAATGTGGCTTCCTGGAATAACCACTTAAGTCCATTTTTTCCAAGATAAACTTAATATCGGATTTTGTATCTTCTATATGGTACATTTCATACAGTAATCCCACAGAATGTAAAAGCAGGGTATTTAACGGTGAAAACGCAATATGTATAAGACAAGGTATATGGCAAATGAAACATAAAAACCTCGATTTCTCCAAAAGGTGATTTTTGGACTTAAGTGGTTTATTCCGGGAAGCCACAGATTTGTATGTTATTCCATTTCCTTAAAGCTCAAGAATATTTAACCTCACCTTATATGCATAGATTTTTGTAAGCCGCATAAACATTTTAAACAGAAATCGTGTTAAGTTATAATTAAGTAAACAATACCAGAAATAATTAAACATTTCTCAGAAACAAATTGTTTTCATTTAAAGGGTTCCCGGGATACAGATTCTAGGCCGCTGAGTCTGGGCATTTCACAAAGCAATTGACTTTGGCAGTCTCATTGGGGCACTTGAACATACATTAAGGCTAAATTTAGCTGCAGCAGTCTCAAGAGGGAGAGCCTCAGCATTTTGACGAGGATACCTAAAGTAAACACCGAACGGGTTGGTGATACGATAATAAATTTTAGGTTATTACATTGCAAACAACACAACAAAACATGCTGCCAAAAACAGAAAACAAAACAAATTAAACATGGATTACTCACTTTTCTGTCATGGATTATCTCTGACCGATAAAATTTTTAAAACGAATCACTGAACACGTGCGATAGCATTAAAAACAGATTAAATTGATGAAAATATTATATAACTTTACGATAACACTTCACGTTTGACTTTAATACCGCAATTGAGCACTTTATTAACTCAAAATTACTTCAGACACCAAATATTTGCGGTTTTTTTTCAATTTCGAGAAATATTTCGCTTCGGTTCTTAAAACAGCAAGGTTAATAGAATTATTAGCTGCAGGTATTCTCCATGAATTGAATCGATAATGATGTTAGTATTCATTTCACTTTTAATAAAAATAATAAAATTTGCAAAAAATATTTTAACACAAGTGGACGATGAGATTCCGACCAAACCGTGGCGCGGTCTTCCCGGTTGATTTATTCTGAGGCACGAGAAATAGGGAAATCTCGTGAAAAACACTTCCAGCGCGAAGTCTATTCTAGTCCAACACGTTCATGAGAGAGAGTTTCATGTCGGGCTAATTTTGAGAAAATAGATTTCCCGCGGTTACTATTCAGGCGTTAATGACGACTTTTCCCTCGCCTTCGTTTAATGACGTCAGCCGAATAGCTACATGCTCCAAAATGAAATTACACCAAACAGCTGGATCTTTGAGAGACTTGTTAAGAAACTATGAATGGCTATATAATATAGGCCCAAGCCCTAAAGATGCTTTAGGACAGTGAATTATTGTGGAGACAAACTATCTACGTCTTCGAAATCCATGTGTGTACATGTATTTCTGCAGGCTAATTTAAGTTTTCAGACAATCTGCACTGCTACAATATTTTCCCAGGTGTCAGCAAACATTCTTTTGAAATAATTTATTATAGTCTGGCTGAAAAAATGCTTCGGTATTCGAGTGGAATTTTCAATATTGTCATATGATTGATGTCATCGAAAGCCGAAATAAAAAACACAAAAACCCGATGTCAGTAAGTGCCCGTTTAAGTCAGTATTTGAAAGAAGAAATATTAATTAAATTCTGCTTTACTTTCTTCACCAAATTACTGAGTAAAAGATACAAAGTCTTGCTGATATTGGATATTTACGTTTAATCAGCGTACACAACATCAATTTAGTTACAAAGAGGTCAATAAATTTTCATCATACGCTAGAATTCTGGCAAATTAATATCAGCAATTTCTTAAACTGAAAGGAAAATTAGGTCAAGTCTTGGGTGATCAAATGAGATATTTTAGAATATTAAAATCCACTCGTGGAGTGAACATATATTTTATTTTTAACTCGTCCATTATTAACTAGTTCGTATAGTCATGGAAAAATGACAATATTTTGCGTTATGACGAGTATACTCATCATATACAAAAAGTGCTATTAAACTTGTGAGAATAATTTTGATCATATTATGAATCGTCCCGCTTCATCCGAGTTTTTTCCCTTTATATCTCGGGATCTTATTTTGGAAACAATCAAAAAACTTAAACCGGACGTTTCCTCCGGACCTGCTTTCTGCTTCTTCTGTTTATAAAAAAGGGCCATAAGAATATTATAACTTATTATAGACCAATTGCGACGTTATCCTGCATACACAAGTTATTTAAATCAATAGTGGATTCACAGTTTATTGAGCGCTGTCAAGGTTTTATCTCCCCCAATCACATGGGTTTTTGCCCGATAGATCAACGACTACTAACTTATTAGAGCTCACCTCCCAAGTTATTTCAGGTTTCTAACGAGGCATGCAGACAGACTGTATGTACGCGGATTTCAGTAAAGCTTTTGATAAACTCCCCCACTCCAAACTCAAGAAGCTAGGTTTCTCCAGTTCCTCTCGACTGGATTTCTTCCTATTTAAGAGACAGGACATATCGTTTGTCGCTCCATGGTTCTACCTCAAGAATTTTCATAGCTTCATCTGGTGTGACACAAGGTAGTTATCTCGGCCCTCTACTGTTCATTCTTGCTATTGATGACATTTTCCATCTGATATCGCACTCTTACATATGTTTAGTTCTATGCTGACGACTACTACCTGTTTTAAATTTAAAGGTATTAGGCATATCGGCATTACCAAATAGAGCGTTTATATTGCGGTATATTGCGTCCGCTATTAACCCTAGTGAACTGAATACGAAAGGTAAATGTGATCATTGTTAAAGCAAAAGTTACAATAATGAAGTACTAATAGAAGATCATTTATGTAAGTAGACAAAAAAATCGGTACAAGAATCGATCCTTGAAAAAGTTCTTTGTATGTGGTAAAAGAACCCAAAAATAATGAAAAACCAATACGTTATCAGCTGCATTATACTTACATCAGTATACAAGGTTATTATTTTATCTTACCGATTCATTTCGTTAAAAAGTTAATGAAGCTTTATAACCTATGTCTTCAGAAATGTAGATATCCTTTATTCCAAAACATGTTCATGGACCACAATGATAAACAGCTTTTAAAAAATAAACACTTTTAATAACAAACTGTTCGTATATGCAATCATTTGCAGGAAGTAAAGTTAAATTTAATAAAATACAAAGGGAATTTCTCACAGCACTGTCTTATCAAACATCGTTATTGCAAAGTAATACAAAACTCATAACTTCTTATCTCATTGAATTTAGCACGACTAGATAATACAATAATCAACAAATCTTTATTTGATTAGATCCACTTGTGTCAAAGTGGAGATTTATATCAATTTATCTTTATTAGTTACTGCGATATAAATTAATAATAATTTGATTGGTTGTGTTTTATTATTCAAGAAATTCAGTACAATGAATTAAACAATAAAATATAATCTGCAAACAGGAACGAAGCACACTAAAAGTAAAACCTAATTGTCTCTCATTGCAATTTCCAATCCCTTATCATACACAAAGTAACTATTTTGAAATTTAATTCAACTTTAATTCAAATTCATGCGATATAATAAATTTCTCTGGGGTTAAGTTTAATTGTTGATTTATTCCCATTAGCCCTAAGCTGACGTAAGGCCGAATAATGCGAAAATGTTTAAAAGGGTTCAGGTATCTATTTTCTAAAACGGCGCAGAGGTGATCATTGATATGAAAAATATAAGACATAAATTAATAAATAACAAAAATACAAAAAAAAAAAATACATTTTTGCGCATTTATTTTAATTTACCTCTGTAAAATTCTTGTTTGATGACCACATAATATAAAAATAGTACCTGGAATTTAAAAGTAGTAAAGCAAAAGCATCATGACTTTAAACAACATCAAGCAACATGACGAGATTAAGGGAAGAAGGACGACAGGCATCGCTTAGCGAAGGTGTAGTCAGCAGATCAGATATAACTCCGCTGTAGCCGGTCTCAATCCCGGTTGAAAAAAGGAGAGAGAAACCTGTGCACTATACAAATACACTCTCGGTGACTCACAAGAGGCCTCAAAGAGCAGCCCAAGGATAAGATAGGTAGGCTAGTAACCCAACCATTTCATACTATATATTATAACACTGTAAACTGTGAAATCATAATTCTATATTATGTCAACGAAAAAAGTGGCATACTACGGATGTATAGTTTAGAATATTAGTTTGATAATTTATTTTGATTGTAAAATCATAGGCATTATTTAATGACTCAAAATGTGATTAATGTAATTTATATGTCTTGATAAGTTTGAAATGAAATTCATTCATTCATTAATATCACATTTGAGACATACAATGTAAGAGCCCACGATTTTATATCTATTAATTATCATTCATCATAATGGGAAGTTGGTCCTGTGGGCCTCATGGGTCGCACCTGGGTCATCATTTAGTTTATAATGTATTAACGTAAAATTGTTAAAAATTTAAATATAAACAGCAAAAATTATTACGTTATTCGTCCCTTTGTTGCAAAAGATCCAATAAGTACTTTCATTTCAAACAATTTACACTTTACAGCACGGCTTTATGAAAGGAAGGTCAGCATGACAAACCTTCTGGAATTCTCTGTATACCTATTTGAAATTGAAGCTGGTAAGCAAGTGGATTAAATTTTAACTGATTTTAGTCAATCATTTGACCGCATTAATCTCCATATTTTTAATCGCAAGTTAGCCGCCTTTGGCTTTATATCTTCATTCGCTCATACTCATTACGTCAAACCCAGCATGTGTCGTTCCGGGGTTCCCTATCCAAGCATTAATAATACCTCTGGTGTGGCTCAAGGAAGCCATTTTGGCCCGATTTTATTTATTATCTACATCAACGATGTATATTGTGTTCTTGAGATATTCTAAAATTCTCTGTAATACTAGCAATGCCAACATGTTATGGGTTGTTTCGTCTTTACGTGACTGTGAAATTTTAAATTCTGACTTAGACTCCTTTTACAATTGATGTTCTATCAACTGTCTTCCCCTTAATTTTAGTAAGTGTACGTCTATGTAATTTTCTCGCAAAAATAATTCTCTTTACTTCATCTACATCTATGCATGGTTGTGTACTGGAAAGTTGTAAGAAGACCAAGGACTTGGGAATCTAATTCAACAGCCGTTTAACCTTCGACGACCCAATTGGTGCGATCGATGCAGTCCAGCGCCGCTTTATTCGTTTTGTACTTCGTGGGCTTCCTTGGGATAACCATATTATTTGATCTCTTTACTTAGATAGGCTTAAACTCATAAGGTTGGACTTTATTGAATCTATACGGAATAACTCCAAAACTGTTTTAGCTTTTGATTGTATTTAAGGCTTCTCTTCTTTTGATAAATTTTTAAATACCAACATCGTACCAATTATGGTTTTCATGAGCCTATTACGTCGATGTCGTACTATTTTAATTTGCACTTTGATATGATTGATTTTAATCTATCGAGAAATAGTGTAAAGTCTAAAATTTCCCGATTTTCTTTTTATATCGACTGGACGGAATGCGGGCATAAAAATGCGTTTAAAAATATTGATTCATTTTATATTGACGACTCTTCTGGTTTAGGGGGATTTCTATTGTGATGGACTGTTTTTAATATGACACAAAATTCAACATGTATTTTCAAATTTTACTTGTTTTTTTTTTGTCTTTAAGGAGTCGTTATTTTGCCCTTAATATCGCGATATATCTGAACGTGGTCAGGACGAGAATCACATGTCTGCCGACAATTTTAACACAGCAGAGAATCCACTTAATCATACTTAACTGACAAAGAAAACTGTGTATGAAAAATATAAGCAAAAGAGGGAGTGTTGGTTTTATGATTTTTCTCAGTTTTGTAAGAATAAGTAATAATAATATTTATTGCAGACAAGGTACAAAAAGATTACAATCTTTTAAGTGAAACATAAAGAATTGTGAAAATAAATACTATATGATGAACATTTTCCCAAAAATCTAAATTGCCAAAGCTAGAAGAAGTAAAGATGCAAAATAACTAAACATTACACTAATTAAAAGAAAAGAAAGTAATAAATAAATAAATAAGTACTATATAAAATAATAAAATTTTTACAATAGTCTAAAAGAGATAAATAATAGAATAAACAATACACTACTTGAAAGAGAAGAGAGTATGCATTAATTTAACCACTACATATCTATTCCATGCCAAAGTGGCGTTCCAAGGGTTGTCTAAATCCGCCAGCCGAGCGAGTACTTTTAATAATTAAAGGAAGAGTACTCCACAAACGAATAGCTTGGATAAAGTAAGATCTTTCCCCAAAAACTGTTCTTACTCTAGGCAACGATAAATCCATTGTCCTGGATGAATGCAGAAAGCTAACATGCTCGAATAAGTACCCGGGTTCGCGAGTATAAACCAACTTATGCAATAAGCACAGAATCCTTATATTGAGGTAAGTATCAATTGTGCAACCCAAGATCAAGTTCCTAATTGCGAAATATGTTCATATCTTTTTAAGTTATATACAAAGCGAACACAGTCATTAAACGCTACACGCATTTTAGAAAAACAGCTGGCATCAAGTGATGAAAAAATAGCACAAGAATAAGTATAAATTAGTAGAAGCAGAGCTCTAACAAGTTTAAATCGTGTATCAGTTGACAAGCATATTCCGAAAAGTCAAAGCCTGCGCAAAGTACCGTATATCTTATTCAAATTCGAGTTAATCTGGTCACAACATGACATTGACTTATTCAGTACCACGCCAAGACTTTGGACCTTGTCTCTAAACTCCAAAACTGTCAAACCCAAGACCACCTCCGGAAACCCCTCCGTGTCAACCTTATTTCGAGAGAACAGAACCAACAATTTAGAAAATGTTTTTCCTGATTAGTTCAATTAGTAAGCTAGTTCCGCTTTGCCTTCTGGTGCGTGTTATTTCCAATTTAATTTTCTAATATTTGCATTATCGTAAACATTTTTCGGACTGAAGATGTCATAAAAAACATATAGGTATATAGCAGATCAGGTTGTCTATTACTTATGTTATATATTATGTCACTGGATGACATTCATCTCGAACGAAAGCTACAAAATTACCTTCTAAAAAAGATTTAAATTGATTTGCAAATTAACATCATATATGTACTAATCACTTTATGAGTCCTTATTCTGGAATACTCCATTTATAAAATGTCATCATTGAAATAGTGTTATTGGTATACATTTAACCTTGTACACACAGAAATGTTAAAGAAAAAACGACAATAAACGCAGATACTTGAACAAATTTAGTAATGGTTCTGTGATAGCGTCTGGCGATATATTGAAAGATAGAGCTTCTTATTAACATCAATAGTACAAACATTAAAGTCACAACTTTACCGATCTTTCAATTCTGTATTTTCAAAGATATTGTCGCACATAAAATCACGAACATTTCAAAGATAAACTTAATGTCAAGTAGAACACGTTCGCAAATGGGGAACATAACAACGTTTTCTTGAAGAATCCTTTCAAAATTTTTCGAATTCTCGAAACCCTCTTAAACCCTTCACCACTATCCTTGCTGCATCCATATCAAGTCACGTAGTCAGGATACGAGGTTCTTGCATAAGCAGAAGAAAGACTTTTAGACAATTCACAGATATTTTCATACTTTCAGTGGACTTAAACGATTCAAGAGATCTTACAAGTGTCTGTTGAAACTTTTCCAACGACAATGACGCCTTCATGAAGTTGAATTGATTCTTTGTGATATTCCATCACGTTCAATAGTAAGAAGCTGGTAAATTTTTCCAGCATCCCCTCCACTAAATTTTTAGATACTTAAGTGCGTTCATACACAGAAGGATATGAGTGCGGTGGCCAGAATATAAAAATACTTTGAATCACTCAGATCTAAGAAAGCTATTTTGTTCCTTGTAATTTAATTCACTCATAAAGAACAATGGGTTTTTGAGGTGAGTTTCTTATAACATTTTCTTGAAATCTTTTCCAGACATTTTCTTTCTTGGCACACGTGAAAGAATGCAGCAGAGCAGACACTGTTGCCGCAAAGAGCTGAAATTTAATCATAATTTAATCAGAATTATAATTATGACTGAGCGAACTCACTGAACACACTTAGTGTTTTTGGCTATTCCTCCTAGCAAGGAAGGAATGCAGGTGGAGTTTTCTAGTTACATAGATACAGGAGCGCCAGCCAGCCTTTAAGTGCACTCATTAGTCAGAATATCGTCATCACAAGGATGTGCAACTAAAAATTTAATTATTGTAATGAAAGAGGTTTGGTAATGGAAGTGCGATGTCACTGAAGTTATCTTTCTGAAGTAATTGCAATTATCTAAATTATCATGTCACTTTTATCAAAATAATATGAATCATGAACGCAGAAATGTAAATTTTAATCTACCTTCAAGGTGTGCCATTTTTAACCTTGAAAATAATTTATCTTTTCCCTTTAAGGAATTCGGCATTTTAAATGTTTTGTCGGTAAGCAACATTCGTGCCCTAAATATTATTTTCAAATTGTACGGACTAGTGAAACGTTCTTGCTTTTAAAAACGAGATTTTTTTACACTAAAAAGCATCTTAGATTGTTGTTACTTATGTCATAAAATAAATATAAATAAACCTGCAGACCATCAAAAAAGATATTTCGGCATGAGGTTTGAGTTGAATCAATCTCTCTCTCCGATGTTAAATATGGCGAATACAATAGAAATTAAGTGACTTAACTCAATCAACCTCGTGTTCCGTTCCATCATCCGAATCTTTATCTCTGCTTAGATCATATGAAGCTGAACTAACTTATTATGCTACTATGTATGTAGATACATGGCAGTGAGGTACACAGGGTGAGCTCATAAGTGCATAGGGAGAATTACATGCAAAACATTGGTAGACTTGCCGTAACTGTGTACATGTGCCGTAACTACATATGTATGTACACTGAAGGTAGTGCGACTACAATCTTCTCGTGGTGTCGGCTGGGAATAGACTCCTGACACGGTTATATCTCCTCCAGGTGTGCTGGCTACTTCATGTCAATTAAAGGTGGAACATTATATGCCGAGGGATGCGTTGCCACGGGAGACCTTATTCTTTAGTATCCGAAATCTGGAAACCTGCCGTCTTTCACTTTTAATCAAGACCTCTTCTGGCTACGGACTCTTCTGTGGGTGAAACCTCGCTGGCAATCATATGGATTCAATTGAGATAAAAAAAAACCTAATGCAGGGAAGTAAGGGTTTCTGGTCTTTAGCAAAAACCGTAGAGAACAACTTTAACTGTTCTCAACATCACCGCTCATTTATAATGGGAATGTTTTTACTGGCTCATTGTACAAGGCCAACCACTTCCATCTCTATTACAGTGCACGAGCAGGCAACAATCGCTACGCTTTTTTAAGGTACTGTTTGAACTCGAATTGACCAAATCTACTGGACCTGATGGTTTTTCGCCCCTGGTTTTAAAATCTTGCGCCTCTGCTTTGCCGAAACCTCTGTGCAAACTCTTTTACCTGTCGTACTTAACAGGAGTGTTTCCGTCTGCATGAGAACTTGCTCATGTTCAGCCGATACCAAAAAAGAAGAGGCTCTCTTACTACAGACCAATTGCACTCACTTCGGTTTTATCTAAGGTTTTTGAATCACTCTTCAACTTTGTGTTGATAAAATATCTAGAAAACAACCATGTTATCAACGATTATCAGTACAATTTCCGTGCTAGGTGATCAGCTGGAAACTAACTTATGGCTCTAACGGAGCGTTAAAATCATTGTCTCCATAATTTTGGTGAGTCCGATATCGTCACTCTTGATATTTCAAAAGCTTTTTGCATTTGGTCTGGATCCTCACCTCTTACAATGGATAACAAGTTTTTTTGTTAGCCCGTTTAATCCGTGTAATAATAGACGGAGTTACATCTGATCCCTACGAAATAAATGCGCGTGTTTCTCAAGGTTCAGTTCTCTTACCAACCTTATTTCTTCTTTTCATCGATGATCTTTTGTCTCTCACGTTCAATCCTATTTTTTGTTTCGCCGACGGCGGCACACTTTATTTTGCCTACTCTTTTGATTCGGTAATGAATTCTCGTGGGAACTCTACAGAAACAAACCAAGAACGAATATTTGGATAACTAAACAATTTGGCATAGCAACCCCTGTTATGTTTAATGCATCCAAAACTCAATATACTGTACAGGTAAGATTTGGCCGTACCGTCACATTTCGGGAATCGTTTTTAGGCAGAAAAACGCGAATGTGGAAGAGGTTACCATCTTCTGTTTTTCCCTAGTCTTATGAGCTCAATACTTTCAAGCGATGCGTACATCGATACCTCATCAAACATCAAAGGACATCTCTTGAGTTTTGATATTATCATATAAAAAGAATATTCTAGATGCATCAAACTGTGACCAGAACAGTAGGGTTAATGTCACAGCAAATGTTAGAGTAGCTACTGGGCTACAGCTATCCGCTTTTTCAGATTGAGCCCCTGGGCACATTCCCGGGGTTCTGGCAGGACACCGAAACCTGTCCTACAAGATTCGGTGAACAAAGCTGATACCAGTTCGTCAGTACTACGTTGTGTTGAGCGGAAGTTGGTATCTGGGGAGCAGTTCTCGGATATTGGCGCCGTAAGCACCCTAGTGCCTGACGAAGTCTTGACGAATCGGTGTGAACCGTGTGCAGCTTCAAACTGACTCCGGTTTCGTCAAATTCTCTCCTCAAAGACGAGAAGGTTCAAAAAAGCACTGGCACGTGGCCTTTTCAGAAAGAAGGCTCTGAAGGTTGCTAAACAAACAAAATAGGATACGAGCAAAATGTCAAACCAACTTACAGTTAGGTAGTATGCAGCAAAAAGCTAGGCTTGACTTCGACTGACATTGTCAATCGATGGCTCTCTTACAGGAAGCTATTACTATTGAACATGCGGACAAGGATGTTAGACCGAAATTCGAGAGAAATATCGGACTGGCTGGCTTCTTCTTGTCTGCACAAACACCCAGACGGCTGATTGTGTTAACCAAAATCTTGTGCATATTCGTGTCAAGTGTGCCAAGTGTTTGGTATTATTTGGTGCCCAAAACCCCATCGGAATTATGCAATAGAAGGTTGTGCAGCTACTGACGCATGGTAATAGTGATTATCGAGGCGTCAATGACGACCATGACCGGCCTGAAAAGCAGGATCGCCTATTGGTTTGGTCATATCAAGATGATCATAAAAGACCCTGCCTCTAAGAACTCAACTGCAAACGATGAGGAGCAATCCAAAGAGAGGCCGTTAATAAAACATAAGGGTAAATAAACGCGACCGTAGGTTGCGGAGTGGCCGAGAGACCGGCATAAAAAGTCGTGTAATGATCGGTTGCATCGATGAATATACCGGCAGCGGTGCTGTGGTACCAAACAAAGTGACCGCTTAACCTTCATATTGGGGGCAAACTGGACTCAATTTTATTAGCAAGATCGGGAAATCGGGAAAGTCTTTCACCATAAATAAATGAAATTATGTGTTCTTCTTGACATAGAAGGTACTTCCGACAATACAAGGTCCATATCTATAACTCTCAGATGGAGGGGTTTGGCTACATCATTAAATGTAAAGTGGCTTAGAAAATGTTCCGCGTAAAAACGAATCGCTTGAGATTCCGGGCAAAAACGAATCGTAGAAAATGTCCGGGAAAAAACGATTTAACTACAAAAAGTAATGCAAAGTTAATGCAGTTAAGTAGTTAAGTCGTTTTGCCCGGAAATTTTCTACGATTTGTTTTTGCCTGGAATCTCACGCGATTCGTTTTTGCGCGGAACATTTTCTAAGCCACTTTTGCCCGAACCTTATAAATAGGTCACTTTTACTTTCAGCCCGTCAATTATAGTTTAATATCTCTGTAAATTTTCAATTTGTTTTTAATAAAATGTCATGACATGCCATAAGTTAAATGTATCCTTAATAATAACGTTCCCAAATCCTAAATAAATAATGTGGTTACCAAATAAATTCGAGTAAAAGTACCTTTTTTCAACTCGAAATAGAGGTGTACTCCAGGAAAATTTATGAAAGTTATGTTTTAAGGCTCAAAATTGATTTAAAAATTAAAGATTTTCAAATTTTCAAACCAACATTAATTGCAAGTAAACCTGTATTCCCCTTTGTATACCCATAAATGATCTAGTGAACTAAACAATGTCGTAACAACTTCCTCCAAAAGCTACGCCTGCAACCATTTTAGGGTAATACTATGAACGGCATTAGTCCATAATCTGCTTATTGATGTGGAATATTTCGCTTGTACAACCGTAATATGCGTATTAAGAAAATACTACCTACTTGTACAAGAACTTAACTAATCCTCTAATAAAATACAAACATTTCGTTAAATCCTCTTATTGGTATATTACGTAAGGAGCGCATCTCCTGATAGTCGTAATATTCCTAATGATGTCTAAGGATCATTCAATCCACGTCCATCTATAGTTTTAGATTCTTATCAGCATGAACTGGAAATATTTTATGTTATGATATAATACCAACTTGTAGCTAAACAAACTTCTTCCATCCTACGTAATCGATTTCAAGAGCCCTAATTGAGTACCATCAGATCTGGAGTAGCATCCGAGCAAACAAGAGTTCAATGGTCGTGCAAATCGTTTAGTCAGCAGAGCTTTTTGTTGTTCTGCCAAAGGTATGCCAGGGTGAGAGCTCCTCTGTTGACATAAAGATTTCTTTGTTTTGGAAGGATTTCTGACTCACTTCTCATACAGTCTATTACCGAGGATATCTATAGATCTATGGAACTGGGGAATATCTTCAGCAAGTTTGTCCATAATTACGTGAGTGCTCAGACAAATGAGTTTGGGTTGGCATTTTAAGCTCTACGTTGCCGGAGTTATCTCTATTGTAGGTCTTGCATAGTAAATTTGTCTCTTACATGCATACATGTATGCGTAGAAAATGTGCTTATCCTTTGGTGAGGTTTCGGTACATTATTAATTTGAATATGGAGCAATATAAACATATCGTGTGTCGTTCAAATTGGCCTAGTTGCACGGAAAAGAGGAAAAGCTTAACAAGGCTTTACAAGTTATGGCTGATGTCAAAATATGTAAATTAAGTGGACCTTTTTCTTCATCCTCACAAGTATTATATTTTCTTATGAGAATTTAATATCTCCAGGTCAGCAAAATTGATTAATGGAATTTGAGAAAGGACGAACGAAAATAAACTAAATGACAGATATAAAGGAATTTTGCCAACATTGCTGACCTGCGGGCTGTTTATATTACCCAACAATTAATTTTAATTATGAAAATAAACTCTCATACGAACATTAATTCGTTCTGGATAATGAACATAATTAAACCTTTTTTTGTAGCTTGGAGCAGAAAATTCTTGCCATTAATCGAGTTATGTGACTTTAAATGAGTGAACACGTTTTCGTGAAATTGTTTATTTTTTAGTATAATTTTTAATAACTTATGTATATAGTACCCGGGATATTAAAGTTTTTATAAAAATTTCCAGTTTTCACCGTTCTCGAAATACAAGAGACAACGACTTTAGGGTGGGGGGAGGGGAGTACTACTATATATTGTAAGGCATGAAATGAAGCAGATAATGTTAGCGTATTTCAAGATTTCAAAAACGCTGATGTATGTAAAATTTTCTAAGTTGCGAGTAAATTGCGTTTAAAGAAAAAAAACAGCGAAATACAGTCAACCTGGATGAGGATTGCATGCTCCGCAGATGCAAGGCTATGTTGAAAATCATGAAAGCATATACCAGCAAACAGAAGAATACCGCAACAGGGGCTAACTGACCTAAAAGATTTGATAACTGCGATTGCCTGGAGTAAGAAAAATAGGCAGAGGAGAGACAAAGAACCAAAATCTGCTACCAAAAATCGGATCGCCAGTAGCCATGGGCAATACGCACACAAGAAACGCGGTACCTAAAACCCGGGAAAAAAGAGGACAAGAAGACGAATTGGGAGGGCGACGAATCACCGGCGTGGACAGCAGCAAGACCCAATGAAGCTGTTCCTTGCAGTCGCGAATATCCGAGGAGAAAATCTGGATATTATCGAGATGGACAAGAAGTCAGTGAAGCAGCTCGCCTGACTGTACTGCAGGGTGCGGAAGAGAATGGTAGTGGGTTGTAAAGACCCACATAGCGGGAAGCTGTGCTGCAAGTGCGGAGGTACAGGAAACAAGGGTAAACTGTCAAGTGGGAAACTGCGTACTCTGTATAAAAAGGTAGCGAATCGAGAATATGAACATGATACTGGCGCAGGACGCTGCGGAACCTTTAAGGAGGCCCTTGAAAAGCCTAGAAAAGCCGCAAAATGACCTGCTGAAGTAGGATTGCTGACGATTTTCTATAATAAAAACGGGTCGATATGCTACTGATGACCAAACAGTACAAGGACATGGAGCCTTCTAGACGATCGACATTTTCTAGAAGGTCGAGAATTTATAGTTTTTCCAGACCTCTTGTAACAGAAATTTGGTATAAAACTGAAAGAAGTCCTAGACAAACAAGACACCCGAATTTCATTACCCAATTTATTTCAGATATCAGACATATCAAAGGAAAAACAAATACAGTAGCTGATACTTTATCTAGAATTTCAGTTGAAAATTTCGGAAGTTTTAAACATAACAGCACTAAATTCGATTTGAAAACAATTGCTGAGTATCATAATACTGACAATGAACTTACGCATCTTTTAGTAACACAACATAATAGTTCAGATAACTCAAAATTTATACTTGTAAAAATTAAATTGGATTTTTCTGAGGTTTTACTAAAAATTCACTTCCATATATAGCTGAAGAAATTTGCAAAATTATTTTTAATACCATCCATAACTTATCTTATCCAGGAATTAGAACAACACGAAAATCTATTGTTTCTAAATATTTTGGGCCTGGAACGAACACAAATATTAACAATTGGACTAAAAATTGTATCAACTTTAAAAAAGCCAAAATCAATAAACATAACATTGGAACTACCCAAAACAAGATTCGAACATATCCATTTAGATTTGGTAGGACCTTTACCGTCTGGATATTCTCACATTCTTACAATAATTGATAGATTCACTCGTTGGTCTGAGGGTTATTTAATAAGAGACATTCAAGTTAGTACGATCATTAATACATTATAAGAATAATATTTTTCTCGTTTTGGTGTTCCACTTGAAATTACTACGGATCAAGGTACTCTCGGTCAAAATAATTGTGTCATGCAATTACCCCCGGTCTTTATATTTTTGAACCACAATGCTCTCCTGCAGAACTTGTTTATAGACATCCTCTTCGCGTTCCTGGAGAATTTATAATCAAATCAAATTAAAATATTCAAGATCCACTAAATTTTTAAAGTAAAATCAGATCTTGTATAAATAATCTCAAACCTTCTAATTATCGAAAGCAAAATCCTTATAACTAAGGATTTTAAAAATAATGAATTTGTTATCCCCCCATCTCCAAGGTTGTAGTAGGCCATGCCAAGAGAGTCTGCAATGGTGTTCCCCTATCTGCAGGACCCAGGGGTAATTGGTTCGCGAATGGCGTCTTCTCAGGCACTTCTGTAGGAGTGGAGGTGGAGGGCATGGTATATCCTAAAAGTACCCACAACACAACAGAAGAAGCTTTGGGAAAATTACCTTTTGAAGGTTCTGCGGCGGCTATGGAGGCTGGGTTGCACCTGCTGAAAGTGCTGTAGCAGTCCTGGAAAAAGGTGCCATTGGCAAAATAATAACTAGCACTTCCTCAGATGCGGTAGAGATGGTAGACTCTAACGAGTTGGCAATCTCCGCGGTACACGCGCCAGTAGAAGATGCAGACCTGCCTTTCGAAGGGTTAGCTGCAGTTCATTCGATATATTATTCTGATTTACTGTGATAATTGAGGCAAGCAATCATTGAAAAACGACGGGGAAAGATGAGTCGAGGAATTCGGTTTTTATACGATAATGCTCCTGTGCACACTGCTGCCAATTCAAAGGCTACAGTACGGATCTCGCCACTCCGTGAATACTTTCTATTTGCAAAATTGAAGTCTAACCTACGAGGGAAAAAATTTAATGTCGACGATGAAATTAAACAAGCCGTTTTTGACCATTTTGAAGACAGGGATTCAGCGTACTTTTATAGTGGTATAAAGGCATTAATAAGAAGATCTCAAAAATGTGTTGAAATAAAGGAGACTATATTGAAAAATAATTACGAGTTCTTTTTCCTCTAAACCCTCCTTCTTTGTTAGGTCGGGAATACAGGGACCTTTCTACGTAATGATTGTTATAACATAAAGTTTATTAAATGCATTTTTAGTAATAGATGTGGGCCGCTGTGGTTAAACGCAAACTCATTCAGAAGGAAAAGCACATTTCAAATTTGGCATTTTGCAATTTGGCGAAAAATGAGAACATAGTTGATTTAATTGCAGACTATCCTATATGTGGACATTATAGGACCCGGTCGCTAGGAAACAATTCTCTCCGCGTTGAGGTTATTAATTTGCTGAATGGCAAGGATGGGCTCCTTTGTATAACTATAGTGAGACATTTAAGCTTGGAAAAAAACTTGTCGAGGATTCTTAATCTCGGTGGAACCCTTCAATAGTTTAATTTATCTCGATGTGCGTTTTGCTTACTTTAAACCTTAGTATTAAATTTTGAATCATACTTAAGATGCAGTGAGATTACCAATCTAGATATGATTACGATCATTGCCGAAGTACTGTTTTGGTTTTGTTATTTCTTTTTTCTAGTTAGCAGTGGCAAACCCTGTGTTGCTTTACTAACAACTTTAACTAACAATATTAGTTTATTATTATACCACAATATCTTTATCAGTATCAGCTGAAAGACTGTTTAAATGAACGCTATAAAAATTCATATTGTGGTATTACATTTCTCAGTAGTGTGATGTGTATTATACGCTGATTATACAATATACAAACAAATATTTTTACTCTTAAAAACATACAGATTTATAAACAATTCTAATTAATTTTATGAATCAAAGAAATTTGCTGCGAAGAAACGAGTGATTAAGATAAAGAGAAAACTTCAGAATTAAAAGTTGGTACGAGGCAATTAAAAGAATTGCATGAAGTCGAGTTTGTTATTATTTACATTATGGACACAGTTCTTGATAAAATACGACATAGATATACATTTTTTATTCGATTAATATCAGGAATTCTGAGAAAGAATCGAGACAACAGAGTGGCGGGAAACCTTCTGAACCAGCATCTAATACGACTCCAGAGCCGGGAATTCTGTGGATTGTGAATTACATCCGAGCAAAATCTCCAATGATTTGAAAAAGATCATTTTATCATTGAAACCAAGCCGACCAAAAGGACCATTTCCAAAAACGACGATAACAGATCTTCTAGCTCAAAACACTATTTTGTACTCACTAAAAATTGTAAGATTCTGGTTATGCTAATCAAAAACGAACGATGCGATGTATCAAGGTAGAAGTTTCCCTTAAGAATGAAATTGCTTGACATAATTTGCCCAGAACAGAAAAACAGCAATTTCCCTTAATATGATGTTATATATATAGATAGATGTTCTGCTTAATCAAGGAACCACCATTGGACAAAATTTTTAGCACAAAGGCGTGAATAGTGTGCTTGAGGCGGTTACGCAGAAAAATAAGATATAATTAATAGTCTAGGCACCTGTAAAGACTATATAATACTTTAACTTTTGCTATTATGGTAAATTTATTATTGACTGATTTTTTAAGAACGAAGTTCTTTTAAATTTCTGCTTTACAAATTATGTTTTCAGTAAGCACACGTAACATCAAAAATTTTATTAGAATTATCTCAACGAGTAAAATTGATTTTTCCTCGTCATTAATTTATTGCTTTACTTAAAGTGCGCAAGTAAATTTCGCAATTTATCAGTAATACCGTCGTGACAGTAACTAATTTAGGCTTTAATGCATATCACGTGAACTGGCAATAATTACAACTGGGATCGGACGTGGTTCTAGTGTTTCCGAAATTAATTACGTTGAGCCTAAATTATTCATAACAAGGGCGAAGGACTTATTTGAATTTTTACTCATCGTCCTTCTAAGTGAAACTATTCATAGTTATGCATACCTCGAACCTGTTAACAGGCCCCAGTGGGACATGAAAGCGTCCCTCTGAAACTCTAGGCTGGTATACGGACAATTTGTCCAGTAAAAATTAACATGCAAAATGCTCTTCTCACTTTAAATGGGCAAGTCAACTGAAAGATAATTTAGCACAATGAATTTTATACAATGTGGAGTCATTTTAATCATATAGTTTTACTGGAGGAGTTACCTTAAATAAATTATAAATTGGGGTTTCCTTTGGGTGGCTGTTGAGCATGTAGAGCACTATTTATAGTTTTTCTTTATTAAGGTTTAACTAAAATTTAAGTTTTGTTCATAATACATACATAGATTTAAAATTTTTTTAAATTTATTATTGCGGATAATTGCAGAAATAGTTATATGTTTTACTTGCAATAAATTGTGGTCATTTAAAATCTGGCAGTAATAATGCAGATCAACGTATTCCATTCGAGACCATATTATAACCAATTGTACAATGCCTAGACAAAAAAAACTAATCACACACGCTGTATGTAAAAATAATAAGCAGGAGACAAATGCTGGCTGTTGGAACCTTTTGAAAAGAAACCCTGGACATGAATGGGATTTTAAACACATCTGCTTTACTTGGCATTTTTCCGTCTTCCCCTGGCTGAAACCCAAAGCAATAAAGCTTTTAAATCTTAGCTCATTTTTTAACCGACTTTCCAAAAACTTTTCCCGAAGGGCTTCATGTCAAACCATTTGGTTCTTGGTAGTCGGGGAGGGGGAGGGGTAAGGGGTATATGTATGGATCATGATCCTCCATTGCGAATGGGAGAATAAATTTGGACCCAGGTTGGGGATTGTGGGAGGGATTGTCTAACTTTGTAATACGATTTGGATAATTATATTTTTGTTCGGTAGAAATTGTTTGCCGATTGGTACCATGTAAAAAAATTGTACATATGTTGGTGAGGGAGGTGGTTGGAGGGGGAAGTTGAATCTAACTTCGCAGCGCGTGATGGTTGGTTGGTCAGTTGGTGGTAGTTGGTGGATGGTTTTTTTTCGTCTGTTGTATAGAGTATGATCACCCATTGCTACTATAAGGATAAATTTTGAACTAGGCTGAATGTGGAGGAACGGGGTACTAACTTTGTAACGCGTTGACCGATTTAGATAATTCTTTTGTTGCTGTACAGAGTATGATTTTTTATGATAATGCCAAAATTTAGGGGATGCTCTATGATGCTAAATTACAGCCTTGGCTGAAAAGGAATTAAGGGTAAGGGAAATGCTATTATCTTACAATGAGAAAAAATTTGACTCTCGCACGGGGGTGGAGAAGGAGGTAGTTTGACATGTATCGAGTGATGGTTTCTGAGGTGTAGAAGATGTTTCCTCATTGGCGTCATGTTAAAAATATTAGGAAGGGACCAAATTCGTAATACGTAAACCGATTTGGGTGACTCTTTTCTTGTTGTATACAGTATGATTTCCTATTGTCACTATTAGAAAAAAATGTATCTTGGGTGGAGGGAGAAGGGTTAACTTCTTAGCATGTGGACCGATTTAAACAATTGTGTTTTTGATGTATAGAATATGTTCCCCCATTGGTATAATGTCAAAAATGTTATGTTGGAGTAGGGGTGGTGGCGGATTGGAGCCTAACTTCCTATCGCATAGGCAGATTTCGATGATTCGTATATTGCTTAATAAAGTATCTTTGTATAGGGGACAGGTAAATTATTGTGACAAGATAACCTACCTCACCTATCTTCTTGCATACGCTTAAAGCCCCCTGCTAAAGAAAAAGGAGCTGGCAGGTGCAGAAACCGTTTTTCAATTATCTCGGCTTCTATATAAGTTACGACAAAAGTGACTTTCGTCGTAACTGAAGCAGTTGCCGATTGGAGGTGGGGCAAATTTTTTTAGAGCATACATTTTTTTTAATAAAATCGCTCATTCGCAACGAGTTTGTACTATTTTAACCATTCTGTGATCAATTAATCACTATAATAGTATATAAAGGTAATAACGGCTATAATTAAAAGTCATAAGGGGCAAAGTTGTATTATGACCACTGCTTAACATTGTCGCTGTTATGTGGTATATGGAATTTCGTATAAAGTAGTAAAAACAACTTTGTGAATAAGTGATTTTATTATACAAAAGTTTTGCTCCGAAAAATGTTGGCCCACCCCTAATCGATAAAGGTTTCAGTTACGGCGAAAGTCAAATGTAATGATCGAAACTTTTGTCGTAGCAAGTTTTCCACCCCCCAGGGATTTTACAAATATAGAAAATTTTGTGTTCCACAGTTTCGTAAGCCGCAGACCGATTTTGATGATTTTTATTCTATTATAGGGAATACGTTTCCTTCCTCGTTAGTTGCTCCTAGACTGACTATGGGAAGAGGAGGTTTAGCCCCTCTTTCTTACTGTATACAGTCCGTTGGTGTACTAGCGCCAGGTAAGAATTTTGTAAAAAGGTGGCGGTGAAGTAAGTGATAACGTGTCGGCCTACCAATTCGGAGGTCCTAAATTTGAATACCATCTGAAAATTGTAGGTCAACTTGCAAGCGTTGTCTCGAATCGGGTGAAGCTCTTTTCCCGCCCCATGCCCCAAAAGGGGTTACTCAAACTAGAGAGATATCTGAAGACACTAAACAGCGAAAAATAAAATAGTTTAAAAGAAATCAACAAAGCAGCAAATTATTTTATGCTTTTGAGCGCTTTTTGTGAAGTCGGTTAAAATTTTTTTTAAAAACTATTTTATGTCAGTCTTCTGCTTCCTTTCTGCTGTTGAGCAACTTCAATATGCGTACTGTGAGTTGGGAATGCTGTGCTGATGACTTTTGTCTACGGCGCTCGCTTGCTGACTCCTCTGGACTGTTGTATCCTTCCGCCGTATGTGGTACTGACGTAAGGCGATGTCTATCTCGTCACGTCATCATCCTGTGTTTCACGTCATCTATGTTTTGATCCTGCTACTTGAAATACTCTTATATCTTTAAAAAAGCTGATCCCTGCGTACATCACAAATGTCTTTCTGCCTGTAATTGGTTGAACGTTCTGGACGAGTGCGACGTTGTCAAAGCTGTTTAATCTTTATATGACGTTCTGTCTATTTGTTTTGCTGTTTGTGTTCCTATCTCCAAATCTAGAAACTCTCGCGCATTTCAGACTTGGCCAGTGTACGAAACACTTAAAAAACTTGAAGAATAAAGCTTGGAAGAGATTTTGTATCTCGAGGAACGATTCAGGCTATTTAACCCATTCCGCGCTGTGTGCTCAATTCGTGTCAGCTTTTGAATCTTTCTATATCGACTTCTTAGATAAAACTAAGCAGACCCTACGCACTAAGTGTAAGCAACTTTGGAAATTCGTTAATTTCAGGCGTAACTGTGACGGTTATCCCTCTCCGTTGCGCCTTGGCGACAATGAAAGTAATGATCCTCTAACGATCGCTAATCTCTTTGGTGATTCCTTTAAGACTGCGTTTTCGGATTCCAACTGTGATATTAACTTTAAAAATTTTACTCCTTTGATGAGGAATTCCCTTCATTCCAAAGATTTAATACGTGAAGGAGCTCTCGAATTTAGCTAATAGTTTCTTGTACATGCAGTACTTGTCTGGCTCCAATTAAACTTGTCTATTTCTCCTGGTGTGTTCCCCAAACCCTGGAAACTGTTTACGATCTGATATCTCTTATTATCGACCTATCGCCAATTTATACTGCATTGGAAAAGTTTTTGAGGCCGTGATTTGTGATGTACTTTACTTCCATTGCAAACCTTTATTGGGTTCCTTCCATGACGATTTTATGAAGTGTAAATCCACCACACCCAACTTAGTAGAGTTCTGTATATTTGGTATTGTAGCAGGCAAGCAGGTTGATTCTCAAAAGCTATCATTGTTATGACATAACATAATGAAGTTTTTCCTCAGTCTTTGTTCACTGGTTGTGTTCTTATTTGTCTGGTGTTTTATTTCGTCGTGCGCCTTCTAATGAGATTAAAAATTCCTTAGGGTAGCCCTTTGGGACCGATACATCATTGAAACACAATTGCTTCTTAGTGTCTCGCGAAACCTCTGTTACGCTGACGATGCCAAAATTTTCCGTGTTGTTTCTAATGATAATGACTATACCCTTTTAAATTCTGACTTAGATGCCTTCTGTAGATGGTGCTCAATTAATTTCCTTTCTCTGAATATTGAAAAAGGAATCCCCTGCACATCAAGTTTACTATTGGCGGTAGCCCATTTATTAGACTTGAATTGGGGGCTGTGATAAATATCAAATTTTAATCCTCATTCTTATGATCCCGCGAGCTTGAATCTTTAGAAAAAGTATGCTAAAATAACAAAGTTGTCCAACAAAATATTTTAAATGGTTAAATATAATGCTACCAACATAACTGGTTGGGACAACAAAATTTGGCAAAGATTGAAATTTGTTCAACACAATAAAAAACAATCGAGTTATATGGCGGGAAAATAAGTTTTGAAGAAAAATTAATAGAATCAGTGAGGAACGCGGGATGATAAAAAGCATCCCTTGTAGGAAAATAATATAATGAAGACAATAAAATGTAAAGTAGAAGGTAAGTGCCGTCATAAACGGTCCATACTTCGTGATCAATTTCTTAGGGAGGTAAAGACTGTAAACCTAGTGGGTCGCCGTTGGTAAGGTTCGAACCTTGGACCTTCACCGACAACCTGATAAGAAACTACTATGTACCAGTTAAGTGGTCTGTGCTGCGTGCAACTAAAAAAATGAGCAATAATTATTATTTTCAGTCTCTGCAAATTTCGAAAATGTTGCATTCGAAAAACAAATGTTTTTATTTTAAAAATTCAAATTTTTGACTTCATTTTTTAATTTAAAGCAAATATCGTACCTCTGCTGAAGTTCGTTTGTTTAAAAAGAACAACTCTATTACTAAAGAATTTAGAAATGGACCTATAACTTTTAATCTTAATAAAAGCATGTCGACACTTTCCTGATATGATAAAATAATTGTCGGTCCCTGACATAATTTACTGCTCTCAAATTTGTTCTGACAATCATAAGACACAATATAAATTTAAAGTAAGAAGATTGTATCAAAAGTGTAATGAGAACTTTCTTGAATCTTTCACATCTTAAATTTACGGGAAGAGTGTCCTTAATGTTCTGCTTCAATTTTCTGAGTCTATTCAAACTTTGTTCGCGCCATTCGAAACTTTCATATCCGGTATGAACACTTAACTAAAGTTTAAGATGGCACAGTTGCAAAGGTGCAGTCAGAATTGTTACCTTTATCCAGAAATGGAAAACCTGCAGTGTATAGGAAGTTTCGTACTTGTTGCCTTTAATCAATATTTGACTGCTTGCAATGGCGTGCTCCTATCCTTCCTGTATGCCTTCTAAGCCACAGTTTGCTGGTGGAGAATGCGAGCAGAATACCAGATGAGGACAAATAAGAGGGCAAAACGCCGACCATGTAAAAATTATTGCTCCATTAAATATGAAGTGACCCATAGAAAACGTTCCTGAAATCGATCTCACGGCCCTATATATGTCCATCAATTGAGAATTCAGTTTCATTCGTACCATAATACCTCCTTGAGTAGATTCAGATTGCTCTGATTTGAGTGAAGTCACCCGAAGATAGATGACATTTTCATTGATGAAATGACTTGTGGAAAAAATCATCATTACGTCTGCTTTATTTGAGATTTTATCTGGATTTTATTGGATTAACTTGGCTTCTATAAATTATCTTCTAATTGGGGATAATTTTGTATAATTAGGATTTAGTAGAGTAGACAAATTGTTAGGAGAAAGTTCAGAATAAATTAATTTCTCTTTTGATTGTTTTTCATCTAGACATCCATTTGGCGCGGCAACAAGAAAAGATTATAGATATAAATTGCTTAAGGTCCTGCTCTTATCAGACAAATTACGAATTAATTAATGTTCTTGGGTATAGAAAGATTGTTAAGCTAAGGGTTAGATATTTGCAGTTTTATTACAGCTGTGAAAGTAAAAATTCTAAAAATATAAAATATAAATATAAAAGAAATATATTAAGTGTTAATATTTTTGGGATTACTTTATACGCCGCGCAAAATTTGGAATTTATTGAATGAGCTCATTTCCAGACGAGACTGAATTTCCTTTTTATCCTTATCGCTTTTAGTTTCTTTTCTATTTTTGCTTTTTAGATAGATGGCCTCACAATTTATGAGCAATAACTCTCCGTTAAATACCAAATCGCCCTGGGATATATTACAGTGTAATTTTTCATCTGATTAAAAGTAAATATACGGTCACGTTAGACCTTCATCGCCATCACTATTTTATTGATTTTGTAGCAGCAATAAATGTAGAAAGAAAATCGATGCCATCACACATAAATTAGATGAAATACGGATAACGCCAACCACTTTTACACTTGCCCGATTTTATTTATTTTTTCTTTATAAAGGAGCTTGTATTTCAAAAAATTACAGTAGTACCGAAAAGTTATGCGGCTGCAGTGTTAATTTTGGAACAATTGGGGATAACTACGTAATTCTCCTCCATTTTCGAAGGTGCCGAACACGGTCGCACTTTGTTTTGCCCGCAGACGGGGGATTTATCCCTAATTGGCCAATCAGCCCTTCCTTTGGGAGTTTTTCGGGTACACATTGTTGGGAGTAGTTTTTTTTCTTACACAGTTTATTTAGAGGGAAGATAAGATGGTAGGTACCTACCTGTACCAGGAGCCGCCTCCAAGCAGGATGGAACCATTATCACACAGGGTGCAAAATAGATTTTAATTACTTCTGATGTTTATTAGTTCTGTTCTGCTGATTTAAATAAAGATTCCGAGGAAAGGGCTTCCGATAAGTGTATAGGATGTTACCACTTCATACAGAATGGCAAGTAACACGCCCAGGCTACTTATTCTGAACTTAGGGAAGGTAATTTTCTAATCTCTTCGTCGTATTTTTTATAACGATTGTGCGCCGTTTATGTTACGTGGATTCCTACGCGCGATGGTTAACCCTTCCGTGAAAAGGGTTAATTAAACTTCCACTTCCCATATATATGCATTTTAATTCATAATAAAAGAACCATGCCGCTATTAAAAATTTTTTTTTTCTAAGTTAAAAAAACAAACATGAGCTGTACAAGTTCTTTAGCTCATGGTTACATCCCCTACAATAATCGAAAACCTCTTCCTACAAATCTCCACTCAAAACAGTGAAAAAATAAAAAGCATTTGCCACCCCTACTCCATCCTGTGGTTACACCTCCTTGAGAATGACTCCTAGCTGAACCCCATACCCTTTTACTCGCCCGACATCGAACAAGCTAACAAATAAGCGAATATAGTCGGATATTAACCACGTACATGCTTGCGAATGTCATGTCTATTTTGCAGGCAGTGGACCAAAATATAATAGGGCTAACAAAATTGTCTATAAAAATAGCCAAATGGCAACTATTGTTGCAATTCGTTTAGTTTAGATATTGGAGACAGTATAAAAAATTAAATATAAAAGCTGCTATCCTCAATTTCTGCTTGAAATCGCGTAGATAGTAATATAGGAAATAAAAGTTAGATAAATCTCTTCCATTTACCGGAGATTTATGATTATATTCCGTTAAAATTTTAAGGGAATGTATGAGACAAGATGTTACTGATTCAGACAATGAATCAGCCAAGTTACTGCAAGCAATATACCCTTAGGTTTGTATTGCTTTCATAGGCATATCTTGTGATTCATTTATCCATTATGGTGGATTCAATATGAAAATTCCAAAATTTTGAGGTGGAATAGCAGATAAATCTAGAGGTATTGAAACCTGAAAATGAAGAGAAAGATAACGACATCTATTATAATATTTGCGTAACCCGCAATCAGTTCTTTGAACATAATAATTCAAAGGGCATAAGAAAGCATAACTAATTGGAACGAAATATATGCCTTAAGGCAGACTTCCACCATTTTGCAGGTGCGGAAGAGCAAAAATGAGGCCACTCCAATTATGCTCAACCTCAGCATACCCACCCATGAAATCAGAAAAGAAATAATGGAATGGGTAACGAGGAGGCACAAAGGAAAATGGGAGGGATCAGACATCGCCAGCCATACAAAGGCGTTTTGGGGAACTCTCAATGCACATGAATCTGAAAAGATCATTAAGCTTAACAAAGCCAAACTGAAAGTTCTTGTTGGCCTTGTGACAGGACATGCAAGACTAAGGGCTCATGCCATTAAAATGGGAAGGGCAAACACTAGTCTATGCAGGGGATGTAGGGAAGATGACGAGACCGTATTACACGTTATCGGCCAATGTCCAGCCCTAACACAAAAAAGGTCTAGAAGATTAGGAATATACTTCTGCGAAGATTTAGCAGAAGTTAAGAAATCAGGGTGTATAATCGAATTACCCAATTCGTTACGGAGATAAGTTGGCTCGACAGTGGATTTTAGGGTACGCTGCCGAGCAGAGAGCGTACAACGGGCCACTAAAGGCCTCAGTGCAAGGAAGACACGCATCTTTCCCCCTCGAAAACCAGCCAAGTATTTATGGTATACAAAGAAATTTTTTTTGTAATAAAAAATCCAAAATGGCGGCCATCGCAGTGCCGCGAAAAGAGTTCTGCAAATTTTGGGGGTAAACGGCTCATAATTTCAAATCAGAAGCCCCTTGGCCATGGAATGACTTTAGATTTTCTTGATTTACTGGAAAATTACAAAAATGGTGGCGACTTGAAAAACCAATCCATTTTTGCGGGTTTTTTTTATACCAAACCATTAATAAAAAATGAAAAATCATTATCGAAAAAGTGTACGTCATTCCATTACTTCATGTTTTCCGAGTGTCTGGGCAAATTTTGAAGCTAATGGGTCAAATACAGTGGTAAGGACAATGTGAACCATTTTCGAAAACGTGTTTTGCAACGTGTGTACTCAGAGGGGACCGTGCCGAATTTAAACGTGTTTAAAGTACCGAAAATGATAAAATTTCAAAAAATCCTTTACCTATATATATATGTAGATTTAGAATTTGCAAAAAAATTGATATTTTTAAAAACTGGAAATATGGAACAGGTAAAAGTAGTCCATTATTACTAGAAATCTCCTTCCTTAATTTAGTAGATTGATTGCCCAATATTAACCAGCATTGCATTTCAAATGGAAATATTTTGAAAATTTACTCTAAAATTTTTTTTTATATCCTAGTTTTTAATAGTGGCCAATATGTTCTCTCAAAAGAAATTTCAAACACACAAAAATCTGTTACTATTCTCAAGTTATAAGACCAACTTAACTTACAGTACAGCTAATACTTGCCATTCTAAGAAAAAATTGTACCTGCCTCCAAATTGTTTTTTTGGTAACTAATTTAAGTAGAGTAGTCGATTTGTGGTAGTAAAACATTTACTGTAGGTCATAAAATAATTCTTTTGTAAACATTGCACATAAAGAAATGGTTATTGTTTTGCTTCGAATGAAAATCCTATGATTTTCAGGTATAAAATGGAGTTTCCGTGTAATGTATGGATACACCGGTACCCGGGCAGTAAACGTGTATACGGGTGCCCGGGTACTCGGGTACTCGAAAACCTGTGTACACGGTCAGTTTGCAAATGCACGGGTTTCACGTGTACACGCCCGCATTATTAAAGGCGTTAATTACCAAATGTTTATGTTTTAACTAATGTAAAGATAATAGGTGAGTGGCGAGTGCTACTGAGTATGATGCGGGGAGATGCCGAGAGGTGGTAATGAAAAAATGTTTTGTTATGATACAAAAATGGCAGGAAAAATTGCGGGAGATTGGATGGATCAAGTGCGCGGGTTTAATAAAAAATACTTTGCTTGGTTTCAGAGTGGGTGGGGCAAAAGGAGATAATGTGGAATATGAATCTTCGGGCGTTGGATGGGGTAAAATTTAAGGTGAGGTGGATTAGTGAGTGAGTACGTGTGATGTGTTACGGAAATGAGGGTGATAAAGACAAAATGTATGTAATGATTGTGTATCAGAACGGCTAACGTAACGCTAATTATGTTATTACTAACACCACCCACACATGCATCCATCACCGACTCACCCACCCTGCCATCATCCACCCATCTATCCACCACCCACCCACCATCACCATTTCCTAACCGTCACTAAAAAACTTAACATGAGCCTTAGCCTAGCCATTCTACTAAAAATCCAATCACCATCCACCGTTCTTGCTAATCAGATACAAAACAATTCATTTTTTGTTAACACTCCTACTCCACCGATAATTCGTGACTTATTCTTAGCATTACTTCAGCCATTGCCTTTAACTTTAATCCATCCACCTATATACCATTATTACCCCACTCAGCCAACACCGATAATATAATAAGTGATTCATCTTTAGAATTACCTCCATTCCCGCAACAACTCATCTTCAAACATGCAGCAGCCTCCATCTATCTACAACTTATTCAGTCAGGCAACCTTAGCATTTCCCGGCCATTCCGCCCACCAAACAGATTATCAAACAAAGTATTTTTGTTTTGTTTTTTTTTTTAAATGAAAAGTAAAAACGCTTGTTTTTCTTCCACAAATTGTATTTTTTATTACACCCGTACCTGAACACCGCCTTTCCATCTATTCTCCCGCAACCTTCTCCTGTCCACAATCGAAAAATTGCAAGTTTGTTTGTTGTAGTATGGCGGCACAGTTTTAAAATGTTGCCAATACGCACCCACGAGATGTCATGAAACGTAAAATTTTAAAATTAAATAAAAACCTAATTCATACCCTAAGTGAAGATCAAGGTTGAGCCAATTTCAGGGGAAACGGAAAAGAGAATTCTTGAGGCAAGCAGAACCGATCCTCCTAAAATAAAACACGCATAGCGAGTGGCATAGGGGTGAGTGCATCGACAATGTGAAGAGGATTACGCAGAGTAGGACTTTAACCTTGTAACACCGTACAGGAACAGTCCTAGTCCGACCTAACCCCACTTGATTTTTATTTGTAATGTATTGAATGGTAAAAGATGCAAGAAGAAATCAACGTATAACAAGAATTTTAGAAACTGGAAATAAAATTTAAAAAAATAATATAGCGATTGAGATTAAAACATCTTTTTGTAAATTCATTAACAGTAAAAAAAATACATAGTCTTTAGCGACATTGTTTATGCCCTAACTGGCTTAAGCGAAAAGAAAGGTTTACCGGGTCAATAAATGATAACAATTGGGAACAGTAATAAATATTTACTTCAAAATCTTCTTTTAACTTTAATCTTAATCTTCTCCAGCATCACAAATAAAAAGTAACTCATAATAAAATAATTACATAATACAAACTACTAAAGAAAGCATAAGTTCAAACAATAAAAAAATAACGAAACTAAAATAATATCAAGGAAAGAAAGCAAAATAATAAAATAATAACTGATGCAAAACAGAGCAAAGAAAATCTTTAGTGAATTATAAGAAAGGTAATACCAAAAATGAATGTAGACTGTTTGTTCCTGTGAAGAAAAAAAAACGCCATCTTTTACTTTTTTTTACCTATGTGTGTTGCCATATGAATCAAAAGTCATGTGGTATGCACATATGAACTGTCAAAGGTATGTCATTAATAGTCATGGAGTCATGGAGTCATGGATTCACTTATAACACAACAACGCATCTTGGTTATCCAAACTTATTACGAAAACGGTCGAAATATAAAAATTACATTTCGCAAACTTCGCACTAGTTTTGGCCGACATGGACGTCCAACAGAATGATGATGAAGATCATTTTCACCTCAATGGGTATGTGAATAAGCAAAACTGTAGACTTCTCCAATTTTCCTCCTCGATATATCTCCCACTTTGCTGATGCATATGCTGCCGAATGCTTGATATCTTGCCCTGGTCAGTGCCAGACATTCGCACAGGAAGTGAAAATGTCTTTCATTCGTGCCCTCAACCCTGTAGCTGCGATAATATGCGCCTTACGGCACGATCCCCGATTGCCCAATGATACGTGCACACCGCCGTTGTCCTGCGACGTCCATTCGGGTCCTAGTTAGGAGTTCTCTTGTTCTTTTTATGTCATAACGCTGCCATATCTTCTTAGATTTGGCGCAAGAGGTTATTCATCTTTATCTGGAGTCTGCCGTTGATAAAAAGTGCAAGAAGATATTCCGCTTAACGATCCCAAGCAGAATGTGTACCATCTCCGCAAGGAAGCCAGAAAGACCAGAGCCCCGCCTAGTAAACTCGTGAGCTCTGTTTTTATGTCCTCAGACAGGGGATGGTGCATCGGTCGCTCAGGCGGGTTGGTTCTTCGTAGCACCTATTTAGAGGTGATAATAGCTGAGTCAAGTAAACATTTATAAAATTAGACAATAAATAGTAGAAGTAAATATAAATTTCGAGGTGGATAATCTTTTTTACAGGTTTTAAAACTAGTTTAAATACCGAATTATAAAGATAGTTGATAGTTTTCAGCGATAAGTAGAAAAATAAACGAAAATATAAACTGAAAACAAGTAATTTTTCTTAGCAAAGTCAGGATACAGATTTATTTATTTACGAGATTGCAAATGTAAAAGCAAGATACCTTATTTTCATTGACAGTTCGAGAAAACATTTCCTGTGGGGGCTTACTCTTAATTGATTTAAAACATTACATTTTGCATTTTGCATTTTACAGATGATATAATACCGTCTTAAATGACGTCGATAATTATTTCAATTAAAAAATATAAAATAAATTAGTGAGTTTGAACTATATACTTTCAAATTTAATTGCAATGCCTGCTCCTTACCTTCTTAATAATTATACCTGCACTGATCTCAAACTGAACGCAAACAAACTCAAATGGTTTCCAGGACAATTTGGATGATGATCGTTTAATTCCAGCTATCGTCATTCCTATTTAGTTTTAAATTTGCGATTTTGCTTTCAATTTGCAAGAGCAAAAAATTTCGGTTGTGTAGTTTTTCGCGTATTTAGGTGTTTAATGAAAATGTTTAATAGTTTTTTTAATTGCGTGTGAATTTTGTGATAATGTATTTCTAGTGTATGTAGCGCGTAAAAAGTGAGGCAGTTGATTGCTTTAAAATTTTGTTGAAAGTTGATTGCTTTAAAATTGTGCTGCAAGTTGATCAGAGTTTTTTTCTGTGATAAAGGTTTCAAAGTGATTTTAATTGCTAGTGCAATTAAATTAAGGTAAGTAGTGCAGTTTTAACTTACAAAGACCAACCCTTGGCCGCCCCGCGGCATAAGTTGGATAACAGTCTTTTGACTGGCCAACAAGGATTCTGGAAATTGTAAATGGTTTCTTTTTAGAATAAATCAACGTTAGGAATATCTGATGACATAAGAAAATAATTCATTTAATTCGGTACTGGTAAAAGTTAAATGATAAAATTATAATGCAATTGATAATTCTAAATAAGTTTTTAGATAAATCAATTAAGGCAAGCGAGGTTGACAAGACCAATGAAAACAAATGAATTACTGAATGTTAACAGCAGTTACAGTGGACCCAAATATTCTTTAAAATAACCACTGCAATATAAATAATACAATACAATAATATGAAGTATTTATTAAATTTTTCTTCAGAAATCGAAACAAAATACAAAGGATTGTTAACGTAAAGGCAACCATTGTGTTACTTGCCAACTGAGACACTAATAATGTCTATAACACTAAAACTGTAAAACATATATGTTAAAATGTAGCACTGGTTAATTCCATTGGCAAAAGAATTTCAAACTAAGATAGACACGCCCCACCCCACCCCACCCCCCATACTTTTTTCCATTTCTCGCCTATATCTGCTAGTTCCTTCATCTTTGCACACGACCTGAAAAACACCCTGCATACTGTAGCTGATTTATACTTTTGTTGAGTATGGTCTTTCCAATAGTTCCTCGTTATAATGGAGTGATTGCGGCTCTGAAATTTCTTCAAGAAAATTGTATCACTTTCCGCTAGTTGCCCCTTCCGGGTAAGTATCTAGTTTTCTTACTGGTTTTCTTAATTGCCAACGAAAATAGATGACAATAGTCACAATCATTTTATATCTCTTTCTGGGTAAGCATTTTGCAGATTAGAACAACCTTTTTTTGCAATTTTTATATCATTAATTCCAATGATTCTTACATTTTCCTTACAACAATATAAAAGATTAAAATTATGTATGCCATTTCGGATATATGTATATGGTTATTTTATTCTGCTCGCAACAGCTGAAAATTCGCAGTAAACATTGGAAATTAAAAATGGTTTTCCTCCACTGATAGCAAAATAGTATCCATATGAGATAGCTTATAAGTCATTCCATTTAAATACATCTCAGTGATTTGTGCACTGAGGATGGGGATCGAACTGAGAATATCGATTCAGTAATTCAGAAAGATCGGTAAATCGATTCTTGAAAGATCGATATTTCGACATCGAATTGAAGAACGAGCGACCCTTGGTTTTATTAACCATCGATATGCACTTGTGATGCAAATGGGTTTTATCGTGTCAATTTTCCGTTATCACCCCCATTTTACCCCTCTATTTAGGGGTTGAAAATTCATTCTTAATAAAAATTTGAAATGTCACGCTATTCTTATGTATTTTGATGCGCAAGGATCCAAAATGATGATGAAAAAATTCTCCAACCAGCCAATTGAACGCTGTCGCCCCATTTCACCTCCATTTTTGGGATCAGAATCAAAGGGAAAAGGAGATTGCCTTTACGTAGATCTTTTGAAACTAAGAGAACGCGATATCACAGTAAAAAGAAATAAATTAAATAGAGAAATCGACGATAAAAAGACAGAAATAGAAAAAATACTCATATTCATGTGATAGACCCTTTATCAAAAATCCACTGAATAATATCATACGTACTGCTTATATACATATCTACCCCTAAATGGGGGTGAAATGGGGCGACAGTGTTAAATTGGTTAGTTGGATAATTTTTTCATCATCATTTTGGATCCTAGCGTATCAAAATACATAAGAATAGCGTGACATTCCAAATTTTTACTAAGAATGAATTTGCAACCCCTAAACAGAGGGGTGAAATGGGGTGGTATCGTTGAATTGACTGGCTGAAAAAATTTTCTATCACGATATTCGGTTTCCGCACATCACAATACATAAGAATAGCGTGAAATTTCAAATTTTTTCTAAGAATAAATTTTCAAACCGCATATAGGGGTAAAGTGAGGGTGATAACGGGAAATTGACATGATAAAAAATTTTTTTATACCGAAATTCGGATTCAGCGCATCAAAATACATGGAGGTAGGGGGGTCTGTCTCTGGGTCGAAAACTTTTTTTTGTGTGGCTGTGTAATAAAAAGATACATAAAATATATAAATGATAATAACAAATTTGCAAACTCTGACTTTTTGTAAATTCCCGGAAGAATTCTTAAAACAGTTGTGGTAGGTACTTCAACACAACTTAAGGTGAATCTTAATTTACAAAATTTTCATTAAATAACTTTGGTTTTATTACTCCATGTACATAACGGCCAAAAACTTCAAGGGGTAAATGCTAACGGTGTGACGATTACAAAGTGGGTGGAACTATTAAATAACGAAACCAACTAGCGATTCACCATCTGAAGCTGTAATGGAAGTAATGAAATTTCGCGGTTCTGTTCATTTTACTGAATAAACAGAAATAAATGCATCTTAACGAAGAACTTCAACAACCAAGCTGAAATACCATTAACATTGGTTTGCCGAAATATGCCAGTTCCAGTACCAAAAGCAAGGCAGCTATCTCGAGATTATCAATTTTCTCTGTTTCCATTTTCTTGGAATTTAAAATCTCAGACGTTATCTCTGTTCTGTATGTATGCCAAACAGCAGCATCAGTTCCATGTTGTTACTTCCGCAACAGCAACAACAGAGGAGGAAATTTAATCTGAGACTGCTCGTCGTCAATTTCTCAGGAATGCCTAAGGATTACAAATGAAGTCAAGAGCAGCCACGAAAAAACAGAGAAAATAAACATTGAAGTGGTGGAGTGAAGAAAAGATAGTGAGATTTCTGAAAACATGAATAATTGAAATTGTTGGAGCCCCTCCATTGCAATGTTATTTCAAGGTTTGTGAAGTGTTGCGTACGTGCTAACCTGCCTTATGGGTGCAAAAACAAATGTCAAAAGGACGGCACCGAATCCCCTAATTGTGGTATACCCACGTGGAACATTGAGGTAAGTGAAGCCAGTTCATCATCTTTTATGGTTGCACTTATTCTTAATAAGCCACCCATCTGCCAACCATCTTATTGCTATTCATGCCAATAAGCACTGACGATTATTGATGTTGGTAGTGATCCCACTAAGAAAGCATGATTAATTTGGTGCGTAATTACCACCGCAAGTGTGGAATATTAATTAGGGCAAGTAAGGGAAAGTGGTAGTCTCCCTCACTTAATTTCACGTTAAAGTCAATGGTGAATGGAACTTAATTGCATTTACTTAAAATGTCTTTCATTCTATTGTCTTTATGCAAATAAATTTTAAGTAATTTTTGTTGTCTACATTTCAAAATAATAGCGACGTCAACTTGGTCAAGACGAAATTTATAAAACTTTCTTTGAATTAAATTTTCCGTAGTAACATATCGATATACTTTTAGCATATTTTATGACTGGTTTTTCAACAGGCCGTATTTGCAGCTAGATACAATAGTAGAAAGTTGAACTCATTTCTCAAAAAGCGCTAAAAGGCATAAAATAATATTTAATTTTATGACCATTACGTCATTTTAAAGTCAGTGAAAATAAAAAAAAAAATAACTCCCTAAATATAATAGGTACAATATGTACATTTAATCTATACAAACATTTTACTAACGCTCCTTCGGGGCCGTTAAAGTATTACGCAACGTAGTTAGGGGGGGGGGGGGGGGGGGGGGTTACGGTGCGTTATGTTTTAAGTTTTTGTTAAAATTAGAAGTCTTAACTCGTGACACACGGCTCACACGGCTCTAAGAGTCCGACCATTGCGGTCAAGCAAAATCACCTAAACTGCAAGCCATGAACTTACGATTTTCACGCACACACATTAGGGCCAAAGTGGGCTGAAATTTCGTTTAATTTACATTGCTTCTTATTCCGGTATTTTGCGCGACATAATTGACAGTTTTAGGTATAAATAATTACCTGAAAATTACGTAACGTTTAGGGAGGGGGGAGGGTCAAGAAATCTTCAAAATCTCCTTTTCCACCTTTCAGAATGGGAGGAAGGTCCACTTCAGCAGGGGGGTCAGTGCATTTCTACACTGACGGCTGCAAACTAGAAGGCAGGCTAACACAGACAGTCAGGCCGCTATTAAATTCCTCACGGGAGTATATACTACCTCCAAAACGGTTGTAGCATATCGCTCAGCTCTGAATGACATAGCTGAGCATCTGAAAGTACGGATCATATGGGTGCCTGGACATAGCAATATTCCGGGTAACTATAGAACCGACAAAATAGTGAGAATCGGTACCACTCGCCCTGATTCGGACATTAAGCAAGACAAGTAAAAAGAAACTTTCCAATCGAAAATGGCATTATTGTTTTTCAAAATATTCTCCATGAAGATCAATACACTTTTGCACGCCTTCCAACCAAATCCGAAGCACTTTTTCCACTCCTATTTGAGGTACCTCCAAAACAAGTGATTTGAGCGCATCAACCGCTTCTTCAGGCGTCGAAATTCGTTGACCTCGCATTTTAGTTTTGATCTGCAGGAATAAGAAGAAATCATTGGGTGTCAAGTCAGTACTGTACGACGCAATTCGATGTTTTGAATGCTCAAAAATTCACTTTTTTGAGCCGATGTGTGAGAGCTTGCATTGTCGTGGTGGAGAATGATTCGTCTTCTGCGATTGGTTTTCCTTATTTTTTCGAACGCTTCTGGCAAATAAATGGTGGTGTATCATTCAGAATTGACCATTCTACGCTGCTGCAATAGCACGGTGGCGACATATCCAATTATTCTCAAAAAAACAGGCGACCATTTGATTCGAAGTGCTTCGTGCGCGAACAACTTTTGTCGGATTTGGCTCGTCTTGAAAGACCCATACAGTCCATTGTTGCTTAGTTTCGGGTTCACATGTATAGATCCATAACTCGTCGCCTATTACGATCTTATGACGTCTTTTGAAGCACCGCGATTGAATTTTTCAACATTTCTTCACACCAATCGACACGAGCCTTTTTTTCACCGATTGTCAAATTATACGGTATCCAACGCGAACAAATCATTTTGACGGCCAAAATTCATGCAGTATTGAATGTATGCGATTAGAACTAATTCCCAAGCATGCTTCAATCTTACGGTCTGTCACATGATAATCTTGCAATATCAGTTAACGAACAGCATCGATCTTTTCTGGCCCAACAACCGATTTAGGACGACCTTCGTCCTGTAGCGAAGTGTGACCACGACTGAAGTCGGGAAACTAGCGAAACATTAATGACTTGAGATGGTTTAATCCACGTCGAAAGTAGAAAGTCATCGAACGAAATTGTTCACGATTTAACTCCATATTTTGACCAAGATGAATGTTTCAAGTACCTGTCAACAACACAAATAGCACTCGTATGGCAAAATGTTTTGGAGTGCGACTACCATTAAAAATGTCAAACTTTACGATGACCATGTCAGATTTAACATATTCACAATGGTGTTGCCATATCTCAAAACTTAAGTAGCAACTTACGTACACGCACCTGGATCCATTAATAGATCGTTATATTGCAACAAGATGGTGCATTGTGTTATACTTTGGCTCAATCCATGTATTAGTTCGAAAGAAAAAATGATCCATTGTTCAGTTGGATTACCAGTAGTCCTGATATGTCTCCGTTTGAGACATTATAGAATATAATGAAGAAAGAAAATAAAATAGATCCAGCCGAAGAAGTGCAAGATCTTCAAAAAAGGTTTCTTAAAATATGGAATACCTTTACACATGCAGATTGCCAAAAATTGATCGATGAAAAGTGGTAAAATTTGATTTGCAAACAATAGATTTGTTTGAATAAATGTTGATGTCTTTGGTTTGTCATGTAACGAGATATTGAAATGTTCCTTTTCTTTACAAAAAAACCAAAAAAATTAACAATATTTAAAATATTTTTTGCCATTTTTTTTATCTATTAATCAAACTAAATAAGAATCAAATACATAAATAAAGTTTATCAATTGGTGCTTAGCCTTAAAGTACGCTTTTTTTTTAAATGTTAGGTGGTCCAATCGTGATGAAACAGGGTAGTAGAAATTTAAAAAATTGTCAGATGATTTTCATAGTATTAAAGTACAATATCAAAAATAATAAGTTACTCGTGTAAGTTAATTTGACAGTTTCATAGAGCACGTTAAAGTTGAGGCTCAAAAATACGTCTACTTTTCGGTTGTATTCATAACTTCATTCCAAACGTAAAAAAAACACTTTCCTTTAAGTGCACCTTGTTCGGGATGGTTATGAAAAAACAAATTTAAAAAAAAATCCAGCATTTTACAAAGCAGTTTAAAAAACTAGATTTTTTTTACCTTCAAACCAAAAAAAAAGGCTTAAAAATAAGTGAAAAAGGTTTATTGTTTTGGCATTAGCAGGGGAAAAAGGAGTTATAGCTTTGGTTCTTCTTCGTATTCAGTCATAATATTTATAGGACGCAATACTGGGGCCAAATTGTTGACAAAAACCCGAAATTAGAAATTTGTCACCAGTAACTTCCTGGAATCGATAGTCATGACTTTGATTTAAGTGCGAAGAAACAACACGTGTTTTTCAAAAATACTTTTTAGTGTTTCCAGTGATTTTAATTATTTTAATATGGCGTTATTACCCACAGGTAAGTTAATCATTTTCTCAAATACGGCTGTTGTATAATATTTAATAATATTTTTAAGCAACGTTTTTATTGGGGGTGTTTAAAATTATAATGTTTTTAGCTTCTAATTATGGTTTTAAAAGTTTTAGTTGATTACATAGCATATCATGTCTGTGATTTTGGGTACATTTTTGTGTGTTTTGACTGTTCTTGTCAATATATAAAGAAAAGCCTGCGCATATTTGCGTTTTTTTAAGTTATAGACAGTTTTGTAATGAAGTTGAATGGTGAGAAAAAGTTAGTAGATTTGTGGAATTAAATGGTTGTATATTATATTCAGAATCGGGTTCAACAGATCTTTGCTAAGTAGGCGGACCCTACATGATAATATGAGAGAATCTGGCCACGATCAGCTGAGAGATTAAGAATCGTGTTTGAAGGAATTTGTCGAAGTACGTACTAACTGTCCAAACCGTCATAAGCAAATTTCATTTTTTGTGCCTGATTTTAAGAATAGATGGCAAGAAGCTAATAGAAAAGAGGATAGATTCTTGGTTAATAACAAAACATGGCTAGATACCTCAATAAGTTATTCAGTTGCTTCCAATAAGAAAGTGGGACGTCCTCAAAAAACCTTTAAAGAATGTTGTGATAGGGTTAAACGTCAGAGAACCAAGTCTTTGACATACTATGTAAATAATAATAGAATTGAAGTTCAATTTACCATGTTATTTACAATGATAGACGGAGCAGTTTGCAACACTAACATTGAAACTACATCCGCACAACGATGTTTTATATGTGGTCTCACGTCAAAAGAATTTAATAATTAAGGGAAAGTATGCAAAGCTAAAGTAATTGACTCTTCCCGTTTAGAGTTCGGGTTATCGGTGCTTCACGCTTGGATTAGATATTTTGAGTATTTATTACATCTTGCATATAAACTACCTCTGAAGAAGTGGCAAGCCCGTGGAGACGAGGATAGAAAATTGTTGCAGACGGCCACAAAATTTGAAAATTAAGTTTTAGACCTATTGACGTCTCCTAATTTTATGTTAAATTCAGAAGTTTGCACTGAATCCACCATCTGCTATACTGAGATCGATACTTCTTCAAGAAGTGAATAAAATGTTGAGCTATTTAAAACGGATCTTTATTATCGTTTCATTTGTGCTGTGTTTTCTTCTGTTCCTTTTTTGCATCTAACGTTATGTGTTTTTTTGGGAGCCTCATTCCAATAATTTCTGTTGTTGGAATAGGTAAACTGTTTCCCGGCTCATAGCTGAGCCTTCTGTCTTCGAAGTATAACTGTATTATAAAAAAAAAAATTACTAAATTACTGTTTATAAGTAAGTATATGTTTTCTTTATTCATTTCCTTATCAAAAGGGGGAGGGTCAATAAGGCCGGTTTTCGGCCCCGTAATATTAAGGAAAACAAAAGAAAATGTTTTCTAACAGTCTAGGGTAAGCTTAGGGTCGATTCGACCACAAACGGAACCAACCCCAACCCCCTCTTAGGGTCATTTTAAGGTCAAATTATAAAAAAGTAAAATAAAACTCGACTTTTGGGAATGAGTAGGCCTGTTTTGGGACTTCGATTTAATATACACATACGAGGTCAGTTTGTCTGTATTAAGGTCATTTCAAGGTAATTTTAAGGTCAAAGTGATAACATACCAAGGAACCCTTTCCAATCACTTGTTTTATGAATTTTTCGGGTCGTTGATTTTGAATCCGAGATTAATTTGGCGGAGGTGGCTTTCGTAAAAAGTATTTTAGCTATACCAACCAATATTGTCAATACCTATGTACTTACATTTTCCTACAAAACTACATATTTCTTTATATTATTATATTATTATTTCTTGAAAAATATTTCTAGAATAACAATTCTTCTCTCTAAGTTTTCGAGACTTTTGCATTAGCTAACGAAGCATTTCTAAAAACCGAAATTCATATAATGCATATTCATCAAAATAACCTAATGACGAAGAAAACTTTTAAATCGCTCTTAATCCTTTCGGGTGTACTTCTAAAAGTCAGAAGAATTGTATTGTATGTAAAGCTACTCAAAAGCTTGGCGTATTTATTCATCGTGCTATTATAATTCAAGGAAAACCACGATGCTGTAGAAGACATTTGAATGGTAACCTATTTAAACAGGAGGACATATACAGAATTAAATAATGCGAAAACTTAACTACAATGAGTAATTAGGAAATATTTCATCTTTTGAATGATATTCACAAACTAGTGCAGCGGCGATCATTAGACTTTGATAAACCGGGAGCACTTAATGATCAATATTACCATCGACTCACCGGAATATCTAAGAACAACTTTAATCACCTTGTCAGTATAATCGCTGATATTGGCAATACTTGGCCTTGCTCTACTTTTGATGAAACTGCCCTGCAATGCATATAGACCTCCACGGGTCCGTGCATCATCAGACGATGATGAAATAATTGCAGAGAGAATGCTGACTCTAAGTAAAAAAGCGATTGAACTTCAAAAAGTGGTTAAAGATAATAATTGGAATCGAAAAACGGTTATATGGAATAAGATATAAGTTGGATTCTTACCTGATTTCCCACGGTTAACCCTTGACGATCTTCACAAAATCACAATTGACGTATATCAAATCAAGCAGGCCTTATCATATACAAGAGAACACATGAATGATGATGGTAGTTACGTCATTTACGTGCACAAAGAAGAAACCGATATTTTGAGAGTAAAACTGCAATCTCGTCATGTTTCATCGAAGCAGTACCAACTCTGGATTAGATATTTAAATGATGGATTTGAACCAATTAAACGTTGGTATTGTCAACGTAAAACCAGAGCTCTTACTGTAGGATGCTGTGCACATATTGCCTAACTTGCAACAGAAGCCACGATTTAGTAGTGATACTTGGATTGAGCACGAGTTAAATGCTATGACTTGGTCTGAGTCAGATGAAGCGTCAAACGACAGTGATGATGCTGATGAGAGTTAAAAAGAACAATACTCGATTTTGAAATATGAATCCTCAAAAAAAGAAAAAAGAGAAAAAAAGATAGACGTAGACAAACACGGACACTTATTAACAGTGATTGACGTAGATTGCATACAAACATATATCCCACCTTCACATGAACTTAAAATACTCACAAAGCTATATAACAGGTGGTTGGGTATCATTACTCGTTGTTTCTCAATTTATTTAAAAATAGACATTTAAATAATATGTTACAGACAAACTGATCTCGGATTCGGAACCAGCGACCAAAAAACCTATATATGTAGGTATATATTAAATCGAAGTCCCAGAACAAGCCTACTCATTCCGAAAAAGCGAGTTTTATTTCACGGCTTTTTCATAATGTGACCTTGAAATGATACTAAGAGGGCGGGGGGGTTCGTTTGTGGTACAATGGACTCTTTTTTTTGCCAAATATAAGGGGGGCCGAAAACCGGCATTATTGACCCTCCCCCTTTCATTGAAATAAATTTTTGCCAACAATTCATGTATTTGGCCCCAGTGTGGGACGGTTGAATTTATCAAAATTCTAATGTTTAACTTTAATATTCTATAACCCATTAGAGGAAAATTTACTGATTTTGATATACTTTAACTGCAGAAGGTAAACATACATAATGTCTTAAAAGTGGAAACATCACCCAATGCATGAAAAATGGCTTTCATCGATCCGAAAATATTCATACTATCAAAATATGGCATACTTACACGAAACCACTTTGGCATAAATTTAAACGTCACACCATTAGGATGGTTCAAAGTCAAACAAATTATTTTACGTAAGACGAGAAAACATATCACATATGAGGAGTGCTCACTTCCCTACAAAATGTGAATCACTACGTTTCATTATGAAACACAACAGGGTGAGTACTACATCCTGTGTTCCCCTCGTGTATCGCCTGCGGGGTTTCCTTTCACGTGAACATTCATTTCAAATGCATCCTTTTTATAGAGCGAACTCAGTTTATTCACCCGGTAAAAGATTTCAAGAAAATGATCAGCTGTGGAGTTTAAAAGATGCATGATGGTCATATCATGCAGAGCTTGTACATGCATATGAGCATATGAAAGTCTGGCTACGGTGCTGGTTTGGTAGAGCTCTGTGGTCTTTGGAATGATATATTAGCCTCGTGGGTTGCAGTTATTTACACAAATGAGCTTTTGCCCTAATTATGTTATAGCAACGTATTTTAAGGTTAATTTACGTATGTTATTTTTTCTACGGAAAAATTTCAGTACGACTTATGACTTCAGTATTATTTCCCTAAAGAATAATTTGAAGGATAGCAAATCAATCTTAGAATCTAATGTCATGTTCTTTTTTGGTTTAACGTCAATAAAAGCCAACGTGGCAACGGTCTAATAAAACATGGAGTTGGAGAATGATTGATGGCATGAAAGGAAATGGTTTTGCTTTGGTTGTTCTTAGGCGGAAGAGCAGAATCCTACTTTTTGGAATTCTTTTGAAATATTTGTGAACAATAAGTTAACGTTACATGTGTGGTAATACGATATTACCTTGTAATAATAAACGAATGCTTTTTTCTGCCTCTAGTAAAATTTGGTTTATTATAGTTAGCACTTACTCGTAGTTTCTCAGTAAGATTATCTATTGTTTTGGTACCTGCCAAAAAATTAAGATAAATGATAAATGTTTGTTTCCGCCTAACAAGTCAATAACACAAGCCTGTGAATTTAAACTTTTAATTTCTCCTTAAAAAACCATTATTATTAAAAGACGAAATTAAAAGTTTAAATTCGCCGGCCTGTGTAATAAATACTAATTAAGGCACACAAAAAATGTTATGGCAGCCCTTAGAATAAAGAACTATAGGAAGAGCTGACACCCGATTTCAATGAAGCTTTCTTTCGGGTAATTGCTTACTTTCAGGCTCACCTGCTTTTTTGGCTGTAAATCCAAAAATCAACTTGTTTTCAATTTGTTCATTTTTACGATAGATTTACATCAAAAATCTCAGAAATTAAAAAAATTTATATTTTTTAGGCAGCGTCCATTCGCATCACCCGTGTCCGTGTAAAAGAACTTTTACACGGAGTAAACGGATCCGTGTACCCCGTGTACGCAACACGTTTCGTCAAATTTTTATTAGACTTTCTGAGAGGAAGAGGTGTATTAATCAGGCTTTTAGTTCCTGTATTAACTGCCTCTCCCCCACCCCCGCACAGTTTGTATCTAGGATAGACTGTGAAAAACAAACTACAAATAATCGTTAATAAAAAAAAATTTCAGATTATTCTTCCCTTAATTTAGTCGTTTTTTCGAGTAGTTTATGAAAAAAAATATAAAAAGTTGATGAGATATCTTAAAAAAAAAATAATACAGACTTATTTGTAAAAAGTCATTTTTCTTAAACATTTAAAGCTCTTTTCGTATTTTTATAGTAAGTTCGCCGTAAAAACGAACATTTAAAAAAAAGACAGAGATCCGTCAACTTGTCAATTTTTTACTGCCAAAAACCAGGTGACCCTAAAAATAAACAATTACCTTCTTTCGTCGTAGAAATTCGGGGTATGTAGTGGTATCATCAAAACAGATATAGTCTATGTCAGATTTAAGGTGGGACCAAAAGTAAAGTTAAAATCTTGATAATTCGTAAAAGTATAATTTGATTTTAATAGCTCTAAATAAAATATTTAAGTTACATATTAAATTTGACGTAATATTAGCACTCAAACGAATCACCAATTTGTTTTTTCATTGTTTTAATTTTATTATTTTACTAGAACGAACGACCACGGAACATTAAATCAGTTTTCATGTTAACCTCACAAATATTCTTACGAAACTTCCGGTTTTTTCCATAAATTGGGATTTCAATTGGACACGACATGTTTATAGCATGAATTCAGAAGTGATTCGTCTAACGTATTTACACTAAAAAACGGCTTCCCATCATGCTATTTTTCCCTATTTGTTCACCTAAAAACCGAACACTTCGTGCTGCTTTATGTAAATAAATCCCGAGTAGGGATGGGCGACTGTGACACCAATATCTTGATTATCGATACTTGACAGCAGAATATCGATAAATCTTATTCGATATTCTAAGGACCGATATTATCAAATATCGACCGCGCAGTATATCAAGGCAAAAAAATATCAATATTTTAATAAAAATATCGATATCTTTTATGTATATAATAAAATGCTAATTAATTCTATAAAAATTATAAAAATTGGAGATAAAAAGCACCAAATATTGAAAAAATTAATGTTGTTTTATTGAAATTATCGATCATCTTCATCGGTTTGTATCAGTATTGCGGTGTCACCGATGCTTTTACAGAAAATTTTGTTTTTCAAGCTCAAGTTGTCTCCGCTATATGAAAAAACGTGCAAAGACGTGAATAGTATTCTTTGTTGACATTGAGCGTGTAAGTACAGATAAAAGACGTTGCATACGCACGACAGATTCACCACTTCGAAAACACTCCACAGCAAACGCACGTTGTTCCTTCGTGAAATACGCCATGGTACTACCAACTTATATGAGATGAAAATTGACACTCCACACTACCTGGAGAGTGCGTTTTCGTTGCTTTATCTAATTTTAAACAGATTTTATTAAAATTTAAAATAGTCAAAACATTATGGGTCAACCTGTATGTGTCTATATATGTATACACGAGGGGGGGCCCAAAAGTAACCGGAATCGTAAGGCTGCGCCTCCAGAGTTTTTTCTTTTCAGGTTGCGCCGCCAGTGGGCTGTGATAGGAACTTTCCTGATTCATTCCAACAGCGACTAGTGTTTTTTCTCTGGCAGTGCTGCTTGGTTGTGTACAGTGCAAACGTGACACGAAAAAATGACTGATTCCTGCATCACGACAATGCTCCTGCGTACACGGAGCTCAGTGTTCGCCAGTTTTGGGCGTCGACGAAGACGGCTACCTTGACCCATGCGACCTATTCGCCAGATTTTGCCCACTCGGACTACTTCCTGTTCCCGAGGATAAAAAGGGACTTGAAAGTTAAGCGTTTTGCCGATGTCGAAGACGTAAAATGCAATGTCACGAAGGTATCAATGAGGATGAATTTAAAAGGTGCTTCCAATACTGGAATGAACGTTTGGACAAGTCTTTTAATGCTAATGGCGAGTACTCTGAAGGAGATTAAGGTTGTAATTAGAAAACAGTTAAGTAATTAAAAAACAGTAAAGTAAAGAAATTCCGGTTATTTTTGGGTGCTCCGCGTATATATGTATATATCTGAGGGTTTGATTGAAGTATTGTAGTATTAAAGAAGTATTTGTAAATAATTGTTCAAATATTTGTTCAAAGCATAAGTTTCATTAAGTTGTTTCTGCACTGGACTGAAACCGTATTAAGATATTGGGGATGTATCTTCTATAGTTGTATGGGATTCAGTAAAATTTTAATAAAATTTTTTAAAATTTTGCTTGGTGGAACAATTACTACCTACCTCTTTTCAAAACAGTTCGCCCAATCGAAAATTTCTTAAAAAATGTGTTTGTAAAGTAAGTATTTTTCATCTGCATTATCTAATAATTTAAAAAATATGTTACGTTTTTTCTTTCTGAGGTCTAATAATTTTAAGTTTACTGAGTGGAACAATTTTATATATTCGCTCATGACGGCTTATGTTGGTTAATAATGGAAACCACGTTTAAAGACTCATCGACGGAATCCCTAAAGTATTCTCGGCAAATACAGTCATTCTTATTCTTTCGTAGTGGTAAGATTCGTTTATTAGTAGCGTTCTATTATTTACAATTACATAAACCTACTATTCAAAAGTCGTAGGTATTCATTACTAGACTTAGCACTACCTACCTTTTCTCGAAGCGTTTCGTCGTATTTTCGAACCCTCATAGCTACAGTCTGGATAATACCAGAGAGCCCAAATTCTTACAACAAGATGTATTTACCAGCCTAATGAAACACACTAATACGTCGTTTTCGATACTCATTATCATCAAAACATTCGTTATCAAAGCCTCCGTCATCAAAACCTGAAGTCTTGGTAAGCTGAAATTTGGTATGCCGGCTAGGATTAGCACACAAACAACGAAAATATTAAGAAATCTGTAACTTTTACCCTCCAACCCCTCGAACAGGGGGGTCTGGTTCTCTATTATATAACAATTTCTCAAAAGATAACTTCCAAACTTCCAAGTGCCCTAGATAGCTGAAATTTGGCCTGCAGGCTGGGATCTGCACACTAACAACGAAAATATTAAAAACTCTATAACTTTCACCCTCCAACCCCCCATAAGAGGGTGCAGGTATGTACATATATCAAATTTCTTTTGGGGAGGTACTTCCAAAAGTTGATGAAAGCCAGATGTTATAAGTATAAAAACAACTAAGAGGTGAATGTGTTATGAAGAAAGAAGCTGTGGCGCGGAATAAATACATTCTTTACCCGACTACGTCAGAAGGAGGGGTCACCGGGAGTAATTTTTCTTTAAGCTTGTACTAGTGCCAAATCTATTGCTTTCAGGGAAAGCCATTTATAACATTAAAAAAACAAAAAAAAAGAGTTAACTAAGGACAAGATTAAGTATTAAACTAATGAATGATTCCTTTGTTTGGCTAATTTCCGATGAACTAGTAAAATGCTGTGTTGGTCACCGCAAATCGCAACTTCCAGAACGGGGTCCAACAAGGATGGCGATAACTTTTTTTAAAATGAATGAATTAAATGATTTTTTTTTTTAATTCTGATAAAATCAAGTTAAAAGATGATGTACAAACTCTGAATATATAGTTTTGTAAAATAAATTTAATTACCACAAAAAAAATTATTTAAAATAGTCATTTTTCTCGCCTCTGACTAGCCCTAACCCCTTGCAAACCTCGTGTATTTTTTCGGCTTTAATAAATATCATTGGTCGAAAATGGTCGCAACTATAAAATGGAATACGAGATGGGCACTATCTCTTTTTGTTCCAGTGTGTAGTGATCACACAGCATCATCTGCAGAGTTACAATGTGTCCAAATTGGGTTATGTACATATAAAGTACAAAATATATAAAAACTAAAAACAAAAAAGCATAATCGAGAAGTAGTCGAGGAAGAACAAACTTGCGAGCCTGAATATCGATCGGGATAATAAAGACTAAAGGAACACGAGGAGAAAAGAGAATTTCAAGAAAAAAAAATCAAAGTTAAGTATTTCTTTTTTATTAGATGATGTGCCCAAAGCCTAGGGGACAAGCCTTTGATACGTTAGCATGGTTTTGGCCGGAAGGTAATTAGGGTAAGGGATATGAGGAAACTTGAGTTTTGTTTTGCATTGCTGCGAGCTAGACAATAGCCCAGAGGCGGAGTGGATTATTTTAATTCCGTAATGAAATCTAACGGAAGGGAGTTTAATTTGTTTTATAACGCGGCAGGAAGGTTAAGATTCGAGAAATAGTCAAATGAAAGTTGTCTTTGGGTTTATTTTCGATCGTAAAATGATGTTGAATTTGTATACCTTTTTTTGTGTAATAAATTGGTTTTATTTAATGGTCACCTTTTTTAACCACCACTTTATAGGTTTCGTGGTCTAACCTGTGTCCGCGAAATACCACGTGCCGTCCATTTGTCCACCTTATTTTTCAGAATACTACCCACACCTATTCTCTTGAGCTAAAATCTGTCCACCTGAGGCATCGATAGCATAACAGAGGGTATTTTATCTCTTTTCATTTGGCTAAATTTGCACAGAAAAAAAAACAATTTCAAAATAAACGAGTTCACGTAATTTAGTGAGTGTTTAGTGAGTAGAAAATTGTACCGTGGCAGAATCAAGTTATTAATTCTGCTAAATTTTCAAAACAGCAATAAGTCAGAAAGATATGCAGGACATTGTTATTTTGGAATTTAACATAAAATGGCACAGATTGATGGTATCAAAATTTGTGGAGCCTGAGCAATAAAATGTTACATCCTAACATCTATTAAAATAAATGAATAATGTACCTGTCGTCTTCTGAGCTTTATGTTTATATTTGGGTGCTGTTACCTAACCACTAATCTTGAATTTGGCGATAAATGCGAATATTACCTGCACCTTTTCATTAAATCCTCAGGAAGAGTTTCCACTTATTTCTTGAGAAGTACGATAGGCTTACATTTTTTTTTTTAATAGATTAATGCTAGCATTTCAAAATGAAGGCAATATAAGGTCAAGCAAATCTAACTCGTCCCCTTTTACAGACGTCCCTTTAATAACAAACATTTCCCACATAATTGCAACTCTTAATTTTTGATTTCAAAAAGTCACTTATACGTAGATTTCAATTAAATTGTAGACTCAGAATCTATAATTAAATAGGTTGTATAAACATTAAACTTAAACCTTTGTAACATAATTGTAGTCAGTAAAGTTTATTTCTGAATCTCTTTACGTTCGGTTCTAAATTAAATTGATAATAATTATAACTGGCGCACGAATGAATCTAGTTGTTTTAATTTAAGTATTTTAAGCAACAAAATTATACTTATATTGCTAAAATTATTGTATTACGAACCTAATAACTTAAGCCAGCGCTAAGTGGCAGTAAAGCTTGGCCAAAATAAAAAGAAGTTAATAAAAACTTACGAAATATATATCAAATAACTTCGCAACATAGTAGCACTGATCTGATAATAAGAATACTTAAGAAATCTAAACATAACCGCTACAGATAACTTAAACATTTAGAGAAGTTCTATAGATTACACTATACTTAATGGCTCCAAACGTGAGTTTAATTTAAGAAAATAAGCAACCAATTCAGCTCAATAAGAAAGTTATACCTAAACTCAAAACAAAACGATTGTTTACAACATCCAGCATTAGTAAGTGATCAACAGAATTAATCAATTATCAATCATTGATTTATTTACGTACAAAATCACGATCAGATCGAGAATGTACCACAGCCACCTGTTTCCTTTCGCTAAAGCAAAGGTTCTTATTTTGACAGCGTAGTATTTAGTAGCTTTCATTAAAATAAATTGAACAGACCTAATATGTCTTGACCAGGTCATGGTCTTAACTCCCTCGAATTGCGCAGTTTTTTATGGTTCTTCGCAAGGCTGATAACAGCATATGTTTTCAAACAATAATCGATTAGCGCAAAAAGCAATAAGTGGCCTAATTGAAGTGTCAATGCTAATAGCAATTGAGAGATTTCTGAACAGCTGGGATAAATCTTCATCATTAACATTAGGAAAATCAGAGATCGATACATCGCTGTTTTTCTTCTGATTTTCGTAAGTTAGAGGATTCGCTGTCAATTTCTGGCATAAGAGATGACGCTTCAAGAAAAGTACTTCGAGTCCACGGAAATATAAAACTCATTTCATTTTCATTTTCTTTAACTCGTTTGTTTTTCAGACAGGGTGGTAAATTGAAAACTTATTTGTGCAAGCAGAGATGAAGGCAAACAACTGATATACATACACAGTAAGTCTGTTTTCCAAAATATCTAAAAATCCAATAAACCGAAATTGAAAAAAAAAATTTAAAAAATATTTCTTTACACGATTAGCGTTTCCATTAAAGAAAGCTAAATTCCACTGACTCTTCCTCAACAACAACACCAAAGGGTTAGTTTTTCTTTAGCTGCCTTGGCAATTGAATTTATCGATCCCTGCAATAGTTCAAAAATAAAAGATATTTTGGCCATATTACGTCTTTCTTTAATGGAGTCCAGACAGATGACCCTTAATCGATCAGGATAAGGGGGAGCGCGACAGGGTCATTCCAGGGAAGACAGCGAAGAGTAAACCTTAGAAATCTGCTCTGCACTGCCTCAATGCGGTTGATGTGCAGCAAAGAAGGAAGTCCACATCCAGCCCTATGTACCCGAGAATTGATCTCAATAAGCTCCTCAAGCTCCCTAGATCATCTCTTCACAAAGCCCAGAGTTAGCGCTGACAGTTAGGTTAAAGTGGCTGCCTAAGTGTGCCTTTAACCTAACATAGGCCTGACAACGATCGAAGCTACATGCTATTTAGGAAAAAGACGAGAGTTGAGAACCAAGCCCAAACCTCGTGCCTTGTCAACTCTGTACAATGCCATTCACAGCGTAGTCGAAGAGCAAATGGCTTCTGCTGCGGCAAAAAGTCATAGTGGTGTACTTGCTAGCATTTAAGGATTAAAGAAACCCAAACAGGAGAAGCATCTTAACGAGAATTCCATGGGCAATCCTATCAAAGGACTTGCTATAATCCAGACATATACAGTCCACCTGTTTATCTGATTCAATGGCTAGTAAGGAGCAATTCAGGAATTCAAAGAGGTTAGTGGTAGTAGATTTACCCTTGAAGAAGCCGTGTTGGAAGGAACAAATAAAATGTCTACAGTGAAAGCACAGTACGTCGCTGACCAGGCCTTCGAAGGTCTTAGCAACATGATTAAGGACAGAAATTGGTCGGTAATTTAAGATGTCAGACCTTCTGCCTTTTTTATTAAGCGAAATAACCAGGAGCTCTTGCAAAGCAAAGGGAAACGGCCAGAACCCAAGGAGAGTTTGAATAAACAACAAAGACGCTCTAAAATTGCAAATTCATCACTCTCACTATCACGATAAATTAGACAGAAGGGATCACAGTTACGCTTGGAGTTTATAAACTTCCAGAGTTTCTTAGGCCCGGCTAACAACGTGGATCTCATGTTAGTCGGCATAAGAGACCTGAAACTGAGAGGAAAAACGAAGACAAAAATCTGAATAAAATAGGTAATTCGCAAAAAAAAATTTAAAAAGAGAAAGCCTGATGTGATAGAAAAAACCAACACAATTTTTGATCACACTTTATTACCTAAAAAACCTTATTCTTAAAAGGGTAAATTTAAAGTTTAAATTCGCAGGCCTGTATAATCGTTCAGTATACATAGGGCTCGATTTTTATTTTTACTTCTGTAATCTAAGACGGTTTTATTATCCTTTAATTTATTTATAGTAAGATTAGTATATAGAGTGGCGGGAAAAACAAGGGAAACTGACGCACATATTATTAACATAAGGGCTTATTACAAAAGCAAAGAACAAATATTACTTACGCTTTTGTTCGTAACAATAAAAATGTCACCAAACGTAAAGTGCATTAAGTTCATAAAAACGAAATCTTGGAACACTGGAGTTTGCATCCGGCCAAAGCAAAGAGAACTGATAATGGAACAGTAGAAATTAGTGACGGTCACCCTTTAGTACCCTCACCTTAAAAAATACTTAACATGACCCTAGTATGCCACCGTACTCTATACAGCTAGAGAGAATTATCATACCAAAGAATTATCTTAGTCACTCTAGGTACAAAATTGTTATCATTTATCAATCAGGAAACGTATTCAAAATGGGTCTATGCCTTATGAAAATAGGCGCCACCCATCCTCCAACTCTCACCATAAGCAACCATTTTTGTCAGAATACAAATAGATACTTTATGCATTCAAAATAATCTAAATCAGTCCACGCGTTACAATAAGTATTCCCCTCACCACACCCCAACCATAGGTCAACATTTTTCCAGCGCCCAACTTATAAATTTTTGTTGTCGTATCAGTGGGACAAGATATTCTACACATCAAAAGCATAATCATCGAAATCGGTTCACACGTTACGAAGTTGGGCTACCCCTCCCCCTACCCCACCCCCACCTTAGGACCAAATTATTCTCCTATTAACAGGCACAGAGGTTTATAACCTACTCAAAACAGAAAACGAAAGAGCTGCTATCACTCAGCAGACCGGATTTAAGGCTGATAACAGGACTTTTAACTGGTCACTGCCCCCTGGGCTAGAACCTAAAAAATTTAGGGCTGGCTGAAGATGACACCTGTCGCTTCTGTTTGGAAGAGAAAGAGATAGCTAAACACATCCTCTGTCACTGTGAGGCCCTCGGCCGTATCAGTCTCAGACATCTTGAGGGGGCTTCCCCATCACCATCATATGTAGCTAAGGTAGCGAAAGAAAGAAAAGAAAGAAAGGCAAAGAAAGTTTAGGTCTAACTAAAGAACTAAAGACTCGATGGGTAGCTTAATACTGAACCTGGATCACGTCGCAAAGGATCAACTTGATCGAAGTGACTAAAGGATGCTGATAGTTCTTGATCCACTCTCTAATAATAATAATAATTCTCCTATTAGAAATAAGGGATCACACTTTATACAACAGCAAAAGAACCATCCAAGTCGGTCCACAAGTTACAAAGTTAAGTTCCACCCCGCTCTCCCTAACATGTTTTTTCTCGTGGTATCAAACAGGAAACAAAATCCCTAGGCCATTTTTCCCCACATATTAGCAATGGGGGAACTTACTCTGTACACCACCACATCACCAACATATTTTTTGACATGGTACCAATCGATGAACATACTCTAGCCAACAAAAAAGGAATCATCAAAATTGGTTAACGCGTAACGAAGTTGTGCCCGGTCAGACATGAAAAAAATACATGTCGAACAGTCCAAACCCTGAGACAAATGCTGACCACACTGCAGCACTACATTTTAAATAAGCTGTAGTTCGCGGTACAGCTACAGCGGCGCTGTGTTTGCTGACGGCGAAGGGACTCAGGTTAATCAAGCATTCCGAGGAAACTCATATTAATCAAGCAATCCAAGGTTAAAGTTAACTACTACGCTCACGTAGTTGCTCCTAAGTAAAACAAGAAGCAGTTCCCACCACAGTGGATGGAGGTGGTCGGTTAAGTTTGGTGTCACTGCACAGCTTTCGGAAAAGTATAAAAGGAGTGTCTTCTTATTTTTTTTATGCAACGCGTAGTTCTTAAGTTATCTTTTTTTTTAAATTTGGATCCCCATTGTGTTTGGTGCTGAATACAATGTCATCGGTGACAAAAATTGTAGGTCAAATCAATGTAGCTTCTGCAATAAATAATTGGGGTCCCTACTTAAGATTTCCTCCCTGGGGAGTGAGGCAGGGAGTCGAGTTGGGTATCATTGTATATTTTTTTGTTTTTCGTTCCCATGCATATCTCTCTATATATTTGACCGCTTCGGGACTTTTCATTCACCAGGTATTATGAATTTCTTTAAGTCAGCTTTAAAATTCAAATACATTTAAATTAGGAGATCACATTTGTTAGCTTCTAACGGGGTAGGCAAATTCAGTATGCAACTTTAATGAAGTCAAGCAAAACATTAAAATTACATTTTTGACTTAAGAAGACAAAACTTCTGTTAGCTGACATTTGAAAGGAGCAACAATGCCGACGAAGTTTAAGGATGCATCTGTGTATGCAAAATTCAACGAATAGCTTATTAAGTTATTCAAGACAATTGAACTTTATCTGAAGTTTTACACTTACTTAAGTAAGTACTTTATGCACCGCTTAATACGGAGTGAACGTTTGAGTTGTGAACGTAACTAGGTCGACAAATAATTAAGAAAGGAATTTTCAAAAGATTGAATGTGTAGGTTTTAATTCACTTTTGGAAAAGTTTCTCATGCATGAAACAGGTAGGTTATTAGAATAAAATCAAAATTGAGAATGTCTGACACCTGCCGTAAAACCCAAAGTTAGACTCTCCATATTAGGGTCCAGATTCAATAGCGAATTCTTCTTGTGTCCTTTGTTACATTATAATGACATACCCAATATAAGGAAAATATCTATTATTCGTTGGTAATATTGACAGGACTAGACCAGAAGACCTACGATTGAGTCAGCTTTGACAATTCGCCGGTACAATGACATAAATAGACATCTCTACGCTGTACGCTCTATTGTCTTCATGAAATGGAAACGGTTCATTCCACAACCAAAACGATAGCAAATATTTGCAGGCAGCTTGAATACAAATTAGATGAAACGTTTCTTTCCAAGGCAGAATCGATCGACAATACTGGGGATGTTAACGCGACATGGAAATACCTCCTATAGAAAGAGGAAATCGTACTAACATCAACAAATTGACTGGCTTTATTTTACCGGAAATTTGTCATGCTAGGACGAAACCCGAAGGGATATTCTTTGGTAATTTTCGTTACAACTATGCTTTCTATGGTGTCGGGTTTTCCTCTACTACGGCTTGCCCTAATTACTGGCAGAAACTGCGGATACCAATATATTTTCTGGGACGCGGTAGTTAGTTCTTATGCGGGATCATATTCAGGAAACCAAGAAAATCGACTGCTTTTATAATTGCGGTCTTCTCATGGAAGTATTTCTCCTGGAAATCCAAGGATTAAGTTACACAGGAGTTTAAGATTGGAATTAGGGAAATTTCTTCTGGTGCTGCAAGTTTGCATCTATGTACTTCCAAGTTGCAAAATTATATTATATTTCCTATAACTTTGGTGGAGTTTTAAAGAACACGGACAACGAATAAAAAGAAAACCGAAAACTATAAAATATGCATATGAGATTAAAAGTAAGAACATGAACTTTAAATGCAGATGTACATTTATATTTCGTCATTATACTATGGCAGCAGAAAAAAACTAAAGGAGTTTACAAAATTTTAATTACAATTTATTAGAATCTACCACAGTAATTACATAGCATTTGTGCAGCATCTCCGGTTGAAGATAATAACATGGCGCCTTAGAGTTCTATTTCGTTGCTCCGTTACCCTGCCGGCCGTTAATAATTAATGACTTTCATTAGGTAGTCATTTGAGATTTTTTCGTTATGTTTTTCATTAATGACGTATCTTTTAAATTAAAATACGCTGGTTATTTTTACTCTAACGATATATATAAAGTTATTTAGTTTAGGTTAAGTTATACTGGCGGCCTTGAAAGCTTCGCATAGACCGCGCCAGGTGCATAGCGTTACCGCACTTGGATGCCCTTATATACATTGTACTGCGGTCGTCGAGTCGTTGCCTTTGTTGAAACTATAGGTACTCGGCTCTATTGAGTACTTCAGAATAATCCTAATGTTGAACCAAGAAGCTTCCTCTAGATCCTTGAAGAAGTATCTGCGTAGCAATTTTTGTCTTGCTTATATAATCGCAGGGCAATGACATAAAAGTTGCTCTATTGTTTCTTTTTTTCCGATTCCTGCCAGTCTCTACGTAAGTCGGTGCTCGAGACTCCGATCATGTGCTCATGCTACCCTGTGATACAGTGGCCAGTGTGAACTCCTACCAGAGTTCGGCATGGAGTCCTAGTTAGGTGGAGTAGCCTATAGATTATCTTTCTACCATAAGATTTCTCATGACCTTCGTGATTCTACACGTTGTGATCTCTTCCCATCTCTTTTTCGCACGATCCAACAAGTCGTCACTGAGGTGCTTGATTGGAGGTAGTATTTTCCCTGCCACATGAGCCTCAGATTTTGCCAGCTATGCCTATGTGGACTAGTATTGAGAAAAGTTAAGACTTTACAGGGGCCTGTAACAGTCGAGTATCGTTTTAGATTTAAATTCGTTGGACCCTAGAGCTTTTAGTACTACTTGGCTGTCCACGTAGATGTTAACCGATGTGCCTATCGCCGGCAGACTATGAGCCATTTCGGCCGCCTTATGTACAGCTACGGCGTCAGCGTGAAATATGCTACACTCTCTGAAAAATCTGAAATTTAGCTCTTGGTAGTACACTGCTGCCCCTACCCCGATTCAGTTTTAGATCCACCTGTATAGTAGTGGCGATGTTCACAGGTTCTTCTGGTCTAGATTCCCAAAACAGGCTGTCTAGTATTACTTTGCTGAACTTCCTATTGAATTCTCTAACTGGTAGTATGTAGTCGGTAACAATAGTGAGACATTCACCATGGCTGCTGTGGCCGTACTTTCGCATCTTGAGGAACTTTGATTCCTTGAAGCACAGCATCGCCGTCTTCATGCCGTTTTTAGCATACCTATCCACAGGAGGGAAGTGTAGAATAGTATTTGGAGCGCGGGAGGGCGTGTATTTGAGTGCCCCCTTAATTTCACCACCCCCTAGTATTTGTGGGTCCTAAATCCTAATCCTAAAGTAGGATTGGTCGCACAATCGCAATCTGTTATTTTCCCATACTTTTTTCTGCTTAATTATTGCTATCCGACGCCGCGAGCGCTGCTAGTGTTAAAGAAAATGATGATTCCATTCAAATTATGAATGGAGAACGTAATTCGAAGAAATGTCGAATGCAATGCTCATTCGCAATGATTAAACATGACACATCAGCGAAGCGATGACCATTGATATAAAAATGATCATCGCATCGCTCATGTGGTACGTTTAGTTATTGCGGATGATATATGCATTCGTCATTGTATCGAATTACGTTCTCAATTCATAATTGGAATGGAATCATCATTATCTTTAGAATTAGCAGCGCTCGCGGCGTCGGAGAGCAATAATTAAGAAGAAAAAAGTATGGGAGAATAACAGATTATACCTTCAAGGTCTTTACGTTTAATAGTTACTAAGAAATTTTGTTCTGTTGCCACAACAATCATCCGGTAATTAAATTCACCTCCAGTTTTTCAAAAAAACGAAATTTCAAAACGAACCAATGAAAGTAATGGGCTGGTGTCATAAAAAGTCGTGTGGCAGGAGCGAGGCAATTTATCCGACAGTGTATTCTCCAAAAATCTGCATAAATTTAGCTATAATTCACTTGAGGCAAAAAAAGTGATACCAGACCCAACCTTGGAACGGAATATGAGCTACAATGAAGGTACCCTTGTCTTATATGGGTTGGACCAGGAATGGAGGTTGTGGAAGTTTGTGATACCATTGCCGGTGAACTGCGATTAATCTGTCCACAGAATTCGGTCCAGAAAGACCTGTTCTTCATGTCGAATTCCAAATGGAAAATTTAATCTTCTTTCGGATTCTCCTTCCAGTAGTTCTTGGACAGGGATAAGATGATATAAACGTAATCATTTCCGATGAATAAGCTTCGAAACTTTAACTGAAGGCACTCCTTACCGTCTTGCGGGTCGCTCTGGCTCGTTGCAGGGTCTTTCCTGACAAGATCGATTATTTGCTACTCGAAATCGTCGGCAGAATCTTCCGAAGTTTCAGATTTTAATTACGTGCTCTTTGAAGTTATATTTTAGGTTTCTCTTGAGCGGGCATATGAATTTTTTGTTTTTAAGAAATAAATTTGTTTTTGATACTCAAATCAAAAGATACACTTTCTAAGAATCTATATGAAAAGCCGCTTAGAGAAATTTTGAGAATTCCGAGCGATACGGCACTTTCTGTGTAGCGCTATCGAAGCACTCCAAGAGCCGTTTCGGCAATTCGGGAAAGTGCGAGCCACCCGAAATCCGAGCGCAGAAGCGACGGGGGAGGTTCGTGACTGACAAGAAATGAAAGTCTCAAGTCTGAAAATGCTCCGGAGGATTCTTATTTTGGCCGCGGAGTTGACGACTACATGTAAGTTGAAAAAAACTTAAACCTCTTCTGAAACTTTGAATGCGTTTATCCAGAAACCACGCTTTCAAAATCGGTTATCAGCAGTGCTCAAACACGAATCGATCGATTTGCTTTACTTCTTTTTTATTTGTAAGCTTATAAAATTATCTAATATCTGATCGGATTTTCGTTACATCAATTTTTTGAGGGTTGTGTCCCACTTAAAGATGAAATTCATTCGTCATAATTTATATTTGTACTTTGTTAAACATTCGAAATTCAAAAAAAAAATATCTTTCAGATACAGTAAAATTTCGTACTCTTTTAAGTGCCGTATTGCTTTATGCTTTCAGACAAACTGGTACCGCGGAATTTTGGTTAACGCAAACGTAGTTTTGTAAACAAGACATACTGCGAGGGAACACTGGGGGAGGATGGGCTCGAATAAAAATTAAATAATTAAGTCTACAAGTTCTACTTTTGTACTGGAAAACATTCATTCCCTTTCTCTTGTTTAAAAAATGTTTCAGAAACGGGTCGAAGACAGCCCGAAAGAGTCGAATGCCGTCTGAACCTTCTGAAAGTCCGCGAAAATAATCCTCTTTGTTGACTATGGTAACTCCTTTGATGTTCAAGTACATCCACTCTATCGCTTCTGTCTACTACATAATAAATGTAAATTGTACCCGCTCATTCCTCAAAAGTAAATTCTATAAATTTTTAATAATTTTAGCTTAAGAATACCCGTAGTTATCGATTTGTTTTTCAACTATGGTCGATAATCTTGCTGAATGACCCTCTTTTATACCAAGGTTTTCATTCCACCCAGAATATTGGGTGTCAGCTCTTGCTAACACAAACTACAAATAACAATAAATTAAACTACACTTGCCTTCTTATAACGTTTTTGCAGCAATAAGTAAAGTTAGTTACCTGTGTACCTTAAACAAACATTTTCGACTCCCTCTATTAGAAATTTGGTTTATTTAGCGAATTTTCTAACTACCGTGCATTAAAATAATTAGGTAGTCAAGGACTTCGAAGGTAGCAGGTTTTCTAATCCCTTCTCTACCTGGACATGTTGTACCTTCTTGGAAAGGTAATTAGATGGGCAATTTAATAAAGATAAAAACAGGTGTATTGATTTCATACATTTCCGAGAAAATTTAGGAAAATGCTGAATTTTAGTTAACTGTAAAAAATTTTTTCACTTTCGCAAGTGACTGTACCTGCAACGGTAGCAGTTAGATGAACATTGTTGATATTTTTGGGAAGGACATTGTGATGCTAGTTTGTTAACGTTTGTATAATGTCGCTGCGTTGCGTAGATTAAGAGATAAATATAAAGTAATGATGTGCATACCATAAAAGTTTTAAATTTAGAGAACACCCTGTAACTCACAAACGGTTGAGTTGGACCATTACTTGCCAGACAATTTTTTGTTTGCCTAGGTGTGATCTATCACCTTACTGATTTTGGCATACCTTATATGAAATACTCTGTATAGTCGAAGCTTTCTTCTATACTGCTCCAAAATTTATCAGTTGCACATCATGACATGCCTCCTTTGCTGGTACAAATGTGGAGTTTATTCACCATTCCTTTTATCTGTTTTTTTATTTAAATTACATTTTAAAGTGAAGTGCTTTTTAGCAAACATACGCTTTCTTTGAGTTCTCCTTAACTTAAAAAGATTAACGAATGCTATGTTTTAGTTACAGATCATCAGATTTTGTTGTTTAAGCCATTAGCAAAAATATTCTTATTCATAAGTTATTCTTCTCCTATTGTTGTTGGTAGTGCTCCTAAATGGGTTTTATTATTTATTTTCAGTTAAGAGACAAACATTTTACGTAAAAGCACTTCGTTGTATTCAAAAATTACATTCACAAAGAAATTTCTAATTAGGAATTGTTATCCTGTTCTTTTCATTTTGTTGTGGCTTTGAAAGAATGTCATCGTATCAATCAACAAATATCCAGAACCAAATTAGATTGTCACAGATGTCCACGTATCTTATTTACCAATAAGACGTGATTAGATAGTTACGTTTATGAGATTGTTCCCAAGTTTATGTGATACTTGAATGTAACCATTTGACCTCTTAATTAACGAAGTGATATGAATTAATTAATTTGCTACTAATCAAGATACATGTATGTATAAATGTGTACATTTCATGCAATTTACAACATTATCGAAATGTATCTATGAATATCTGCAAATACTAATTGGATGTTTTTATTGAAACCTGGTCACAGTTTAGATATACATATATATGGATGTTTTTGCATATTTTCATATATTGTGAAGATATCAAGTCACATCATAAGTAATGCGGCAATGTTTTTGGAACTTTAAGACACTGATTATGTTTTTAGGTTGAAATAAAGGGTGATTTTTTAAGCGTTTGGTTTTTAATTTTCAAAAACAAAAACACAGAAAAATTGGAAAAAGGTATAAAATTGTTATTGGAGATTAAAAATCAATCAATGTTGGCCACGACTATGTTTCAGGTGTTCCATACGAAAACTCCAGTTTTGAGTGATTTTTTCGAACAAAGTTGCTGGTATGTCATTGATAACACGGGTGATGAGGTCTTCTAGTTCTTGAATCGATGCTGGTTTGAATTACTCACAAAATTCATTTCGCAATAGGTCCATCGTTTCGCGTGCTGTGTGGCATGTGGCACCGTCTTGTTGAAACTACATGTCAACCAGATTCAGCTCGTGTATTTTGGGCAAGAAAAAGTTGGAAATCATTGCACGATAGGGAGCACCATTGACGTTAACGTTGTTCTAGTCGTCATTTTTGAAAAATTACGGACCAGTGATTCCGATAGGCCATATACCACACCAAACAGTGCATTTCTCAGGATTCATTGGCAGCTCTTGTATTACTTGTGGCTGCTCATCGGACCAAATACGGCAATTTTGCTTATTAACGCATCCGTTCAACCAGAAATGTGTTTCATCGCTGAAGACAATGTTTTGGTAAAAAAGCGGATCTTCAGCCAGCTTTTCCAAGGCCCATTCACCGAAAACACGACACTATGACAGATCGCCCGGTTTCAGTTCTTGAACGAGTTGTATTTTATACGGCTTCAAACCAAGATCCTTGCGTAAAATGTTCCACGCAGTGGAATAACACAGCGGCGACGAATGGACACATAACGATCTTCACCAACACTGGTGGCTGCAGCAGCAATATTTTCTTCTGTACGCATTGTACACACACGGGGGTGGGTAGCTTGATGTCCAATAACATGAAATGGGTATGAAATTTGGTCACTATGGCTTGAATAGCCTGCTCAGTAGGGCGATACCATAAAATGGTCGAAGTGCGCGAAAGACATTTTTCAAAGAGCACGAATTCTGATAATAAAATTCAATAATTTGTAAGCGTTGTTCGGGTGTAAGTCTTTCCATGATAAAATGTCAATGTAAACTGAACAAATTTGAGTTTGACACATGCCACGAATCACGTGTGAGCTGTCAAAAACAGAGCCCTGAAAAACCAAACAGCAAAAAACTCACTCTTTATATTCTCCTTTTTTTTGTAAGGACTTTATCTTCCTTCACGCTTTAAAATTTCTCAACAGCTTGATAATGACTTAGAGGTATTTGTGAAGCATGAAATGAATATTTTAGACCAAACTATGAAAGCTTTTAAAGATAACTATACAGAAAAAGTTATATATACGAATTGTATGAGAATTATAATATAAAGGACTTTGTCACTCGAATCATTTCATTTTGGTAGTTCTCATATACAAATCAGCTTACATACTGCTTAACCATAATGTGTCAATTATAGTGAACTGCCAGTAATCGTTGTGCTCAATATTTTTATAAATATTTTCCGTCGCTGTTACAATACATTCTTGGACAACCAACGCTATTTTTAGTCGAAGATTGCTTGAAAAAAATCCAGCAATCTAAATGGCATCTGGCTTTAAGAATGAAAGAAAATTTTAGCGAGATCATGACCACGTTGTTTAGCATACTCCATTTTTGAACTTCGAAACAAAGATGTTGATACAGTGCGCATAGCGCGATAAAGTTTAAGCTTTTCTGTCTTTTTCATCTTCTTTAGAAGTCTCAATAAATATCGAGGTGGGCTTAGAGATGCACTTGCTTCATCAGCATCTCTCTGTTGCTTGACGGTGAATAGTCACAGAGTTTTTTCCTTTAAAAAATCACTATTTCCATCACCTCTTCCAACACTACGTCAAAATGTCACCACCTGATACTGATTTATTGCAAATGAAACAATAATCTTCCATTTCTATATGAAATTCACAATATTCAAATTTAAATTACGAAACACCCGTACATTACGAATAGTCTTTCAGAATGAGAAGGGTTGGGATTAGAACGAATAGCTTATAGAAACTATAACAAATGAACAAACGAAGGTATGTCAAAGACAAACCCATTACAGAGAAGAGCCTAAATTTCTAACGAAATAGTTATGAAATCTTCGTGATGTTCAGGCTCTTAGGATGAGAGTATATGCAATGAATAGAACAATACAACAACAACGCACAGCTGGCTTTAGATTGGAGTCCCCACGGAATCCAAAGAAGTCGCTGAATTGGACGACCGCGCAACACGTGGAGAAAATACGTCGAGAGGGAAGGTCCCAGATCAACAAATCGTTTCCACAGTTGAAGGCGCTCGTTCAGAACCGGGCAAGGTGTAGAGCCGGTGTAATAGACGCCCTACGCCCCACAAGGAGTCAGAGGAACCAGAGAGAGAGAGAGAGAGAGAGAGAGCAATACTCGTGATCCATTAGAGCGCTTTATCTCACAAGTAATCATTTTTACGAAAAAGTACCTGTGGACCTTATTTGTAGGAAATTTACTCAGCTACAATTTATTATCGAACCTTTACCAAAGATTACTTACTACTAGATAATCGGCTCCCTAAATTATCCAGCTAGTCTTGAAAAAGTAACACTGGCACCACAGTAAAACGAAATATATCCAGGTTTTAAAGTCATAAGAATATACATGCAAATAAAGAGTGCAGGTAGTGTGCAATCATTCACTCCTGTCAAAATTATTTGAGAGAATCACTTACTCTTGTCAAAATTCTGATCTCATCCGGAGAGAATCACAGACTCCTGTCAAAACAGTACCGCCAAATCTTGTCGAAGAGTACCACCAATAAAAATAATTCATGTGAAGCACCATTTTTAGTTTAGAATTTTTAGTTCTGACTGCAGGGTTGCCCGATGCGGGAAAAATATAAAATCAACCACACATTTTTCACTACTTTGTTCGAAGCCGTTTATCTAGTAGTAAGTAATCTTTGCCTTTACTATCAAAAAGTCCACCGTTATGGAGATATTGGCGAACATTGATCCCGCATAATTAATCGCGCGGCACTCGGCATGATGGGGAACTTTCAAACAACATTTAAAATACTAAAAATTAGCTTCCTCTTAATTTTTTGGAGAAATTTATGTCTAATTTTTCTGGACTAAATGGACTAATTAAAACAATCCTTTAATTTGATGACAAACATTTATGCATGTTTCAGAAGTTTCCCTATATCAGGTTTTTCATCCGGCTTCAGCACGCCAAGCAGATTATGATTATAGTTAGTAAATGATAGATAGTTTAATATTTTTTATTCCTATGAATAGTGACATTTAACATATTACTCTGGCATATCGATCTATTACTTCATCCTCTAAGTAAATTAACTGCGTATTGCCAGTTTTTGGAACATTCGGAACTCTTGTTAATAAAAAAGTCATTGAAAACTATCCTAGTTGGATCACAGTGTGAATTAATCAATTTTTGTTAAATCAGATTACCTTTCAACCTCATACATATCTGCCTTATTCTTAAATATTGTTTCTTCAATTTTATTTAAGTATTCTCAAAGTTGTGCATTAAATAGTTTAAATTCTTGCCGGCAAATCTTATAAACTTTCTCAGTTTTGGTCAATTTTAAAAATTTCTTACCAAACATCAATTACGGGGTTCACGAAGAAATACATACCTGCAACAAAAAAAATATATATTTAGTCAATATTTCACAGCAATTTCATGTAAATTACTTAAAATTAAAAGATGTACAATATTAAAAATTCATATGAGAAAGTAAGACAGATTTTACTACTGGAAGCAAGCACTTCCTGTTACAGCAAAGATTGTTTCAATGAACTGCTTCATCAGTAATTTCAGAAACGAGAGGAAAATCAATTCCTCATTTCCAATATGTCAAAGAACCACAATTGAATTCCTTGGTAAACCTTCCGACTGCTCTGATATGATTGTGGGTCGATATTCTATCCCACAGGTTCGAAAGATGTGTCATTATCATGTGCTCTTGTATATGTATATGAATTCTTCCCTTAGAATACCATTTTCACTTAATATGTATTTAAGTGGACTTTATTATTGAAGTTGGTTAATTAAGGAACAATTCATTTTGGCAAGGTTGACAGCCCTTGCAAATTGTTACAATGAGACAATGACCCTAAAGAGCAAGTTTTTATATAATATCCTAGAATTTTCCCCATCCAATTTTGTCCTTGTTTTCTGCTATTATTTTCGTTATTTCAAGTTATTATCTTTTTTTCATATCACCCATTTAATTGCAAAGTAGAATGTCACACAATTTAAAGGCCATACGAAGAATTAAAGGAAAACGTAGGGGAGAGTAGGCGATTCTTAATTTTAGATATATTCTGTATATTTTTAATTAAATTAAATATATTTTTCAACGGCACATGTTAGTAGCCTAAAAGTAACTGAGATCCTTTTGCGAGCAATGTTACACAAGGATTTTGATAATGAAGATCACTACAAATTACTATACTTAACCGGAGCAATGACTTATTTCGAAAAATCAAACCGTACTTTTTACAGTCCAGTTAAAGAATTTACTTGATTCACGAACAAAATTTCTTAGTTGTTCTACAAAAAGTAAAAATTCCCATTATAAGAAATATGTTGTTTTTTTTTAATAAAGTTGACACATCCCACATCAGGCCTAGACTGGAATATAGTTTCCATATTTTGGCATCGTCCGAGTAAGATAAAGTTTATTAACGACTTCCCTATCTCTAAGAACATTGACTCTCTGAAGCTTTGGTTGCCTTTCACGCTTCAATGGCGTAAATTAACTCTTCTATCGCTCTTTGTTGGGTAGAGTATGTTCACCGATTGGTACCATGTAAAATAAAATTTTTGGTAGGGTGGGGCTGAAACCTAACTTTGTAACGCGTGGACCGATTTGGATGGTTCTATTTTTGTTGCACAGAGTATGATCTCCCATTGCTAATAGGAAAAAAATTTGGCTTCGGTTGTGGGGAGGGGGAGAGAGGTAGTCTAACTTCGTAACGCGTGGACCGATTTGGATAATTATTTTTCTGTTGGGTAGAGTATGTTCCGTGGTTGATACCACGAGAAAAATATTTTGTAGGGGTGGGGGTGGGACTGGAAACTAAGTTTGTAACGCGTGGTCCGATTTCGATGGTTCTTTTTCTGCTGTATAGAGTGTGATCCCCCCATTGCTAGTAGGAAATTAATTTAGTCCTATAGTGAGGGGTGGGGGTGGAGGGAAGAGTAGTCGAACTTCATAACGCGTGAACCGATTTGGATAGTTGTTTTCTGTTGGGTAGAGTAAGCTCCCTGGTTGATACCACGAGAAAAAAAATGCTAGTGGGCTTCGGGTGGGGGAAGGGGGTGGAACCTAACTTTGAAATGCGTGGACCGATTTGAATGGTTCTTTTGCTGTTGTATAGAGTGTCATCCCCCATTGCTAATAGGAGAATAATTTGGTCCTATGGTGGTGGTGGGGGAGGGGGAGGAGTAGTACCTTCGTAACGCGTGGACCGATTTCGATGATTCCTTTTCTGTTCGGTAGAGTATGTTTCTTTATTGATACCAGGAGAAAATTTTTTTAATGAAATGGAGGTGGGGTAGGGGGTTAATACTAACTTTTTAACGCGTGGACCGATTTGGATGGTTGTAGAAGACACTAAAAAGTGAAAAATAAAATAGTTTTTTAAAAAAAAGTTGAACCGACTTCACAAAAAGCGTTAGAAATCATAAAATAATTTTTAGTTTTATATCTATTACGACATTTTGAAGTCGGTGCAAATTAAACAAATAAAACAACTTTGCTTTGATGAGTAAAAGTAAATATGGTGTGCTAGCATCGTAGGTCCGAATACCCGCTGCCCCCTCAACCAATGTTTATTTTTAGAATTGCAGAGTTATATTGATGGTTCGAAATCTACATATCATCTTATGTACACTTGCATTTTTTGTCGCCGGATCAGGTATAGTTCTTCTCATGCTGTATACCACATAAGAGGTAATGGAAACTAGAGAAAGGTGCTCTAGTTTCTCTAACTCAAAAGTTAAGTAAAATAACTAAAAGAGACTCACAGGATAACATTAGATCAAAAAAAATTAATCTGACGTTTCTGTTGCAATCCTATTATTGCCTGCTTATTATAAGAACTCATGCCCGGACAATAGGAGCGTTTCCAAGCTTTCTCTTCCTCTAGGTAATATTCATATGGTACAAGTCTAGAGTCCCACTTGAAGCTATCAATAATTTACAATGCTTTCGGGAAGCTGCACTATTACTACATTTGCGGCAAAATTATAGTTAGCAATAAACAATTCTCTCCGAAAAGGGGCCAGCAAGAAGGCCTTTTCCCATTGGAACAGCTGCTTACAAATATGTATATGAATGCAGTCCTTCCGTACAAGTGCAGCAAATGCTTTCAGTAATTAAATGGCATTCTCTGCACGAAATAAAGCACTGCCAAAAGGACTTCCTTTTGCCTTTCAACTTCCGCTCAGTGTTCTGCCGTTTGCTGTAGGGGGAAAAAGGCTCGTGTGTTTTACTTTGAAGTTCCGGAAAGTCGTGCATAGCAGGTTGGTACTTCCCCTGTAATATTGACACAATTTACTGTACTTGCTTGAGAATTTAATGACATTGTACGACTCGGCAAACGTATCCTGTGTTAGCTTCAACGCGGGAGTACTGACTGTTCTTTTTGGAGTTCATGAAATGTTTTCGCATCAATTACCTCACTGTTTACTAGTGTTGGATTGTACTATATCACGGTACTTTCCTTGACTCGTTAAGCTTAATTAGATTTACCTGAATTATTTAAATACAATTTCTTAGCACGACACTTCACGTTACATTTTGTGGTGTCTAAGAGTTTGCTGCTTTTTAATATTTATTTTGCAATAATTACAAGAAATCGTGTTTTATCTTATCAAAATTTAACTGAGGCAGTGTATTCAGAAGAATGTAATATGGTTCACTAGCAGTTGAGTGTCTAAGCAAAGAAACCGATTAAGTTGCCGAAAATGTAAAAGTTTAGAAACGCACTTTTGACAGCTTAAGTATGCCTCGAAAAGTTATAAAATCGGACACTAATCCAGGACCAACCGAAAAATATGAGGGCGCAATGTCAGCCAAAAGGGCCGGTAAGAAAACGTAAGCAACTACATTTTTAATATAAGAAATATTGAAGATTTGAACGCAAAGTACCTCCCTATAGCGGACACTGTTCGTTCCTAAAAAAATGTTCGTTATTAAGAGGTGTCTGCTTTTTAGAGGTGGAAATTTGAGGCAAATTGATGCTCCGGACTGGAAAAGTTTTCCGCTTTTAAGAGGTGTCCGCAAAGGAAGGTTTCACTGTAATGTGTTGTAAATAAAAAATTTATTGTGAAATATATAGTTTTTTTGATTTTTTGTTTTTGCAATTATCATAATCTGTTGTCAGCAGAAAACAACCATGGGTCGCCGACGGCCGGATTTGAACCTGGGACCTCCGGATTGGTAAGCCGACACATTATCACTTACTCCACTAACGACTTCAGCACCAGTGTACTCGAAGTAAATTACACCAATATAGAAACAAATGATGATATAGCCCACGAATGATTCGAACTATCGATTGTTAGTAACTGAACGATTTTAACTATCGAATTATTTCATTCCTTCATTGATTGTTTGTAATCACAATAAAATAGATGTGAAAAAAAATGAAGCGTCTTCGCAAAAAATGCTAAAAAGCATAAACAAGTTTTAATTTTATATCTACTACGTCATTTTGAAATCGGTGCAAATTAAAAAAAACAAAACTACAATAAAAGTATTTAATCGTTCTTCCTTATAATATCGTGAGCTGAAATGTTTAGGTAGTTTTATATACAGTCAAACGTGGGTGAGAGAGAACTGGATAAGCGAAAAAACTCTACAAGTGAGTGCAATTGCCAGGTCCCGTCATTTTAATCTTCCAAAACCTCTACAAGTGAGAAACAGAAAACTCCTTATGAGAGAGATGTTTTTCACCCCTGGACTTCTGGAGCTGAGATTGCTGCTTGTTCTATCCCTCTAGAATCGAGCGTATTTATTACAATCGAACCTGGGTGCACGAGAAAACTCTATGAGTGAGAATGATCGCCAGGTCAAGTAATTTTCACCCCCGAAAACCTCTACAAATACTTGGAACTTGGAAAACTTGGGGGGTTCGACGCCAATATCGGTTGTTTTAGATTATTTGCATACTGTGCTCTCTTCCCACCTCCATTCCGTGGGGTGTCTTATCAACACATTTTTTAACGGCATCTGGAGTGTCATTGTTCATCCTACTGACCCCAAAAAGTATGGATTTGACACCAATATCGGTCGTTTCGATTATTTCTACATCACGTCAACCCCCACCCAAACCCCCTTCGATGATACTAAAATATTGTATTTTTTGTAGCAGAATTAACCCTTCTAACACAGAAGGCGCACCTTAGGCAGGACCTTGAATCATTTCACCATTTCACCTATTCCATCAAAAAGATGAAATGAGGCTCCCACACCAACATGCAAAGGAAAAAATATCAAGCAAAAGAAAGGAACAGGAAGAAAACAAGTAAGGAAACCCAGCATACACCATGAATAAGAAGGAGCACAGAAAATAGATAATTCTTAAACGACACCTTGCTAATAGTTAAGTCAACATTAGGCCATGCTTTAACAGCCCTACATAAACGATTAATTGGTTCATGCATGACATAATTTGATCTATATGATTCAACATGCAATAAAGTCAGTCTTTAAGGGTTATGTTGGGACTGTCTAAAGGAAACCTTGCTAACAAGCAAATCCGAGATTATATTAGAGTTCAACAGCTGGTGAATTAAGACAAAGTCAGCGACTTTGCGCCTTTTCTCAGGCGAGAGCAAACCGAGCAACCGGAGGCGGTCGCTGTAGGGCGGGAGTCTAAGCGGATCGTCCCATGGGAGGCATCTTAGCGCAAATCTAAGAAAATTACGCTGCACCGATTTGATACCCTTGAAATGAACAGCGTAGTAGGGCGACCAGACCTAAGATGCATACTCTAGAATAGGTCTAACTAAGGAGGAGTGCAAATGAATCAATGTTGGTATATCCGAGAACTCTAGACCAACGCTTAACAAAGCCCAAGATTAAACTGCCTCTGGACAGGACATAGTTAATATGCAGAGTAAAGTCAAGTCTCCTATCGAGTTATACCCCAAGGTCAGTTGCGGACAGCACACGACGAAGACCATTTCCCGCAAAGTTGGCATCCCGATCTTGTGGATTAGGGCTGCTGGAAAAGGTCATAGCCTCACATTTCTCAAAATTGCGGTGTTAGCCATTATGCTTGCACCACTCCGGAAACGTATCTAAGTCTTTTTGAATAAGGGCGGCATCACCAATATCCTTAACATAAGAGAAGATCTTCATATCGTTAGCATAGATTAGAATATTAGAGTACGAGATCAGATGGACAATTTCGTCAATGCCAAGAACGAATAGCAGAGGGCAGAGATGACTGCCTTGTGGAACACCAGATGAAGCCCAGAAGATTCTTGAGAAAGAGCCACGCAGCGACACACAATAAGTCCTGTCTCTTAGATAGGAAGAAATCCAGTCGCCTCGCTGGACGCCAGAAATAACGTGGGAGGTAAAGTAAGTTAGTACTCGATGATCTACCGGACAAGAACCCATGCTGATTGGGAGAGATTAAGCCAATACATCGCTCTATAAGCTGCGAATACAGTATTTATTCAAATAATTTAGTTAGGCAATATAATTTCGCGATTGGTCTGTAATTAGTTATAATATTCTTATAGCCCATTTTATGAACAGAGACAATAAAAGAGCACTTCCACAATGTAGGAAAATTACCATTTTTTCCATAATAAGATCCCGTAATATAAAAGGAATGGGCCGATCCAGAATATGATCAAAATTATTCACACAAGGCTCAAAGTTATCTAAAGATAAGGCACTCTAAAAAAATTAAGCAAAACTATTTGCTATGTCGGACACATTATTACTAGAAGACCCCTCATACCACATCCTAGACGGATTGTTGCTCGATTTGTTTGTCATATTGACGAATTTAAAGAACTTGCGGGGGTTATTATGCATATTATCGCGAACACTAACAAGGTATTGCTCATAGATTGAGGAGAATGGTGCCTTAAAACTCTCATAACAGGTCACAAAGTCGCTATTGGGCTATTACAACGGAAGTAATTTTTCCACAGTTTGTTCTTCCTGTTCATAAGGCTGCGGAGTTCGGCATTGTACCACGGGGGAGAGGAGCATGTAGCGTTGTCACCGAAATTGAACATTAAAAATTTTAAATCGATGCAACAGTTAGAAGTGGGTTAAAAGTCAGTTGCAAGATTTGAAACAAACAAACAAACAAACAGACAAATATGCAAAAGTCAAGCTAAATAAAACCATTTAAGAAATTCCCTTTACATCATCTTTACCAGTTCTGTGAGAATTTATTAGGGTTTACTCCATTTACTTTAAGTTCATTTCTTTTACAAACTTTAGGGCTAAAAAATTAAACCCCTTCTTACAAAAAAGTAAACAATATCTTCTGTTTGGATTTGAAAAAAAAAATTAAGGTCCTTGCGTGAATTATTCCTATTAAGAACTTACAGATGACCAAAGACATACACTTAGGTAACTTTTCCGATTATCTTAAAGTATCAAATAACATCTTTTATTTTAAGGTTACCATAACCACAAATCTATAGGTTCAGCCCATAACAAGTGTCAATATCACAAATTCCGATAATTTCTTACTACTTCTATTTAATTACGTTAAGTCTTAGTTTAATTAAAAGAAGGTTAACGCAGGTTGTAATCGCGAGGCTTGAAATTTTGCTTATGGATAACGAACACAATGGCTAAAATGGAATATTTCTTGCGGCAAAATCAAAGGATGTCTGAGAAGGCTATGCGGGAGTTTCAAAAGAACTTGGGATAAATCGAGTGACGTTCAGTGTAACAGTTACCAAGAAACACAAAAAAGCTCTTGAGAAAAGTACTATGTAGCTAAGCTGAGGTCAAAAAGCTAAAGCCTATTGTTTTCCTTTCATTTCTCTGGAGAATTTGAAAGGAAGAAGCATATCTTTGAGGTTTTGGGGCTTCCTCTTCCCATGGTAATATTAATCTGTTGCCAAGCTATAGAGTGTTGGCATGTACATTTTATCGCATACAGGGTAAATTGACTGAGAAGAAAATGGAGTAATTTGATTTGTAATACTTTCTGGAAAAATGTGGTGGAAACATATGTATACCATTTTACCCACAGCAATACGACACTTGGAATAATATTATATAGGGGTTCCAGTTATTTCATGTCATAGTGTTATAAAATTCCCTTCAATAACACCAACAATTAAAGGTCGGGAGACTAAAGGAAACCGAATCCTGTTAAGTATTCACAGCACTTAATCGGTTTCGGATTGCCAATTCAGACTCCTTCTTTGAGTGGTAACAGCACAATTTTCTTTTGACATTAATTTAACTGAAACTTCGATGAAAGACTTCGTTTAATTGAGCAAAGGATTAGGCTTTAAAGAGACTATAATCCTTTCTAAGGCTTGGGGTTGTCTTTTAATAAAGCTTCCAGGACTTGGAGAAAGGAAACAGTGGGAACTAAAAGGGCCACTAATCCACTTTCGGATTTTAAACTTGAATGCATAAGGACTTTGTAGATGAGTATCGGGTACTTTACACAAATGATAAAGAAGTAAGTTGTTTCTCTAATAACAAAAGTGTGCAACGAAATGTCTACATATTGTTTTACTATATGGCTTTCTTCCCGTTGAAAAAACAGTATTGCCTTGGTAACAATTGGCTTATTACCTCATCATTCTTCTAATATTGTCAAATATGTTTATTTTTTTTTTATTTAAGAAAGGAATAAGAATTACTCTACAGGTCAGCATGTTGGTAAAATAAGATAAATTAACTTGAATTTCCGAGGCCTCTTTACGTCTATGTTCTATAGTAAAAAGTAGGTCAAGAGCGAGTCCGGGTCGCGCACTCGGGATTCGATAACAGATTATTAGGGGTCGGTTCATGGCAGCTGTGGCCAGTTTGGGACATTAAGAAAACGGCTTTCCTCCTAACGAGAAGCCGTACCGATCTCCAAAATATTGTGGCAGTCATTACTGGCCACAGTCTCTTCGGTAGACACGCAGAACGCGTACGACTCTTCGTTATGCGCGTACTTTCTCAGTGGTTGCTAACATAGGGCTAAAGTAGCCTCCGGTTTATTAACGGTTGTGGCTGGTTCTAAATAAACCCTATACTTACATCTGCGTTCCCGCGGATGTGGTAACATAACGGGCCTTTCTGAGGTTATGTGAGGCTGATCGACTTTCCGATAGCCACCATCCTAATCTAACCTAACCTAACCTAACCTAGGGGTCCGCTTTTATCCTTTTGGGGTACGGAACTGTAAAAAGTAATGGAATTATGAGAATTTTAAAAATCTAGATTATAATGTATGTTAAATCCCTAGGAAAAGAAGCCCCTTTTTGGATACAAAGTAGTCTGCCACTGTCATTTGGTCACCCTCATAATTTGTGTTTTCATTTCCATAAAAAAGAGGTGGTAGTTCAGTGGTGCAATATCAGAAGAATGCGGTGGTGATGAAGAATAATATTCTTGCTGTTGGTCCAGGAGGACGTTTAACCTGAATTTCTGCATTCATTCCTTGCGGTCCCACGAGCAACGCAACATAACCTTCGTTTGATCCATACAAGCTTTTGTCGTAGACAGTAGTTTCCCCGCAATAACCATAGGCCTTTTTATAACCCCTTTTTTAAATACTGTTCGTTTTTAATTTTTTATTTTTTGACGAGCTAGATTTAAAGAAAATATTAAACTTTTAATAATATTTTTCTCGCTTAATTCGTGTGGCACCAAAACAGAAAACCAAGCAATATAATTTGACCCAAAGTAGTTGTCTGATGAATTACAAGCTACGAAAGTTAATGTGGCATTTGTCTTGACTGTACTCAGTAGCACTTCTGGCTTTCAGATTTGGGGCTACCTTTCAAAGACAAGTCATCATACTGCGGTTTCTCCACACACTTAACACAATCTATTTTTCTACATTACTTCCTTTGTTGAACTTAATTATCACACAATGTCTTAAGTGCTCTTTTTCGTCAATTTTGTTGACAGTTCTAGAGGTTTAAAGGAACTGACTAACATACGGGCGCATTTTCATTAATCATCTACTATTTGCTAATCTACCTGCTCCAATTTCTAGGTTAAGTTAGGTCAGAAATCTTACTAAGCGCAGACATCGCATAAAAGTGTACATGTTCAAAACGGTAGAACTTTCCGTTACACCTAAGACCATACGGTTCAGCTCTGCTGGGGATATTTTGACATAGAGGCAGGGCGGCCGGGGGGGGGGGGGGGGGGGGGGGGTGAATCCCCGGGCCCGGGCTTTCAAAAAGGGCCCGTCATCTAAGTCATCAACAGAAAAAAAAATTCCATTTTAATTATATATATAAAAAAAAATACTAGACAGATTTTAAATTGAAAGTTGCTCATTCGATTGTATATGGGCCCATAAACGCTTAGTTCCGGGCTCGAAATTCCTTTCGCGGGGGCCCGTATGTGGTACCCCTGGGCCCAAATTTTGTCTCTACGGGCCTGCATAGAGGGCAATATAAAAGTCAAGAAGTCGCAAGTGTATATACGTATAGAGGATGTTTCAAATTTGGTGTGAAAAAATAAGTGGGGTGATAGGTCTCACCTAGCCAAACAAAACATTGTATGGCAGGGCATGGAGCAATCTCAACCGTTTGCAATTTTCATGGTATGGACATCACTATCTTATTTTTATATTTTGATTTACTCACGCAGCAACATCAAGCAAAAGCCAAAAAATTACTATCCTAATGACCTTTCCAAAATTGCCAACAATGTTGATTTAACTCCTACCGTTGTAGGTGCAGTCACTTCCAAAAGTAAAAAAAAAATATTTTGCGATTACCTAAAATTCAGCATTTTCCCAAACTTTCTCCGAAATTCATGTAAGTAATAAGCCTGATTGCTGGAGGATGGACGAAGAGATGAAGCTTTCTGGATACGGCGATCCTCCGGACCCAGGGGTAAATGCTTCACGAATGGTGTCTCCTTAGACGCTTCTGTAGGACAGGAGGTGAAGGGTATGTTTCGCTGTTGAAAAGAACTTAGTTAAGAGAGCGAAATTAGACTGAAATAAAAGACAATCGTTAACGTTTTTATTTCCCGTTCACGAAGTTAACACGGTTAGAGTTTCTACAAAACTAAACTGGATATGAACTCAAAGACTAAAGACAAAGTATTCGCTCAGTGTATTAGTGACAAATAAAGATATATTTTTGACATAGACCTTAACAGTTTGGCTACATCCGCGGTACCCAAAATAAAAGCAAGGAGTAATTAATTAAAATAATAACTAGCAATTCCTCAGGTGCGGCGGGGCAGATGTGGTAGACTCTAACAAGTTGGCTATCTCTGCGGTACAGGAACCAGTAGAAGATGCAGACTTGGCTTCCGGGGGGTTAGCTGCGGTTAATCCGGAGGAGGTTACTTGTCCTAAAGCTTCTTTGGACTAAAGCTTCATGACCCGGAACCTTTCACTGCCGTTGCCAGAGAAGAAGGGTTAAGGTTATGATTAACGCATGGACCAAGAAGGAAGACTGGAGAAGGTGGAACAACATTGATTCCTGTAGATAGGCTACGATTCTATCATTGGTCTAGGGAACCAAGCTACAGTGGGATTACTGGACTAATGAATTGCCATCGCTAAGGGAGATTGAGATCGGATGAAAAGGCACCAGCTCTTATGTGGTCTGTTTCGGCTAATCCCGGAGAAGTAAGTAAAGAGTTCACACTACCTGAGGGCATGGGCTGTCTTTTGGAAGATTTTAACCTCCCCCGCTAAAACAAAAAAAAATAAACCTGTTTTTAATTTTTATAAAATTGCATATCTCCACAGCTTTCGAAAAAGATGCAACATGTTCAGGTAGAGCCCAGTTCTGCTAACAAATTAATCTCTATTGTTGACAGGCCCTGAATACATAGTTTTCCATAACAGAAAAGTTCAATAACGATAATAAAATAAATTACACTTCCATTTTCACTTAGAAATTTTGTTTATTTAACGAATTTCCTAACTGCAGTGCAATAAAATAATTAAGTAGTTAGGGAGTTTTAAGGAAGCGGTTTTTCTAATCCTTTCTCCTCCTGAATTTTAGTTAAACGTAAAATATTTTTTTCCAACTTTGGAAGTGACTGTACTTACAATGGTAGGAGTTGTTGACAAATTATGGAAAGATCATTGAGATTGCCCTATACACAGCAATGAAATTTTTGTTTAGATAGGTGAGATCTATCACCCGACTTATTTTGGCACACCTTATGTGAAACATACTGTATATATGTGTGTGAAACTGTTGAAAGGTATTACTCCGTCATAACTTCTTATCGGCTGGAAAAGATACACAAGGGCCCAATTCTCTATTTAATTATTTAGTCACAAAATTGTTCGGATTTCGTAACCAAACTTTAAAATTGGTAATCACTATTACAAAAGTGATTCGAAGTACATAATATTGTGCAATTTATACACGCTAAAGCACAGCCTTACCAGGAAAGGAATTAAGGATGAGGGAAATGGGTTAGGAGGTTAAGTAAAGAAGGTGTTGATGTACGTCTTGTTTGAAAGTTTCGTGCTTATAAGAGGAAAAACAGAAGATGGTAAACTGTTCGAAATTCCTGTTGTTCTGCTCAGCAAAGATTCCCGAAATTTGACGGTACGTCCAAATTTGACCTGGAGATTATAGGAATGGGAGCAACTTGCAGCTCCTGTATCGCGCGTTGTCATGTGTATACAAGGAATCAGGCTAGCAATTTCGTTAGGACAATGGCCATGGAAATACCGATAGAAGAGTGAGAGACAACCAACATTCCATCGATGCTCCAGAGAATCAATGCTCTCAGAGATTGAGTGATCGCCAATAAGTTTAATAGCCTTACGCTGAACTTTGTCTAACGCGGACAGTGCGGTGTGTCCGGCCCCTGCCCAAATATGGGAATTATATTCAAGTCTAAGCCTAATGTGGGACTTGTAGATCAGCGCTAAGTCAGGTGGGGTGAAATATTTCTTACATCTCTGTAGAAAACCCAAACATCTGTTGTCAGCAGAAAACAACCAGGGGCCGCCGTCCATGTTATTCGAACCTGCGACCGTTGGATTGGTAGGCCCACATATCATCACTTATTCCATTTAAGTTTTGCAGTTTAGTATCCTAATATAGAAGTACCCTCTAGCTGTTTCGCAATACGCGGTCTTTGGCCATAACTGAATTATAAGAGAATAATCAGCCGGAGGACGCATTACAACACTCGTCAACGTCTGATTTGACATTGCCGAACAGTTTTGCCAAGTTGTCGGTCAAGCATGTCACTAGGTAGGGACTGAAAAGGACACTTTTTTCAAAAAAAGACACCGACTGCATTTACGCGTATTTACTTTTAATTGGTGCGTATTGAAGAACTTAAGTGCACTTTGATTTGACGCACAGCTAATATCATGTAATTGTCGTTTAACTCATTCTTTTCAAGAGAAAGAAAGGGAAAAAATAGATAACTATTATAATGTGAGAAATTTCTAATTATGTGAGCGATCTTCTTATCGAAAACGACAAAAAATGAGTATCGTTAAAAATTTCAGGATCGCGGGGAAAAATATGGTAACATTTGGAGTCACCAGAAGAGGTAAAAAATCACCAATTTTTAGATGTGTCTGAAAAAATAAAATTCTGTCTATAGGGAGGTGTTTGAAAATTGTAGATTTGGTGACAAAGTCACAGATTTGGCGTCACGGTTACCGAATTTATTTTTGTCATAAGACTCAGCGTGCCATCAATAATGAAGAAAACAATTTAATGTTGACTTCATTATTTTCTTTTAAGTCCTGGCATTTGAATAAACATGGAGTCTCTTGGTAGCAAATAACCAAACGAGCACTAAACAACAAATCATACGTCAAACATTTGACATTGAAATATTTGATATATGGCATTTCTTTGTTAGATGTCGATTTTCATATTAATTTTGAGATATTTTTAGATATAATGTCGTTACTGTTCACACCGAAAATCTAGTTGTTCAAAACTAATCTCGACATGTCCAAACTGTCGGTGCATCCATGATAAGCGTCAAATTGAACAAATGTAATATCAACCTGGCTAACTGACGCCAAAGTAAGATGTCGAGCGCAGTAATTAAAGATTAAGTTTCCAGTTTAGTTTTTTTTAAAGAAAAGGTACCCCCAAAACGAGAAAATACGATGAGTTAACAACGCTTTTCCTAAAAGACCCCTTATCTCTTCGTCACAGGGGGAATAAAAGAGCATGTGCCCCTTGTCAGCATTTACAGAAGTTTGAATGGAATTACAGGTGCAACAACTGCCAAATAAATGGTTTAACCAGTACACAAGGGGATTACCTTTTACCATAGATTTAATAACAAAGCGCTACACAAGGGGATTACCTTTTACCATAGATTTAAAAACAAAGCGTACCTACAGATTGAGATAAGAAAAAACTAAACTCGAGCTCGTTTTTTCTGAACATTCAAAGCACTCACTCAATCGTCCCTGTATCAAATATTTTTTAATTGACTGCAGAGGAAAAAAGAAAGTATTTGAGAACAGAATTATCTCTGTATTTGTTATATATCGATTATTCCTGGTCCCTTATCTTTACTGGAAAATTTTCAAAAGCCAGTTCATCCCTTAACATTAAAAAATAAGAATCATTTCCTACGCCCGCACAACGCTTTGATTTAAAAACAAATTTCCCGCAGCCCCGTAGAAAGTAAACGTACCCAAATTTGATGCTGTCAAAACAAATTTGTTATGAATACAAAACAAACGCCAGAAGAATGTTACCATCAAATTTCAGTGGCACGGTCATGCTCCGTTTCCAATCTAAAACAAAAAACACGAAAAACCGAGGGTAATGTCTGCCCTAAAATTTCACATTTAATTAACTCCGGTAGAATCAAGAAAATTTGCAGGTAATTTTAGTTGAAGCGAAAACTCAACAAAACCGCAAGAAAATTGTTGTGTCCAGCAAAATAGACTTAAGGAAAAGAATTGGTATATGAACTGACTGCTTGCGAATCCGTGGCACGTTTTCAAGATATTTTTAAGGAAACTATTTAAAACGAAATGAGCTCCTGCAAACTGGTATTTGTTATTTAGTGGTTCAAATGTTAAATAATTCTACTTGGGACTAAGCAAAACCTATCTATGATTCGGACAATAAAACAATTGAAAACAAAATTAAACTGCACAAAAGCAAAAATAATATGTTAAGTCAATGCCGCATTATTAAGAAAAAAAAACTAGGCACTTACAGTGGAAGATGCTCTAAAAATTATTTAACAGTAGTAGTATCAACAAAATTCGAGTTGCATTAAAAACTGTTGCTGCGATATCTTATAATAACAACACGACTCAGAACTCCAGATCTTCGAAAACCAACCGTTCGAAAGTTCTGTCTCTCGTTCTTTTAACCCCTTGTGGGGCACGGGGCGCAAGAAGAACTTTACCCGATTCTAGACAACTTGCAATTTAAAGTGGATTCCGAACCACTGAGATTACTCTGCAACCCCCATGGCCTTTTTATCGTGATCTGTTGTCAAAATTGATCTGTTGTTCAAATTCTTGAAGGTAGCACTAATAATACTCTAGAAATGAAATATGATTACTCAACAAAATGCTAGTAATAATATTGTATGCCAACATCTACCTGACAACATCTAGCGACATGATCCCCTAACTCCGATAACACCCATGAGATGCTCCGTCTCCACGGTACACTCATTACCAAGATTTACCCTAAATCTATCCCCCACCAGGTAACAGCCCTATCTAGGTTCGAGCCCTCACTTATATTCATTTATGCCCCGCGATGTTAACCACGACCCACACCTTATTGCAGATATCAATGCACTCCCACATTACATTCCCAACCAACTACATAACACGCTCGAGGAATCAGAAGGCTGACATGACGTGACGAGTTCAAGAAATGTAAGTGATTGTACAGATACGTAGGAGACTTAGAGTTTACCATATAACGCAGAAATACTAAAGCTCTTATATCTAAGTACATAAGTGTTTAAAGAATACCCTAAAACAAGATCCTTATAATGGGATACGTGACCGTAACGTCTTAAATTATAAACATATCGTACGAATTCATTAATTTCAGGTTGCACTGTGCTACAGAAAGTGAAGTGAGGAACTAACAATGTCCGAACATGCTTTAGCTTTAACTCAGAATGAAGCAGGCTATTTGACAGTTTAAGCAGCCGAAGACCGCCATAAATCTTTTGACATGCAGTATTAATATGGTCGCAGCACTCCATATTACCATTGAAATACACTCCGAGATTCTTCACTCTGTCAGAATAAGGCAACAGTACTCCGTTCAGATGTATAGTGGGAAGATCTGATTTACCAAGGTCACTTCTGTAGAAAACCATACAATTCGACTTCAGAGGATTTAAAAAAAGCATATCACTGGACGCCCAAATGGAGATATTACTTAAATCACGGTTGACACGGTGTATGGGTGCGTGACTAAATTCAACATGTTGAGTACCACTGGCAACAAATTTACTTTAAATGTGTCTTTATTCACCATTTTAATGGAAGCAACCAAAAACTGTGGCTTGTGTTGAAACCAACATCAACATGTTGAATTTAGCCACGCACCCTATGCAGTCTATTTATTTTTTTTTTAATTAAGCTTAATATCAACTATCCCAATTAGACGAGAAAGGTAAATCTGAATATCATCAGCATACAAGTGGAAATTCACGTCTTCAATGATATCAGGAAGATCATTGATTAATAAGACAAAAAGAAGAGGTCCAAGTATTGAACCTTGTGGAACACCATATGTGATTTTAATCCACTTGGACTTTTCATCCCCAACTTTCACAAACTGTTTGAAAGGAAATAAGACATAATCCTAGTGGATGAGTGTGGGAAGTTATACACTTTATGTAGTTCTGATAAAAGCAACCTATGATTCACAGAACCGAATGCTTTTGTAAAATCAAGTAGTACTAAGACAATTTATAAATCAGCCAGTTGCGTATATCAGTAAATACTTTCAACACGGCAGTTTCGCTACTATGGTCAGAGCGGAAACCAGATTGCCACTTCGAAATAAATTTATTTTATTTACAAACTGGATGATTTGCGTACTTAGTAGTCTCTCAAGCATTTAGAGCATTTAGCCAGACCTGTGGGAACTCAGAAAATGTAAGACAAGAGTTGAAGATATGAACTAAGCTGTCAATAACTACAGGTAATAATATTTAAAAAAAATTTGGTGCAATATCATCAGACCCAGTGGCGTTGGACCTGATGGATAGACATGCCTTGATAGCCTCATCATGGGAAACACATCTGAAACTGAAACTACTGTGGTCTTCTGAACAGAAATTTGTATTATAGGCTGACTGTGTTAAAGACTTAATAGATGATGTAGAAAAATAGGTATTGAGATCGTAGACATCCAAGTCACATTTTGACAGATCCTTTCCGCATATTCCATATCGTCTCAAATTGGACCACAATTTCAATAAGTTATCGAAATAGTTTTTCTTTGCCATTTTGATTTCAGTATTAGCCTTATTTCTAATTTTCTTGTACTTGGAAATACAAACCTCTGATTTACGAAAAAGGTACTATCTTTCAGGAAGTCGGCGCTTGATTTTACGGGAGTACCACGGAATAGAATTTGGTCTAATAAGTTTAGTATGAAGAGGTGCATATTTGTCGTGCAGATATGTTATGAATTCATTACATACATTAAGTTGAGCTAATGATTAAAAGAAAAAAAAGGATGTGCATCAAATGAAAATTTATGAATTACCCTGTTAGCCCGAAGGGTTAAGTTTGCAATAATGGTTGAAATTTGAACCAATTTTTGATTGGCTAGGTGAGATCAGCCTACTTATTTTGACACCCTATATAAAAAATAAAGAGAAAAAAATATACTTTACTGTAAAAATATTCATAAATTTTATGTAAAAAAACAATAACACATTCACTATGAATGAATTCCAAGAAGTATTTGAAGATTATGGGTATTGATTGAAAAAGAGAATAGGTCTTGTATTTGTAGGTGCACTTGGAACTACAATGGCCTGTATGCATCGTTTGTTGAGAATGATCATTAGAGTTTGGGTCGAATACATAGTTGAATGCCTGACAAAATAGGGATTAGGATGTGTGTGATGTGGTATTGAGATTTACAGAAGTCTTCCGTATTATGAGATTTTTAAGTTCCCTGTGCAGATTAATAAAATTTTCTAAGGCAGCTTGTTTTATATAATTCTATGAATTGTTACTTGGCACTTAGTGGAATACCTCTTTGTTTAACATTTTAAAAGGAAAGATATGAAACACTTATTGTCTTCCACGATAATATATATATATATTTTTCTTACTACTTAGCGCTTACGCATTTCATGATCCTATCACATCATCAGAACGACTAAATAAAATCCTAAAGTGCTAGTTAATCTAACTATTGCTGCTACCATTTTATTGTTAAGCACTACTTATAGACATATCGAAAAGTAGTTTTGGATTGAGCAGAGGTCTCTTATTTCTAAAGTCTATTTGATCATTTAATAATATTTTATTTTGTAGTTTACCTTTTTTAATTTCATAAACCTCATATCTATCCAGTACACCAGCAATGTGAAAAAATTCCAAATTCTATATATTCTTAGAGTGGCCTGTATTTTTTAAATGGATAGCTAGCCCAGATATTGATTAATCCAATTTTTTTTAACATTCCACGAATGATTGGAAATACTTGATATTACCGCGTCGGAACAGATGTCTTTTCTATAATAATGTCAAATTTTATTCTATTATTAACTATTTTAATAGTCAAATCTATAAAGTTTAAATTCTTATTACTTAATTGTACTGTAAACTTAATGTTATCGTCCAAATTGTTTTAAATATTCTTACTGAAATTGTCAAGTTGCCTATCTTTCACTGTCCATATACAGAATAAATCATCTACATATCATATCCAAAGGAGAACATGTTGCTTAAATTATTTTTCAAATTAAATAGCACCTTTTCTATGTGGTCCATAAAAAAAATTCAGCACAAAAAGGAGAAAAAGCTGACCCCATAGTTAAGCGGTCCCACTGTATGAAAAAGCATCATTAACAGTAGTAAGGGCTTCTGGTCTCTAGTAAAAACCGTAACGAACAATTTCACCTGTTCGTCAAACCACCACTCATTTATAATGGGAATGTTTTTACAGACTCATTGGACAAGGCCAACCTATTTGCTGCTAATTCGTACTTACCACCTTCATCGTAGCAAATTCCATCTCCATCACACTGCACTAGTAGGCAACAGCCGCTACACTTTCGCACTTGGGAAGTTTTTAGGGTACTTTCGAAACTCGACGTGTGCAAAACTGCTGGATCTGATGGTTACCTCTTTGCAAACTTTCTCACCTGTCATATTCAACAGGAATGTTTCCAAGTGCATGGAAACTTGCTCATGTCCAGCCAATACTTAAAAAAGGAGAGACATGCGACCCCTCTAACTGCAGGCCAATTGCACTAACTTCGATCATATCAACTCTCAGTTGACGAAATATCTAGAAAATAACCATCTTATCAACGATTGACAGTACGGTTTCCGCGCTGCCGCTCAACCGGAGACTTACTAACGGCTCTAACGGAGCATTCGAACCATTGTATCCATAATTTTGGTGAGTCCGAAATCGTCGCTCTTGATATTTCAAAGGCTTTTGATAAAGTCTCGCAAGCTGCCCTTTTAGCCAAACTTCAAATAGTTGGTCCTGGCCCTAATTTCGTTAAATGGATTGAGTTTTTTTGTCAGACCGTTCAATCCGTATAGTAATTGATGGAGTTACATCGATTCCTACGAAATAAATGTCGGTGTACCTCAGAGTTCAGTTCTTTTACCAACCTTCGTTCTACTTCTTATGAATGATCACTTGTCCCTTACTCTCAATCCTATCAATAGTTTCGCCGACGACAGCACCCTTGATTTCGCGTACTCATTTGATTCTGTAATGAATTCACGTGGGAATACTACAGAAGTCAATCGAGAACGCATGTTTAGATCATTAAACAACGACAATACTACGGCACTTGCTTCGGGCAGAGCAAATCGTGTTTCATTTAATGCATCAAAAACTCAATGCTGTTAATGTCCCATAAAAAACGGCCAGTTTACCCTTAATCCGTTTCAGTCGACCCAGTTCGCCCCCCCCCCCCCTTCCCCCAACATCTTGGGTATTGAGCTATCCAGCAATCTTAGCTGGACTGATCATATATTTGCAATCGCCATAAGTGCGATGAAATACTTGGGTTTTCTCCAGAGCTGTAAGAAATATTTCACTCCACTTGACTAAGCGCTGATCTACAAGTCCCACATTAGGCCTAGACTTGAATATAATTCCCATTTTTCAAAATGCACAAAATATTCACATGACCCGAGCGAATTTTCAAAACAAAAATAAAAACAAACTCTTTCTGAACTCGAGCAACGTAAGAAATATTAAAATTTCTTAATACGATCGGCCTTTCTAATAAAGAAAAGTTAAGCTCCTTTGACAACGCGCGAAACAAGAGCTACAAGTCGCTTCCACCCGAATACCCCCCGTCAAATTTCGGGAATCTTTTCTAAGCAGAACACCACGAATGAGGAACAGTTTACCATTTTCTGTTTTTCCCTCGTCATATGAGCCCGAAACTTTCAAACGAGACGTACATCGACACCTCCTTCACTCAAACTCCTAACCCATTTCCTATATCCTTAATTTCTTTCGGCCAAGGCTGTGCTTTGGCATCATAAGCTATCCCCCGAGCTTTGGGAACATCATATATAAAAAAAAACATTTTGACCGAGGGCAGTTGCTTAAGTTTCAGTAAGAGAAGAATCAGACTCTTCAGTAAGAGAAGATTTCAGACTCTTCGAAAGATGGATTCGCGATATCTGAATCTGGATGTGAAAAATGCAGAGATAGTGAGGGAGTGGAACAAAGAAGCGATAGAGCTGCACCTCTACGACCCTAATAGCGAAATGAATAAAGAATAGTTCTGCGGGGCAGTAGTTTGCCAGTACAATCGGCACCCAATTATTAACATTAAGAAGGGGAGTTCAAGAATAAAATTATACGATTACTGTTTATACAGGTAAGCTAAAAACAACCGGCTTGTCCTAAAAATGGTGAAATATTTATGTCATCATCTTTCGGCGATGCGCATTTACCGCAAATTACTTGTCGCAGGTAAAACAGCATACCTGTCCTTGACTTAATGAGAGCACATAAAATTCATCTGAATATTGGAAGAGTAGTCATGAAATACGACAACATAGAGATTCCTATGGCACTGAGATCAAATGGTTACTCCAAACTGCACATCGTGGCATATGAAGATATCGAGCTTCCTCCAATAGTACGAGCAAAATTTCTTGGTGATTCCAGGAGCTATCGATTCTGAATAATAGCACCAAATCGAACGCAGAAAGTTAGAAATGTTACCGTTGGAAAATATTTTATGGCTATCGATAAAAAGGAGGAAGTTTTGTTACGAATCCTAAATTCTAGTGTAAAAGGCACCAAGTTAAAAAAAGGCAAAGTCTTGGAACTTGGCGAACCTGGGGAGGAGATTTTATTAGTGGAACATTCAATAAAAATAAACAGGCAAATAAGGACGTCGCGAACTTAACAAAAATGATACTTCCAGCTACTAAAGTCAGCCAGATGAAAAATTTTAAAGCAAAGTAGTTAATTAAAGAATCTGCTGATACCTTTGTATTAGAAGACGAAAATATATCTCCAATTTCGATGTGGAAAGAAAACAACTCAAAGCCTAAATAGGAAGATGTTTCAGACAGAAGAACAAATGCACGCTTTGGCAAGTCAGCATGCCGGAAGTAGATATTGGGTCCCAGAAGCAAGATAAATAACCTGCTAGAGCAAGCATGTCAAACTGGCGAACAATTGCACCGACTTCAAAATGTCGTAATAGATATAAAATTAAAAATTATTTTATGCTTTTTAGCGCTTTTTGTGAAGTCGGTTCAACTTTTTTTTTAAAAACTATTTAATTTTTCACTTTTTAGTGTCTTCTACTCTATACAACGAAGAAAGAACCATCCAAATAGGTCCACGCGTTAAAAAGTTATGTTTAACCCCCTACCCTACCTCCATTTCATTAAACTTTTTTTTTCATGGTAGCAATAAAGGAACATACTCTACCGAACAGCAAAGGAATCATCGTAATCGGACCACGCGTTACGAAGTTACTACTCCTCCCCCTCCCCCACCACCACCATAGGACCAAATTATTCCTCTATTAGCAATGGGGGATCACATTCTATACAACAGCAAAAAACCATTTAAATCGGTCCACGCGTTACAAAGTAAGGTTCCACACCCCTTCACCCACCCCAACCCCGCCAAAATTTTTTTTTCTTGTGGTATCAACCAGGGAGTATACTGTACCCAAAAGAAAAAGAATTATCCACATCAGTCCACGCGTTACCTCCCCCACCCAACTCCCACCATGAAACAAATTATTTTTCTATTAGCAATGGGGGAGCATACTCTATACATCAGCCAAATAACGATCCAAATCGGTGAACGCATTACAAAGTTAGGTTCCACTCTCCCTCTCCCTCAACCCCACCAACATTTTTTTCTCGTGGTATCAACCAGGGAGCATACTCTACCACGTGTTACAAAGTTAGGTTTCACCCCCACCCCCACCAAATTTTTTTTGGCATCTTTTCTCTGCTACTATATTTCCTATTTCGTGGGAAATTTTCTTCGCAGTGATTACAAATTTTCGGATATTTTCAAACCTCTCTTGCAAATATTTGTAAAATGTAGAGACGCCAACCACACTGAACTTTGCCTTAAATATGAATCGCAGTTCAAGAAAATGAAATAATTCAAAGTAACATTACAATGAAGTTTATTTTATGCTATTATGAGGTGGTGTGCAGGGGGTTCCTCTTCACTCTCTCCCTCTTCACAAACTAAATAACTTCACTAAATATCGCGTGGGGATTTATCTTTTTGATGAGGGGTGGGCACCACAGCGCATTTTAAATTATAATTTACAATATTTCCTTGTAGAACCATTCTTTGCAATTGTCTATTAATAGAATGTGAATAGAAAATCTGGGCGTATCTTTCTTATCGGGCACGAGCGTAGCGATACCAATGGTGGGTAGTTAGCAATTTTTTTTTGTTCTCTAGTTTTTCGGTGCTGTGATTAGTTAAATTAAATTTTCTCTTTTGTTGTTTTTCTTTTGGTTGCCTTTGTTGCCTTCAGTTTGGTTCTGTTTTTGTTTTGCGTTACAGCTGCCCTTTGCCGTTTCTCATTTAGTGTTTGGTTTTAATTGCCCCTCTAAAAGCCCTCGTGAATTCGTCCCCTTTGACCGATATTTTTCTCCTGACGCATTTGTTGTCACACTGGTAGCATTTATTATTGGGATACTTCGTGCTTTTGTTTTCGGCCTTCTTGATTTGATTCACTTATAATTGAGTTTTCGTTATTATTATATTTGTTTTATATTATAATATATATTATACATTCTTTTTTTTTCTCCACGATTATCACTCCGTGTTATGTTATTTTATTTTCTTGTCTTTGTATAAGCGGTTTGCCTCAATCGTTGCTTCTGCCTTACTTTACGGGCCCGGTTTCAGGATCTTTTTCGTGTTATTATTTCGTAGCTCTATTTATTTATTCAACTTATTAGTTCTTTTAATTTTTATCCGTGACTTTTGATTTCTTTTATATTTTGTTTTTTTTTTGTTACCTCTTCCTCTCTCTTTCTTTTTATTTTTTCTTTGGTAGCGCTGTCTGTTCCCTACTGTTCGCGCCTTGTTAGAGGCTTTCACCGGAATATGGCCAGCTGCCAGTGTTGCCAAGTCGTCGATGAAGAATGTCACTAGATAGGGACTAAAAAGGACACCTTTTTTTAAAAAAGTCACCAGATACAAAATAATACATTTTTTTCAAAATTGCTTCCAATATAAGATAAGAAATTTCTAAGTTACAAAAATGTAAATACTACTACTCAATAAAAGACTGTTTTTACCTGAATCACAAGCGTATTTACCTTTAATTGGTGCTCATTAACTTAAGCATCGTGTAATTTCTTCCGTTTAATTTGTAAAAGGAAAGGGAGGAGAAACAGAGAACTATTAGAATGTGATAAAGTTCTAATTTTGTGAGCGATCCTCTTATCGTAAGCGACAGAAAATGAGTATAATTAAAAGTGTCAGGGTCCCTCTGGAAAGTAATGAAGTCTTACAGGAAATTGTTCGAGCGTTTAACTTAGCAACAAAAGCATTAAATGGATCCGCTTGAATGTATGATGTAACAGCGGTTGTAACTGAATTAAATGGTAGTTCAGTAAATATGTACAAAAATCGTCAAAAACAATGAGAAATGCCGAATATTTACGTTAAAACGTTAAAGAGTCGGAGAACATTTTGTGTCATCAGAAGAGGTTCAAAATCACAGTGTCGCTAAAAAATATCAGTCACCAGAAAGGTATTCGAAAATACCAGATTTGGTGACAAAGTCCATGATTTGGCATCACTGCATTAAAAGTCACCAGAAGTCACCAGAAGTCACCGCAGTGGAAGTTAAAAATCACCAACTTTTAGACGTGTCTGAGAAAACAAAATTCTGTCACTAGAGAGGTGTTCGAAAACACCAGATTTGACAAGGTGACAAAATCACTGAGTTGGCATCACTGCCAGCTGCGGTTTGATCTTGGAGAGCGTGGTCACGTGTAACGGAGTATGCGGTCATGATTTTTATGCCACCTGCTTGAAGCATTGTTCGAGGACATGCTTCAAATGAGCGGACATCAAGCCCTGCCACATTCTGAGGCTTGTGTATCACTGACATCTATTCTTGTGACATGGCCCTTGTTGCGGACAAGGTCAACTCCGTCCACAATTGCTTGACTTGTCTTCAGCTTCTCTCTGATGACATTAACACCTTGAATGCGAAATTGGATAAGATGGTTGGATGGTTGGGATGGTTGCCAATAGAAGAAATTATGTGCAAAATAATTGAAGACGGACATTCTGCATTGTTTCTATAAGTTATCTTTGCTGATGGCAAAGAAGAATTGTCGTGGTGAAAAAAATTGTTTTTGCTAATTTCACAAATTCGATTTTTTAAGTTCAGTCGCTTATAATTTTAATATTTTAATTTACTTAAGTTCGTAAACTAAATATTTCGCTTCTACATTAACTACTAATTTAGAAAACATGTCACTTTTTTTTCTTTTTAGGGCTTAATAATTTTAAGCACAATTTTAATTAAAAGTCAATTTCTCGGTTCAAATTTTATTTCCTCGACTGTTGTTCTAATATACTTAGAGTTTCGGTGTTCAAACAACGATAAATTAATAATCAAGCTTTCGTAGAATAAGGTACTAGAAAAAAAATTCTTCCTCAAAAGAATTGGGTTAAAATAATAATTAAATTTAATGACACTGGACGAACTATTTTGCGTCGGGGTAGTATTTCTTTCTCTCTGATCCCATAACCCCTTGTGGGGCTTGGGGCGGTAGAAGAACTTCACCGACATTATTTTGCATACTGTTATCAGCAGAAAATAAGCATGGGTCGTCGACGGTGTGTGTAGAACTTGGGACCTCCGGGATGAAAGTCCCACACGTTAGCACTTACTGCACCGATGACTAAACATTATGTTGCGAAAAAGTTACGTTCACACACAGCATCCGGAGGTCACAAATTACGATAAAAAGGCTGTAGATTTTGCAGAGAAAATGCCAGTGGTTCGAAATCCGACCTATGCCGCACAAGGGGTTATAGGAAGTAGAGAGAGAGAGAGAGAGAATTCAAGAAATTTATGCAAATGGAATGTTATTTAACTTTTAGATTAAGGTAGCGCAAAAAATATTTCGCTTTCGTCCGTTGTCAAGACGATAAAGAGTTGGCTTCCTAAACAAGAATTTCAGTGGTGATCCATGGTTGTTTTCTGCTCACAACAGATTACAATAAAAACGCCATTGCGGTTTGCAGAGTAATAACGGTGGCCCGAAATCAACCTTAAATTGTAGGTCCGCTTGTAATCGTTTTCTCGAATCGGGTGAACTTGTTCTCCCGTACCGAAAAGAGACAGAGATAAGGTAATTAAATAAAAGATACTTTAAGTAGTGATTAAGTAGATGTTTTATTTGTTAATTGTTGATAATGTAACTTTTGAGTGTGTACCTGGTGATTTCCTGTGTAAGTTCTTCGACTAGTGCGTTTAGCGAGTGCAGTCGTTAAAGTTTGGTATTCCAATAAAGTAATAGTTAGAAGTTGAGCCTTGGGGATCATTCTGGTCTGTATTGTATGTTGATGATTGTTAACCTTAATTGCAATTTCATGCTACCTTTGTACACTATATCTACGAATAGCTCGTTATAAAATCATTCTGACTTTACCGACAGAAGAAATTGTGCTTATTTTACTCCAAAGTACGCGATTTTGCTAATTCTATTTAAAGATACATATTTCTTCAGAGATTTAAATTGAATTTGATTTATACCAGAAACAAAGTTCCTAAATGTCATAAGTGTCTACAAGCTAAAAGCAATTATTTCCGTCTTTGAATTTAACAGGCCATGATTCTATTCAAATACTCCATGACAAGGATATGAAAGCCAGTCCTGTTCTAGTATAATAACGACCAGTAATTATAATTGCAAATGCTATTCAAACAAACCTAAATGTTCTTAACGTATCCTTGCACAGAATATCAGTAATTTTAATGGTACCACACTAAAGTCCCTTGTGGATTTACTTGGCCACGTCTCGCTTGTTAAACTTTTATTTAAGTCAGATGAAGGAAATTATATTGTGGGGCCCCTTACTGCTCGAATAAGTGAAACAAATGCCTAAAACATTTTATTAGACTTAGCAATTCCTTGCGGCAGTGAAAAATCAGTTGCGACAAAGACGAATCTCGTCTACCATTTCCCCGAGTTGTTATTGGTTGAGCTAAGTGCTATAACTTCTACCGTTTTATTGTTTCGCCGCACTAATCTACAGCTCAATTGGAAACATTACCACCTGCTATAATAGGCTAAGTGCCCGCTGTTGTCGGACTCGTGATGTATTAAATTTATAGCCACTCGGGGTTCTAATGGCACTCTGCATTTTATGGGAAAACCACAAAGAAATGGTAAGGGATCCGACAATTAACGAAGCACTTAACCCTCTTCTGCGGCAATATCTTATTATAAAGGAGATTCTTAGAATACTATACTTCCGTGCTGATATTTACAATTCGACAGGTACTAGTACGTTGTTTATTGCAGTCTTTGCTTGCCGTTTGAGTACTGTTTCGATTGACATTTTGTTCTTGTTCTTGTGTTAAACAAAGTATGTGATTGTTATCGGGCAAGGAGAGCCTCGGGAATTTCATTTTCACGTTCTAATAATCTATTGACTGTTTACATTTTAAATAAGGGAATCTGTTTTTCTTAAATGTAAGTATTTAAAAAATATCTTAACTAACAAATATTGATGGCTGTAAAACAGAGTAACTCTTACAGTAGCAAATTCAGCACCAGACTGTACAATCTAAAAGTTAGTGCCAATACCAGCCACCAGTGGGATACGTTTTCAGTTAAGTGTTGGCTTAGCGCAGTGAAAGAAAAATAGCACACATGAATCAGCCATATCTATAACCGCCATAACTTTGCCTCCAATTTAATAAGTAATATTAAAATTGTTTTTAATCAAAAATTAAAAATGTTAAACTTTTATCTAAAACCGGCGAAGAGTTACTGGCCCTAGAAAATCCCATTCTCGCTCACTTACCCCTAACTAGTTCACCGAATCGCTGGCGGGGCACGTGGTGGGAGAACAATTTCTCCGAATTCGAGGGAACGATTGTTAGTCGACATACAATTTAAGGTGGAATCCGAGTCACTGACTTTACTTTCCAACTCCCAATAGCTTTTTTATCGTAACCTGTTATTAGCAGAAAACAATTATCTGATTGACACCAATAGGGTGCCAAGAAACTTGAAATTTGGGCCTTAAGGACAGCTTTGAAAAGAAGTTAAAAAAAAATCCTTAGTTTACCTCTCCCCGCCATAATAATGTTCCGTTTATTGATTTTTTCAAAAAACTCCTGAAACCTTCCTTAGTATACTTTAAGTTAGAGTAGCTCAAAAGCTCAATTTACAACGTTTTCCTGCTGTTCTTGTGTTTTTTTCGGACATGAATGTTTCGTTTATAGATATTTGCTTGTTTTTGTTTACGAAATGTCACATTGAACATTCCTTTTTAAGGTTCCGTAGTCAACAACGAACCCTTATAGTTTCGCCATGTCCGGCAGTCTGTCTGTCTGTCTGTCCGCGGCTTAGCTCAGAGACTCTTAGTACTAGAAAGCTGTAATTTGGCATGGATATACATATTAATCACGCCGCCAAAGTGGTAAAATAAAATCTTGAAAAACAGTTTTTTTTGTGTACCTTCCTTAAATGTAAAGTTGGGAGTAATTTATTTTTCTTTTATTCCATTATGTGGGGTGTCGTTGGATAGATCGTTCAAAAATGGAAAAAAGAAAACTATCCCAGCTAAGTAGGCTTTACTAGTTAACGAGTAATAGTCGACCATCTTATAAAATGTACTTGGAGAAGTAAAAAGGAAAAGTTCGTACAAATTCCATTGAAAATTTCTTACATGAAGTTGTTAGTTTTGTAAAATAGGTAGGAAATATAAGTTTATGAACCATGTAAAATTATGGAAAACTAAAATCATACGTTCTTAATACTAATAATTCATAATGTTTACGTTCGAATTAATATATTCAGAATATCAAAGAGAAAAGCCCCCTTCTAAGTCAGCATATTGTGACGGGCAACTACGCAACCCTACACTTCGCGTGGCCCGACACGCACTTGGCCGGTTTTTTTCATTCATTCGATCACAACCATAAAATGTTTTTGAAAACAGCACACTTCCTAAAGCCGAGATAGATAGATCGATAATGCTTATTTACATACAAGCCCTTATTATAAACAATTCATTACTTCATCTTTATAATTCAAGAAAAAATATGAATAAGAGAAAAATAAAATCAAATAATAAACAAAAAAAAACATGACCAGGAGAAAAATAAAAAACATATACGGAGCTAAATCAACTCTAAGCTAGACTTATTACTTTCTAAACTACAAAAAAGAAGAAACAAATGAACTGCGATACTGGTATTAAGGGACCGTTAAAATATTACGTAACGCAGTTTTTGAAGATTTCTGACCCCCCCTTTTATCATACCTAACACTCAGAAGATTGTTTTTACCTGACGATGTCAATTATGTTGCGCAAAATACCGGAATAAGAAGCAATGTAAATTAAACGGATTTTCAGCCCGCTTTGGCCCTAATGTGTGTGCGTGAAATTCGTTAGTTCATGGCTTGTAGTTTAGGTGGTTTTGCCTGACCGCAACGGTCTTAGAGTCCAACCTATGGACTCATGGTAGATGGCTTATTGTGGTTATTTGCCATACATATACATACTTCTGTATACTCAGTGACGCGACTCTTTTCGTATGTAAAACTTTTGAGAATTTAAGAGTGTAGAGCAACTTTAAATTTAATTTTTTTTATAAATTTATAAATATTTTGAATGAAAAGAATATTAATTTTGTACGAATTAAGTTTATTATGGACCCGTACTGCCTTTTGTAAAGTGAATTTAAAAGTTTTCCAACTTCTTCAAAACTTGTCAGATCATCGAAAGAAACAACAACTTTTAGCAGAAAGTTAAAGAGTAAGAGAATTTTAGGTTAGATTAGAGTGGTAGCCTAAAGAGTCACACTTAGGCCAAGGAGGCCTATTGTGATACCATAGTTGAGGCTGCATTTAGACCCATATAAACCCTTAGAAAAGAAGAGAATCTACCTATTACTCTCCATGTATCGAGAAAATTCCCTGTCTCCTGTGGAATCTAGTTCTCGAGGAGTCAATATGAATATTGGCTGGGCAAAAAGGGTTTAGCCTTAACACGTTTCCGGGAACTATTTGGAGTTCCTGATAATCGAGCTAGGGCCCTGTCAGTAAAGTCCATTTCGGTTAGCTCTACGGGGAGCCCAAAGACCGGAATGTAAAATGTCACACCATTTGATATTTCTGCCTGCACAAACATTGTAATATCTAGACCGTGGATCACGATATAACTAACACATAATAAGCGTTTTTCGTTCAATTATTCAACTCAGATAACAAAACTTAAACATCATTTGAGAAACAGCTGATTTCTTTTATTTTGATGTCAAAGCTCAGAGCATGCCCTATGATGATTACCACAACCTCGGCAGGAAAGAAATTTACAATAAGAGAAATGGGTTAAGAGGTTTAGTGAATTCAGTGATGATGTATGCCGCCCGTGAAAGTTGCGGGCTCAGAAGACAAGGGACACACAGAAGATGGTAAACTGTTATACGTCCATGTTGTTCTCTCTTCTGAAGGTTTCCTTAAATTTAACGATACAATAAAATTTGACCTAGAGAGTGTAGAAAAGGAAGCGATTGAAGATCCTTTATCGAGTGTTCTTCAAAATATGAGACAATCAATCGTCTTCTCCTTCTTTCAAAGACCCCTTCCAATTGGTTTTGAAATCCATGCAGGTAAACTCTTACATATTTGCCCTTTCTTATCTCCTCAACAAATCTTAATACGGGGTTTTACTTAATTTAAAGTAAGAATTATATTATAAAAGGAAAATTTTAGATTTACTGGAATAGTGTTTTTACTCACTTTGTATGCTATATTTAATAGAATATAATGTGTGACAAAAATGTTGACTATCTGCAAGGAGCTTAATGTTTAAAATCATTTTAGCAAATTATAATCTTTGTTTGTGACAAAAATACTATCTTTGTACCGGAAACAGTACATATCTATTCAATTATAATGTATATTTCTCCTCCAAATTATTTCGTACTTCAGTACTATTCTCTCTATAGTTCCCGTAACTCCGATCGAAACCAGCGAAATTATGGTGCAACTGCAGTGGCTTTTTGTCATAATATGTTGTCCTTAAAAAAAACAGCCTTGGGTTGTCGTTGGCGAGGCTCAAACCTGGGACCTCCAGGATGGAAGACCACCACGTATGAAGTTACCACATCGACTTCAAAACTAGGTGAAATATTATCAGTTGTTGCAGCTATTATTCTCTCTGGTTCCTTTACTCTTCACACGTTTCAGTTCTGCACTAACATCGCCAACTGTAGCCACGGTTTGTTGATCTGGGTTCCTTCCTTTACTACATATTTTCTCCATACTTTGCGCTATTATTACATTGTTTTAAAAGTAAGCTTTTAAATGAGAAAAGAGAGAGAAATAATATACAATCTATTTCCGTAGATATTTCAAAAGCATTGATTTTAGGTAACCTATAGTTTTTCTATCGCCGTCTATGGAGTAACTGGTAACGTGTTGGTCTTTTATCCCGGTGGTCCCTGGTTTGAACTCCAGCGGCGTCGACCCGTAGTTTTCCTTTGCTGACCACAGCTTAGATAAAAGGTCAATGGGTGTTGCAGAGTAATGTCGGTAGCTTGGAATTCACCTAAAGCTTTTCTTCCGCTCCTTGCCCTACAAAGTGTTACGGGTACTAGAGAGGGAAAGTTTTTGTTCTGAACCTACAAGATATTGCCGTAATTTCGTATTTGCTATGTGTGCATATATTACCTGAAAATTAAAGAAATTTAAGTTTAGTGCCAATTAAATTTCTACGAGTTAGTTAACTAACTAATTGGAAACGAGTGATGTAAAAAAGCAATAAATAAAAAAAAACTTCTTTTCTACTGAAAAAATATAAAATATAATATTTTTAACAACCCATTCCGGACTTGTAAAAAATGGAGTGGTCCAAATTAGGAACTCCAAAACTGCTCCCAAAGCACCAACTACATATAATCTCCCTTAGCTGAACTTCGGATAAGAAACTCAAATTCCGGGTGCCATTATGCATTTGAAATGTTTCGCCAACTTATTAAATTTGTATTCATATTGCCTCAAGTTCAGGCTCGAGTTGGAATTCATAAGAATTTTTGACAGAAAAGTCTTAATTTAGCTCAGGATGAAATTTCTGGAAAATATTCAACTTATTGTAAATAGAGGAATAAAGCAGAAGAAGAGGGATGGGTGGACAGCTCGCAGTTAGGGAAAGGGCTACTTATTCTGGTCGATTTAATTATTCCATTCGCTCGTATTTGGCGATTTAAATATCATCATATTGCATTCATTGAAATATACAGGATATTGCATTTCCACTGAAATGTGTAGTGTGATGATACCAGGTTCAAACCAGCTGATAAATGAGGACAAGACTGAAAAATGGCGAAACTAGACCATGTTGGCATATCCGAGCGGAAGATATTTCATTGTATAAATTTATTAAACATTCGATTGAAACACTTAGTTCAGGATATATGGCAATTTTTAATACCATGATGAATTTAGTTCCAAAAACTCACATCCAGGAAAGCTGCTTCCATGCATCCATGCTTTACTGAATATTTATTGATTCAATAAAATCAGTGAAATCATACTTCCGTTCAGCTTATTGTTTACATAACGCGCAATGATAAAAGTATTCTTATATACAGAAGTAATATTAAAAAACATTTGATTATTGCAATAAATATCGTAGATGATTCTTTACATTTAATAGTAACATTTTAGCGGTAGTGGGGGTCACGTGGTCATGACCCCCAGATATTATGTGGAAATCTGAAACTTAGTTATTCAAAGTAGTCAGATAAAGACTGGCTGAGTTAAAATAACGATTTTAAAATTTTTTAAATAAACGATTAAAGAATTTGCAATCAAGAAGATTTTTGTTAACAACGAATTGTTGACTACGGAATGGAAACGTGAATCCGAAGAAGGAAATACCAAATACCGTGTTGTATTGTATTTTGGCGACGTTTCCGGTCAGTGTTGCCACTGCAAAAAGATTTTCGTTCTTGTTTCGATTAAAAACGAGGGTACGAACTCGAATGGAAGAAGACAGGTTGACTGGGTTGGCACTTCTACATGTTCACAAAGATTAAGCAATAAGCACTGACGACGTTATAGAACATTTTGCAAAAAAATCAATGGGGAAAATCGATTTTATAATATATCTATATAAATATATGGGTCTTTCTCTACTACTGGAGGAACGTAACATTATATTCACTTCAATTGAGATTGTCGAATCGTTTACGGTTCGACTACATTGACTGAGTCGTCTCGATTCAAAATCGGTATTGCGTAAGATATACGACTAGATGCAAAAACATTACCATGCCGACATTCATAAAATGTGTGTTACTACCCGACCGCCGAAGGAGAGAATGGTAATGTTTTTCGAGCAAAGGTACGCCTATTTCTTTGGCACGCTTTGTGGCAGGGTTTCCAAGTCGGGCGATTTCTCGCCGATTGGGCTACTTGAGCCGTCAGTTGGGCGAGAAAATTTTCCTCTCTGCGACTAGGCACTTTTTGGGCGAATTTTTAATTCTTGCTGGGCGGTTTTGGGCTATAGGCTGAATCAAAATGCACGACAACCAGTTCATATTGGCTAATCGAAATCACATAACCGGACCTGACAATAGACAAATTTAATTTTTAATCAGGTTTTTAATTGCTTCATTAAATGGGGGTTACCACCCCACTCCCCCGCCAGGGAATATATTTGTATAGAAGTACATAAAAATACATAAGTACGTAAAAGCGGAACTTTCCCGAATTAAAAAGGACACGTAAAGTACACGTATGTACACGTAAGTGTAAATAGTGTACTTCCATTATTAAATACCTACTTATTTTTATTTATTATGTATTTTTTGTTTTTCACGACGCCTCTACCACAATTTTAAATTTGTGTAACTTGTATCTGTTGCTCTGATGACTGTAATAATTATTACATTAAAGTTGTTCAAACAACAATTTGATTATAAAATCAAAAGGCGATTTCAAATAATGGCGCGGTGACTTTGGGCAACTTCAGCGCCACGGCTCGGCGACTTTTGCTCCATACCGTCTGGCATATCTGCTTTGTGGTCTAAACGGGTAGACGGATTTTAACATTTGAGGTATCATTAGACATAGGGTTCGACTGACATAGGGTATACAATTTAAATATGGCGTCTGCAAAAGAAAATTGAGGGGAAATAAAAAAAAATATTACAACAATATGGGTATTAAATGAAAGCTAGCAAATAGTCAATTAAAAATATATACAAATATATACAAGTATATTATAACACTTTTATGCTACCATTGACACAGGAACTTCAAAACACTAAAAAGTGTGAAATAAAAAAAAATAAAAAGGTAATATGAATTAAAAGCAAACTAATTACAATTTTATATAATTCCCGCATCGGGCAACCTTGCAGTCAGGACTAAAAATTTGTTTTCTTGGGGGAGTTTTTGGATATGAGACTTTACAAATGTCAAGAGTAATTCACTCATTAAAAGATCAGAATACATTGACAGTTTGAAAGTTTTTTACTCACACAAGTAACAAACTGAATTGTTTTTATTGCTGGTTCTTTTCGGTACATTTTTACTCTTCGTCAAGATTTGGCGGTACTTTTTTGACAGGAGTCTGTGATTCTCTCCAGATGAGAACAGAATTTTGACAGGTCTGCACACTATCTGTACTCTTTATTTGCATTTTATTCATATGACTTTGCAAGCTGGATATGTTTCGTTTTATTTTGGTGCCAGTGTTATTTTTTCATGTCTAGCTGTATGTTTTAGGGAGCTGGTTATCTAGTAGTAAGTAATCTTTGAAAAAATTTTTTTTATATTGGATTGATCTCTTTCAATTCTCCATTATTATTGAAAAATAACCTTTGCAAAGTAATTCCAGTTTTATTCTCCAAAAGAAATGTGAAATGAGCTATTTTGGTAAGTCGTAATTTAACTCTTTATCTAATACCATATCAAACAAACATTTTTAAATATTGGAAATGGTCCCTTTTGTTTATAAGAAGGCACATGCATGTATAAATTTTTTTACCTTGTGGAATGCAATATTCACTCAGCTGCTGTTGCTTACATTCTATGTTATCATCGCTATATTCGAAAGTAAAATCACTCAGAAGTTTCTAAGCAAGTATTTTTTCCCGAGGTAGTACATTTGTTTACAACGTCGGAAACTTTATGCTTTATGTAGTGCAGTGTGAAGATGAGCAATTTGTTTCTTAAATTTATCTTACTCACTAATATGCAAATGGTGATAAGAGCCCGTATCAAGGAGAAACGAGTTTTATAGAGTGGAAATAATAGCAAGATTTCAGCATGACAGTGGATTTGAAAAAAAGATATAAATTTACAACTTAACAGATTTAAGCGACATTCCCACGAATAAATCTGTAGAGTAATGCAAAACTTCTTGTCGGTCTCGTTTTTGATCCCCTCGAAGATGTGAAATTCAATTGTGCACGTGAAAATCGATAACTAAGTCAAGATGTGTTTTCTCTCGGAGAAGACGAAATTGAATTTTCGATGAACGCCTGTTTACCGTAAAATCCTGGGTAGGAAGATCTAGATTATTTCGATATCACTAAAATACGTGAAAAGGCGATACTCTGTTGATGTTCAACATCTTTTTAAATTCCGGGTTGATGAATCGAGTTTCGGCAGCTTTAGGATAAGGTATTTGATGAAAGACCTTTTTATATTTCGAAGTCAAGTGGGATTAAAACTGAAATGTGTGAAGTGTTTAAGAGCCTTTTCCACCGACACTATCTTGTCATAATATCATATCTTAAGTTTTGGACAAGTTTACGTCTCAAATTTTTGTTTGTAGTCGTTTTGTTATGAAATTTTGTGTATAAATTTGCTTAGCTCACTTTTAATACTGGAAAAATATAGCAGCTCCAAATAGTCACATTTATGGCATTAAATAGTGAAATGTGGACGAATTCAACCTAATACTGTTCCAGCTTTGTCTGATTATCCTCAGAGGAGCCTCAGCCGAAAAAATGACACAAACTCATCTATAAAGTATATATCCTTCCTACTGTAACAATATATCCTTGTTTAAAGCTGCCAAATGGGAAGCAAACTATTAATTTAGAGTGAGTTTAATTGAGAATTATTTAAGGGATTCTACCTGTTTGAAATTAAAAAAAAATCTATTTTTGCCGAATTATTTAGGACAATTTTTGAAAATATTTTAATGCAAGTGCCATGCCAAAATTCCTAAAATTTTAGAAGATATTAAATTTAAAAAATTTAATTCCCTACAACCCGGCTTGGGTTTTAACATCTTTAAAAATGAGTAAGAGAGATATCCATCTAACCTCCAAGCCAACTTGTTCTATACTCTCTCTACTGATCTCTTCCTTGTGTTGCGCGGTTGTCCAATCCTGCGTCTTTCTTGGGTCTCGTGCGTTACCATCTAGAGCCTGTTGTTTGGCTCCTTTATATTGGCTCCTATCCTTTGCTTCTTTCGCCTGCGAATATTGGTGTCTATCCCGTCATGGCCTGTAAATCTGTGTAGGTCTTCGGTGGTAATGACATGCGGCCGGAGACACCGATTGACAAAAGCTTAGCTTAGATGATATTTCGATTCGGCTATCCGGAGTTTGGTGCGTCTGGAGATGTTTTTATTACCCCAAATCTCAGCAAGAGTATTAAATGCAACTCGAGTATTATCGATGCGAGCATGTACATCAGCTTCAACTCCGCCGTCTGCTGAAATTATGCTTCCGAGATAACAATATTTATCCACCTGCTCTATTTGCTGCTGTTCAAGATAAATTTAATGTTGAATCAAGCTCATAAGTTTGGTTTTAGCAGCATTGATCTCAAGCCCTGCCCTGCGACCTTCCAGGTCTTCAAACATTAGAGTTTCATAATTCTGTTCGTTTTGTAGGAGACATACATCGTGGGCATAGTACAGGTGCGTAAGGTGGTTAAAAAATGTCCATCTAATCGCTTAGAATGGGTGGTCATCTAGGGCGCTGCACAATACGTCATTAGTTACGATCAGGAAAAGTAAAGGTGAGAGTATACATCCTTGTCTCACTTCGTTCAGCACTTGGGAGAGTTCCAACAGATTTCCTTTGTAAGGACATTACATTGAGCTCCTGAGCAGGACTCTTTTAATATGGTGATAATTTTTTCTGCGATGTCATCACAAAATCGACGAACATTACATGTAAAGCACGTGGTAAATTTGATATAACTATTTTTTCAATTGAATTTCGGAGTATGGCACTCAGTCCATTTACTTTAATGAACGATTCATTTCATATCATTCGAGAGTTTGTTTTTAAAACCAAGCTTGACTTTATACTCGTCCAAAAAACTTACGTCTACTTCGCAAATTTAAGAGGTTCCCGCTTCAAACAACTAGCCCATATACCGGATCTAATGATTCTTGTTTCGACATGGTCTATTTAATTGAAACCTGATTACACCAGGTTTTGGATGCGGAACTTCCCAGTATCTCGTTTTTCGCCTTGATCGTCACGTAGCGGTTCTTGATGCATTAGGTGCGGAATTATCTATGCAGTTCGCCGTTAATTTCCATTTAGACTCAGTGATATTCTGGATTTTGGCGACTTGGAAATTGTTTGTATTGTTATTGGATTATCTCACAAGTAGGTGTATATAGCTATAGTCTACATTCCTCCTAGCTCGCGATAGACATTTATGAGCGATTTCCACTAGTATGGATACCATCTACTGAACCATGAGAACTTCTGACTAGTTTTTATCTGTTTGGCGCCTTCAACCTGCCTGTTTTTTTAAATATCATCCCTTTCTCAATATTTTAAACGGATATAATCTGTTAAATAAAACCCACAATGTGGAGAAAAGAAATTACTTAAAAAACTTTCTTGTTATGCTTTCCGCTTTGAATGATCTAAATGAAAGAAAATTGGTTCCTCAATTATTTTTGTTTGAAGTATCTAGGTCTTTCAGTAATTCCCATGGTTGATGATTTATAATTTGCTTGTTATTTTAAATTTCAGGTGCACCAGTTAGCGTTAAAAGTGGAACCTCTAAAACTGTCCTTATATCAATGCAATAAGTATTTTTGATTTCAGTTGTTTAAAAGCCACAGCTTCCGTTCCCAAGAATATTATGAAAAAGGATGTTTGGCTTTCTCTCAAGGATACCTTGAAAACATTATTAAAGTCAAAGAAGTGAGAGCTCGGCTAAAATAAGGAAAATATAAAAGGAATCACTACCCACCCTTACAGGGAGTTTAGTTTACCTTTTGTTTCATAAAGTTTTCCTTGCTAAAATTTCATTTCTGCCGAAAATGAGTTCCTTATGAAAGGGAGCATGGAAAATTTGATTAAGCTCATAATGTGTCTGTTTTCTTCGTCAAATACCGTCCAAAGAAAAGTACGTTGACGTCAGATGAAATCGTAACGTCTTCAACTTCTCGGAGTTATCAAGGAAAACGCAAAACTCACACACACTTACGAACTCTTTCAAACAAACACGATATTCTTCATATTTTAGCACTTCCACTCAGTATTCGCTCCTTTAGGGAATAAAATTAGAATAAATTTCGAATCTGCACTCTTTGTTTTTGGCAAGAAAAGGAGTACGAACCTCCGGGAATTTTTCATGGTCGGCGAAGTAAAATTTTCCACTTCAGCAACCTTTGAATCGATTTCTTTTTCTTTTATTGATTTCAATGAAATAATGTTTTCTTTTATCTAATTTGTTTGAATAGAAATCGTTTACAACAACTTAAAGGAACTCGTCAAGTCTCACCAGGGGATTCCAAAATATGACTACGTTGTACTATTTCAGAAATGATCACTGCGACGACATTGGTGTGGTATTTTTTAATTGTATACAAGTTTTTCCAAAGCTGACTTCCTGATAAGAAACAATAATTTTTTAAATTAATTGCTTTTATCACGAGTACTTGATTTATAAGAAACACTTTTATGTAGTTCTCGTAACCACTGTTGGGGCATGGGGCAGGAGTAATAATTCAATCGATTCGAGATAACGGTTGCAAGTGGACAATTTAAAGTGGATTCCGAACCACTGACATTTTCTCTGCAACCTCCATGGCCTTTTTGTCGTAATATATTGTCAGCAGAAAACAACCATCGGTCGCCGTCGATGGGGTTCGAAGAGAGACCTCCAGACTGATAGGCCGACACGTTATTACTTACTCCACTGACGACTTAAAGGAACACTTGAACGAAAAATTGTTCAATTTTTAAGAATTTTACTGAAAAATTGATTAACCGTAACGAATTTTTGTGGGGCTTGTAAGGTAATTATTAACAAAAATATTTTTTATACATTTGATGTCGGCTGTTGAAATGTGCATTGTGGATGTGGCGGCATGTTGTCCACATTTCATTTGTTTGTTTAAATATCTCCTACCATAATTAAATAAGTCTGCCAAATTTTTTCAATTAGTGATAAAAATTTCTGCGAAGCAGCACAATACGGTACAAATTTAATTTTTAATTTTTTCAAAAATGGCAGGGTCAAGTTAACGGACCTTATCTACTCTTATCGTCCAGAGTCAAGAACTTGGGAGTGCTTTAGCTGTTAGTTGAACTGGAAGCAAAATATAGAAGAAAGAGGCTAATCTGGCTCAATATGCCCGCAATCGCACTTTTGATAAAAGGTAAGGATTGCGGCCAAAAGTGACTCTTTCGTTTTACACAGCAGTAGCACGTCCCATCCTCACCTATGACTCCCTCACTCGTCTATCCCTCCCTCTTGACCTCCACATCCCTGCATCCCCTCCCTCCTGACCACCACATTGCCTATCAGGCGTCATGCAGCGCATAAACTGGATACTGGGTGCCCCGCCCCAATGGTCATGAGATGATTATCTGCTACTTTGTCTGACTACACAATACCGAACTTAATTGTTAACAGAAACTTCAGTATAAGAATTCCAACCAGAACGAAATGGAACACTGTATTGCTTAACTGCTGCGACACCATCCTATTCATTCTATTCTATTTCTAGCTTTAACAGAAATATAAAATCTGAGTGCTCTCGTCGCTAAGAAAGTTCTGCACGGACCACTACTCATTGGTCACTCTGCACTGGCCATATGCGGCGAGGCTGTGGGCTCCATTCAATGCGCATTGTTACAGATGCGTCAATACCAGTGAAAGAGAAACCATAGATATGAAGTTACGAGATTGTAGAATTTTTTAAACTATTTAAGGGTTTAATATTTAAGACCCAATACTTACCATGTACATCTTTTTGTATGGTAGAGATTTATGATAATTACGTCCGACTCCAAGAAGTTGAGATTGGTTTATAATTAGGTATTATATTCTTATGACTCTTTTTATGGACAGGGACTATGAAGGATCCCTCCAAAGTGCAGCAAATTTATCAACTTGAAAAAGACTTATTGAAGATATTTGCTAATGGAGTGAGAAGAGCAGCGGAACAGGACTTAAGGAATGCGGGAGGGATGCTGTCAGGACGGGAGGATTTCCGATTTAAGTTCCTTAATCCATAATAGGACTCCGTGGTTTCCTTTGATATATCGTCTCCATAGTTGAAATATATTGGTAAAAACGTTCACTATGCTCGTCATTTATAGATCAATTATTTTGATGAAAATATATTCTAGAAGAAATTTCATATTGTCATATGTTTCGTATGCAGTGCACAATCTATCGGAATCGGAATCGATGGTAACATGTTTCCATTATGCATTAAAACGGCATTTAAACTTAATTTTGATGAGTCGATGAATAGTCTTCAATCTTAAGGATCGTATCGTATGTTAAGCGCATTTATTAAATCATCGACGTCGTGTTTTTTTATACGATGTGGCCAAATCTTAGGGGACAACCCTTTGATACGTTAGCATGGTTTTAGCTGAAAAGGAATTAGGATAAGGGAAGTGAGGAAACTTGAATGTGACGGAGTGCATTATTTTAATTTCTTAATAAAAACCCACGGGGAGTTCTGGTCTCGATCACGGGACCCATGGTATTGTGGTTGTGCCGCTCAACGAATTGATCCAACTCCATCTCCGTTACCTATATTATCACGAATTTCAACAAAATTAATTAGGCCGGAGACGGAGTTGGATCAATTGGTTGAGTGGCACGACGAACACGCCAAGTTTTCAGTGTTCGAACCTTATTAAAAGTCCGCTACGTCTATGGACTGTTAATGACAGAAACGAAACATTCAAGTTTCCCTCATTTCGCATACCCTTATTCACCTCCGGAAAAAGCTATGCTCTATCACAGGGTTGTACCCTGAACTTTGGCTACGTCATAAAAAAAGCTTTCTTCTCGGGGTCTATAAATATACACTTGAACACCGGGTTGACCTGGAACATAAAAGCTTAGCTTTAGTTTTTGGTAAGGCCAAATCCCTAATTAATTCATTTATCGTTTTCTGAGATAATAAATGAATGAGATGATAGTCTGAGTCTGTCTGAAAAGGAATGATGATGGATCATATTGTAAAACTTCCTACACACCAAATCTATCAGTGTAATATAAGTGGATAGTTTTATCATAAAATCTTGACAGAAATTCGGTGCGAAGACAGCTAATACTATATCTTTTTAGTAATTACCTATTACCTTGGTGAAAGCCATGTTAAAGCATCATAGTGTTATCCATGGGCTTTGACTGTATTATAAAAAAAAAAGTTCGTTGTCCTATAGAGTTAAGTACTTAGGAGTTATTCTAGTCCCGAAGCTTAACTGAAAGGAAAATATAGAAGAGCGAGTCAAAAAGAATGCTTTTAAAGCTTGCAGCCGCAGTTTTGGTAAAGGTGGGGGATACAACCTAAAAACACAGCGGTGGTACGACCTATCTTCATTTATGGCTTCGTAGTTGGGTGGCCGGCCTTGATAAAAAGGGCCAAACTAAACAAGGTGCCAAGAACTGCCTGCATTGCTGCTAATGGGGCGCGACGCAATACCCCAACTGATGCTCTCAATGTTCTGTTCTCTCTGTTCTGAATGTTGTCTTGTATCTTTGAATTCTTTAGAGAAAAGATGCTTATGACTATTTGCTTGCTTGAAGTCGACCTGTGGTCTATCTGCGGATCAGTGATGCCAATTCAGTGATTTTGTCTGGTGTTTTCGAACATCTTGCTAGTAACAGAATTTTTTTTCTCAGACACGTCTAAAAGTTGGTGATTTTTAACTTCCACCGCGGTGACTTCAGGGACTTTGTCACCAGATTTGGTTTTTCAAATACGTTCTTAGTGACAGATTTTATTCTGCGACACTGTGATTTGAACCTCTTCTGATGACACCAAATGTTCTCCGACTTTTTAACGTTTTAACATAAATATTCGGCATTTCTCAATGTTTTTGAATATTTTTGAACATATTTGCTGGGTGACCACTTAATTCAATTACAACCGGTGTTGCACAACACATAATTCTTATGTTTCTAAGCTGAATGTGTAACACAACCCGATTAATTTCCTGTGAAAGTTCATGGCTTTGCAGTGGGATCCTGAAACTTTTAATGATTTTCTGTCGCTAACGATAAGAGGATCGCCCAGAAAATTAGAACTTTATCACATTCTAATAGTTCTCTGTTTCTCCTCCATTTCCTTTTACCAATTGAAAGGAAGAAATTACACGACGCTTAAGTTGATGAGATCAGCTGCGGATCAAATCTAAGTGCACTTAAGTACTTAATGAGCACAAATTAAAGGTAAATACGCTTGTGATTCAGGTAAATACAGTCCTTTAATGGAGTAGTAGTATTTACTTTTTTTGTTACTTAGATATTTCTTATATTATATTGGAAGCAATTTTGAAAAAAAATGTATTATTTTATATCTGGTGACTTTTTGTAAAAACGGTGTCCTTTTTAGTCCCTATCTAGTGACACGCTTCATCGACGACTTGGTAATGGTTCCCTTTTACATTTAATGGTACGGGATCCTTAAATGCTTTAAATATTACATTTAATTTTATTTCAGTCGGAATGTCGTATGATATTGCCAAAGCTCTATGATGCTAAAGTACAGTCTTTGAGGGAAACGAATTAAGGGTGGGGGTAATGAATAGAATGGATGACAGATAAATTCAATAACGTAAGACAGTTTTCAAATGCTGAAATTAACTAAAGATGCATTAAGCATCTAGATCCAATAATTTAACCCATTCAATTGTATTTCTCTCTAGATTACCACTGCATCTGAGCAAAACCCTCGCAGGGTTAAAAACTTTTCAAACACTTTAGAGAAAGTCTACGTAGAACACAAATATATAAAAATTTCTATGTACAGAGCTCTATTGAGCTCTATTTACACTACAAAGTAAGCAGAATCAGGAAAAGTTAATCATTTTAGCAGAGAAAATTCTGTAGTTTGTTTACACCTCATAAACAAAAAGTTTATGATTTACTTTCTCAAGTTTAAAAAAAGTTGTTTTCGTTTCTTCGAGCAGCTTGTTCTTCAATTTATTTTATAATTTTTCGCCTGCGGGTAATCCATAATTCAGAAGCCATTGAAAGTATTCTTTCAAGTCCACAATTTGTATACTCAGATACAGGCTTTATTCAATATTTTGCCTATTTCTAATGCTACTACGTACATTTAGGAAATATAAATCTTCCAAATGAATTAAATGGGGAAATAAAACGCGAAAGTTTTCAACGAGCTTATGCCCATTCTATGAACAAAGTAGGAGAGATCTAAAACACCTTCTGGTGGGAGTGTATACGTATACATTTTGTGGTGGGATGATTTTACGTACTAAATTTCAACTTCGGGCACTTTGGCTGCTCAGATTTTTTGTTATCGTTCAAATGCCGTTAAGAGGGATAATTATTCAAGAATCGATATTCTCCTAAATTTTATTTCTAAACATATTTCTATTTCGCAGTGAATTTGAGTGGCAATCAATTTTTGGTGCAACCTAAGCCAAAAAAACAAAATAAAAATCGAAAACAAGTTTCAAGCAAAAAATCTTAAAAATATGCACCTGGTCACATGTTTATGAATAGGATAAACAGCTGTCCTTGAAACGACAGATACATTTCTGTCACATAAATGTATCAAATGGAATAAAAGAAATACTTTTACTTTTTTTACTACTTCTTTTATTTTGAACTACTTAGTTCTTCTTCAATAGAGCTTAAAAGGTAGCCTATTTCCTCTTGTATAAAGAAAAGCCTGTATACAAAAATTTCGAAGTTCAAGCAAACAGCACTTTTCAAAAATTTGTTTGTTTACGTGTTTTTCGTTTTCAAAATCTCGTATTCAGGTCGTGGTTTTTCTTAGGTATTTTAAAAAGAAGAGCATTACCTAGATTCCTTTACTCCAAATATAGGTAAATAAAATATACTATAATAATAATTACAAAACATATGAATAGCTGGCGAACAAAACCGGATAAGTCCCTTTTTGCAAAAATTAGGTACATGGGAGGTCAAAATGCAACTACCCTTTGTATCCTTTTGTGCCGAGATACGCTTTAAAAAACTAGCAAGCCGCTATTTTAGCAATAAATAATCTGCTGTCATTGGTCAGTCGATCCGGTAATGGTTGAATGTTTCAGATCTGGTGCGCCAAAATATGTGAGGTCGTAGATCTTACATAGAAAAACAAAAAATTTTAGAGGTGGGGGGGGGGGGGGGTAATCTAAAAACTACTTCCCTATGACCTTTCCAAAATTGTCAACAATACTCATTTAACTCCTACCATTGCAGGCGCAGTCACTTCCAAAAGTGAATTTTCTCCGAAGTTCATGTAATTAATACATCAATTTTTTATTTGTATACAATTGCCCATCTCATTACCTTTCCAAAAGGTGCAACATGTCCACGTAGAGAAAAGATGTAGAATATATTGTAACGTAAATATATTGTAACGTAAATGGGGTTATTCGGTTTAATTGAGACACTTATTTTCAATCATAATTGTTCACTGAATTAGTTCGTTGCACAATTTTCTTACAATATCTGTTCACAATATTACGTTTCACTTTAACAATTAAAACTTATTACTTCACTAGTTAAAATACAATTGACTATTCCCATTATCACATGTAAACGCTTCGCATACTAAATCACGACTAAAACTAACCAGGCTGCTACTCAACCCTATTTATACTACTTAGCTTAATTCTAGAAAGTTCAGTAACTTAGTTCTAGATATTTCCGTCAGACATTTTTACCTCACACATTCACCATAGCTTCGAGTCGTCCTTGACTTTTCCCGTTTGGCATTTCCTTTTCTTGATTTCTGGCCACCTGGGGCATGCGCATTAGACGGTTGATTATTTCCCCTTTCGTAGCCTACCTCGTGCACGTTACAATATTCTAAAAATTTCCAATTTTTAAACAAAAATTAACCTCTCTCTTTTCATATTCCAGTACCAGCCGCTTTTTCGTTTCAGTTTACTACGCAATAAATGTAAATTATATCCGCGTATTCCTCAAAAGTAAATTCTGCCAATTTTTAATAATTTCATAAAGAACACCCGTAGTTATCGATTTGACTGACCCTCTTTTATAGAAAAATTTCCATTAGGTATAGTAATAGAACGTTAGGATAGTAGGTAGTGGATTTTGGCAACATAAGCTAAAGTAACAAAACAAAACCACACTAAAATTTTCAGAGCGCCTTGCAAGACGACCTTTCTCCGCTACCTTAAACACCGGCGTATATTCCAATGAACCCTTATTGCATAGTTGACCTTTTCTTGGCTATAGATGGCGGTGGTAAGTTTAGCTAAGTAGATGTAAGTTGTCAAAAACATTAAAAACGATTTTTTATAACTAAAAACTTTCATTTTTCTCGAAACAACATTTTCTAGCGCGCGGGGCGCTCTACAGCTTTAACGGATGAACCGATTGACTTGAAAATCGTTCAACCGTAAAGGAAATTTAATTTCGGAGCCCTTATCGAGGCAATTTTTTTCCGACTTAAACTTTTTCTTGCGTCCATTGAAGCTAAAAAAAAAACAGTAAAAATAAGACGTCGAATCATCGAAATTGGTCGAAGCGTTACGAAATTAGACTACCCCTCCCCCTGCCGCTTCCAATTCCCACACCATAGAACCAAATTATCCTCCTATAAGCAATGGGGGTCATACTCTATAAAAGAACCATCCAAATTGGTTCACGCGTTACGAAGTTAGACTACCCCTCCCCCGTCCCCCACCCTAGGCCAAATGTTTTTCTCCTATTAGCAATGGGGTATCATCTTCTGTACAACAAAAGAAGAACCATCCAAATCGGTCCACGCGTTACAAAGTTAGGTTTCACTCCCACCCCACCCCACCTAAAATTTTTTTTACAGGGTGAATCATAACAAGAAAAGAATCATCAAAATCAATTCATAATTGGCGGAATGATCGTGTAACAAACATACAAAAAAAACATTCAGTCGAATTGAGAACCTCCTCCTTTTTTGAAGTCGGTTAAAAAGCGCAAGAGGGCACGTTTTGTCGTCATTATCGCATGCGCTAATTGCTTCGGTGTGTGTGAAAATAAAAAATATGACTTTCGGAGAAAATTTGCGTTAAAGATGAATTTCATGTAATCGCAAAATATATTTTTCAATTTTGGATGTGACTGTACCGGCAATGGTAGAAATTACATCGACATTGTTGACAATTTTTGAAAGGTATTGGTTGAGGTAGTAGTATTTTGGCGTTGAGGTTGTAGTTTTTTGGCGTTTGTTAGATGTCGGTTCGTTGAGTTCATCAAAAGCTAAAAATAAAGTTAATCAAATGAATCACCCTATAAATCCCAAACGGTTGAGATTGCCCACCCCCAGCAATATAACTTTTTGTTTGGCTAAGTGAGATCTATCATCCCAGTTATTTTGGCACACCAGATCTGAAACACCCTGTATAATTACATAAAATTCAAAGGTAGAATTTAAATTTACCAATTATAGATTTTTATCAATTTGTCTAACCCACTTCCAAGTTATCTCAATATTATTTCCACTCTATAAAATTTTATTTTACATGACACCGTCGTTTATCGCCATTTACGTATTTGCCAGGAAAGAGAAATTGAAGAAGCAAAATGCTCATCTTCACACCATAAATTTTCCGGTGAAGTAGGAAAATTTACAAGCTCAAGAAAGAAAATTCGTTTACAGACTTTGCGTGCATTTGAGTAATTTCGGTGTCGAAGAACAGATTTGTCAGAGCGAATCTAAATTGTTTTTGACTACTGTGAAACATCGTTAAAGCTATGCCTGGAAAATATAAACACTTTTTGTATTTCTAGTAGGTGTGTGCGATGATGACAGGTTATTCCACCACTTCCAAGCTTGCTCTATACTTGAACTCAAATGTTTGCTTTTCTTGATTTGTCTGCTTTCCTTTTATGCAGAATAGTAAAGATAAGGCAAAAACAATTTCTAAAGTTGGCATCAAAGCTCTGAGAGTGCGTCATCGCAGGATTATGAATGCTTTCACGCCTTGACGTGCACTTAAGAATTACTATACTCACATTTATAGGCATCTTTAATTGTACTCACCTGAAAAGAAGAAAGAAAAGTCTGGTTAGTAGGTACAAGTTAATTGTGTCTACATAAATAGCTAAAGTCTTGCATTAATTTTGAAATTTATATCCTGCATGTTTGGTATAGTTAATATTATGTATTATCATAACAAAACATTTTATGTACCTTACATCAAATTTTTTACTCTCATTGATCAAAAGTTACTCCATTTCTGGTATGGCTGTCATAAAAACTTTGGATGTAAAATATGAATAAATTCCTGACGAGATGCTTTAAAGCGAACGTTCCTTACTCCTTTATTTGTAGTTCTAAAAGGAGTGCAAGTTGCGAAAGCTTTGAACAAGGAAATAGCAATGGCATACCGAAGTGCAGGAAATGCAGTTAATGACGTTTTAATCATGGCTCAAGATTGAAGTATGGTCTGCACCTAAAAGCTGTGACTGTCTGTGCTTAAATGCATTTTAATTAAACTTTGATAGTGCAAACCAACCAGCATCAAAGCTGACAAGCGAAATTCACGAACGGGGAGTTTCCTTTTTCGATAATTGCAAGAAATGTGCAATAAAGTAAGGATCTGATCTTTTACTGAAAATAAGAAGTGGAAATAACTGCAGAAATTTGTTCCAAACGATTTCAGATTTATAAATAAAAATTTATATTAACGTTTACCAAATTAGTTGCCGCAATCGTATTTCTATGTCTTTAGAAGCAATGTAGTTACCGTAAAACAATTATTGTTACATTAATGTACTTCTGTTCGCTTACATAATCGGCACTCAGGACGAACGTTATAAAAATTTCTTACCTATATTTGTAGATAAAGTCAAGTCAAGAGAAAAAGGAACGCCTATTTTTTATTGCAAATTTATATTTTTTGCGTTAACGTGAACAACTTTTGACTCAAACACTTTTCAATTTTTTGAGGTTTTTGAGGGGCAACATTGAAAATTTTGGAAATTTAAAGTTTTCTCAATCAAAAATGGTTAGGTTTACAGAAAAATGAAATGCATAGGAGTAAAAGTGCTGAAATTTGTACACGGAATCTGACAAAATTGTGTGAGAATTTTTTTTAGGATAACAAATTTTTTTTTAGAAAAATTATGCATTAAAAATTTTTCAAAAAGTTTGGTCAGATTCCCTGAAGAAATCTAAACATTCTTCCTCCTTTGCAATTTTTCTGTAAACCTAACCATTTTCGAGCAAAATATCTTTAAATTCCAAAATTTTCAATTTTGTCCCTCATATATGAGTGGAGGGTCGAGTTTAGTATCATTGTATGCCCCCCTCCCAGACCAACAAATTTTAATTTGAAATTTTTTTGATCCGATGTGTAGTTTTCGAGATTTTTCAGTTCATTTTCAAAAAGTTTGGTCAGATACCCTAAAGAAATCTAAGCACTTTTGCTCCTTTGCAAATTTTCTGTAAACTTAATCATTTTCGATCATAATATCTTTAAAGTTCCAAAATTTTCAATTTTGTCCCTCAAAAATCTCAAAAAATTGATGGTTTCAAAAAAAAATTTTAGCACAAAAGTTGTTCACGTTTACGCAAAGAATACGAATTTGCAATAAAAAATGGGTGTTCCCATTCAAGTTTGGTGGGGGATCGAGTTTAGTATCATTGGATATTTCGCTCCGAGACAAACAAATTTTAATTCTTTTTGATGCGATGTGTAGTTGTCGAAACACCTGTATAGGATCTTAGGAAATTACTCATTTGACGAGGCTTCCGCCGTCTTCCCTTCATTCCAAAGACTTAGTATTTGACGAAGCTACCGTCTTGAAATATATAACGAATTTGGCTTATAGTTTCTCATGTTGTCCTGATGGCGTTCCTACGTATTTTTTGAAAAATTGTGATGTGTCCCTGGCTCCTATTCTCTGTCATTTGTTTAATTTCTCTATTTGCACTGGTGTGTTTCCTAAACCTTGAAAATTGTTCTTGATTACCACTCTTCATAAAAATAGCAACAAATGTGACATCTATAATTATCGACCAATTGCCAGTTTACGTTGTATTGCAGTTTTACCGATTTTAAAAAGGCTTTTGATAGAATAAGTCACAAGATTCTTATTTACTTTCATTTACTTTTAGTTCTGGGCTTTCCTCCAATATTCGTCCAGTGGTTATGTTCTTATTCGTTTGATTGCACACAACGGGTTTTATTTCGTAGTGCACTGTCTTCTGGGGTGCCTCAAGGCAGTCATTTAGGACCTTTGCTTTTCATCATAAACATCAACAATGTATCTTTGATTCTATTTTATTCGAAAATCCTTTGTTATGCTGACGATTCCAGGATTTTCCGTGTTGTGTCAAATGACAATAACTGTGCCCTATTCCCCTTCCGTAATTCGTGCTCTATTAATTTACTTCCTTTGAACATTGACAAGTGCACTGTTACTTAATTCTCGCGTAATAGAAATTTTTTGCTTTTCAATTTCATTCTTGGTGGTAGCCCATTGAACAGACTTGACAAAACCAGAGATTTGGGTGTTGTCATTAATACTAAATTTACTTTTGAGGATCATTTTGATGCTATTATCAGTAAGGCTAAAGCGACCCTGAGCTTCGTTAAAAGATGGTCAAAGGAGTTTGATGACCCATACATCACGAAGCTGCTTTATTGTGCCTTTTTCCGACCAATCATGAAATACGCTTCACCGGTTTGGTCTCCACTCCATTCTAACATATGCTGCTCATATCGATCGCATTGGGGCTGTCCACCATAGATTTGTGAGATTCGCCCTTCGTGGCTTTCCCTGGGCTGATTCTCTTGGTTTGTCTCCTTATGTAGATCGTCCTCTCCTTCTTTCTTTGGAGCCTCTTGAGGCCAGATGTAACAGGTTTGGAATCAGATTTACTTTTGACTGTCTGCGAGGTGCGATTACTTCTCCCGAATTGTTGGTTGATTTAAAGTTGTCGGTTCCACCACGTTCCTTGAGAGCTCGGAAATTTTTCCATATCCATCATCATCGCCTCAACTATGGAATGAATGAGCCTATAACTTCAATGTCTCTCTTATTTAATAGTCGTTTTGATTGTATTGACTTTCATTTGTCCAAGTTACAGATAAGAGATGGGCTTGTGTAGAGTTAATTTGATTTTCCTCTCTTTTCTCTCTTCAATCTTATTTTGTGTTATTTTTTGTATTTATTTTTTTGTTAATCTCTTTTTGAATTTTTTTCTTGTATTTTATTTTCAGTACGTTGCTTTTCTCGAAAACTAGATAACCTTTTATGTAAAGCAACTTTTTCAGTCAAGTAGGATTGACTTGGAGTTAAATTCTTCCAGGACTTTCCAAGAACTTAGCGATATTTTGTTAAGTGTCTTAAATTTAAAGCGCTTATTATATCTGTCAATAAAAAAAAAAATTTATTCAAAATGTTTCTTTGCTTGCTTTGCTGCAAACCTTAGGGATTTTTTAGTATTCTAGTCAAAACATTTACAGCCCCATAACACAAAATATCAAAAACAACTCATTCCAAATTCAATAGCGTAGAAAAAATTGAGCGCGAAATAGAAACGGATTTAAGATTGCTTTTATTACGTAGTAGTTAAATATTTACGGGATAGGCAATGAAGACGGTCTTGATGCCATAATTCCACATTCTTCAGCGCTCCCCTTGGTAAAATTCAAAGCGATATAGAGCATCGTCTTTGAGCACTGACACCTTTCATGGTGATACGTGGTGACGAGATGGGACGAACGTGCAAGGAATTTTAATGTAAATGCTGAAGCCGCAAAAACGAGACGTAAAACAGAATCACGATTAATCCCAGGAATGTCATCTCCCTATTTCTTTTTGATATAGGGTGAAATGCGGGTTTGTAAATTCCATTAAGGCGCTTATAAATTTAAAATTTCTTTAAACTAAGGCTTAGGAAATAGTTTGCCTCCATGCAAAAGGAGGTATCGTTTCGCAGCATTCATAATTTATAAAAAATCCTAGAAGCTGAAATGATGTTGTAATTCCATCATTGTCCTCATGTTTAAATCACGAAACATTGGCACTTGTCATTCCATGATTTAAAATTCCTTAAAATTTTAACGTTTCGTGTTTTACGAGATTTATGGGATTTTTAAAATGAATAGCTGTTACCGAAGTGGAACAAGGGATTCAGTACTGTTGAATATTAACTTCCTGCGAGAGAACACCATTCCTGTGCATATTCGTCGGTTGAAAAGTTGAAGGAGCTTAACAATCAAATTAATAATAATCTGTAGATGGCCCTGTACAATGAATAAATGACCCAAAATATCAAGGGAACCAACTAGTGAGAATGATTTAGCAGAAAACATGTTAGCTGTGTCAGATATACCATAAAAATTTTGAATATTTTTCAGTCATAAATTTACAACCTTTTTTAATATCGTTTGCAGGGTACATTATATTGAAGGATCAAAAGACATTAGGACCTACTAATTTCTTGGTAGATTTTTGGTGTAGAGATCTTTTGATAAAAAAAAAACTAAATCTGTGGATAAAATTATAAAGGGGAGTACTTGTAATTAAATAAATCTAGTACAGGAATTATACGTTCACAATACATTCTTCGGGCCATCCATGGAATGATCCACTCATGCTTCCTCCTTATGTGGATCGCCTCCGATTGCTTAATATGCACTCGTAAGAAGAACGACTTAGAGTGGCTGACCTAGTCTTTACTCACCAGCTTTTGAACTCGAACATAGATTCTTGCACTCTCGCAGGTATGGTTTCTTATATGTGTCCTGTTTTTGACCTGACTCTTACTAAGGATTTGCTAAAACGATCTCTGCTGTCTGTGCACCCCTGATTGTTGTGTGTGGGCGTGTTTTGGATTTTTGATAACTAATGTTTGTCTTGCATGCTGGTGTGGGAGCCTCATTTACCTCAATATATTGTTATATTCTGGCGAATAGGTCAATCGATTCTAGGCTTCTGCCTGAGAAGTGCGCCTTCTGAGTTAGAAGGTTTAATTCTACAAAAAATCATGGGTTGATCCAGGACAACCATCAACATCCAGTGCAAAACCGAACTTTCATCTAAAGAATCTTCTCCTGTGTGTTTGGTGGAATATGAAAGAGGTGCTGTACTACGAGGTGTTAAATCCCGGTGAAACTGTTACCGCAGATCGCTATCAAAAACAACTACTTAAGTTAAGCGATGCCATTGAAGAAAAAAGACCATTTTCTGTACAAGGAAGCCAAAAAATGATTTTGCTTCATGACAACGCTCGTCCGCACACTGCTGTAAACACACTACAAGTGATCTTCGCTTTGGGATGGGAACTTCTACCGCACGCGGCGTACTCCCCGGACAAGGCCCCTTCCGATTATCATTTGTTTCGGTCAATGCAAGGGCTGTTGAGCGGGCAGCAATTTTCAACTGAAGAGAATGCCAAGTTTTTACTGGGAAGGAATCCGCAAATTACCTGAGTTTGACAACAACGGCAGCTACCTTGAAGAATAAACCTGTACCATTTACTTGGAAAATAAATTTGCATTTTGTAAATTTAAGCCGACTTTCATTTTGTACACCTGGTACTTTCAGGAGAAGAATCCATATTTAAACTTTTAAATCGTTTAAATATTGACTGTTTTATTTGCGTTCAAAGTTGAGAATATTTGGCAGGAGCAATGAGCCACAAATGCGCCCTGGTCAACGGTTACCTTTGAAATGAAATTGTCCAGATGTGCTCGAGTACCTGCCCGCTATTAAAAGTCCTAAAATATACTAGGGTGATTTTGGAATAAGCCCGAAAAGTTAAATGTCCCAAAATAGTAGTACAGATCTGGTGTTTTAGGGAACGCCTCAAAGTTAACCCTGGCAAAACAACCATTACGCTCTTGAAAAAGTAAAGGAGTCTGAGGTTAGAAGCTTCTATCCATAAAAGGACACGCATACATTTCTCAAGTGAGGTGTAATATCTAGTATGCTTCAAGAACAATATGGAATCGTCATCTGAAAAGAGTTATAGGTAAACCTATGACTGCACTCTGGTCCAGTCGAAGACTCTTCGGTAAGACCTGTGAGCTAAAGCCGAAAATGACCCTATTGGCATATAAAGCGATTAAAATATCCTTAGTCACTATCGAGGAGTAAGTGATAACGTATAAGCCTACCAATCGGGAGGTCCAAGGTTCGAATCCCACCAGCGGCAGCCTAATGTAGTTTTCTGTTGACAACAGATCACGATAAAAGAGGTCATGGAGCTGCAGAGAAAATCTTAGTGGTTCGAAATCCCCTTGAAATTGTGGGTCCACTCGAAATCGCTGTCTCGAATTGGGTGAAGTTCTTTAACGAGGGCTTCCGGGAACTAGAGGGAGAGAGAGTCAACTATGCCGCCCTCGTATGGTAACCAAGAGCAATACAAAAGCTACAGAGGACTGCTTGTCTAGCAGCTACAAGGGCCATACCCACCTGCTACACTACAGCTCTTGAGGATTTGCTGGACCTCCTTCAATTTAACAATACATAAAGAAGAATGCCCGAGCGCAATAAGACTGCGCATTCCGCGCTCCCCAAAGCTGCCAATCTAACTGGTCAAAGGAAAATCTTGGAAGAATTAATGAATGATCCTGCCATCAATTCAATTTCAAATGTCATGCTGAAAAGACACGAAAATTGTACATACAAAGTGGATTATGTTGAAGTTAGATACAAAAAAAAGTTAAGAACCAATTCGTGGAATAACTACAAAAACTCTGATGAAATCTTACTTTATTTATTCAACGCCTTAAATATTATTACTTTATGATTGAATTCTAAATAAAATATAACATTTTAGAAGCATGTCTTACCTGTCCAATTTTACGATTCCAGTATTACACGGATAAAGTTCGAATCGAGCACTTTAGAATATTTCGCGACAGGGCTCTCATTTTAACAAAAATTTCACAATTAACACAATTTCAGTCTATCGGAGAAAACACCAACAATTTTATTTTCACTAAATTCATTAATTTTTTTATTTGAAATGACATTAAAAAAATTTTTAACACTACAAAACGAACCCTGAGCGGAAAGTCAAGCCAAACAAACCGTAGGACGAGAGTGAAAATCTACAATAATATGAAGTTGGGGACGACTTAGCTGATGCAATCTCTCCGCGCATTTAACTTTTTACTTAGAGCCAATGCGTCCCCCTACCAATTAATTTATATCTTTATTGTTATGTATGTAGATTAACAAGTAATACTCAAAACTTCATATTATATCGAATAATATTTATATTTTAATTGGAACAAAACTATTAACATTTCGCGAGTAACGAACACCTTGTGCAAAGGACAAAACACCGATCACACGTCGCAAGCTTTCAGTTGACTTAACTACCGAACAAAGGATGGCGCTAAGTAAAAATTGCAATTTAATTGCGCGTAGAGATTGTATCCGTTAAGTTGTCTCCATGTATTGTAGATTTTCACTCTTATCCTGCTGTTTGTGTTTACCTTTGTTCTCAGGGTTTGTAGTGTTAAATGTTTTTTTATTAATATCGTTTTGCATTGCAACAAATTTCAATTGATTTAGTAAAAATAAAATTGTTGGTGTTTCCTTCGTTAAATTAAATTAATTAATTGTGAAATTTCTGTTAAAACGAGCCTTGTTGGTTGCGAAATATTTTATGAAGTGCTCCATTTGAACTTTATCACAATGACGGAATTTCAACTTCTACCTGGTAAGTTTTCTCTTTATAAATTTCTTTTATTTAGAAAGCAATCACATGATGAGTTGATTAATTAAAATGAAAAGAAATTTAAGAATTAAAATTTTTTAATTGTTGCAAAAATTGATTAATAAAACTTCTTTCGATTGAATTTCGCAGAAATTCACTTTGTTGCATTTAAAGTATAAGAGAAGTTATAACTTTTTAAGAAACGCAATTTAAGAATAACTCGAGATAAATGCAAAAATAAACTTACTTAACACTCAATTAATCTAAATTTATTCATGAAACATAAAAGTTTTAAACTGGCAAATTGAAAGGAATTAATTTTTTTCGAGGAGTTTCTTCCAGGAGACAAAAATCATTTTGCAGGTGCAATAGTAAAGAGCAGTAGCCGGTGAACTCGTAAATTTTGTTGTTAAGGACCAATTTGTCTAAATTTTGATTTCATAGTTTTTATGCAAAAGTTTACTCCTTTTAATGAAAATCGTAATATTTAACACGATGTTATTATTTTCCATTGGAGGACATGTTATAAGCTTAGAATGTTAAAAGTATTTCTCTACTCTCAAATCTTCGATTGGAAGGGTCAATTTGAAAAGACCAGCGGTTACCTAAATTAACTGATGAGAAGTACTGAAAATATTGTAACCTAAATGGGGCTCTCCGGGCTGGACGGATTAATTAAGACACTTATTTTCAATCACAAATGTTCTAAGTTTTTTTCACTTCACTTATTTAGTTCATTTCACAATTTCCTGTACACGTTTTCTTCACAATATAACGCTTCACTTCACTTATTTACACTTATCACTTCACGGGTTAAAATACGACTAACTCTTCACAGTATCACATGTACTCTTCGCAGTCTAAAGTACGACTAAACTAACCAGGCTGCTACTAAGCCCTATTTATACTCTTAGCTCAATTCTAGAAACTTCTGCCACCTAGTTCTAGATGTTTCCGTTACACGTTCGCACCTCACATATTCACCATTGGTTCGAGTCGTCCTTGACTCTCCAGGTTTGACATTTCCTTCTCTAGATTCCTGGCCACCTGGGGCATGCGCATTACATGGTTCACAATTTCCCTTTTCGTTGCCTACCTCCTGGAGGTTACACTGCCTCCTCCCTTAGATATGTTCGTCTCGAACAACTTTCATCCTCAATGGTCTTTCTGTAGTTCTTCTGTTTTAATAATCCTTCCTTGGTCTTTGTACCTTGTGGCAACTATTCCTCAGATCTTAACTGCTTTTCTAGTTGTCCATCAGATTTATCTTCTTCGAGCAAAAAATTAAGGTCACTTATCTTAAATTCCTTCATGTTGGTCTTCTCTTTGCGCTTTGCACACACTTGCACATTTCTCTTCTAGCTGGCTAATATGTCCCTGAAGATCCCTGTAGCAACATGAAATGCACTCCTATGGAGAACGTAGAATTTGATTGCATTCTTCCGCCTCCGTCAGTTTTTGAATATCCTCATCTTCTCCAGTATGTACCGTTGGCATGTTAGTTTCCTCGCTAACGTCACATTCTCTAACTACTACCTCCTTAGTTGTTTCAGGATTGTCTTTTAGTGAAGTTTCCAGTTCGTCCTCTAAATCTTATAATTCTTGATCAATAGTCTGTAGTTCCCGCTTTCTTTGGCTCGATCTCGCCAAGACAGTCAGTCTTCGTACAGGTCCAATCTTCTCCTCTGGTAATGAATTCCCTTGTTTCAAATATCCAAATTGGTCTTGTACTCAGCATTTCCGGCAAGTTCTTGAGTCGTTTTCACTTTGTAACATTTCTTTCTTCATTCGCTGCTCTTCGCTAGTCCTTCGCCACCGATGGCCTCTCAAAGCACCTCCATCGTTTCGGGCCCCTTCTGTTGGACTGTACTTCTGTGACAAGTGATCAAGGGTCTTCCTTCTGCAATCGGTTTGGATGTGACCTTCTTTACCGCAGGACCACCATCTGTACTAGCAACGGGGAACTTTAGCTTCGTTGTTCCGATCGGTACCTCTCTTCAATCCAAATTCTTTTTGCTCTCTTCTGTTGCACTTTGCACTGCCAGTCTTCCTCGTGTCATATCCCGGAAGGGTTTATCTCCTTTGCTTCCTGTAATCTCGTCAGAGATGACATTCCTGGCCGCATGTCCAGCATCTAGGACGGCCGCGGTTGACCTGTGTATTTAGTCGTTAACAAATATCTTTTACTTCGGTTTCTTCTATTTTCTACATACGTCTTCTGGAGGCTTGTTTTCATGCCTCCAAAGTCAGAGCGTAAGCCAAAACCTTAGCGTTAGTGTTCTTTCCGGCCAGTCGTACAGCTTGCTGCAGGTCAGGATCTGCAAGTAAATCGACAAAAGTTTCTCTGGCGACCTCGTTGACATAATCTTGGCTAAATGTGTTATAAGCCAAATGTGTCAACCTTTCCATGTCCACACATAACTGCTGCAACGTCTCTAAATTCTTCTGTCTTCGACTCTGTAGCTGAAGACGATCTGACTTTCCAGCTTTGACATTTCCTTCTCTAGATTCCTGGCCACCTGGAGCATGCGCATTACACGGTTCACTATTTCCCTTTTCGTGGCCTACCTCGTCCATGTTACAATATAAAAAAATATTGTAACGCTGTTATTTTTGTAAATAGGTATGCATACTATTAGCATAACGTGCAAATTCGTCGATCAGACGTTACTGTCTGCCAGTCGGTAATCGAAGAGACTACATAAATACCAAACTTTTTTACTTCTACAAGGGTAAGGGGACTTTTGTTTTGTTAATCGGTTACCTATCACTGTCCGCATAGTTTGAGTCCATTTTTCGCTATTTTGATGGCAAATTGCTCAAAGAACGACCGAAAGATGTGTCTCCCACTGCTGTGCACATAAAAAAAATCATCAGGTTTGGTTATTGGCTAATTGAGTACATATCGATACTGTAGTGGTATAAGTCACCATCTCAGATTGTAGTCGAAAAACATGCCATCTCAGCAGATGAAAAACTATGCTATCTCAAACGCCAATTACTATGCCAAGCGCGAGACGGCATTTTTTTCGGCGATGAAACGAGATGAAACGATATGTTTTCTGGCTTATTCCACCGAGATACATATCTACATACAAACTACCTATGCGGATAGATATCGTTTATCATTCTAGTAAAGAAATTGCGTCCCAAACTCGGATCCAAATATGTAGATCACACACAACGTTCTTAATATGCACCGAAAACACTATGCCTTGATCAGGCAGAAGGTTTCCCACATATGTAAACCGACGCAACATGAGACGTCTTAAAGAAAATTATTAAATGTAATTAATCCTTTTAACTCATAAGGCGCACTTCTCAGGCAGAAGCCTAACATCAACTGACCTATTCGCCAGAATATAACAATATATTGAGGCAAATGAGGCTCCCACACAAGCATGAAAAAAAACATAAGTAATCAAATAACCAAAACACGCCCACACACAACAATCAGGGTTGCACAGAAAATAGAGATCGTTTCAGCAAATCCTTAGTAAGAGTCAGGTAAAGAACAGGACACATATCCACGGCTCTACACATCAATCAAGGAACATACTCTACCGAACAGAGTAAGAATCACCCAAATCGGTCAACGCGTTACGAAGTTAGAGTACTCCTCCCCCACCCACACCCCCACCAAAGCACCAAATTATTCTCTTATTATCTTATTAGCAATGGTGGATGTGATGAAGAAGTCATGAGTTAACAACGTTGAAAATATCGCGTCTTATTTTATATATATATATCTATATATATATATATATTATATATAATGTTTAAACAATTTAATTTTAAAAACCAACATTGAATGCGTTCAATTCTTGTTTTTTATTAACAGTTTATTGAGAGTCAAGTAGTTTACGCGCAATCCTGTAGACGAGTTCCGAGAACGCGGTTCACTCTGTCTAACGAAATGAATAGGAATGATCAATATTAACAACAGTTCTAGCGAGTCTATAAAACTCTGCAAGACATCGAAGATAAGGGAAGTCTTAAGTCTGTTGCGGCTATCTTCTAGCGAGTCGAAAGAGAGTAGCTCAAGTCTTTCATTATACGCGGGCAGAATCAAAGGGTTATTCTAGTATGGACGGCCAAGCAATAAAAATTTGAGGCACCTACGCTGAACAGTCTCAATACTGTATAGGACGGAGACCAAATGGGGCAATCATACTATAAAGTGAGCCAGACGAAGGTATAAAAAAAGAAGATTTGTGATAAAGGGATTGTTAAACTCCTTGGAACATCTCTTTACAATGCCCAAGGAAGCACAGGTCTTGTTAATTGTGTAACTGATGTGATCAATGAAAGAAAAATGTGGATCAAAAATAACACCAAGATCCTTTACTCTATCCAGTCTGGTTAATAAGTTGCCACCGACAGAATAGTTACACGTCGATGAATCCTTCCTTTTAAAATACGAGATAAACGTACATTTATCGACATTTAAAGGCATACTGTTCGCAATACATCCAGACTTAAGAGACTGAAAATCAAAATTCAGCGGAAAACAATTGTTAATGTCAAAGAGAATATTAAAAATGTTAGTATCGTCAGCATAACATAACATTTTCGAGTTCGCTAAGATGGAATCAATGTCATTAGCAAAAATACTAAATAGAAGCTGACCCAAATGTCTGCCCTGGGGCAGAAAGTGACTGAAATTTTACAAGAGAGAGAACCCAAAAAAAACACGCTATATTCGGATAGAGATATAGGAAAAACGAGATGGAAAATCTAACATAGTATGGTTGGAAACAAGCAACTTATAATCAATGCCATCAAAGGCTACTAAAATCGGTATAAATAGAAACAACCAGCCTACAATAGTTTGGAAACTCCACAAGGATAGTTGTCGTTGATTTGCTTTTGATAAAACCATGTTGGAAGAACCCCAAGAACGGTTTACAGTAAAAACTAAGGACATCACAAACCATTACTTCAAAAAGCTTCGCGATTGCAGACAAGTTAGCAATAAGTGTGTAATTAAAGATATTGTCCTTCTTACCCTTTTCCACAATTAAGGAAAAATACAACAGGACATATACGAGATGAATAAATAAATAAAGACAGGATTAAGGTACTTGGCGCAATTCTTTAGGATAGACACAGAAACATCATTGGGACCGAGCGAAAAACTATTGGACAAGTTGATAATATAATCCTTAACCGATATGGAAGTCGGAGGATAGTACGTCAAGAAATTACAATCCTTGAGAAGGATCGGATGAGTAGTTTTTGAGTTACAGTGCTCTTTTGTATATGATATGTATCGAATGGAGGGAGACCCGAGGCACTGTATCTCCGGCAGTTTTGCTCCAATCGACCTCAAATTTTAACTAGATACTCTTGAAGAGTTGTATTTGTTAATACTCCCCCAAGCAAAGCTCGAGGAGACGAGGATGGAAGTCATAGAGAACACCAAGTCCATAGAGAACACCAAGTCGAGCATACGCCCCGAAGAATTGCCAATAACAAATGATTGCCAGAGACCGGACGAAGAAATAGACTTCAATAAAGCACCCTGATGTTGGGAGACCACCGAGACATGTGGCATCAAGCAATCATCGTCGGTGGTATACTCCCAGACAATGGATAGTAGCATATTCAAATCACCGAGTAGCAAAAGGTCATCCAATGGAGACATCATCTTTGAAAGGCATTCTACATTTGAAGACACAAGATCATACACTGAGGACGGTGAAGCTGATGGAACATGGACGGCCATAACATATATGATCTCATTATCAAACTGTAAGGAGACGCAGACATATTCCAGAAACTCACTGCCAGGAATCTCAATCAAAGTGGACGACAACCCACCATGCACCGTACAAAGATCGCCGACGCCGACAGGATACAAGATAAGTTTCGATCACTACGGAAAGGCAGTGTCTATTTACCACCCTCAAATTGCCGTGTGATTTCTGTGTAAACGGAAGAACACGGAAATACACGGAAAGTACGGCAAATTTATATTAGACTTTCTGTGAGGAAGAGGTTATTAATCAGGCTTTTAGTTGCTTTATGAACTGGAGGGGCTGTACCCCCCTCCCTAAGGTTTGTATTTAGAACAGGCTGTAATAGACTATTACTAGATGGAAGTGACGATTTGCACTTATCGTGTACTTACGCGTAGTTCCGTGTACACGAAAATTACACGGCAATTTGAGAGTGGTAAATAGACCTTCCCTACGGAAAACCTGGTATTTAGAATGAAAAAGTTCCATTTCAAGAATCTAACCACAAACCCAAGAGGCATATAACGTTGAATCCAAAATGGCCAAGGCAACAAAAATCATATTCATCTTGAAAAGCTAGTTACGTTGACATAGTACACTAAGTACTCCTTTATTAGCTTTTTGAAGTGGAAACACGCGGGCAGGACTAAGAAATGAATATCGTACAATATAGTCCGCCGTCCAAATTTACGGAGCTACCACCGCAGAGTACAAGTCGAAAATAAGGAAATTAAAACATACTGTATGAGCACGTACGCCATTGATAAATGAAGGAGCGATCTTTTACAAGTTAAGTGATCACGGGGAACAACGATAAAGCCTCGTCAATAGCGTGAAATCTTTAAGAACCTACATGTCTGCAGAACGCTCTCGAAATTAACGTCATTGTTAAAAAATTATCAGATATCATGTAGAGCCAAGCCAATAACTCTACAAGCCCTATCTTTACAAACCCTACCATCTTGGTCAAAAAGTATGGCTTGTCCGTTTCGCGGCCGTCGCACAGACACTCCCATGGACTTATGGTAAGAAATTAAGTAACTGGTATTTAATGTTGTGCCATGAAATAGTTCCATGAAACGGCCAAGCCAGACTTTTTGACCAAGATGTATTGTTTGTAGAGTTAAAGCTTGTAGACTTAGGCCTTGTAGAGTTAGGGGCTTGGCTCTACATGAGATCTGACAACTTTTTAATAGTGAAAGCATTATATGCTTGTGAGGCTTGGCAACCTACTTTACATGAAATGTTTTTGGTGGGATAAATTATTCCATTCTCCATTTAAATAACGTTATGAAATGGAATTCGTTTTGTTAACTTTATAAATACATATTTCTCATGTATGTTTCTTAATTGATATAGGAATCGTACGAATTACATTATACTAAAAACTTAAACATGTAAAATACAATAAGCGCTCTTTTTTTACCAAGTGTTCTGGATATTTAGTCCCGGGTCTCTGTGTATGAAATTCAATTTTGGCAATGCTATAAATAGATTCACAGCTTTGTTTTCCGCTCCCCAAACGTATTCAGTTTTTTTCATCCAAATAATTTGTAATGTTCCTTCGAAAAAATTCGCAATTTGAGAGCACACGTACACACCCTTTGGTAGTTACGTCTTTTTCAGCAGCATATTTGAAGTACCAAACTCGCTAAAATACTACATTACTTATAGAGCAGGCCAACTAAATATTAAGGGCCTCACTCAAGATTAATTAAAGAATTCGAACATCTTAGATAAAGATAAGGAGGTGAATATGCACAAAACGTAACAAATATTTTTAACTGAATACTTATGTACTTAAACCTCAAGAGAATCTGATAGGACCCTTAATGTAAAGCTGTAATTTCCCAGGGGCTTCAAACAACAAACGAAATTTACATACATTACATTACATACATACATTACATTTACATTGCTTCAGAGATCGCATATTCTTAATCAATTTCTTTAAAACAATAAAAGCTTATAAATGTCTTGCTTGCCCATCTTTTTAGAAATCAGAATCTTAAATTGATTTTTTTGTAACTGATAAGACTTTAAAAACAATACCGCCATTTAGAGCCTTTTAACTCTTTATCGACCTAAAATGAGACTTATAGGATTAAAAGTCGGAAAGAGTTACTTTAAGTTCAGCTGAAAATTTATCAGAAGAAAAAGCTACCCAAGCCGGAACAATCACTTTTATTTGTAAACGACCACGAGAGCCTACCCTATTTTCCCTGCACTTATGATTATTTTTATTGGTAATGCCGATAGGGGAGAAAGTAGATCCCAACATTTTCTCTTATTGAAAAAGGAGTAGAATTGGCACTTTAGGTCATATAATAAACTGCTTATAGATTAATCCTAATGATTAAATTGTGTAAGGAATTTCACCTTACCAGACAATTGGGGCACCTTCCTCAAAATTAATCAGCTTGGCAAAAAGGGGAGGCTGTTAATTCGACCCGTATGTACATATAACCGAGCATAATTTTGAATTTACGAAGTCTTCTGCAAAAATATATTTTTTTTAGATTATTATCTGTAGTTTGTGTTAATTTAAGTTCTAAAACAGTTTTTCTTCTTTTAATTGTAAGCGATTTGTTGACTTTCGTTGCTCGTTTTGCTTTTTTTTCTGTTTCATCGTTTGATTTTTTCTGCTAGCTTTTTTGTACTTTTTCTTTGTATTTTTGTAAGTAGTCAGTAAGTTGATGAAAATTGTAAATAAATAAACAAATTATAGTGAGAACAGACACAGACCTGTGGCGTGCCGATCAACTTGGGCCGTTTCTTGGATATCATTTTTTCTACTGATCCTGCGGGTACTCCTTTACTAACTCAGTCATCCCATCATCCTGCTCTTCATGCTGTTAACTTCTTCTATCCTGTTGCTGCGGCTGTCCCGCTGACGGACGAGTATTATTATAACTTTAATAAAATAGTTTAAAAAAAAAGTTGAACCGACTTCACAAAAGGCGCTAAAAAGCATAAAATAATTTTTAATTTTATATCTATTACGACATTTTGAAGTCGGTGCAAATCAAACAAACCAAAAAAAGAACAAACAAAAAAGAAAAGGAATCATCGAAATCGGTCCACGCGTTACGAAGTTACTACCCCTCCCCCTCCCCAATTACCACCATAGGACCAAATTATTCTCTTATTAGCAATGGGGGATCACACTCTATACAACAGCAAAAGAACCATCCAAATCGGTCCACGCGTTACAAAGTTAGGTTTCACTCCTCCCCCCACCCCAGCAACATTCGCTTTCTCGTAGTATCAACCAAGGATCATATTCTACCCAATAGAAAAAGAATTATCCAAATCGGTCCACGCGTTAAGAAGTTAGACTACCCCTCCCCCCACCCACACCTTTCACCATGGGACCAAATAATTCTCCTATTAGCAATGGGGGATCATACTCTATACAACACGCGTTAAAAAGTTAGGTTCCACCCCCCCCCCCCACCCCCAGCCTCCCAAAATTGTTTTATTATGGTTTCAATCACGGAACATACTCTACCCAACAGAAAAAGAATTATCCAAATCGGTCTACGCGTTACAAAGTAAGACTACCCTTCCCCCCTCCCCCCACCCTAGGCCAAATTTGTTTCTCCTATTATATTATAATGGGGGATCATACTATGTACAACATAAAAAGAACCATCCAAATCGGACCACGCGTTACAAAGTTAGGTTTCACCCCCACCCCCCATCACCGCCCTACCAAAAATTTTTTTGACATGGTACCAATCGGTGAACATACTCTACCCAACAAAAAAAGAATCATCAAAATCGGTCGACGCGTTACGAAGTTATGCCCGGTCAGACATAAAAAAATAAAAAATAAAACATACGCGTCGAACTTATAACCTCTTTGTTTTGGGAAGTCGGTTAAAAAGGCTGAGCCATCATTAATAAATGATTGGTTTTCGACTTGCAATTGGAATAGTGTCCTCAATGAATCGGACACTGATATCACCGTGAGTTCATTTTACAATATCCTTGCCTCATGTTTCTCTCAGTGCGTTCCTATCTCTAGGTCTAAAGGCTCCTGTATTTCACAATAGGTCTTTAAGACATCTAAAGAATATAAAAAACAAATCCTGAAGGCGGTTCTGCTCCTCGAGGAGTGTCCGATTATCTGTTATATTCTGAGTTGCGTCACAAATATATGTTAGACGTCACTGCTTCATACAATGACTTTATTTGTAGGATTAAACATACTCTGCGTAATGAGCCTAAGCAATTCTGGAGATTTGTGAATTCGACGTAATGCTGATAGATACCCCTCTACTTTATATTTTTTATTTTTGACGATGCTACGGTTGCTAAACATATTTCGAAATTGTCTGACAGTTGCTCGAGTGGTCCTGATGGCGTTCCTACTGGCATTGTGAGACGTTGTCTTTTGTCTCTGTCCTCTCATCCTTATTTAACTTATCTATCCGTAATGGTGTTTTTCCTCAGTCTTGGAAACTCCGTGTTATTATTTCAACGCATAAAAATGGAAATAACTCTGATATTTCTAATTATAGGCCCATCGCAAACCTTTCTTGTCTAGCTAAGCTCTTTGAGACCCTTGTATGTAAACCCTTCATTGTAAAGCCTTCTTATCTTCTTTCCAACATGGGTTTATTGAGTGAAAATCTACAACAACAAACTTACTGGGATTCTCCAATTACTGCATATCATCCATTGAAAATGCTAACCAAATTGATACTATTTTCACCGACTTCAGTAAAGTTTTTGATAGAATCAATCATGAAATTCTCCTTAATATGTTGGCGATTTTTGGTTTTTCCTGCTGGTTTTGTTCATTGGCTACGATCGTACTTATCCGAGCGCTCCAAACGTGTTTTGTTTCGTGGAATTCTTTGGGTTCCGAGCCGTATCACTTCTGGGGTGCCACAGGGTAGTCACCTTCGTTCCTTTCTGTTCATTCTTTACATCAATGATTTATCCATAATACCATCACACTCGAGAATTTTGTGTTATGCCGATGATGCGAAGATATGCAAAGCTAAGTTTGCTTTATGTAATCAACATTTGATGAATCCTAAATAAATAAATAAACATGTATGTAAAAAATACACTCAGTTTGACGAAAGACGAAGAATAACGACAGTTTATGTTAAAAACTGTAACTGAATATTGACACACTTTTCCTGACTCTTCAAAACCTACCCGATCTAAGCCATTAATATCAAGATTTTAATAATTTAATAATATGTAAAATTTAATAATACAATTAATAAAGTGCATTTAAACAATCTTTTTTGCGATTTTTATACCTTCATTGCTCTACCTTTCCTCTAATTCCTACATTTTCAATTTGGACTTTATTGCATTTACTTTTAAAAATACCTTCAACCAAAATCTTTATAATATGGAAGTGCAAAAAAACAAACAAATTTAATCCTAAAATTAGATTAAATGTTGTGATGTTTTTAGGCTTTTGTATGAAAAGTCACTTTTGAGGTAATGCACTACGGCCTGACCTCAAAAATGCTAAGTACCATTAAATCTGTAAGTTTTAGCAAAACTTCAAGGCAACAAGGTTTTTTATAAAATAAGAAAAAAGTTAGGGTTTTAGGATGTTTGATGCGGCAAATGGAAAGTACGTCATAAAATAACACGACCCGACCTTTTTTCACCGATTCGTCTAATAAAGACAGGCACAAAATTCAATGGTAAAGAAGATAATGCCGCGAGCAAGAATGTTCAGGTCTGTCTCCTGGAAATGGTGGCGTACCTGGTTTAATTGCTCGGAAATTGTTTGATTCCCAGTCGTCATCGACTTATGGCTTGAAATTTCCGAAGCAAATAGCAAATACCAAAAAAACCTCTTGTGGGGCATAGGGCGTCTACTAGACCGACACTCTAACTGGTCGGGTTCTGCGTCAACGCCTTCAACTGTCCCCACAATTAGTTGATTTGGGTATCTTCCTTCTCTAAGTACCTAATGCAAGTGTCATCCAATTCGACATCTTTATTGGGTCCCACGCGGGTTCCGAACCCGAGTTTGTTGTGCGATGTTGATTGGCTTTTTTCTTAGTGTGCGGCATATCCATTGCCACTATCGCCTGCTAATACTGATGACTGTCTCGTCTTCGCCTGTACGTCTATGTAGGTAATCGTTGCTTATGACCACCGACCAATGGATATTAAGGATGGGCCGGAGACACCGGTTGTCGCTTAGAGGTTATTTGGCAGATCCTTTTCATGGTGAACAGCCGTACAACAGAACAGATTTTACGTTCGATTCGAAGATCCGCAGTTGTTGTTGTTGCACCGGAGACGAGTTAACGTTATGTAATTGAGATGAAACTTTGCCAATCTTGTTTTCTAACCAATTGACAACTTTAAAAAATATTACCCATTAAAAGTTCGAACATTGATTACTTGTGACCACCTCATTTAACGGCTTTAATTATAATGTACTTTAAGGCGCCAATATACTAAGAGATCAGCCACTAAAATGAGCGGTGCCAAGATGAGTAGGTTAAAAATATATTTAAATGCTTAAAAACTAAAAATAAAATCAAGATATCTACATATTACAGTAAGCAAAAAAGTATCTAAACAGCCACCGACCTGCAGTTTGAACCCAACTAAATTCGCCACTAACGAAAAAGTTCCAAATCAATAACTACTTTCAAGAGTAACACTGAAGAGTAAATTACCAACTAAAAAACTTGTAATAAGTACTTTAAATTTCTAATGAGTTGTTCTCCATTTGTCAAACTGTATGCTATAAAGTTTCATGTTTATCTACAGCTTTTCAAAATTTATGTTAATAAGGGATGTTTTTAGAGTTTTGCACTTAATATTGTCCGAAGCAATCTTAAGTTAATTTTGGAAATTAAGAGTTTTTTATAAGCAGCAATTCGCTATGGTCTTCCCTTCCAAGAGAGCAATAAAAAACCACGAATTTTCCCGCAATACGAAAAGTCGGCTGAAAAATCGATTAGTTAATGACCTGAATTCAGAGTTCGTCAACATATTACGGGGTAAAATATATCGTAAAGAATTTTATCGCAGCAATAAAGGGTTATAAAACTGTATCATAACGACGGCATTAAATATCGTCCGCCAATATATTTGAACGAATCTGAAAACGGCGAATCTGACGTGCAGGACAACCGCCCGGAGGTGGTGGCTTATAAACTGAAATAACGCTATAGTGCTGATTTGCAAAATGACTCGTCGACAGCATGAGATAAACATATTACCAGGATATACCGAAAATCAAATTGTTCGCAACCACTTTCAACACTCAGGACACTGAATTCGCGACTAGTCAGATAAATCTCGCAAATATCACATCACTGTTAAACTTTCCAATTAGGCACTCATGGATACTTAATTAATGAGCATTTACTCGGTAATTAATTTCCACGCTGCTAATTTTTCACGATGGCTAATTTCTTTCTTTATATGTATTCTCCTATTAATTAGAGTCGTTCAAAACATTTTTTTTAGCACTCTCGGGAGATGTTTTATCGCGTACTACCAAAGACGTCTGTAGTGAGTAAATCAAGGAAATTCAAGTAAATTATTAGCAGCAATGACGTAAATGCGTTATTTTGTGGCAGGTTTTGATTAAACTCTAATTGCGGAATCGCTCTAAAGTTGAACATTTTATGTATAAGCTTAGGAAAAACACTAACAAAGTAATAACACAGTGCAACAGTGCTTCATATAATTTTCATTGAAAGGACTAATTGTTATGCACTTAATAGCGGCGCATAAATTTACGCCGACTAGCATGGAGAAGGGGTGGATTTTAAATAAAATAACTATGTTTCACCCGCTTGGCGCCACGTGGTGTTTTGATTGAGTCCACGAACTCAAATCACTCAAATAGGATAAGTACAAAAAGTAATAAGACTCAAGATTTCATAAATCCATGAACTTAAATTTAATGTGGGTGAATTTTTTATCTTGAGACATCCAAATATCTCGAAAAGTACGCAATATCGCGAAAAAATTTTCGGATGAAAGTTTCAAGGTTTCGAGGGGGATAAATAACGGTGACCTTGTCGTTGACCTTGAGCCCAACTTTCAAGGTCAAATCAAGTTCAACTTTGATTTTTCAAATGGAAACCCCTAATTTTTCTTGCATATTCGTATTCTCCCCACAAAAATACGCCTCTTTTGCTAAAAAAATGTTTTTTGAAAAAATCAAATTCTTGAGATTTTTGAGGGACAAAATTGAAAATTTTGGAACTTTAAAGATATTTTACTCAAAAATGGATAGGTTTACAGAAAAATTGCAAAAGAGTTAAAGTGTATAAGGGATCATTTCTTCTTTTCCTTAACGACACCTTGTGCATCCAGATTCTATCATTTTTCGCGGAGATAATACAGTTTAAGATTGAGGAAAAATTTCAATTTTGCCACAAATACCTTATATAGTCGGAGTGATTTAATTTTATTTGCGCAAATGTTATTTTTAGGGTATCTTTCCCACTGGTATTACTGTTCGTAGTTTATAGCAAATTTGTAGTACAACTACAATATAAGTGCAAATGCTTTTGAATATTTTAATATGTTTTACACTAAGTGAGCTTCAATAAGATTATTTACTCTGAAATGTATTTACACATCCCTTCCCTCAACTATACCAACTGGGATATTGCTATGCATCTAACAAGCATACATATTTAAAGTGCCTTCTTCCAAGCTGTATGAGGATGTAAATCTGCTCGACTGCTAAAGAATTTCGAACGTGTATTAATTAAATTCGTTGTACGCATACTTTCACATGCTTTTGTCATTTTCATGTAGCATTTCTCTACATAGAGCTTTCTTACAGCCCTGCATCTTATTTGCATAAAAGTAATTATCTGAGCCCTTAAAGATATTCTCAGCAAAGTTCCTTGCAAAACCTGAATTTGACGGACAGGTGGAGTACTTAATTAAAAACCTGGCAATTAAAAGTGAAATTAATTAGAAGGAAAAAATAAACTTTGGGGAAAAGGTAGTACCTGCAGAAGTGTCCTAGGCTAGCCTTTAATCGTTCACCGTACTCCTATTTTCACTGCTTTGTGGTCAAATTTCGCATACTGAAAGCAAATGGTCTTTTTGCTAGAAGAACTCAAGGTAAGTCCACCAACTTGCTTAACTTTAATATTAGGAGTAAGCTGAAAATTAGGGTCCTGTTTTTGGGCGAAGTACATGATTTGCATTTCGCACTCGTAAAGGTTTTTAAAACTTCTTTGCCTACTCTTTTATAACATAATCGAGTTAAGAAAAGGAAGGTTATTTACGTTAACATACGTTAGATCTACGAAATCCATCCGTTGGGACATTGGAACAAATTTTATTCGTTTAAAATCCCAAAAGTTTTCGGAACTAAATTTAAACTGAAAACCAAATTCAATTTTCTCTAAGTTTTTGTAATTACATTATTTCACTTAACATCTCGGGAGGCTTCCACTTATCGGTAACCTTTGGGAATTTTATTACCTCACTTCATTTGGTGTCATGTAATCAAACAGAAGAAGCTAACAAGGTTTCAAAGTTTCCTAAGTGCATTTTCTCTCCAGAGTATCGTAAAAGCAAAGAACTGTAGACATTTATCCTGAGGTCGTGAAATGAATTCGAAAATTCTCTGGTGGATATTTCACTCACGTATGGCGAAGTTGACAAGTTGATGTCTTTTCCTCGTAGAAAACTTCCCTGGAACCAGAGCTTAACCAAAAAGGTATTTTGGAATTATCTCACTAAGAGTGAAAGTAAAGATCTTTATAGCTCAAATTTAGATTAGTTTTAATTACTGATAACAACGGTTTACTGTTGAAGTCTTTAAGGTAACTCAGGTTTTGGAAGTATCTGTACAATATAAGTTTGCCTTGCAAAATTTGTAAAATTAAAAGTCATACTATCGAACAATATGTAGGACTAATTAAAAGTTGTTTCACTTACTGTGTTCCAACCAGAAAAATTAATATTTCAGGCAGTACTCAATTTTGGTTTCATAGCTCTTTAAGACGTCTAAAAATATATTTGACAATCATACAAATATAGGACTGGAAGAGCTTCTGCTTCGCCAAAAGCGACGCTGACTACTCAATTTATACTAGCTTCCTCCGAACAGATGGATGTAGTACTAAACGTGATAAATCAATACAACATCAAGGTTATGGGACTCAGTGAGACCAGATGGCACGATGTGGGAGAACTGATGTGTTAACATGGGAATACTTCTTATTCTTATTCTAGTAGGAACCCAACAGAAAATCATAGCGTTTGCAAAATATTCACCAAGAAAGCCAGGTCCAGTCTTATTAGCTAGTCACCATTTTTTGAGAAGATTATTAGTGGGTGTCTTAATACCAGATTAATAAACATTACTATAGTTCAATGCTACGTTCCAACTGAAGACGCAGTTGATAACATCAAAGACGAGTTTTATACGTGATTGAATGAGGTTTTTCACTCCATTCCAAGAAGAGAGATCACTTTTTTAATGGGTGACATAAACTCTCAAATCGGCCTTATAACACCTGCCTTGAATATGCCATCGGGAATCAAGGCATAAACCAAGTTACTAACAGCAATTGTGAGCTTTCGTTGGGTAGGTGGGCCCTACTTCTGTAACAGAAAGAGACACAAAGAAACCTGGGTATCGCCGGAAGCCCTCATCGCAGTGATAGAGGGAGGAGCGACCGATGCACCGGATGAATCGAGCCCTGCAGAGCTTTTGATCGATGACACAATGAGACGGATACTGCAGGCCTGCGATGCCTCCATGCCCCGCCGAAGAAAAGCGCCAAGAAGAAAACCAGTATATTGGTGGAATGCGGAGATAGCGGTCTTGAGGAGGAGATGCCTATCTTTCAGACGAATCGCCACTAGAAGAAGAAGAAGAAGAAGAAGAAGAAGAGATGGCGCCGTACCGGAAGGTGAAACTGCCGAATACAGGGGCGCAAGGCGGGAGCTCAAGCGGGCCATCGCCAATAGCAAATTTCAAATATGAATTTACCTTTTCCAAAACACGATTTTCGGATTTTGAAAATTTTTTATATTTCTAGTGGGTATTGATTGATCTTAGGCCAATTAACGCTTGTATTGCGCTGCAATTGCTGATTTGTGAAGCTGTGTAGTCGCTTACTTGTACATGACAACAATTTTTTTTACTATAAAGTTAAATGAAAGTGAAAGTAAGTATACACTAGCACTGCCAACCTCACTTATATGAATCTATTTTTCCCATTACAAATAAAATCTTGCTAAGAATATCACTTAGCTATGCACCATCACACCTTTCGTATACATATGTCTATTTTATAGTAAGCAAAAGTAAGCCAATTTTATTCGAAGTTTCTTTAACATTCGCTTGCACTAAAAATGTAATCACATAGACTTCATGTGCTCATTAAGGTGGATTTGTTTTTTGAATGACATCAATTTGTCAACCTCCTTTTCGCTTAGCAATACACATTTCAAGTAGACTGCGAAATCCTTTGTTTTCTATTTCTGTTGAAATATCCTGAAAAAAATATCATAAAAAAAGATAAAAGAGGACACTGGGGCTATAAGAACGACGTTTCCTCAGGAAATAATATAAAAAAGAATGCCGCATGCAGAAAATTTCTGCAGCAATAAAGAACACGGAAATACAACGCTCTATTGCGACTTATATTTAAATTAATTTCCATAAAACAGTTCTTCCGTGTACCTTCGCATGAAATAATTATTCTTTCTATACGACACCTTTCATATGGTTATGTAGTGAAACCACCTGGAGAAATGGTACGAGGAAATTGTACCAGCTATTCTAGCTATTGTTTGAGAAGTTAATGAATTAGAATGGTTGCGGTTATATATGTTGCTGCATTTGACAGGACGTGTACAACAATAAGAAGTTTCACAAAGGGTTCCAGGAGCAATTCAAGCAGTCCCTCTTTCATAGTTTCAAAGGCTCTCATTAAAGTCAAAAGGCAATATGTCATTTCGCAAGAAGTTCTATTTGTTAGCAAAATAACTCTATAATTAGAACTACTTAAAGTAAGACGAGGACTGAGTAATATTTAAGTTTTCTTATTAGTTTGTAGCTCTAAAGAAACCTAAGACCTAAACACGACTGGTACATCAATTCTAAGTATCTAAATTTTTATCATAAACGAATCTTAAAAGAAACAATAGAATCCAGAAGTGGGAAGGGTTTTCACAAAGTTGTGCAAAATAACAAAAGAGCTTTAATCTATGTGAGCCTTATAAAAGCAAAACAAGTTCCTACCTATAAAGTTTATGCATTGTAAAGTAGATGACCTTACCAAGAATTTCTAAACCACTTGAATACAAGTTGTAAAGTATTAATGCTTTATTCCATGAGACATTGAAGAATTACACAGGCCTGCGAAATTTTGAAAATCGTTTCCCCTTGGACAATGAATAGTTATTTCCGAAGTAATTTTTCCCGCTGAAACTGAACCCGGGTTCAGAATTGCTCTATCACGTCAGGTTTTTGAGAAATTCTAACCTAAAACTGCAAAACCCCTGTTTTTTGAAATATGAACATACAAATTTCAAAATGCGATATCTCGGATATTTGAGCAAGTTCAACGGCATTTGAAAGAGGAAGACTTGTACTATAAGATCCCACACATAGTTTTTTGAAAAAAAAATCGCGGTGCTACATAACCCCAAATATGTCAAAAAAGGGTTTTTGCACTTTTAGGTTAGAATATCTCAAGAACCTGACGTGATAGAGCAATTCTGAGCCCGGGATCGGTTTAAGCGGGAAAAATTACTTGGATAACAACTACTCATTGTCCAGGGGTAAAAATATCGCAGACCTGTGTTATTAATGCGAAAAATTTACGGGGAATTTCTGTAATCTACTGTAAATTTATCAAAATATTTAAAAAAGTAAATTATTTTCTGAATTTATAGGTTTTATCTTGAGTGTAGTTATTACAGTCCAGAACGAATACACTCAACAGATTTTACTAGTTTTACTACATTTACCCGTCCTACTGATGGAAATATACATCCCGTATTTTGAAGTTAGAAAAACGTGTTGAAATGACCTAGAAAAGTAAGCCAAACGGAAACCTACGTTTATAAGCGGGGGCGGTACTGACAATTTACCTCGTTTGTTGCATAGTGGCAGAATAAATTCTTGATATCTCTAGTTTATAATTTAAGGTGAATTTCGAACCACTAACATTATGCTACAACCCCCTTAAAACTAAATCTAAATGCTTTAAACTTCTTCCTGGTCCAGAAAATTTCGGCAATTTTCGGAGACGGAGTTGGATCAATGCTTTGAGCCGCACGACCACCATGCCATGGGCCCCGAGTTCGAGACCAGATTTTTTGCCGTGAGCTTTTATTAAGAAATTAAAAAAATCCACTCTGTATCTGGACTGTTGTCTAGCTCGCAGCAATGCAAAAACAAGACGCAAGCTTCTTCGCTTCCCTTACCCTAATTCCCTTCCGGCCAAAACCATACTAACGCATCAAAGGGTTGTCTTCTAGGATTTGGCCACATCGTATACAAAAAAAAAAAAACAAAAAAAAAATCATTGGCAGGAATACATATGCGGACTGCATGACTATCAAAAAGGAAGTGACCTGTTATAACCGCAGTGATATTTCAAAGATTCGGTCGGCTTCCCTTTAGTAGAAACGCTGTTTTCTTTAAAATTTATTCTGGCCACATCCTGCTTCACATACCGCAGGTTGACAGACCGATACACTTGCGCTCGGCGACCTGAATCTATCTTTTAACTGAGATTAGAGGCTGTCCGATTGTTCTGCCTATTTGAGAAGCTTTCATCTGCGAACCTTCTAACGCCAGATCATTGACTGCCTCATTACTCGTCACATCACTATTACCGGGAACCCAGCAGAGAATCACTCTGTGCAGTTCGTAATTTTAAACCGCTACTTTTTCAAAAGTTGAGTGCCAAATTTGGCCCGAACAGCCTTTAGCATATTGGTTTAGTCTCGACCGACAGATACCGTAAATACCTAAATCGGTTTATATCTTGTTATCAATTTTTGAAGCTTCTTTTGCCGCACAAAATCCACGTTAGAATCGACAGCCCAACCATATTTTCGTGCGGATATTAACGACTTGCCTATATGAAGATATAGTCTTCGTTTCTCTATACAGCCTCTTTTATTCGGTCTGCGCAGAAATTAGATTGACGTCATGCCAGACTGCAATATTTCGCAAGCTTTCCTTATAGCAGTTACACTTCAAATACAACAATTTCAACGATACCTACAACCAAATTAAAATCAACTGTACCTTTTTCAAAAACAAGGTTGCAGGTATCGTTAAAATGGCTGCATTTGATGTGGATTGATATATACTCTATATCGTGATATTAAACTTTAACACAGCCAAAATTTTAAACTGCGGTTACTAAGTCAAGTGGAGTGTCATATGAAAGGGTTCCATTTGTACATTATAAAATATATTTTCATTTCATTATATGCCGCATAATTTTTAATATATGATGAAAAATGTCTAAAAAAATACCACCAACCCTCCTCTTTATCCCCAAAGTTTACAATCGAAAACATCTGAAATATTCAGACTTGACTGCTGTTTATTACACGAAACGTAAAACGTCAATAACTAGCACAGCTTTTTTTTAATATCAGCAACCTTACAAGGTACGGAAACTTCGGTGCGCGAGTCTGACTTGTACTGATACATATTTAAATCTACCAGAGAAAACTTAAGCATTTTCACTTTTCACTTTTGACCGCCATCCCCACATCAACCCAGCTCAGTAAATTTGAAAAGTAGATAGTTGATACAGAAGACTGACTACAAAGCACCATGGCGGCGAACATTACGATGACCGAGCCTTTGAAATGAAGGAGAGGCACACATGGATGAAATATTAAGATGATAAGTTTACTATGTAATATTAAAAGATAAATAGGAGTAGCTCGAAATGGAAAGGCATGAGGAGTCGGTTTCTGTCATTAACGGTGAAACATATCAAGACACCTAGCTTTAAAGGAACTCGCCGATCCTAGGTATCTGTGTACCAAAGGTAATCGATTCCACAAACGGGGCGCCCTAACCTGGAAGAATAAATCCATAGCGCGAGACCGGAAAGGTGGCAATAGCAGCAAGTTGGATCTTACCAATCTGGAGTAGCTGAACCTACAGAACAAGTAAGTGGGGCGCTTTGAACTTAGAATCCGGTAAAGCAGCTGAAGTGTCCGCAGGGAGAGGAGATCCAAGAAGGAGCACCAAAGGAATGTGTGTGTTGGGCCTGAAACATGATCTTTCCTGTTCAGCGAGAAGATGTATCTGACGCCTGAGTTGAAACTAGCTTTTAGTCTATTTAGCTGGCCTACATTGAACCCCGAAAAGGCTCGCATCCATAGAAAATGATCGGCATGAGTATATGCATGACCAATAAGGCCCTTAGCCATAGTGGGTTGAAAGACCTAGCGGAGTATAATTTGCGAAGGACGAAGAACACTCTTTTCTCACCTGGCTGATGTGATGGACCCAGGTCAGGTACTCATCTAAAGTTAAGCCCAAACTAGTGAGTGTTTGGCTGAGAGGAATAAGGTCGTTGTCTAACCAGATAGCTCCAACGCGATCCCGAATATGGAAGCGATAGAAAGCCAGAGGCTGCGTCTAAGACGCGTTGAGGTCAAGCTTGTTAGAGGTCGTCCGATTACAAATCGCCTGAAGATCCCTATTTATCAATCCTACGCAGGCATGCAGCTGCCCCAGCTCAGAAGAGAAAGTAATTTGTACATCGTCAGCATAAAGATAAACCAACCCAGTACCGACACACTCAGGGTGATCGTTGATGAATACGCTGAAGAGGAGTGGGCCAGGCACTGAGCCCTGGGGAACGCCCCTGTAAATTGACAGGAATCCAGAAAAGACCTCTACCACACGGACACATTGAGACCAAATTACCAATTTTAGATTTTATATATTTTGTAAGTAATCGAAAAAGGTATAATTATTTAGACTACTGTATTGTTAATCACATTATTGTGGATGTACAATATTTTCCAAAGTGCAAGTATCCTGCACTGAAGAAAAACTGTTAGAAGTAACTGCTAGTCAACCTGTGACTACTTTATCTAGACCGACGTTAATTAAAAGAAAACCGGTCAACAGCAAGTTGGGCTGGCGCAATCTGGGTTTCGCAACAGCCATTATTGTCAAATTTCCATAATATTAAAAAAAAAATTTTATTAATAAGAGTGGTTTTATAAATAAGTACAGCAATATTATTATTTCAGCAACTGTAAGACGGCAGTTTTTGTAAAACGGCAGTTTTTCTGTTATCCTACAAATCCTAATATTATTAAAATTTGTGTGTTTACTTTCACATTTCGAGTTATGTTTTTGAATAACCCTCTGTTTGTGAACAGTCCGTATCAGAAGTTTGGGATATTCAATAATTCTTGGGGTCCCTACATCTCCTATGCAGGGTGTCCCATTATAAGTGCTCAGGGCCGATAACTTTTCAGATTCACAGTTTGGTAAAAAATGTTTCAAACAAAAGTTTTAAGGTTGAGACGGGGTCAAATATTGGTGGCTTTTAACTTGATCTCGCAATCAATTTTTAGGGTAAATTCAAGGTCATTATAACATGATTATGTACGTTTGTAGAGAAGTAAGAAATCTAAGGAATTTTAGCCTCGAAACTCCGTGAAAGTACCTTAACTTATTCTACCATAGGAAAAAAGAAAAATGCAATGCTAAACTTGAACTTTACAAAGCAACTTACTTCGAACATATAATCCTTCATTTTTCCAGGTAGAAATATTTCAGGAATGGAAAAAGGACAAACTGTTCGTTTTACTTCTAAAAGCATACTTTGTTAAACAACCTTGTACTGCACCTTTTTAACGAAAATTTTGCAGACGATATAAGGAGTTGCTTAGCAATCCATGAGGAATATTCCAATTTATCCGTAATACTTTCATGTAGAAATATTTCCATCCCTTCAGATTTCGGACGATTCTTAGAAATTGTATTGTGACCAACGAAGGATATTTTCAATGGTTCACCTGCAGGTTACGATTTACGCTACTGAAAGGTCAGGTGACCCTGCAGTGGTCAGGTTTTACTCTGAAAAAGAAATATTTTTAGGATTGGAGCTTTCAATTTCACAAGAAATGATTTAGTATCCAGGACAAAGTTTTATTCAGTCAAAGTTTACTTTTGCTTAGCTTAGGGATTTGTTCACCTCAATTTTTCTTGGAAGGAGTTTAGAGGAAGTGTAGGGATAAGCGAAGTCACAAGAAAGAAATCAAAGCTTGTAATGTAAAATGGTTTCAAATAAAAAAAGAACAAATACCTAAAATTTTGCTGTTTCAACAGGTTCACTTTTTTAATGTTGGTAGGTACTCTGTGAGTCTGAGAGTTTGTTTAGACCTTTTGTTGTAAATTATTGTACCATTGATAACAGTGTTAAATATATTTCTTATAATGGCTGATTTAGATCGGCTAGAGCAGACTTTTTAATGAATCTTTTACGATTCGAATAGGTAATTCCTATAGATTTCGGACTATATGATTTAATGGTAAATGTCATAATCTGCGACGAATTTTAATGTGACGTTACAATAAAAAACAACATAAGTCTTTTGGAACTTTTCTCATGTGCCGAAGTTTGCTCATTTGACAAAACTATACGAGTTTAAATGTAACGCTCCAAAAGCATGTAGCATTAGTCGCTCCACTTTAAATGGGGATCCCTTTCTAGTTGTAAACATGACCCACTCACAGTTCGTGCAGCAAAAGACTTACTTTATATGTGTGGGATCGATGACTCCGAAAATTGGAATATAACGTTTTCTTAGTGTTGATTATACCGGAAACTTAAAACGCGTTTATCTCAAAATCACATTATTTAAAAAAGTAACTAATGATGAGCAAAATATCTCGGAAACTGTTACAGATTTTATACTTCTTTTGAATATGGCGTGTTTATTCTCCACCAAGCTACCATGCCTTACCCCCGAGTCTTGAGGAACTTTGTCTCGTTAAGGTTCAATATTACCACTCGTCTTCCACAGGGGGAGGTGGAGGATTGTGTCAAGAGCGCGGGAGGTTTTGAATACACCAGTCCGTCCAATTTCAGCTATTTTCTGTATGTGCTCCAATCTGAGAAAGAAATAAGACATTAACCTTTCAACCTTACTGACCCCATCTACAAGTTCTAATCAGAAAATTCTGATCAGACTATATTGATCTGAAAATTCTAATCACCAAATTCTAAACTGAAAATTTCAATCAGCAAATTTTGATCAGAAAGGTCTGATCAAAAATTCAAAATTTTCTGATACAAAAATTCTGATCTGAAAATTCCGAACAACATTCTAATCACAAAATTCTGATCACAAAATTCTGATCTGACAATTCTGATCTGAAATTTTTGATTCGAAAATTCTGATCTGAAGATTCTGATCAGAAAATTCTAATAAGAAAATTTCAATTAGAAAATTCTGATCAGAGAATTAAGATCAGAAAATCCTGGTCTGAACATTCTGATAAGATCAGGAAATTCTAATCAGAAAATTCCAATCAGCAAATTTTGATCAGAATATTCAAAATTTTCTGATCTGAAAATTCTGATCAAAAAATTCTGATTTGAAAATTCTAATGACAAAATTGCAATCAGCCAATTCTGATCAGAAAGGTCTGATCAGAAAATTAAATTTTCAGAATGAACCTTAAAAATAATAAAATAACGTTAGATGTAAAAAAATAAATAATATTTTAGTATAATAATCGATTTTTATATTGTTTTAGTTTTTTCTGCAACATACCTAACATTTGTTTGAGTTATAATTTCCCAAACAATAACGCTGAGATGGAGTCAGTGCGATTCGCAGCTCTATGCCTCATCTATTGCCAATTGCCTTTTTGCACGAGCACAAGGCTGTCGTCGCTTGTATATTAGGTTTTCAGTTGAGTTTCTTATCCAGAATAAGGCCCAGATATTTCTGGTGACACTTGATCTCTTAATTGACTCCGTTTAGTTTTGAGGAGTTGAGAAAATCTATGCTTTCGTGAGAAGAGTATCAACTCTGTTTTATTCGAGTTAATACCAAGACCACATTTAGTACTCCAGGAGGTTTGTTTCCAGAGGGCATGTTGCTCGAATATTTGAGAGTGCTCTATACGTATTCGCTTACTTTAGGTATGAAGACCACGTTGACCTTTGTCCAGGAATCTGGAATGTTTGTGAGGTTAAGGCAGGTTTCATAAATAACTTTCAGAAGGCTCGAAGGCTGCTTGAAGTTAAGCACAGCTATTACCGTTCAAGGTTGGTGATTTGAAAGTTTTCAAACTATATACAGCCCCTTTCTGTTTTCTTTTACTTAGGATCTCACGGCCTAGGCGATGACTATCAAAAGTTATTGTAGACTCAAATATTCTTACTTTTAACCAACCCGGAATGTGAATAACAACCAGTAACTGCAGCGTCTCTGGGCTCGATGAGTTCGAAAGGGGTATGTGTATGTAGAAATGGGAAATAACTTAATTAGTGCAGACAAAATTATACTGAAGCAGAAATGTGCGCTTTATCCTTACCTTACTTCATTTACAATAATATATTAGTAGAATTTTCAGATCAGAAAATTCTGATCTGATCTGAAAATTTTGATCAGAATATTCTAAATGGAATTGTCTGATTAAAATTTTTTGACCAGAATTTTATGATCAGAATTTTCTTATCAGAAATTTCAGATCAGAAATTTCAGTCAAGAATTTATTGATCTGAATTTTCAGATTAGAATTTTCTGATCAGAATTTTTTGATCTGAATTTTCAGATTAGAATTTTCTGATCAGAATCTTCGGATCAGAATTTTCTGATGAGAATTTCCTAATTAGAATTTTCTTATCAGAATTTTCTTATCAGAATTTTCAGATCAGAATTTTCAGATCAAAATTTTCTGGTCAGAATTTTCTGATTAGAATTTCCAGATTAGAATTTTATGATGAGAATTTTCTGATTAGAGCTTTCTGATCAGATTTTCCTGATTAAAATTTTCTGATTGGAATTTTCTTATTAGAATCTGGAAGGTAAAGTGGGTGGAGGTGGTGGAGTCAAAAAAGATAAAAAAAATCAATTTCTATGTTTCATTTTCATTTCATTACATTTCATGTTTTAAATTTTACCTTAAAATGTGTTTGTTTTGTTCTAACATAATAAACGTAGTAGACAATTCAAAAAAATTTTTGACCTTCTCTTATAGCTAGCAAAATTTGTTTTTTAGTCTAGTTCAAGGTGAATTGCAAGACACAACCCCTGTGTACAAATAATATTAAAACTTGAAAAGGTAAACTATTGAGTTCGAAGTTCGAAGTTTTAGTTTGTTTAAATTTTACTTATGAACTAAAGTCCTCACCAGTAGAGGCAATTTTTAAAATCGTAGAAGGATTTAAACCTTTTAGGTCAAGTCCTGTAGAGTACCAGTAGAAGAATTCCTGGATAGCGTTTGAATTTCGCTGGCGTTCATTTATACCAAGATTGCTGTTGGTCCCGCTTGTCCTGTTATACTAGAAGTTACTACCTACAGAAGTATGAACGAGAACCAACTTCTGGAAATCGCTTAAAAATTTATTAACTGTCTTAGCCTTTAGATATCCCACTTTAGGAAGATGTGCCGTGTGCCAAAGCTCCTTTGATAATGGGATTTCAATATTAGTCTTTGTAACAATAGATGGTATCTAGTACTACGCTACCACAGAGGTTCCGCTCGAAACACCTCGAGCTAAACATTTCTTTTGGTGTGCCGGACTATACAGTGTTTCTTAAGCAGAAATAGTTACTATGAAGGAAGCATTAGAAATTCCATTTTGAATGGTTGCGTTATGAGCGGGAAATTAAAAAAAACCCATTTTTTAACTTAATTATCTGAGAAACCGTAACTTTTAAAGTTCTGGTCTTAAGATAATTGTTATTATATTTGGTCTGAAAATCATTTTTATACCTTTAAATACTATTTTACTACTATTTATTTACTATTTAACTTTACTTCGGAGTACTAATATTTCAAAACAACGAGTACCAACATTTATTCATACTAATATTTCAAAACAACGAGTACCAACATTTATTCACTCGTTACTTTGAATTTCAGGTTAGAATTTGACAAGAAATTCAACATTTTGTAAAAGAAAAGAAAATACTTGTTTATTACTTTTCCGCAAATTATATAATTATCGAGTTACAATCGACATGTTTCGACTAAGTGGGTCATTGTCAAGATTGAACTAAATGGAAAGTGGTTTAACATAACAATTTTATATTTAATGAGAGCAGAAAACGTTATTCATCAAAAAGAGAATTTATAAATTTAGTGTCAAGTAAAATATTCTAGTTGTTAAAATCAATAAGGTCAAGAAGTCAGTCAAAAAATAGCCATGATTTTTAGCTTTATGGATTTCGTATCTCTCAAATCCATCTAATATTTTATCATCGTTGTAGGTACGTATAAGAAAATTAGTTATTTCTAGACAGCATTCAGATCTGCTAAGGTCACAGTTGAAATCTGCAAGAAATTTTACATCTAAACCCTGTATGTTTTAGAAAACTTTTCTAAGTAAGTATTGGTCAGTAATGTTAAACTCGCTGTTGTAGAAATTTTCAAGGAGATTCCTCTAGTTTGTATCACACGAAATTGATTCAGCAAAATTATCATCTTGTCACAAAGGTCTATTCAAACGAACTTTTTTTGCCTTTATTTTAATACACCTTACATTATAACAAAAAACTATGTATTTCGCACGAAATATGAATACGTTTTCAATTTTTTTAATGCATGGTACTTTCCTAATTTGAACCATTTTAAGCCCATTTGCCGTGCAAAAGCGCATCTAGCTATATGTATTTGATAAATGCTGGTATTCAATTCCCTTAAAATTGGGAAATGTTGAGCTTTCAAAAAAGTTTTATGGTCACACAAAGGTTTCCATATGCATGGTTACATGGCAGAGCAGCAATTCAATTACGTCTGCTTCCAATGTCCAGCTTACAGAATCAATATGATAAAGTCCTTTATGTTGAAATTTTTTGGAATATAAAAATTCACAAATTTTACGTTTGCAGTTTTATGCTATCCTCCGGAAAAGGGGGTAGAACATATTTGTAAAAGTCTCAAATTTTTTACTTAATTGCATATATTGATTTAATTTGGATTTACTATTTTCAGTTTCTAGAATTATGCTATATATTATAGTAGAAAAAGTGGCAGAGGAAGATGTATATTTAAATCTTTAAGACATGGGTTCGGAATAAGTTTTTAAATTTTACCAATTTCCGCAAATGAAAGAGAATAAATGTAAACGAAATTAATAACATATTGATTTCAAATGTTTTAAATAGTTTTGGTATTTTCTTATGGGGCCGGATGCAGTTAAAGAAATTAACGTGATTCGATGACAAACATTGCCAGACAAAAATATTACTTTGCTATGAGCATTGCATAAAAAGTAATTACAATTTGTTTACATACACAAACCTACCCTCACCTGCAGATAATCGCATAGGAAGGAATTTTTCTAAAAAAATTTTTTTTAAATCAATTTATTTAAGTATTATTTAAAGTTTCTGTTTTCAAAGAAAAGTTTAGCACCTTCGTGGCTAGTTCGATTTTGCGATATAATTCAATAAAAGAAGGGCTTTGTCTTCGCTGAGATTTGAACCTGCAGTTACACCAACGAGATTTTACCGGCTTTTCACTGCGTTAAATTTCTTGCAACAACTTAAGACTAACTGTCCCTTATAATGTATTTATGTAATCCACTTTAAATCTCACAACTTTCAGGATTCACTAATTTAGCTAATGTTCAATTCAAAATAAAACTACATTTATCGATTGATTCTAACTTGCAATTTTATCAACTTAAGATTTCTATAATTGAATCCAAATTCGCTCGTTTGTTCATTTCTATGTCACCACTTGAACTACTCTATCCTAAAATTTATTTTAAAAATGTATAAAAATATAGTAAGGAATAAGAAACCGTTTTCGCATTTTGTAGATAACTATTTTTGGTAAAATTGTCAATATCTTCTTCCCGAGTTTACTTATAGTTTTCTCCTTTATATTTTGTATGTCTGTTCCATGATTAGAAATTCGGATCCCGCATGTTCACGAGCTTACCCATGTTATGTTCCTTGGCTTTTTATGGCGAACAAATGGTTGACGTCACATGTTTTCCTGCAGCACAAACTTACCCAAGAAATTTAGCTTGTGCACGTTCTTGCACGGGTTAATGCTGTTCAATTAATTGGCATTTAAAGCATCTTCTTTCTGTTGTTTGTATTACGTCATTTTGAAGTCGATGCAAATTAAACAAACAAAACAAATACCCAACCACACTTGAAGATAATATATAAAAGTACCTAAACGTTTCAGCTCACGGAATCATAAGGAAGTGTGAAGTCGGTTTAACTTTTTTAAAAACTATTTTATTTTTTGTTTTTTAGTGTCTTCTACTCTGTACAACAAAAAAAGAACTACCCAAATTGGTCCACGCGTTAAAAAGTTAGGTTCAACCCACTACCACCATCCCACCAACATTTTTTCTCGTGGTATCAATCAGGGAACATACTCTACCCAACAGAAAAAGAACATCGAAATCTGTCCACGCGTTACGAAGTTAGGCTACCCCTGCCCCGTTAGGATCAAATTATTCTCCCACTAGCAATGGGGAATCTATACAACAGCAAAAGAATCATAAAAATCGGTCCACGCGTTACAAAGGTAGGTTCAAACACCCTAACCCAACCCCCATCCCACCAGCATTTCTTTCACGTGGTATCAATTAGGGAACATACTGTACCCAACAGGAAAAGAAACATCGAAATCGATTTTTTTAATTCTTTTTCTGTTGTGTATAGTATGTTCCCTGGTTGATATCACGAGAAAAAAACATGTTGGTGGGGTAGGTGGGGAGTAGCGGTGGCGGTGGAACCTAACTTTGTAATGGGTGGACCGATTTCGATGATTCTTTTTCTGTTGGGTAGAGTACGTTCCCTGATTGATACCATGAGAAATACAATTTTGGTGGGATGAGGGTAGGGGTATTTGGATGAACCTAACTTTTTAACGCGTGGACCGATTTGAATGGTTCTTTTTTTGTTGTATATAATAGAAGACACTAAAAAGTGAACAATAAAATAGTTTTCAACAAAAAAAGTTGAACCGAATTCACAAAAAGCGCCAAAAACCATAAAATAATTTTTAATTTTATATCTATTACGACATTCTGAAGTCAAACCAAACAACTACAACGAAAGTATTTAATCCTCCTTATAGTCCCGTGAGCTGAAACGTTTAGGGAGCTTTATGTATTATATTAAATTGTGGTTGGGTAGTTGTTTTGTTTGTTTAATTTGGACCGACTTCAAAATGACGTAATAGATATAAAATTAAAAATAATGTTATGCTTTTTAGTGCTTTTTTTGAAGTCGGTTAAACTTTTCTTTTTTTTTTAACTATTTTCTGTAAGCAATAACACCAGGTATAGCATTAACATTTGACAATATCTGAGCAATAACATCAAAATCAGATGTATCCTAGATATAAAAACACATTTGGGGAGCTTGACGGGTCTCACAGCGGATGTACAAGCTGGATTGATAGCCGCTCTCTCAACAGGGATGGCTTCAACGGAAGTGGCGGGAGCGGCCTCAGCCTCAGGCAAACTCAACTGCTGGACACCAAGCCCGTCGTCGGGCGATGATTGCAGGTGTCGGGCACACGGGGCGTTAGGAATAAATAAGATCTAAGAATGCCTTTATAATAACTTTTCCGCCCTGGATGAAGTTAAGACTTCAAATGTGAAGATGCAAATAGTCGATACTTTTAACCATCTTCAACTAGAATTCCAACTCGAAGTATTGCCAAGAATTCAGAGCTATACAGGGTGTTTCAGATCCAACGTGGCAACATGAGTAGGGTGATAGATCTCAACTAGACAAACAAAAAAATTGTATGGGGGGGGGGATCTTAAGCGTTTGGTAGTTGCAGGGTGATTCATAAATTTCAGTTTTTCATGGTATGCACATTACTCTTTTATTTTTATCTTCTGATCTACCCAACATAGCGACGACAAACAAACGCTAAAAATTTACTATCCTAAATTCCAAAAATTGTCAACAATTTTGATCTAACTCCTACCATTAAAGGTACAGTCACTTCCAAAAGTGAAAAAAAAATTTTGCGATTACCTAAAATTCAGCATTTTCCGAAATTTTCTACGAAATTCATGTAATTAGTACACCCCTTTTTTATTTTTATTTAACTGCCCATTACTTTTCCAAAAAGGTACCACATGTCTATCTAGAGAAAATATATAAAAATACTATCGCAGAATTTTATAAAAATCAACAAATTAAAGTAATTAAATCAAATTAATTCCAAAATGCTTTTTATTGAATTTATAAATAATTACAATTAATCTTGGCAAAAACCGTTCAAATGTCCACAGCCACCTTGGATGCATGCCAACAATCTCCTTCTAAGTCCCTGTTTAAGGCGTATTGCAGCCAGTCTTTCCCGTATTTTCGTCGCTGCATTCCCAATTAGGCTAATTTAATCCTCCCTATTGTTAACTGGGCTTGAATAAACTTCATCCCTCATTGTTTCCCATAAGAAAAAGTCTAATAGAGGGAAGGTCTGAAAGTCTAGCAGGCCAAGGAATCGGTGCACCTCGTTCAATCCAGCGGTTAGGTAATTTTTCACTTAGTATTACCTTAACAATGTCAGCCATATGCGCTATCGTGTTGGTGAAACATTCCCCTAAGATTCTCCTCTATAAGATCTACCAGTGTATTGTCTAAAAAGTCCGCATAAATTTAACTATTAAACACTTGTGTCAAAATGAATCGTCCTACCAAATGGTTGCCGATGATACCAGCCCAAACATTGACACTGAATCTCTGCTGGAATGAGGTCAACTTTGCCCTGTGTGGGTTAGTGTTCGACCAGGTATGGAGGTTATGGAGGTTGGTGATATTATTCCTGGTGAATTGACATTCATCTGTCCACAGAATTCGGTCCAGAAACGCTCTGTCGTCAATGTCGCGTTCCAGAAGCCAAGTGATAAATTTCAGTTTTCTCTCACAATTTCCTTCCAGTAGTCCTTGGGATGGGTGATGATATGGACGTAATCCCTTCGATAAATAACCCTCCAAACCTTAGATTATAACACTCCTAATCGGCTTGCGACTCATTTCGTGCTCGTCTCAGGGTCCTGCCTCACGATGGTGAATATTTGCTGCTCGACGTCGGCAGAAGTTCCCGAAGCTTCGAAGCTTTCTCCATGTCGTGTGAAGTTACACTTCCTGTTTCTCTTAACCTTTGGAAAGTCCGTGTAAATACTCCTCTTTTGCGTGCTCGGCGGTTAAGGAATCACCTTTGATATTCCAGTACAGCTGCTCTCTCTTTTCCGTCTACTGCACCATAAAAGTAAAAAATTTCCGCGTATTCCTCAAATGTAAATTGTACCATTTTTTAATAATTTTTGCTTAAAAACACTCGTACTTATTGATTTGTTTTCAACTATTCTTGCTGACTGACTCGTTTTTATAGCAAAATTTTCATCAGGTACGAGTAGCAGAACCCCAGGATAAAAGGGTGTGAATTCTGGCTACCACAAGCTAATATCGGCAATAAAACAAAATTACACTTACATTTTTATAACTTTTTTGCAGCAATAATTAAAATTAATTACCTGTTAACCCAAAACAAACATTTTCGACCTTTTATCTTAAAAATTTTGTTTCTTTAAAGAATTTCCTACCTAAAGTGCAATAAAATAATTAGGTACTCAGGGAGTTCTAAGGATGTGGTTTTTCTAATCCTGTGTCTACCTTGCCATGTTACACCTTTTTGGAAAGGTAATAAGATGGGCAATCTAATAAAAATAAAAAGAGGTGTACTAATTGCATAAATTTCGGAGAAAATTTGGGAAAATCCTGAAATTTAGATAATCGCAAAAAAAAAATCACTTTTGGAAGTGTCTGTACCTGCAACGGCAGGAGTTAGATCAATACTATTAACATTTTTGGAAAGGTCATAAGCATAGTTGTTGTTGATAGATCAAGAGATAACAATAATGTGCATTCCATGAAAAATTGAAATTTATGAATCACCCTGTAACTCCCAAACGGTTGAGATTGCCCCCCTCCCCCCAATAAAATTTTTTATTTGTCTAGTAGAGATCTATCTCTCTACTCCTTTTGGCACGTCAGATCTGAAACACCTTGTATGTCGTTATCGCCTTACAATTAACTAATTCATTAAGTCACCAATAATTGAATAAACTCAATTTAAATGCTTTTTGTAAATATATATATATATATTATATTTTTCAACCTACTTATTCTGTTAAAAATCTTTTGATTCAACTTGCCACTAACTTTTTGTGAAATCAAACAAAAAATAGAAAGCGTATAAAAAAATAAACGTTTTTGTTTAACTACTAAAAAAGTTGTGAAAAGGAATGCTCTGCAACAAAACAAAATGAATATAGTAAAATCGCATAATAGGCTATCCCCACTTAGAAATTGTTCTGTTTTAAAGGTTTAACTTTTCCTTATTAGCAATACATGGTATTCTTGGAACTTTTCAATCAGAAATTATGTTGGGAACTGCGGCGATATTTTAAAGCTTTTGAAGTTGAAAACTATTAATTATGTTTACTATTCAGTTTGCATAACCTCTTCCGCAAATATACAAACATGTGTATGAAATATAAACATATTCCCATTATAAAGAGTAATTAAAACTTTTTTGCCCGTGACAAATTTCATATGTCAGGGTCTTATGCATATACGTTTTTTCTGACGGAATGTCGTCAGTGGTAGACATGCCTGCACATATGCGGAGATATTTCCTTTCACGCTGTAGATAACAAACTTGTCACAAGACAGAAGAAACGCACATGCTCCACATTCCCCATACGGAAGATTGGCGTTTTTTTCCTCTATATTCTGATAACTCCACCCGCATTCGCACTGCTCAAAATAATTCCATTAATTCAAATTTGTTTTTACTACGTTCTGAAAATATAAATAGCCCGATAGTTGATACGGATCGGTTACAGTAGAAGAAGGCGCTCCAGTGGAATTTTATCTGGGCTGACGATATTCGTTTAAACTCTGTTGTAAGCTGCGCTCGTAAATTGTAAATTTATGTACTTTTCAACGTCGCATGGTCACTTCAGTAAGTTTTTAAAGTAGAGACGTGACAAAAGCTCCCTTTTTTCCATTAGACTATGTTTCAGTGAAAAAAATAATAAAGCATAAAGTTGAAAACTTTTTTAATAATCCTTTGCCTACTGTGAGCAAGAGTTTCCGCAGAGTTTTTAAATATCTCGGCTTCTATGGCAGGAACAATGTAAATGTAATACAGCCATAGAAGAATTCCCGGAGTTCTGGTTGTAAAAAGGAGCGCACTAGTTGTGTGTGAAATTGAATTGAAATTTGCTCCAACTTTTTTATTACAAGATTTTAAGGAAGACGGGAAGTTATATGAAGTTCCAGGAGGCAGCAGTAAAATTAACATGGACACTTTTTAAAATTGGGTTAATGCAACTGCAAACTTGATCATGCAGTTATTTCACATTTCACAATGTTGCTAACTACCTAAACTGACTGGACTTCTATACTAGAAGCAAACTTTTTACATTGTTAGAGTTTTATATATTTTAATTTTTACTATATTTTTGGCTATACTGACATATCGCTGTCGTTACATATACAAACATAACAACACAGGGATATTGTTGGCGATAGGTACAATTCTGCCCTGTGGACAACAAAATATTTTAAACTGTGAGATAGAAACAAAGTTGCTATTCAGATATTTGTAGATGTGGAACTACAATTTAAAGTGAACCACGGGTATTTTCTCTGCAAAACCCATTGCTTTATTATAGTAATTTGTTGCCGCAGAAAACAACCTGGGTCGCCGTTGGTGGTATTCTATTTCTGGTTGGTTTCATTCTATACAAATGCAAGCCAAGAAAGAACAAGAATTGTTGAATTTGTTGTTGAGCAACTCAGCTGTAGCCAGTTCCAAGCCTGGTTGAGAAAGGACCAGAAACCAGAAAACTTCAGTTTAGGGAGAGTCTACGTACAATACTATAACCCCCCCCCCCTCCTACCCCCTTTCTAATATGTCTAGTACGTTTCGGATATTTCGGACTCATTTTGTGACGGTAACCTTTGACTAAAAACAACGGAGTACGATCGATCTATGGATATGAGAACTCAATGGGACGACGCATAAAACTCCGGATCTTTGAATCGAACATAAAATCTGTTCTGTTTTGCGGCTATTCAAAATAAAAAGTGATCTGTCAAATAACACGCGAAAATATTGGGTATCTTCTCAAACTACTTCTATAGAAGCTGTTTGGACGAGAGGTGAATGAAACTATTTTCCACTTCCTCTGACGGCGCCCTGCACTGGCACGCAGGCGGAAGTCCTTTTTGAGCAACTTTTTCCTCAACAGTCTTTGTGATCTACGGCGATTGACGTTGCAGATCTCTGGCGCTTCATCGACAGATCCGGATGGTTCCAATGAGGAGGTGGTGGGAATTCTTTGATTCCCGTGGCATCACAATTGGCCAATTGAGATGTCCTTTGAGGTGAGTGTGTACTTTGGGACATCCACACGAACCTAATCTAACCTTGGCAGTCTTTATGAAAAAATTCGTTTGATGTTCGAATTATGGCTGATTTTGTTTTCTTTCTATAAAGCACCGTAACTCAGCAACTATAGAAGTCGCTTTGCTATAGAGCAAACGTTTTTCGGGTAGGATATTCGAAGACACTAAAAAGTGAAAAATAAAATAATTGAAAAAAAAGTTGAACCCCAAATGGTGTAACTGGCTCACTCAGGTCAGGGGTGGATTACGATTAAATGCAAAGATTTACTTTCACTTTGAAGGACTTGAACTCAAATAAAAAAATATAATATTTAAACTCCTCCGTTTCGCAAATATATTCCCATTCATTCACCCACTCTGAGATCTTCTTTTCGCTTTTTCCGCTCTTTTTTATTCCTCCAATATCTTTACTTTCACTTAATTTTTTTGCTTCCGCTTCGTATTTCTTTTTTTTTTGCCGTCATTTCTCTTCTTGACCTTCACTAAGCTGTTCGATGTTTTATGAAAATACATCGATTCATCGAGTAGATAAAGAACTTTTCAAAATATCGGATAGCTTCGATGTATCGTATTATAAACATCGAGTGAATTCGATGCATCGATGTATATCGAATATCATTTCCACGAAATCATAACGAAAGAGGATCAAATATTTTTTGTTGTTGTTTTGTTTATGTTTAATTTCCAGCGACATCAAAATGTCGTAATAGATATAAGATTATATATTATTTTACACTTTTTAGCAGTTTTCGTTCTTCTTAAAACGATATTATTCTTCCGTGGCACCCTAAATACACCAAATTTAATGTAACAGACAAACATATTTATCGGTCTACCAAGTCTAAGTCACAGGTGGGAATCCCACGGCGGCGACCAATGGGTGTTTTCTGCTGACAAAGATTACGTTAAAAAGAGGACATGACCATTGCAGAGCAAATGCCAGTGGTTTTGAATCCACTTGCAATCGTTTTCTCGAATCGGGTGAAGTTCTTTTTCCGCCCAAGGCCCTACAAGGGGTTATGCGAACTAGATATAGAGAGTGAACAGTTAAACATAAAAGTAATTTAGAAAGAAGTTCTGTCTGTTAATTATAAAAAAAACTTTGTGCAAGAAAGACTGTTTCCGAAAAAAATAAAATCATCGTAGGTAGGTATGTTAGAAGTTATAAAAGTTAATTATAAATTTGTTACTCTAACCACATTTGTAATGAAGCGAAAAAAAACACAATATTAAATAAATGATTTTCACGTGAACACGTAAGAGAAAATTTGTCTGAAATACTTCGAGCCTTTATTAAACAGCTCTTAATAAGCTCTTTAATTGCTGTCTAATTTCAAGATTTGATCTAAAAAGCAAAACAATATTTTGAGTTTTCTTATGATATTCTCGGTCAAAAGCAGTTATGGATCGATTTTTTCCACCTTTTTCCATTTCGCTGCAGAGAAAAACTAAATTAAATTAAAGCTTTCATGCTGACAAGTAAACATCCTGTAGATTAAAATGTCATACACCGGAAACAACCTGCATCTTGACTGCAAAGTAAAAAGTCTTATTTATCTCAAAATCGTTCTTCTTTTCCAAGCTTCGTACTACCAGCATTTTCCGCGATATTTTTGTCTTATTTTATGTTGATGTAAAACCATCAAAGGACTTTCCGTCTTTGATAACAAACATCCGTATTTTAAATGTCTGCAAAAAGGATAATTTTTGAGATATTAACTGTCACTCATAGTAACGGTTATTTAACCTGAATACGTTTATATTACTTATAACGAAAATCAGGTGTGACTGCAAAAATGGATATAATAAAGCACAAATACTACTAGTGATAAAATTTTCATTGGTGACCATGTGCTTGTTTGAGCCTGTACCTTTGCACAGGAGAGTACTCAAATGAATGAATAGCACAGGGAAACGATTTTTGAAAAATGATTATATATTATTAAGGGAAAATTTTATTTCTTATCTTAATAATGTGTATTACCACCTTTCTTTGCAACAACTTCCAACATACTTGACCTTAATGACTTAAGGAGTTGTTACTGTACTGTTTTGGCAATCTGTCCCACGCAGTCCTGATGGCATTCTCAAGTTTTTCAACGTTGGTATACTGGCGACCTTCTTGATGGACCGTTCGTGAATTATGCCCCACACGCTTTAAATTATATGCAAGTCGGGGAAAAGTGCTGGCCAGTCAAGCGTCTGTACGCTGTTGTGCTCGAAATATTGCCTAACTTTTTAAGCAGTGTGGAATGCGAAGTTGTCGTGTTGAAAAATATAGTGCTCGCTGAATCTTTTGTATATGGACTGGACAACCTCTTCGCCTACAAGTTTTAGGTACTCATCGCTGTTCATGCAACCACTAACAAAACGAACATTCATCCATTGATGATATCAAATTCCTCCCCTTAGCCTTGCTGTCGTCGTGTTGAAAATAATTGCGTAACCCGTCAGGACCATCAAGGCAACAACTTTTTTTATTCGAAAAGATGACCATTCTTCCGTTCTTTCCAATGTAAATGGTTTTTTTTGCGATGGTCTGTCGAGTTCTACGATGGCGCTGCTCCAGATATGGTTTTTTCTTAAGTCGCTTCCTCTGATATTCCGCTTTAGCTTTTTCCGAGTAAAAAGGGCAACATTTTTGCATGAAATGTAAAAACCTGCGTACTTTTCGGGACCAGTCAAGTGATAATTACTTTACAGCTTCGACCCCCCCCCCCCACACTGAACGAGGTTTCATGAGAAGAAAAAGACAAAGGATGGGCCCAAGAGAGCATATGCGTTGGGAGTGCGAGCTACCGTTGCCGAAAATCTACATGTTTCGACGCGCCAGATCCAGCGAATGCGCAGGGTACCTAGATCAATAGTGTGCCATGTGCTCAAATATTTCAAATTCCATCCATACTACTTACATCTGACGCAAACGCTCCAGCCTGGGGATCCCGCGAGGCGCGTCAGATTTTGTACATGGACGGATACGCAAATGCGCGGACCCATTTTTCTCCACTCGCATTATCTTTACAACCTGGGGGTGTCAATCTCCATAATGCACATTATTACGCGGAAGAAAATCCCCACTGGCAACGAAATCACCGGACACAAATACGCTGATTTGTCAATCTTTGGGCAGACATTGATGGAGATTATGAGATAGGACCTCTTTTTTACGATGGAAATTGGTAAAGCCTTCTCTATTTAGTCATTCTCGAAAACCAGGTCTCACCTCTACTACAGAACGTCCCACTAGACATAAGGCGCCGGAAGTAGTTTCAACAGGATGGTGTCCCAGCATATTGTAGTTTATCTGCCAGGAGTTTTCTAAATACGACATATCCAGATCAGTGGATTGGTATCGGTAGTCCAGGTCACGAATTTCCGCCGGGATCTCCAGATCTGACTCCTTTAGATTTCTTTCTTTGGGGAGCTATGAAGCTTCTGCCGAACCCCCGACGACACCAGGAAATATGATCGAAAGGATTGTGGCAGCATTCCAGGCCGTCACCCCTCAAACATTGAGATACGGCAGAAAGTTCAATTGTGCATCCAACAGAATGGCAAATTGATAGAGCATCTGAGGCCCTGAACTTCCAGCCAAACAAATTAAGCCTTTTTCAGGGCTGATGTGCAAAATATGCTTGGCTAACGCTAATGCCGACGATAATGAGTAGGATTGGTGTGTTCTTAGAGTTCTAAGATTTGAGATGAAAAATGTTATTCCTATATAAATATTTCAAAATTGTGTCGAATGAACTTTTACTTGCTTTTGAGTGCTAACGTGTCAGTCTACCAATCGGGTGGTCAGCCTAGCAATCGATGGTCCCAGGTTGGAATTCCACCAGCGGCGACCCATGGTTGTTCTCTGCTGACAATAGATTACGATACAATAGCCAATAGGGGTTGCAGATAAAATGTCAGTGGTTCGGAATCTACTTTAAATTGTAGGTTCACTTTCAATTGTTGTATCGAATCGGGTGAAGTTCTTCTACCGCCCCATACACCACAAGATGTTACGGGAACTAGAGAAGGTGAGAGAGCATATAATCTTTGACAAGAAAGGAAAAAGCTAGGAAAGTTCGTAAAAGGCTTGCTCGATTACTCCATAATACATGGACCGTGTATTTTAGATAAATCGATAGAATATTTATAAGAAAAGTCCAAACCTGTTTTAAAATTATCCAATCCAATTAAGTGGGTTTTGTGATTAAATAATCCTTAACTGCAGAACTAACATTATTGCCATTCTTAAAATATGTTCAATTTTTTAAGTGCTGCATACAACTCTACTTTAATGCGGAAGTACGTACGAGTTTCATATAAATGTTGTTCTTAGAAACTATTGTTGGGACTCATTCTTATTATTACTAAAAAGATTAGTCAAAGATTGGTCATTGTATAATAATTCTGTGTATTCAAAGGAAAGGCATATATCTGTAGAGTTTTTTTTATACGATGTGGTCAAAGCCTAGTGTACAACCCTTTGATGTTTTGGCATGGCTTCGTCCGAAAGGGAGTTATGGTAAGCGGAGTGAGAAAACGTGAATGTCTTGTTATTGCATTGCTTCGAGCTATACAACAGCCCATAGATGGAGTGGATTTTGTAATTCAATCTTAAAAACCCACGGAGAGACCTGGTCTCGAACCCAGGAACCATGGCATGTTCGTCGCGCCGCTCAAACAATTAACCAACTCCGTCTCCGTCTTAATGAAAAGAAGAGGAACGAACACGTGCATAACAACTAATTTATGTGGTCTGATATTTTTCTGTAGAATAAATTTGGTTATGATTTCAAATAAAAATGAAATTTTTGGCGGGATTTCTTAGAATTTACTCATGAAACAATTGCCGTAATGAGTTAAATTTATATATTTATATATATAGCATTTACATCTCAAAGGTACTTACAACCAATTTGAATAAATAAAGTTGCCATGTGAGTTGACATAATTGATCTTAAATATTTATTTGAATTTGAAAACGCTAACCGATATTTGAAAAAGTAGACGTTGATTTTGATATGGTTGTCGTTGACTTTGATTTGGTTGGCCTTCGTCTTGATTTGGTTGAAATAGTTGCTTTTCAAGTGTAATTGCTACATTTTAGATATTTAGAATGAATTTGCTTTAATGTAAATGTCCAATATTACGGGATGATAAGACACTGACCACTTTCAGTACGATATTTAATAACATTAAAAAATATTATGATCTAAGAATTGTTTCGTTATGAAAACGAGTGTTTCGAGAATGGATTAGCATATAACTGAAACCTGAGAGAGGTTATTTTATAGGCAGTATCTCTTTGGAACGTCTATGTATAATTCCGTGTATTCGGAAGTACACGGTATATACATGGAGGAATACACGGAGTTCGGCTTTTCCATGTAAGTTTTAGTGTACACCTGTGTACCCTGTGAAATCGAAGGATATGTTAATGTAAAAGCGAAAAACGCTTTTGTAAAAAAAAAACGAATTAGTGATACTAAAGGAGTCAAGTTAACCACAAAAGACAATTTAAAAATGAGGTTGAAAAGGACAGGGGACTGTAATAATTTCGTCGAAGGGGTCGATTATCTGAAGAAAAAATACAGTAAGTATCGTAAAATATTATAACTTTTATTTATGTCATATGTGTATAAATAAGCCTTGCTGTACAACGTTTCGCGCAGAACAAAACACAAATATGCCTAAAATATATTCACTGTTGCAATTCTTACAATTGATCTGCACACAACAATGAAACTAAAAAAAAAGTAGTGAGCATAGTGTCTGAATTGATGGAAAAATTGACATATGCAGAATCTGAAATGGTTTACAATCGTTTATGTCAGCAGATACAATTGATTGCATCTTCAGCAGTCCTATACGTCTTCAATAAAAATTGGCACCCGATAAAAGAACAAGGAACGTACTGCAGTATGCAAGAAGGACCTTTCAACAATTACACAAACAACCGACTTGAATCCTTAAAACCACAAATTAGGTAATTTGTCTCAAAACTGAGTACGTGATTAGATTTTGCAAGATCGCTCCACATGTGGCTAGCTAATCAGGACAACATAAGCAAATTTAAAGATGCAAAACAATTTCCAAATCCAATAACCAAATACTACCCAAGAGACGCTACACAATTAAGCTTACACTTACACAGGAAATAAGAAAGAAAAATAAAAACAAAAGAAAAATAAAAACAAAAGAAAAAAGCAATTATAAACATAAAGATGAAAGGAAACTACATACTATAAATACCAATTGTAGAGCTCCATATATTCTAGATACAATGCCCTTCACAGAATGAGAAAAAGTTAGCGTTTTGTTAAAGATAATACCTAAGTATTCCAAAAGAAAAATCAAAAAAATTTCAGGGAAATGCGTTGTTTCAATGAACTTTCAATAAATAACAATTGATTCGGACTTGAATGCGTTGAGAAGTAGTTTCCTATCAAGAGTATAATAATTGATAGATGAAATATCCTCATTCAACCTATGGACTGGAAATATACAGCTCAACAACATCGGTATACATGTGAAAGCTACAGTTCTTTATGAATGTTGGGACAGCATTGATGTAAGTAGAAAATAAAAGCGCGGCCAAGATGGATTCCTGAGGAACACCAGTATGCATGTCAAGAAAACTAGAATACAACCCGTTAGAGAAGGCTTTGTGCATCCGGCGCCCAAAATAAGTCCAACTTCTAAATCATAGTAATATGAGCAACTCCGTCAAATAGCTTAGAGAAGTCAAGCAGAACAAGCAATGATAATAAAAATTACACAAAAGATCTTATAACTGCAGGATAGCATCCAAGCGTGTAAAAGCCTCTCAAATACGTTTGATAAAAATGGCAATATAGCTATAGGGCGATAGGCTTCAACATTAGTACCTTTTCTTGGGTATGGATAATTGGAGCTCTTCCATTTCATAGGGAAAATTGAAGTAAGAGACGGTAACACAACCGGCAGGAGCATTTTAATGAAAGTAGGATGCGTGTGTGCGTACGTTCGCGTGGAACCAAAAAAGAATTAAAAAGATTTCAGGAAAATGCGTTGTTTCAATGAACTCTCAATAAATAACAATTGATTCGGACTTGAATGCGTTGAGAAGTAGTTTGCTATCAAGAGTATAATGATTGACAGATGAAATATCCTCATTCAACCTATGGACTGGAAATATACAACTCAACGTCATCGGTATACATGTGAAAACTACAGTTCTTTATGAATGTTGGGACATCATTGATGTAAATAGCAAATAAAAGCGCAGCCAAGATAGATTCCTGAGGAACACCAGTATGCATGTCAAGAAAAACAAGCAATGATAATAAAAATTACACAAAAGATCTTATAACCGCAGGATAGCATCCAAGCGTGTAAAAGCCTCTCAAATACGTTTGATAAAAATGGCAATATAGCTATAGGGCGATAGGCATCAACATTAGTACCTTTTTTTGGGTATGGATAATTGGAGCTCTTCCATTTCATAGGGAAAATTGAAGTAAGAGACGGTAACACAACCGGCAGGAGCATTTTAATGAAAGTAGGATGCGTGTGTGCGTACGTTCGCGTGGAACCATGTCCAACAAGAGTTGGCGAAACAGATACAATCCAGCTAGAAGACGATGCCTTCGAAGCACCTTTTTATGATATAAATTATGTTGTTGACAAACAAGTCTTTTAAATAAAATAAACACGCTATAAAATGGTTCTTTTACACAATTTTCATAGCGGTTTTTATACGAATTAAAATAAATTTGCAGAAATGAGAATAAAAGTTTCCCATTTTCATAAAACCTAAAGGAACCGATTTGTGGTGTTTTTGTCCTAAGGGTAATAACTTGTAGCCTCGAATAAGTGCCTATTTAAAGATGGTGGGTAAGCATCTTATACATATTTTAGTAATCTCGGGAATCAAATGTCAACAAGTCAAATATGCTCGCAGACATAAAAGTAAATCCAAAGGAGGAAGATATTCTGTCTCAAAAGGTTTTATGTCGGTTAGGTCGTAAGGTTTCTGGGCTATACCTATAAAGGTGTGGAAGAAATGAGCCGAGACTAGTAATTGCTGTAGACATTAAACATATGGCGGCTGTGCAACATGCAGTGATATTATTTATTCCATTAAAAATTGTAATAGACTTTCTGCCGAGAAACTCGTGTGCCTAATCACCACATTCCGTTTTAAATTTTTAATTTTCATTACAGCAACCTGCGTCCATGGAAGGATATTAAAAGCGGGCTTTGATGTGCGGACATTTTAATTAAATGCTCAATTAGTCCAGGATTCTCATTGAGCCTTTTTATCCTACCTGCTCGAAAGTCGAGAGAACGATAAAAGAAACAAACGTGTACTCCCTGTTAACTATGCCACGCTGTGTTCACCTGAAGAACTTGGGTTTGTGTGTATCATAAAGGAATATATAAAGGATACAGATGCCAACAAAAGGACATTCCCCTAAGGTTCGCTCCTTGAATAAGGTAACCTCTATATGAGCTCCTGGTGAAAAGATGACGGGAATAAGCTCGAGGAAGTGATTAGTTTTGTTTTCCAGCAGACAGATAGTGACGACAACTTTTTAATTATTAAGAGTGAATAGTCATTTATAATTAATTAAAGGTAACAACACTTGGTAAGCTTGAATATTATAAAAATAAATTATTTTGCTGCCGGCATTGTAAGGATAAGTTTGACACCCCCAGATCCGATTTTTTTTTTTAAATTGGAGGTAATGCTTGACGAAAAGTATTAACAAAGGGAAATTCTCTCATAACGAATATGCCATTTATGAATAACCTTTCGGAGCATGCCATTCATGGATAACAATTAGAGATAATGATGATGAGACATGATTCACGAAAGCTGAAATAAAACGACCAGATTAACGATTACAGTAAGAATCTCCTATATGCGCAATAAATGTCTAAAAGCTGTGACATTAACGTAACCTTTACAAGGATGAAGGAATAATTTGGCGCATTTTTGTAACAATGAGCCTGGCTGATTTGGAAAGGTAAAGAAAATGTAGTGCCATGAATTAGATCGATTTGAAAGAATGAAACGAAAATTCCGAACTTTCAGACGGAACAAAATTTTATCTATCTTCATTTAGATAGCTCGTAAAATTTGCTAATTAAAACCACAGAACCTTTTGCGCTAACGCCCCAACCCCTACGACGGTTTACCTATTTAAATACCTTTTTTCTCTATGAAACGTCGTAATGCTTTGCTGGGTCTCTGTATTACTTTGAAAATTATATATATTCTATCTTGACATGTAAATCTGCACACATCTTCATTGGGATTAATTTCTAGGCAATGCTGAGGATACGCTGCAGATTCCGGTTGACAAGTGTTTGGAGCAGAGATGTTATTTTATAGATTACTTTTTATGTTGAACAGCCGTACAAGCAAACAGATTTTACTTTAGAGTACTTGCATTTGTAAAAACTTTTCATAGCATCTTAAGTTGTTGGCTCCCTTGAACGTAGAGTTACCACATTTATACATTTCCGTACCTTGTACCCATATTTTATTTACACATTCATGTTCAACAGATTTTTTTTCTGGTTAGGCATTGAACACCACCATGTCCGTCATTTTGATGCCATCATTGCGTAGCATTCGAGATGAAAAAAGTCATGAATATGATATTATTTTTAGAACATAACCAGGAAGTTGATATAGGACACAGAATATAAAGCGATTACGCTCCACCTAAACTGAGTTTATGGGAGTACTGAGACTAGTAGTACTTACGACTGTAGTTAGCACGCAGTGGAAGACTATCATATTATCCAAGCAATATTTTAACTCGTTCTTAAATATAATAACTCAACTTTCACTGATTAATAGTTAAATGGGGTGTGGTTAAGATTCTGTACCTAAAAGGTCAAAACAGCTCTTATTGTGAGACTTCGGTGTATGTCCATTTATCTGTATGTCACAGCCGTCTTTGTCAGTCATTTCGTCTATTTATTCCTGGTAAAACAATTTCAGCAAATATATACTTTCCGAATTTCCCTCAAGTTGGCAGAGATTCGTTATGCGCGTAATACCGAAGAAGGGAGATCTTCAGAGGTTGGGGAACTGTTATACGCCCGGAACAGTCCTACCGCATTCCGGGTCGTACGACGACATCGCCGTAGGAAAGCATATTTTCGCCTATCATGAAAAATCTGGTTCGCAGGATATCAGGTAGGGATGACCTCAACTATCAGTTACGCTGTATAACCTTTCACTGGAGCTACTGTTTGTAAAGCATCGTCAATCGTTGAACTAATATTTAGTACACTTACCATACAATACTAGTTATAAAGCCACTTATGATGGGTTGTTGCTTAAGCTAAAAAAACGATCTGCCGACCAGTAGCAGAGGATGTACTGGGTCTTGCGGACATTTCAGCAAGTTTTCCTATTTGAAGACAGCTTGATTTCTCAGCTGTCGCTAAGTTTCAATTATGTTTGCGATAACTGTAAGCCGTCCAGTTTCGGCCGTTACACCTCGAGAATTACAGAACACCGCATCCACTAATTCAGGAATCAACCTAATCGGAATTAATGAAAATTAACCATACCTTCATTTTTTTCTTCTAACATTGCTTCCTCAAAGGTAAAATCTACTACCGCTATCTTCCCTGAATTTCTGAATTAGTCTTTGCCAGCCATTGAATCAGGAAAACAGGTGAATTGTATATTTCCGGATTTTAGCAAGACATTCGAGAGAATTGACAATGGAATTCTCGTTCTGAAGCTTTTGCTGCTTGGGTTTCTTTCTCGTTTCGTTGCGTGATTGTTTTCATATCTATGTGGTCGTTCTCAACGTGTCCCCTTTCGTGGAGCTCGCTACAACCAAATCTTTGTCACTTCTGGGGTGTCTCAGGGCAGCATCCTTGGTTCGATCCCTTTTATTCTGTATATCAATGGTGTTTCGCTTCTTCTACCTGACGCTAAAATGATGATGCTAATATTTTTAGCACTGCTTCTCAGGACTGTGCCGGTGATCTACTAAACAAGGATTTGGTCACGTTTTGTGAATGTTGTACTTGCAACCGCCTGCCCCTAAATCCTAGGAAGTGCACCGCTATGACACTTGATTACTCTGTGAATAGTACTGTATTGAACAGAGTTGACAAAGCTAGAAATTTGGGCGTGGTTCTAAACTCTCGTCTCTCTTTTTAGGGTCATGTGGCTTCGGTCGTTGCCTACTCGACGCTGGGGTTTGTAAAGAGATGGTCTAGGAAATTTAAGGACCCCCATTTAACCAAACTTCTGTACTGCACTTTTGTGAAACCCAATCTGAAATATGCCAGTCCTGTGTGGGCTCACTATCCCTAGGAGGTGCAGTGCATATTTCTAAGGTTTGCACTTTGCGCTCCCTCCTTATCCTGATCGATTTAGGCTTATTGTCGCCAAAATATCCTTATTTTTTGATCTATTGCAGAGATCGAAAAATTCACCAGAATTACTGAGCGCTGTGAACATCCCTATCTCGCCTCGCTTCCACAGGAGTCACGACTTCCTTCACGTCACTCGTCACCGAACTTTCTAAGGCATGCACGAGCCTATTACGTCGATGTGTGGCCTCTTCAAGAACTGCTATGCCGCTGTGGACCTAAGCTTCTCCAGATGACGATTAAAGTGCCAACTTAGGTATGCTCAGTCTTGATTGCATCCTCAGCCAGAGTTCGTCTAACTTGCCGATGCATAGTCTGCGTAGCATAATTCTTAATCATTATTTTTAACCAGTGATTTTAAGTCAATTTAATTTTTATTATTTAAATTTTTGAATAAATAATAAAATAAGAACCTGGCAGCTTTTGGCGTCGTTGCGGAATGGTAGCCTGTCTTCTCACTGGTGATAAATATGCCACAAGCTTGTAGCATCTTGCCTAGGGAACTTATCTCTCCGGAATCGCCGAGGGATAGGTGAGTCTCTCATTGGGATAATGGGAGAAATTTGCAGACGTCAATGGCTGTGCAGACTGCTCCCGCGGGACTCTATTGTGTTGATTGTAAGCTTTCCTGGGGGAGTAGAAACGTAGAGCTGCTTTGCCTCCAAGCAGGGACTCTCGATATAATAACTTCAATCGGTGCTACCTCTATTCTCGGGGAACACTCAGTAAAAGTGTAATAGTTATCCAAAATCAAAATATTCGGATTGGCTTCATTTTTTGTTCTAGTAGTTTAATTCTAATTTGCAAAATTTAAAAATTTTAAGGAACTCTTCTTGAAGGTACCACTTGCAAAGTGGCAAGTGTCTTCATTTCATTCATCTTGATTTTTTGCCGTTTATTATTGATTTGCCCGTTTTTCTTTTATGTAATTCTTTTTGTTCTTTGTGGTTTTTTATCTTAATGAACTTTACTTGAATCTTTGAGATTTCTTTTTGTAATCACCCAGCTTATGTTACCTAGCTTTAATTAGAATTTTTACACCTCTTTGATTCTGTGCCAATAAAGTGACAGTGACCCTTCCATGGGGATTCCAAGCAAACTCTTAACAGCTTTATTTAGTCTATTTTATGAAGTACTATGCCACAGAAAAAAAACGTATTTTAATGAATGAATAGAGAGTTATGTCTGTCTGGTGAATTTTGTGGAAACGTTTTCTGACTAAAAGTGATAAATAGTACACTTTTTGGTAAATTTTGGCAAAAAATGGAAACATCGCATTAGTTGTTAGTAGTTTGCAAATAAATTTTGTGGTTATTTAGCGGAGGTTTCACGTTTCTCAGTTTTGCACTAATTATTCCCCGATTTTCCAAAATATTTACTAGTAGTGAGTTTCTTGGGAAATTAAGTAGAAATAAAAACTTCAACATTTTCTCGAATTTCCCTTTTTATTACTCCCACCGAATGTTATAAACGTAACATACACAATGCAAATAAAGTGTTTTCTTAAAAAAGATTGATTTAGATCTGTTTCTTTTCTGAGGAAAAAGACGTTCTAAATCCTAATCCTAAAATTCGACTCCATCCTGATTGGCATGCATTTGCACTCTGCTAGCTTTCTATTCAACTTTTTTACCAAAACTAGTTCTTTATGAGATATTTGCCCGTTAAAAGACTTTTGTGACCCCCTTTATAGTATAGAAATACATGTTCGCCCCCGACAGTGAGTTGAAGACTTTGTAGTCTCCAAACAAATAGCAATCTTTTTTCCGGCAATATCTTAATAACAAAATATTAATCATAAGCTGCAATTGTTCACTCGACGTACTAATATTTAATACGAAACATTCTGGCCATTTAATTTCAGTCCAGAAACACTCAACATGATTAATTGAACTCGGAAGTAATGTTTGATTATGATTTATTTTCCATCGTGATTTTAATGACTTGAGAAATGGGCGTTCCCGTTTTAGTTAATTGAAAGATTCGATCAAAACATCATTAATTATAAAAAATTTCACAGATTGCCCTAAGAGTTCGTAAACGTACTCTGTGCGATTGAGGTGATTAGAGCCAAAAAGTATTTCACAGTTTTCACTGTCTTTAACCGAAGCCCTCGATTAAAATTTCTAAACTTCTTTAAAAGAGCATTAAAGCGACTTTATCAAACTCCAATCCTGTGAAGCTTTTGTTTTGCGGTTAGATTTATCGCTTTTTAAACCACTTAGGCTTCCAGATGTGGAGGAATTAAAAGCACATTTACTAATAAACTTCAGAAAGAAATGAATTAACAAAACAAACAAAACAATTTAGAAAAGAAAAGTCTGATATTCCACATTTTCCACAATTCTCAAACTAATTAGAGAATAATAGACATATTGTTAACATTCTAGTTTTAAGCTCACGTTTTAAAACTGTTAGCACAATTAAAAATTGGCTGCCATCATCGTTTGAAATTGTAAGTGTTCGGAAATAAATTCACATTATATACCTCAATATCAGATATAAGAGACGACATGCGATATTAATAGTATAGGAAATATAAAGCCTGATAATTTTGAAGAAATCTGAAACTGCCAAATTTTTTTTCAATTTGTCTTTCAGTCTTATCTAATTTATTAGGTATTTCTGACAAATGCATTTTGAACAAAAAACTGTCTTCGTTTTTTGACTTTGTTACATCCGGTAAGTGGCCGGATATTTACAGCACGCCAATACGGCCAATAAAAGTCGACTCCAAAAGACGGAAATATAAAATATGCGCCATCTTTTGATACCGCGCATAACTAAAGAAAAAAAAATTAAAAATAACTTCGTGATCGAATCACGAATTGTTTAAATACGAATAGTTTTTGTTGTCATTAACTACTTTGATAAATGAGCGGAGGAGAATATAAATATAGCCTAATCGAAGAACGGTAGCTTTCCGGAACTGCAATACAAGGATTAAGGTCAAATATCTACGAGCTCTTACACACCAATAAGGAAAGTAAATTGAGAAGCTACAGCCTGCTAAGAAAAAAAGCTAAATTTCTTAGTTTTTTATCGTTACAGCACCTGTGACCTAACAGTGGCTGTAGGAATGAAGCAATACTTATTCTCGCATCCACCTATCTGTCATTCAAAAAAGAAAATCATCCATCGAGTGACCTGAAATGCTCAGTTAGCACTAGCACTACCAAAGCAAATCTTTTTTTTCTCAATGTGGGAGCAGCAACATTTTTGAATTTATTTTACTTTCCAAACTTAAAGTTTTAACAGAGGAAGGCAGATCTAGAGAGGAAGTAATAGCACAAAGTGCAAAAACCAGAATCGCAAAAAGAACAGCCTGGACGAACTACTGTCGATATAGAGTTCACAATAGAAGCGGCTAGACTACGCAGAAACCTAGTCAAAATAGCCACACCACTGCAGTAGATCTTTAAAGACGATAGCTCTTGCACAGAGGACAGTCAGGAAATAGTTGAGCAGCTGATATCCACCCACTTCCCTGTATCCATAGAAGACTTAGCAGACCTCAGGAATTGCATAACCTGCACCCCTATAAATCTCTAGCACCGGAACTACACTATGCTATAAAATTCTGTAAAAAGTTTTACTCCTTGGCTCAAAGAAGTCTTTGAAGCATGGAAGAAGTGCGTGCGATCTTTATTCCTTTATTCCTCTCATAATTTCTAGTGAAAACAGTAGAGGAGATACTAAATCTATGTAAATCTAAGGCAATATCTTGAACAAACCAAGTACTTATGTAACGCACAACACGCGTACACTAATGGTAAATCATTGGACAAAGCATTGCATTAGGTTAGGAGAACGATCGAGAAATTTCTTCATTGTAAAGAGTACACATTGGCTGCTTTCTTTGATATTGAACGAGCATGCATGCATTAGTAAGAAATAAGGCATGAAACTGCATATTTTACACTGGATGTATACAGTAATCGTTAGATCTATTCTTATCTATGCGTCCATTGTTTGTTTAGATGCTGTCAACAAACAATCTCACCTTAAGTTTTTAATAAAGGTGCAAAGACTCGCTTGCCAGATAGCAACAGTTGCAATAAAATGTACACCACAAGCTGGTTTAGATCCATTTTACACCTTCTACCATAGAGCTTCACACAAGAAATTGGCAACATTGGCACTCTATCAAACTCAGAGAAAACAGTCTCAGACAACAAAAGACATGCAATCATACCGAATTCTTTTAATTCCTTTGATCAAAATGGGTTGCGAATGGGTAGCTAACTCCCCCTAGCTTCTGGGTAGCAAAAATTCAAATAAATGTTTCTTAATAAAAAGATTTTAATTTCCAATTGCTTCTTTAAATAAGAAAGGCTTTAACCAACAGTATTTTCTCCGATTTTGTGGTTAAGGGGCCGTTGAAGTATTACTTAACGAAGTTTTGGAAAGTTTCAGAATTCCCCCCACGTGGTTTTGTTTGACCGCAACGGTCGGATTCCTAGAGTCCAAACTATGTACTCGTGGTACACTACTTATTGTGGTTATTTGCCATATCTGTATACTCAGTGACACGACTATACATATAAAATGAGCCGTAAGTCACGAGTTAAGAGTTAGGGCTTTTAATTTTAACAAAAACTTTATGTTACGTAACGCGTTTCTGAGAGTGCCGGTTGGTGATAAGCACATGGGCATACTTCCTGCACTCCTGGCGTAACGCATCACATGACTAAGGAACTGCGTTTCGGTAGAAGATCCAAGATTCTCTTTCCAGAGCGAGCAGACTGAGATCATGGTGGTCCAATTCTAGATCCTAGTAACCTCAAATGACTGATGGCTCAAAAATATAATATAGTACTAGTGCTGGGGTCTTTGGACCCAACACCAGGATTGCGATTTCATTGAGTAAATCGCAAAAACATTTGCCATCGAAATTTGCGCACTTATCAGCGTCAACAAAGGACTGAACGATGCTAACATAACTATTTTCTCTAATAGTCGAGCGGCTATGATGGCTCTTTCCTCGTGGAGTTTTGCGTCGAGGCTTACTAAGGAGTGCTTCGACACCCTTCAACAACTAGCCTCGCATAACAGCGTTACACTCTGTGGAATACTGCAGTTCAGGTCCCGAATCGTATTGGTCGTCTGCGAGAGCTGTTATAGAAGATTGGGCTAGGAATCAACACCTGCCATACTGGATAAATGGATAAATGTCCCCGAACTTACCCAGTCTAAGGCGCTTGTTAGACTCTATGCTTACAATGATACTACCACCATGGGCTAAAGTATCATATTCGCTGGATAGGTCTAACTATCAAAAAGGCTAAGCGCGGTTTAGAGCAGTAGGGGTTTTGACGCAAAAGACCTTCTTAGGCGTATTGTCGACAAAATAAGTAGCGCATTAATAATAATAATATTAGGTTAAACTTATTTGCTCTTGGGTTAAACTTATTTGCTCTTGAGTTAAATAAATCTGGAAAGCTGTAACTTCTAATAAATTCTAAATAAATTAAGCTGTTTTATCAAAATTCCACTTCATATCTCGTACGGATACGCTGTCTATAGGATACTGGACGGTCATGTCGCTTTGATTCAAAGATATGCATGTAACTTTGCCACATTTTGTATTATAAAATGTCAGCCTCTACAAGAAAACCAAGACCAAATGCGAACAAGTCTCGTTTATACTCCACTACTTTACGAGAAACCAGCTTTAAAAGTGGATATTGAGAAGCATATCAAGCGGTTCGTTTTAGAGCCCCGATATATTAGCATTGTAGAAGGAAATTACTTCCATCAACTAAGTATTATCAGTTAACTAGTTTACATATTCGGCTGTTGAATACTATTGTTGTAAATTTGCCGTAAAATTCCATTTGTCGCGCTTAATTCTTAAAAGAGAACCCTGGAAATGCTAATTTTACGGTCAAGTTAGTACTACTACTACTGGTAATTTAAACTTGATGGCCAGGTTGTTCATTTAAGAAAATGCAGAAAAACTCGAGAGAGTAGCACGTATGTATTAGTTGCTTTCAATGATAAATTTGGGGAAAATATAAAGAAATCCGTTTTTGATTGGCTGACAGTAAATCAAAATTGATAAGTGTTAGTGCTAAATTGACTGCCCAAAAAGGTTTCCCTTGACCAAGAAAACAATCGAATTTAAATTCCGCAAAAACACTATTTATTGCTCACAACTTTTAATCTATTCAGGTAAACACGTTAGCCGTCGTAGTCCCTAATTGCAAAGCCCCAGTATATTTTTTTGTCAAATTATATAAAAATAAGTAACAATTAAATAAAGTAATAGCAAGTAAATTGAATATACAAAAACAACTTTTTCTTCTGTAAAATTTCTCAGATCCAATACTCAAATTTAATTTTATTCATTTATTTGTTTATTACTATAGGTAGAATTATTTTGCCTGCAATAAGATTATAAACACTAAATATTTGCCTGCAATAAACACTAAATATTTTAAAATACACACAGTGAACTTAATTCCTTCTACTTAACACCCATCATGGTATTGATTTTTCTGATTACCTGAACAACTACCAACACTTATAAATAAGCACTAAGCCTACTTTAAAGCTTTTCATAATGACTCTCTGAATATTATCTTTACTACCTGACTAACGAATTCACATATAGTATAGTTAACCAGGAGGCACCTATTTAGTTCTGATAATTCTCAAATCTATTTGCTTTTATAAGTCCAAAAATATGTTCCCACTTCGTTATTCTTGTATCGTGACTCCGAAATTTCCCAACGAATACGCCTAGTAGCTTCAGATATCTACACAAACATTTACACTTCGTATTTAAACTTTGTTTCAAGGCTATACATAATTCCTTGCTTAAGGGGATAATCCTGGTCTGTGAAATGGGCTTAAGATTTGGATGGTGTTTGTCGAACATGTTTTTCCAGCCTCATACGAAATGGAAAATTTTGACTGACAATATGCCCAACTGTTCAGGGTATACCATTTCATGTTTACAATCGTTTAAGTATGTGTCCTTACATCCTTTGCCGTCATACTGATACGCCAGAAAATGACTAGAGTTAGACAATTTCAAACAAGCTTTGCATACAAGCTCAATAAATTTGAAATCCCAACAATTGTAGGAGTTTTCTGGGGAGACAAAGATTCGACATTCAATATTGAACTTCTCTGCTGCGTCGACAACAATATTCCGTAGCGATCCTGGATCTCTTTTCACATTGTAGAGTAAATTAATGTGTTTTCGTGACTTAGATGGCAACGTACATTATTGCACGGTAAACACTTTACAAGCTTAAGTTCTTGAAACTGATTTGGTTTGCATGCATGAAGATTACTCCTCAGTTTTTAAAGATTTAATATGTATCTCGGCATGCATATGTGGCTTTTAGCTTTAAAAGTAGATTTGCAACTTCTCATAAAAGAATTCCGCCGTAACCGAGAATTTTTTTGACGAAACGACTAATAACTATTTTGCAACTTCATCCGAAAAGAAGTGGAAAAGGATTCTGCCTTAAAGCAAAAAGGCGCAATGATGAAGGTAAAAAAATCTGGACTAGCGCCATTTATGAGCTTGTGCTATGTTTCGTAAAATATAGTAAATAATAAATATATAAAAGTATAATAAATAACATTAATGAACAGTATAATAAAATAATCCCACAAAACAATTGATAAAATTAAGTTTGTTTGTCACAAGATGATGTCATCAATTCTGTCATAGATGACTTCGTAATTCTGGTATTATTGGTGAAATAAAGATAAACTTAATATTAATATAGAAGTAGTAGAAGAAGAATATTTGTATAGAAGTCCATCTATGCTATGCTCTATTAAATTAAGCCGGCTACCAAAGGGGAGTGTGAATAGGTTTCTTATTTTAAATATCCGTACGACGCCACGTGGTGTATTCATCGATTCTCCGAACTCGATGAATGCCAAATAAAAGTAAAAGACACGTTGTTGAAAAAATTTAATAAAATAATTCGCTATTTTACCAAAGTAAGGTAAAATCCGAAACGAAAATTAAAAAAAAATTATAATAAGTAAAAAGAAATAAATAAAAAATAAAAATAAATAAATTATATATCAATAAGTCGAAAAATATTGCATAAAAGTTTTCCTTTTTTTCAATATATTTTTTTGTTTTTGTTTTTTATACGATGAGTTCAAAACCTAGAGGGACAACTCTTTGATGCGTTATTATGGTTTTAGCCGGAAGGAAATTAGGGTGAGGTAAATGAGAAAACTTGAATGTCTTGTTTTTTGCATTGCTGCGAACTAGACAATAGCCCAGAGACGGAATGGATTATTTTAATTTTTTAATTAAAACTCACGGAGAGACCTGGTCTCGAACCCGGGAACCATGGCATGGTGGTCGTGCCGCTCAACGAATTAGTCTAACTCCGTCACCGTCTATGTTCGAGTTTCTTCGAATACTGCCCTTCAATTATCCCCGGTTTCTTCATTAGCTGTTTTCATTTTTCCTTTTAAATCCTGCCATTGTACATTTTCACTCGTTAAACTCTTTATAATTCCGTAGCGAGACTACTAGCTCACATACCAAAATATCGTTAGGTTTCCGTAGAAAAACAAACCGGGTGGCTATGTTTAGTGTAGGGTTCCGTTGTTGTTAACTTAGTTGACTATATCTCGTAAGCTATTTTCCAGTCAGTCATGTTGTTTTTAAAATTTGAAACTTGTGCTAGTATAACAGGTTTATTCTTAGATTTTTCCAAAATCCCTCTCCGAGTAATATCATGGCCAATACTAAACTTACCGCAAACGGCCACTTTGGTGCCGACTATTTCGAAAATTTGAAAAACTTTTAAAAAGCCCCACAATGATTTTAAATTCCCTTACTCGATGAGATAAGTAAAAATTTGTGTTCTCATGCCAACTTTACATGGGTAGGGCACCATTAACATTATTTTTTCAAAACATATATATATATTTTTATAGCGGGTATAATTATATATACGTCTATCAGATTTCAGTGCTGAATTCCTCTATGAATAACGACGGACATGACGAAGCTATAGGAACCCTAAAAAGGAGCTCTGTCTTCTTATTCGTATAACTATTAAGATAAAGTTTGGTATGTGGACGTAGAGTGGTTGCATTTAAAGTCAACAGCGGTCAATCGCCGTTTATTCAACCTTTCTTTTATTATGTAGCCAAAGGCCAGGGGACAACCCTATGAAACACTAGCATGCTTTATGCCGAAAGGGAATTAGGGTAAAGGAAATGAAGAAAATTTAGTGAATTTTTTTTTTGCTTTGTTGCGAGCTAGACAGCAGCACAGAGACGGAGTGGATTTTTAATTTATTCCAATCGCAAATTAAAAACCGAGATAGGCCGAAGCTCGATTCTACATCCACTAGGTGATGTCGTGTAACTCAACCAATTGATCCAACTCCTTCTTTGTTACAAGTTAGCCAAATAATTTTCTACTGCCGATTAACCGATGATTAAGAAGTAACTTTTGAGCGATTACCCGTTTAGCGGTTAGTAATCCATATCCGGCTCTTATTGGAATATTTTTTGAACATGTGTACTGGCACTAGTACAAGTAATGGAAATCTTAAATACAACTCTATTTAATATCACACAATAAATTAAGATATATATTGAAGAAATCTATCCCAATAAGTCAAGCCACATTATTAAGCAAAAACGTAGCTGCTCCAATCCTATTCAGACTTCACCGTCTACGTTTTCATAAAAGTGATACTGGCGAAACCAAAAGAAGGTTAAGGATTAAGGATTTTTTTCCACGCATAAATGATCCTTACATATATGAACACATACATATGCTAAGTGTAAAAAGCTCTTTTGAAAATTTAATTTCGCCCTTTCGTAATACAAAAGATGTGGTTGCATATATTTCTCAGGTAACGCGATTTCCCCAGTGTTCTACATGAGATACCTTGGACGGTATTTTAAGATTTCAATCAGGAACTTTTTATAAATTATTGAGAAGAACCCAATTTATATCAAAAAAGAAATATCTTTGTTTCTCGTTGAAAATTGTTTTCTGAGAAGTATTTTATCGGTTTAAATGAAAGAACAGGAAATACTCTATTCTGTACAATTTAAAGGATATACTTAACTATGTACTTCAATTGACTTATTTCTACTACAGGTAACAAGGTCTGAGGGACCTTTGTAGTGATTTAAAATGGAATATTTTCTGAAGTAGTTTGTTTTTGTAAATCCTCTCGCATATTTCAAGTGCGAGCTCTTTTGAAGATATTTTGAGAAGGGTTTTGAAAATATCTATACATATAATAAAAAACGTAATGAGACCATGTCGTGAAATATTTTTTGAAACATATTATTGCGGTGGATATTATTACCGATATGGATGACAAAACACCAATTTTTATTTTTGTCTGCCTAGCCGAGCTTGGGGTGAAAACTTGGAGGAATATGTTATAAGATAGGCGGCAGCAAATACGAGGCCGAGGTCAGCTAGAATAGCCATGATATCCCAGCGAAGACCGTTAAAATGTTGTCGTATAGACCGTCTATGTTAGGGGCAAAGTTGGCAAGAGGTACCGCGAGGAAAAATGTCGCAGAAATATTAAAAAGTAATGACCAGTTTATCCTGATTGGTGTAGCAAGGTCGTCAGTGCATTGAAAATCCTGTGGGAGTGTACTTATTGAACTTATGAAACATTCACTTGGAACCCAAGTCGACGATATTAAAACCTCGCTTGGTGACCTAGAAGAATGTTTTGAAAGTTATCGAAAGGCAAAAGTCGTCGGCAGATTAGAAAGTGATTAAGGTGGAAAAATTCGTCCATGCAGAAGGGAAGTAAGTCTAAATCCTCCATATTAACTAGTAGGCAAAGCCCATGTTGTATCCTAAATTTGGGAAGCTCATGTATTGTGTATACCTACGTCTCAAAAAGCGCTAATCCACCGACTTAAATAATAATACGCATAATTGTATTAGGTTAAGAAAGAGAACTCGGAATATCAGCAGCAGCGAGTATTAAGGAGTTGACGTCGAAGAAGTACAATAGCATAGAACTAGAGGGTAAGGGATAGGTATAAAATTTAAGTTGTATTTAGAGCCCTTAGTATCTCTAATTCAGCCCGCTGCGCGTCATATACTCGATGTTACGCGAAGCATTCATATAAATCCAATAAATCTCATTTGTGCGAATTTGCCCAATCCCGCCCTGCCCTGTCATCTATGCGCTTCTCCCCATTTAGCCTATGTTACGCGTAGCATTCATACAAGTAAAATAACACCTCATTTGTCAAAATCTGATAAGTTGTTTAGTAGTACAAGGGAACAATCCACAACCCGACCCTTGCTGTTCAGTAGGTTAGGAGCTAAGAGGGAACATACCGCACCCTGCCCCGGTCCACCAGGTTCCCGTCAGCCGCCACTGCCCTGCCTATGAAACGCGGAGCATTCATACAATTCCAATGACACCTCATTTGTCAAAATCTGATGAGTAGTTTAAGAGCTAGGGGAGAACAGATGAACATTCATACCCACAAACATACAGACATAAATACACACCCAACCTGCTAAACTCAAAATCCTCCTTTTTTATTTGCAGTCGGGCAAAAATAACACAAAATCAAGGAATAAACGTAAATAAAAGTGGATCAATTGGAAGAGTGGCACGATCACAACGTCATGGATGTCGGTTCGAGCCTCGGTCTCCCTGTGCGTTTTAAATTGCAATTGTAATCAATTAAAAATCCACTGCATCTCTGGACTATTGTCTTACTCGCAGCAATGGAAAAACAAGGCAATCAATTTCTCTCATGCCCCGTTCTCTTCCGGCTGAAGCCATGCTAACACATCTTAGGAATGTCCCCTGAGCTTTGGTTATATCATAAAAAGGGGTTGAAAATGACCTGGGTTTTTTTACGATGTACTAAAGCCTAGTGGACAACACTCTGATGCGTTAGCATGGCTTTAGTCGGAAGGAAATTAGAGTAAGAGGAGTAAGGAAACTTGAATGTCTTGTTTTTGCATTCCTGTGAGGTAGCCAACAGTCCAGAGACGGAGTGGATTTTTAAATTCAATTTTTAAAACCCCACGGTGAGACCTGGTCTCGAACCCGGAAACCATAACATGGTGGTCATTGTGCTCAACCAATTGATACAACTCCGTCTCCAAAGGAAAAATCATATGCACGTATCTTGTTCCTAAAAATAGCCCCAAGCACACAAAATACAACACATCTCTTCCTGCCTAGAAGTTTCAATACTTGCTTTGTATAGATGTCTAATCACTAATTGATCACAATCAACATATGTGTATGGAAATGTTTGCAATTCACCCCGTCAAGATAACGATTCCGATTTTTCTTAACACCTCCGACTTGATTATTATGTACGTCCTCAAAATCAATACCATCACAAAAATATAACACGTGAATAAAATCCGTGTACCTTTAAAATGCAAAATCACCCAATTTGAATTCGCTTAAAATCTGGCGGTGGAGTTAATTTATTTGCAGGTGTGATACTGCTTCCTTTATGGCCTATTTACAATTTGATAAGATGAATTCAAGTTATTTGTCACTCGCTGTAACCTAAACGCAATTAATACAACGACTCTTTACGTAACTTTCAAGAAATTAAATGAAATCGATTAGGATCGAAAAACAATTTTGGACCAATTTCTCTCTCGTTGTACTGGAGTAATATGTCACACCCCTCTGGGAGAAGGACAAAGCAATAAAAATGATACCGCACAAGATGAAAGCAAATATGGAACATTACGTGACGTCTTTGGAACAAATAAATAAATTTTCCCCAGTAAAGAAGTATTAAAAATAAAGTGGTTCCCGCACCCTTAGATATTGTAATTTAATAATCACTCTGAAATTTCTAGGACGTTAAAATTGCGCTCTACCTTATATAATATTTTTTGCTTGTGTTGATTAGCACCATCATCTCCTTTAGTATTGAATTCACAAACGGCAGCACCCTGAATATATTTGATTTATCTTACATATGTATTAAATAAAAATAATTTATTTGAATAACACAATATTAATTCTCTCGGCAATTGTCAAGAGAGACGGAGTGGGATCAGTTCCCCGGTTCGAGACCAAGTCTCCCCGTGGCTTTTTACAATTGAATTAAAAAATCCACTTTGTCTCAGACATTCAAGTTTCCTCAGGCTCCTTACCCTAACTCAATTCCGGCAACAGTAATGGTAACGCATCAACGCATTTTTTGTCCCTTAGGCTCTGGCGACATCGTACAAAAAACATTTACTTTAACACTTCACTTTGCTATGTGGTTAATCTTTGACATGGTATAGATGTACTACCCGGGTGCAACGAATTGGCCTAGACGAGAATTTCTTTGAAAAAGTGAGACTAATTGAATTATTATTTTCAACTTATTGTTTTCTGGAAAAATTTAACGAGTACCTTCTTCTATGTAATATTAATTTAAATATTTCACTTGTCTTGTTTTTAAGACTTAATAATTTTAAGGGGTCAGTTTTCAGAGCCGTTTTTTCAATGAATTTCAAGATTTTTTATCTCAGCAACTAATAAAGATAAAGATAAGAAAAATTGCATTAAGCTAAAATTCCCGTCCCCTCCCATTTCCGTGAATTCTGCCGTTCCCGATCGGACCATGCTCATGGTCCCCAGGATTGCCCACATACGGTTCATCTGAAAGTAAAAATTGATAAGGGGTTTTAAAATGTACGAGAATGCGCATTGTTTATAGTGGCATTTTTTAAATTTCGAATTTGCGACAAAATGGCGAACACTCAAAGTTGACATACCGTTTTACATAAAAAAACTTCATGCATGTCAAAAAATAGAAAAAATTAAGATATCGAAAAAAGCCAATGTCAAGCCACGCGAAATTTGATAAGCTTTAAAAAAAAAGGTAGAAGAATTATTCTGTATTGAGATATCTTCAGAACCGCCTTAAAAACATCGTTTCTAGAAAAACGCGTTTACATTTTTGGAATCAATTTAAATTTTATTGATTTGCTAGGACCGCGCTTCCTAAACAGAACTATAGCTAAGCCAGTTTTTGGAATTCTGTTAAGTGGCTTTGGAAATATATTCGTAGGTCATTAACCGTTGAAAATATGTAAAAAAACATTTATTTTACTTAGCCAAAAGAACTGACGTGCCCCCTTCAGGTGGACGCTACTGTGACGGAACAAAATATTGCCAAATTTAATATATAGGATAAAAAGGAGCGGGTCAAGAATACTACCCTGAGGCACCCCCGAAGTGGCAAATATTATATTATAAATAGGACACGCTGCGTACGGCCAGACAAGCAAGAGGATAAAAAATCGTCAGAGCAAGAAGAAAACCTAAGAAGAGACAATTTATAAACAAGGATACCATTGTTAATCCTGTTGAAAGCCTTACTGAAATCTGTAAATACACAAAGAATAATAAAAATAAATACACAAAGAGTAAAAATCTGTAAACACGCAAAGAATAACTAATAAATTCAAGAAGGTTTGCGGTCGTCGATTTCCCCTTAAGGAAGCCATGCTGCAAAGACCCGAAAAAAGGCCTACAGTGAAATCAAAAATCATCGCTGACGAGATACTCAAAAATCTTCGTCATTTAATTATATCTCTTGAATTTAGTAGATCTTCTTCTTGATTATATAGAAAGAGACTACTGGCGAAAAGTGATCACATTATCTTTAAAAAATTTCAGGGCCCCACTCACTCCAGAATATATATCGTAGTGGGTATGTGGTATCGTTATTGTATATGCGTCTCTAGAATTAGAGGACAATTGTTTGTGGCATATATCTGATCAAATATTCAAAAGGCAAGTGATTCCAAACCAGAAAGGTTATTGCACTTGTAACCGATAACACTGGCTGAGACCAGCATTATAGACGCCCTTCTTAAAGTTTCTTTTTAAAGTAAACAAAAAATATACGATAAATTGGCCTGCAAGTCTCCTCAAGATAGTGCAAAATTCATGTTAATACTTTTTAACTTCATGCCTTTAAATCTTTTCAGTAGGAAAGCCAATATGTATGAAAAACATTTACCAATTATTTAGTAGTTGGGAGGGTAAACGAATAAAACTGACCATTTGACTATTCCAGAGTTCATGAATCAAAATCAACAATGCGAGCAAACATAATTACACATGTGCGTGTAAATGACCGTAGTATTCCCCAAAAGTCGCAATACATTATACTAATGGAGCAGCTCTGAAACAGTTTGCTTTGTTTTCGTACAGGAATGAACAATTGAAGTGTCCCTTTGTTGAAGGTTTTATTTGTTTGCTCTATCCCAAAAGATTCATGGTCGAATTTTATGCAAAGGAGGATTTCGTGCTTATCACAAATTTCTACGTTCCTTTCTTTGCGTCTGACCCGAAGCCATCTAAACCTTTTCAGAGAACTTTATTTCACATCACACCAACTTGGCATTTTCTGGAAGTGTAAACTCCAGTCCTTCACCTTCATCAAATTGCGGTACATTCAAAAGACTTCTTGGCACATTTCCTAAAGCTGCTTTCTATGCCTCAATTTAGTTCTCAGCTTAGATTTATTTATAATTTCCATGTTTTCATGGAAATCAGAAAATTGATGCTCCGAAATTTTCGCAAATTTTTAACAAACACCGTTCGACCCAAATTAAATAGGTTAACCTTCCCTCCCATAATTCAGGGAACCCTTTTAATTTTATTGGTTTCATTTCTCGGTTATGCTGAGTAGAAAAAGATTGGCGCGGGAGTAAAAATTAGTACCGCGGCAGATGTTACAATCTCAAATCGTTATGACTTCAACTTTTCCATGACCTTGCCAGATTTGGGTGTAATGAAATTCATGAGACCGAATCCTTTCGAATCCGAAATGAGTTATGGTCTTTGTTCAAAAGATATGTGTGCATGCGACTTTCTCGCTTCCTGGCTTACGTTTGCAAAATGATAAATAGCTTGAAAAGGACTATCATTAATCATGTGCTCCTTTAAACATATGATTATGACAAATATATTCAATTCATGGTTTGTGTAGATGTATGTTTTTGGTATATTTCCGTCAATTTTATTAAACTTTTAAGATGTTACATTATTCTTAAAAGTTAGATAATACTTTAATATGGACTAGAGAAATTAAAAAGTCAAATGCGTATTGGAAAAAATGTCCTTATCTTACGCATTGAGATTATAGGGATTAGGCATTATAAGCATAAGGTGCTTCAACAAGAGGTTTCAAAGTGCTCGCTATTTTCATTTGTCAAAGTTGCAACTATCAATTTTAAATTTGAGTAATAATTTACTTTGCAAATTCTTGTTGAAAACCCCTTGAGAAATTCGTCTACGTCAATAGAGGTGCTACAATAAGCGGATTTCAATCAGTCTTTCTTCTTTAGAAGCCAATATTTTCAAAGAGACATGACGTAAGCGAGTAGTGATAAAAGGACTAAGCCATTGAAAAAAACTACACGTTAATTCTAAGCTAAAATGCGTTTTTTGTTAAAAAGGCAGTCGATAAAGACAAGAAAACATGGTTGCTGAACGAAATTAAAAAGTGACGCAGCTGTTATAGTATTTGTGATCAAGAGAACACTGAAAACTAGAGATTTGGTTCTAAATAAAGTAAAAGCAACAGCGTTCCATACTACATGGAACTGACTACATATAAAAGGTAATACAGTTTATCTCTAAAAGTGTAACCATGACTTTAAATTCGAAACCTACTAAACAGTACCAGAAAAATCTCAAGTCAATTAATGAAAATGTGTATATAAACACAACTTTACATATCTACAACTGTATATAGAATGATTCATATTAGCCGAAAATAATTGGTCTAATCAAATAACATAATGAGAACAAAGAGCTATTAGATCTGTCGTGACATAGAGAACGGCTCCTATGAGTAACTTTGTAGCGAAGCAAAGTTCCGGCTGGAAAAAGAAACATATTTACAAATAATCGTCTCTCTCCACAATTGCACCTCATTTTGGTGATTATATTCTTGAAAGTTAAGCTAAAAGAAAAAACGAATAATTTTTAATTTTATATCTATTACGTCGGTGCAAATTAAAGAAACAAACCAAACGACAACAAAAGTATTTAATCGTCCTTTTTCATGATCCCTTGAGCTGAAACGTTTAGGTAAATTTATATAGTAGCTTCGATTATGGTTGCGTAGTTGTGTTGTTTCTTTAATTTGCACCGACTTCAAAATGTCGTAATAGATATAAAATTAAAAATTATTTTATGGTTTTTATTGCATTATGTGAAGTCGGTTTAATATTTTGTTTTAAACTATTTTATTTTTCACTTTTTAGTGTCTTCTACTCTGTACATGAAAAAAAACCATCTAAATCGGTCCACTCGTTAAAAAGTTAGGTTCAACCCCCTACGCCCCCACCCTTCCCACTTAAATTTTTTTTCTCGCTGTATCAATCGGGGCACATACTCTACCCAACAGACAAAGAATCATCGAAATTGATCCAAGCGTTACGAAATTATACTACCCCTCCCCTTCTCTTCCCCCTCCCCCACCATAGAACCAAATTAGCCTGGTGGATCATACTCTATATAACAGCAAAGGAACCATTCAAATCGCACCACGCGTTACGAAGCTAGACTACCCCTCCCACCACCCTAGGCCAAATTTTTTTCTCCTATTAGCAATGGGGCATCATCCTCTGTACAACATCTAAATTGGTCCACGCGTTACAAAGTTAGGTTTCACCCGCAATTTGTTGGACATGGGACCACCTCTGAAGTATGATCTACCAAACACAAAAAGAATCATCAAAATCAATTCATAATTTGTTTTTTTTATACGATGTGGCCAAATCCTAGGGGACAACCCTTTGATGCGTTAGCATGGTTTTGGCCGGAAGGGAATTAGGGTAAGGGAAGCGAGGAAACTTGAGTCTTGTTTGCATTGCTGCGAGCTAGACAACAGCCCAGAGACGGAGTGGATTATTTTAATTTCTTAATAAAAGCTCACGGTCATCTGGGCTCGAACCCGGGACCCACGGCATGTTGGTCTTGCCGCTCAATGCATTGATCCAACTCCATCTCCATTGGCGGAATGATCGCGTAACAAACATAAAAAAAAATAAAAACATACAGTCGAATTGAAAACATCTTCTTTTTTTGTAATCGGTTAAAAAGAGTTGGATAGGGGTCGATCAAGTATTACGTAACGCAGTTAGGGGCCTTGGGGGGGGGGGGGGGGGGGTCAAGCAATGCGTTACGTAACATTAAGTTTTTGTTAAAATTAAAAGTTCTAACTCTTAACTCGTGACTCACAGCTCAGTTTAGATGGTATATGTATCTACACTACACATTTTTTTTACAGACGAAAAGAGTCGCGGCACTGAGTATACAAAAGTATATATATCGAAAATAACCACAATAAGCCGTGCACCACGAGTCCATAATTTTGACTATAAGAGAGAGTCCGACCGTTGTGCCAAAGGGGGCTAAAATTTCGTTTAATTTTCATTGCTTCTTATTCCGGTATTTAGCGCAACATAATTAACATTTTTAGGTAAAAATAATCATCTTACGTAACGTTTAGTGGTGTCGGGCGAAACGTTACTTCGCGTTAAAAGGGGAGAGGGGGGGGATGGGTCAGAAATCTTCAAAAACTGCGTAACGTAATATTTGAACGGCCCCTAAGGCCATGTGTTCCACACACCTGATGTCAAGGCTAATCAGGAGAAAAATTTAGAGGAACTAAACCAAGTGTCTCTCATTTATTATGAAAATGCAAGTGACAGTATTGGACCTTGGGCTGAGCTGCCATTTATTGGATAAATTTCGTATAGAATGAGATCCTTCATACACCCTGAATGTTATAGTCTCGATATATGAAAGGAAACCTAATTGTAAATTCCTAAGATAAATCTTGCATTATGTTCAAATCAGGTGTATATGTAAGAATTTTATGAATGCAGTTACATATATTGAGCACACAGGTAGAAGCTTTGACATCAAATTTAACGAATATGTAATTCTGCTGTATCTTCAAACACGAACGAAATTTATGTATTATATTTGAAGGAAACAAAGCATGTTTTCCACGTCGCTGAACCCAAATATCATAGCAAAAAAAAATTTTATCTCAAACGTCCAAAAACCACCCCTTTCGATTTTCGCTCATGGCGCTCGGCAGCATAATTTCTGATGGAAATTTTCGATGATTTGACCGGGATATAACAAGGGAAGAAGAATTATGGTAAAGACATGACCCTTACTACCCCTGGGGGTCGAATCTGCCCCCTCAGAGGACGGAGAAGTGGTTTGATCTATCTATATTGTTGTTCTAAATATTTACTGTTTGTCGATACGTATTCGACTTAAGAAATACACGACCTGGTTTTCATTAACTTTCAAATTCAGTTTTGCAATAAGTTATTTTATTTCCTTAAACGGCTTAAATATAACAGTGGTCTATAGTTCATTCTAATTATAAACTTTGTCGCATAAACACAAATGTTCAATTTAAGTAAGAGCAAAATAGTTTTAATAAGTGGTGACATTTTCATTTGCGCGCTATTTTTTTGGGTGTCAAAATTTCAACTTTTATTTGACATCTGACTGATAAAAAATATACGGTTAAAGCCAATGGAACGATATCCCCTTTTATAATGCATTGAAATTGTAAAAATTCACTACAAAAATTGCGAAAATTTCGTTGACCGTTTCCCATAGTTTTTACTATTTAAATATGACAAAATTACAGCTGCAACAACAACAACAAAGGTAATGTCCAATAAAAATTGTGGTGTAACATTTTTTAAATTAATAAATGTATTTAATATGGAATCTCCTAACAGTTAATGTCTCGATTAAATAATGTGTCAATATAGGTACTCACATTTACAACGAAAAATTGATTGTTGAGACTTACCTGGAAAGAGCAAAAACAAATAATTTATTATATTTTGTACTTTTTGTTATATTAGAAAAATAAATTGTAAAATTTTTATAACATCTTTGCAATTTTAATATCTCGTATTTAGGAACGGATAAATGTTAAAGTGGCAAATTATAAATTTGTCAGCGAATATGAATTACGCCAATTATGTTTGTTAGGTTGTCTATGTTTTATTAGAATTGCAAATAATACAGAATGAATTATGATCAAATATTATCACTAACTTTGAGAGAGCACTACTTCTAATATCCCTTTACGTAGTTCAAAATTTTTATACCAAATACTGCCATTGTACAAATTTTCTGTTAAAAGAAAGACGATCTATACTCTTACTCATTTAACCTCGATTAAAATACTATACTAAACCAAAGGCCTTCGATAGCATTGACCATGGAATCCTAATCTATAAACTGTATGTTCTTGGGTTTCCTCATTGTTTCGTCGATTGGCTGTCCTCTTACCTGTCTGGTCGAGTCCATATTGTGGTACTCCTATTTCGTGGTACTCTTTCCGAACAAATCATTGTCACCTCGGGGGTGCCTCAGGGTAGTATCCTTGGCCCGCTCCTGTTTATCATATATATTAATGGTATTTGGCTTCTGCTATCTAATAGTAAAATTCTGTGTTATGCAGACGATGCTAAGATTTTACGTATTGTTACCCGTGAATCAGACTGCGGTCTCCTGAACTCTGACTTGACTAACACCGGCAAGTGCACCGTTATGACCTTTTCCCGTAGAAGATCTCCTTTCCTCTACGACTACACTATCAATGGTGTTGTCTTGGGTAGGGTCGACAGGATGAAGGATTTGGGCGTGGTCCTTAACTCTCGTCTTTCTTTCGAGGATCATGTGGACTCGATCGTTGCTAGGGCTAATTCGATGTTGGGTTTTGTTAAAAGATGGTCTAAGGAGCTCGAAGATCCATACTCAACCAAACTTCTTTACAGCCCAGATTCCTTAGGTTTGCTCTCCGCGGACTTCCCTGGATTAATCCTTTACTTCTTCCCTCTTATGCCGATCGTTTGTGTCTGATTTCTCTCGACTCCCTTGAAAAGAGGCGCAATATTGCCAAAATTGTATTTTTGTTTGATATATTTCAGGGAACGATAAACTCGCCCGAATTACTGGAGGCCGTCAACATCTCGATCCCCCAACGCTCCTTAAGAAATCAAGACTTCCTGTACGTCCCTGGTCATCGAACTCTATATGGGATGCACGAGCCCATCACGTCGATGTCTTGAATCTTTAATCAACATTTCGCCAACTTTGACATGGTCTTCTCCAGGCTGCGGTTGAACGGCTTACTCAGGCAGTGCCTAGGTTGATGCGGGTGATTTGAATTCTGTTGACTGCTGCCCCACAGTTAATTTTATGACTTGTTCACTGTCACTTTTTATTTTTAGTTTTAGTTTAATAATTTCTATATATATATATATATATATATATATATATATATATATATATATATATATATATGTATATATACTGCTGTATTAATCATTTGTGACGAATCTGTATTTAACAAATAAACAAAAATCATTTAATTGTGGCGCATAAATTCCAAACAGAGGTTGAGAAAGTAAATAATAGTTCAGGCGGTAGGGAGATTTTACCTATAGCATTGTAACAAGACCACCTACCTCGCTGATTTGTTTTTCTGGAAAAAGTTCTGTTCCTTTAGATTAAAATACAAACAAACTAAAATCTCTCAAATTTGAATGCACTTTTTTTTTAAAATTTTGCCAAAATCTACTGGGTACCAAGTTTTCAGAGTGCGTCTCAGAAAGGGAACAAAATGTGACCTTGTTTTTCCATTTTCAAAGATAGAGACAATTTAAAAAGAGCTTGCATAAAGCTTAAAATGGCAAAAACGCTCTCATTTCTTTCCCATTTTGAGACCCACTCTGAAAACTTGATTCCGGGTTGTTTTTGTGTCAATTCATTGATTATTGCCAAAAAGTCAAATGTCGAAAATGGGTTTTTTATCAAAATTTGGCAATATTTTGAAAAGAAGTGGGACTTAATTGGACCGTTTTTTTTGTAATTTTAATCTGAAAGTCCGAATTCATTATTTCAATCCGGAGCTATAAAAAATAGAAAATCGCCTGCTTTTCGATAATTTTCGGTTTTTGCAATTTTGAAAAAATCATAACTCGGGAATGGAGCACAAAACCATACTAAGACCTGTTCCGCCGGCACTTTTCCATACTCCGATGAGATGGATATATAATATATACATTCGGCACCTACGTATCATTCTAAAACGAAGAACTGGACAACAGCAATGTGTTAGGAACTCGACAACTCTTTTTTGCGAAAAGAACGGTGTTGCGTTAAGTTAAATAAATTATAAAAATTATAAAGTCAAAATTGAAATTACCCTCTCCTTCTGTAATTTTAATAAAAATTTGGCCTTTAAGAGAGGTATTTCAAGGTTTAAAAAATGCGATTTTCCCGATTTTCAAGGTAAAAAAAAATATGAAGGTGATCCCAGCGCGCCCTGTATATATATTTACTCAGCATGACCCCAAAAATAACACATTTGAAGGTCAAAGTAATCGGAGAGTTGTACAGTACTCTAAGGTGTGACCTACCATTTTCCTCGTTGGAAAGGTGAAGACAGGGTTAAGTTCACAAGTTGAGCTGTGAACTTTTGCTTTCGCTGATTTGTATCTTAAGCGTTTGTGAGAAAAGATTTTTTTGAGTTTACATACAAATTAGAAGAGAACTATTATATTTGTTTGACTAAATAGACAAAGAACATAATAAAAAGTGTTTTAAAAAACGTTTTAGGGGCTGTGACAATAATCGCTGGAATTCCCCAAATATATCGTTTTGTAGAAAGCTTCTAGTTTACGACTAATTTCTTATGATTGTTTGTTGTCTTAATATACCAATAAAAGTGGAAATTCGGGAAAATTAATAATAAATAAAAGTTTTTATTACAATTTGCAGTTTGTTAACCAACTCAAATATTTTCATTTTTAATCGCTCAAAGGCAGTTCTTGGTTATGTTTTGAAAAGGGGCACGCACGATTTTATAGATATTAATTTCCCTTTGCCTTCATAAAAATATTAATTACTAAACTATTAAAATGTGCGTGATTAATAGTTGATAGCAACTGCTTGAATCATTAAATAATTAATTGAAGGTATTTGTATATTGTTCCCGACCCCTTTACCAAAATTTTAAATTTGTGTTACTTCAATGGTTCACTCACACAAGAAATCAAATCATATGTACAAATCTCTACATACGCATTTAGCATCTATAAATATAAGCAAAGTAAATATTTTTGAAGAGCCACCACACTTTTCGGTCTTCCTACAAAATTTGTAATTTAAAATGCATGACTGAACAAACCAAATGTAAAAGTATTGACGGGTCAATATATCAGAACAAACAAATATTTAATAATTCAGAAACTCCAACCTGAACTCCGAATGTTATGCAGAGAGGAAAATTATTTAGATGAATACAAAAATTACTTTCACATGCTGAACGCACAAGTTTGGCGAAAAATGTTATCTGAACTAATGGAATATTGATCAGAATATTGCACGAAAGGTAATTTTGTTTTTCGGAATATTCCAGTAACGAGATTATGTTGCTACGTGAAATATTAACGACCAATTCTGGTTAAATTTTTCTTTATTAGAATGCCTGGAAAGAAGCTGCGAACACTGAAGAGATCGTTTAATTTCGTTAAAAATATTTTTAAATATTTTAAGTTTAGAAAAACTTTTATAAGTAACAAAAATGATCTAAAGTTATTAATTTAGTGTTTAAATAAATTAACTATTTAGAGTATTTAAAGGTAAGGTTTTAACAGGAATATGAACAGTAACTTAATATTACACTTTTCTTCTTTGGATTTGTCTCGAAAGAATACCATAAAAACATCAATGAATCGAAGTACAACATGAACGACAACGAAACTCTACGGAAATTATCGGGTTGAGTTGAGTATTTTGTGAAAATTATGGCGATCCATTAACATTCATTTTGAGACACTCAATCCAAGCATAAGTTCGGTAATTTAACACGATATGTTTCAGCTGTCAACACAGCAGATAACGCATAAAGAGCAACAAAGTAAGAGTTACCTATCGAAAATTCTATCGCAAGGACAACACCCTTTATAATGTTTAATTTGGTATGGGTGTGTGAATGCTTTTATCTCAAAATCTCCTACACAGATTTAATGACAATTTAACCAATCTGCGATGTGCAACGGAAAGGACAGATCGAAGGGACTACGCTCGCTGGTTATTCAATAAGTAGGAGCCAGCACGCCTATTGTCCCGGGAGATCTACCGACGCGGCACTCCATCAGGTGGTGCGAGTGGCAGAAGAAGAGCTTAATGACAAAGACATAGCGAAAGCCGCAATAATGGACATTGAAGGAGCCTGTGACAATATAGACTTCGGAAGGTTGAAGGATGCTCTAATCGAACGTGGAAGAAATCCTACCGTAAGGAGATGGATTGGTAATATATTAAAGACAAGAGCAGTGAACATCCACAGAAGTGAATCGAGATTGCGCAGAAGGGTATGCAGAGGATGTCCACAGGGAAGAGTGATATCCCCCATTCTGTGGAACATTACTATTGACTCATTACTTCGTAGAACAGGAACAGAGGCTCTTTGTAAATGCAAAGAAGTCTCTTTTTTCGTTTTCACTAGGAAAAGGAAGAGTCTAAACTGTATACCAGTAAAACTTTTTGGGGAAGAACTTACGGTCTCGGCCTCGGTCAAGTATCTGGGATTAGTCCTAGATTGAAGACTTACCTGGCAAAGACATGTTGGGGAGAAAATCCAAAGAGCGAACAGGGCTCTACAACAATGTGGGAGGGTCTGTGGGCGAAGGTATCTCGCCAAAGGCCACATACTGGAGCTACACTATGATGGTGAGACCGATTATATCATATGCTTCGGTGGTCTGGTGGCCAAGTGCTACAAAGGCCACCGTAAAAGGCTAATTGAGTAAGGTTCAGAGGCTAGCGTGTGTGGGGATAAAAGGGGCCTTTCGTACCACTCCGACAATGGCGTTACAGATGATACTGGGATTGCTGCCTTTACACATATATGTGAAGAGAACTGCTGCATCAGCAGCTCTTCGCATAGATCGAGGCGTAAACTGGTACAGATCTCGAGATAACCAAGGGCATAGGGAAATACTGGACCTTGTTAAAGATGAGATACCGGAATTAGAAATGCTTGTTGATGGTATAAGCAAATTAAGGGTAATTGATAGACACCACGAAACGCTTATAAGGAATGGGAGCCTCCCTGAAAACCTTCTAACTGACTTTACAATTTTCACGGAGGGATCCAGAATTGATGGGAGAGCAGGCGCAGGAATCTTCAGTGAGAACCTGAAGATGAACACCCATCTTTGCCTGGGGGCATACACCTCAGTATTTCAGGCAAAGATGCTGGCTCTGGTCTACTCACTGGATTACTCGCTGGAGAGTCGGGTGAGGGGGCAAGTAGATAGTGGTGGCACCCGACAATGAGGTGGTGATCAGGTGTATGGACGGTACAGAGTTTAACACAGCGCTGGCCTTGGAGTGTGTCCGTAAACTAAACACGTGTGCCTCATCAAATGAAATGATACTTGTGTGGGTCCGAGGACACACAGGGATCCAAGGAAATGAGTGAGCAGAAGTACTGGCAAAACTATGAGCTGTTTCGAGTTTCCAAGGTCCGGAGCCGTTCACTTTGCTAGGCAGGGGCACGACAGAGGGCCTTTTAGAAACGTGGGCCACGAGGGAATACTAGGAACAATGGAATGTCGTGGACTCATGCAGACAGGCTAAGATGATAATTGTAGCGACCAGAAGTAGTGAACAGAGGAAGGTCTTGGATATGGATCGTAGGACCTTGAGATGGCTGACAGCACTACTAACAGGACACGGTGACTTCAGGTGTCATCTGAAGAAGATGAACATTCTGAGGGATGATACCTGCAGACTATGCCTGGAGGAGCAAGAGACGGCGGCACACATAGTGTGCCAGTGTCCCATACTAGCAAGCAGAAAAAGAAAGCTGATGGGACTCCACTGGATGGAGGAAAGAAGAGTAGCAGAGGTGTGTTATAAGCATAAAGTGGTCTGATTCGGCAAACCCTTAGAGGGGTGTTTTAGTGAGTATTAAGCTCACACTACCAGAGACAATCGGGTCTCCTGGGGTCTTTGGAAGATTTTCACTGAATTTCATGGAATACAGAGCCACTGGAGCACAAAGAATAGATAGTTCTTCAGTAATTCCTTGCGAAGGGTTAGATCGAAATTGGTACATGCATTTGATCTACAGCTGACTGTTTTATGAAAGCTTTCTTAACGAAAATCTAACAAAATCATTCTATACTGATTCAATACAATTGAAATGAAGAGCTAGGTAGGGCGACCAGACCTGAGATGCATATACGGGAATAGGCCTAACCAAAGAAGCAGTACAAATGAATCAAAGTCGGTAACTTCGAGAACTCTTTAGACCAAAGCTATACAATACCTAAGATCAAACTACATATCTGTTATTCTTATGAATATGTAAAGTAAAATCCAGTTTCCTACCGAGTTTTACACTATTCCGCGCAAAGGCGTAATCAAAAACTTGTAAATTATGGCTCCTGGGGAAGACAAGTTCAAAATTGATCTGCAAGCCATTGTGACCACAGTAACCCAGTACCGTGTCTAAGTCATCTTGAATAAGGGCGGGATCACCACTATCCTTACTATAGGTAAAGATTTCATAGCCTTTGCTAGATCAGAACATTAGCGTGTGAGATCGGTAGGACAGTGTCATCAATGGCAAGAACGAACAATAGTGGGCCGAGATGGCTACTTAAAGCAACAACAGATGAAGCCCAGAAAAGTCGTCAGGTCGAGCCACGGAACGACACTCGAGATATCTTGTCTCTCAGCAGCCTTCCAAATTTAATTAATAGGAGCATTTTAGTGTTTATATAAATTTAATTTCTTTAAATTGCAAATTTTTGTAATACTTCCCAAAAGCTTTTCTACGTATATTTTGGGGGGGGGGGGGGGGGGGGGGGGGGTATACAAACAACAACTTAATATTTAATTGTTTTAGAAGAAGTTTAGGTGTGGGGGGCAGACTGTGAAGACTCCCTTATTAAGTGATTTCCTGATCTCAATGAAAATTCCCTTGACTACTTACATTTCCTCACTTTTCCTGGGTATATACCTATAACAACACGCAAAAGTGCCAAGCCAGTCAAACCGTCTTCTCCCAGTCCAGTTTATAACCACGTTTTTATTCGACGCGAGGACGAAAATGATTTTTCTGGAGTGGTACCATCGACCGGAAACGTCGCCAAAATATTTAAAAGCATATTAATTCCAGGGTACAAATTCATAACACAGTTATCTAGAACCCTTACAATGGTATTTGGAGGTAAATTTCCTTCTTTGGATTCACATTTCCATCTCGCAGTCCACAATGTTTTGTTGTTGAGACATTAGTTAACAAACATTTACTGGATTTCAAATTCGTTAATTGTTTATTTTAAAGATTCGAATTTTGCAATAAAAAAATTATTGCATCAAAGAAGTTATTATTAACAAGATCTAGAATCTCTGTAGCTTCCGTAACTTCTTCCAGGAGAAAAGCTTCGTCCGATCCCATTAAAGGAGATGGAGTCAATTAGTTGAGCGGCACGACCACCATGCTCTGGTTCCCGGGTTCGAGACTAGGTCTCCTCGTGGGTTTAAAAAAATTGAATTAAAAATCTAGCTCGCAACAACACAAAAACAAGACATTCAAGTTTCTTCACTCCCTTTACTCTAATTCCCTTCTGGACAAAAACATGCTAATGCATCAAAGGGTTGTCCCCTATAGCCTTTGGCAATATAGTAAAAAAAACCATTGCAAGTAAACCTGCAATTTTAAGTGTATTCCAAACCACCGACATTACTTTGCAATCACAAATGATCTGGCCTCAAGATGGAAGGCCAACACTTCATCACTTACTTTAATATTGACTCTCGACATAAATAGTTTAGAAATTATTAAAGTTTGTTATTTGGTTATGGCACATCTAATGAAATATGAAAGTGTGAAAATATGACAATGTGAAAAATGAAAATTTGTTGTTGGTGTTGAATTATCGCAACATTAAGGGTAAAAAATCGACGCTTTGCGTAAAAGTCTTATTAATGTCCTAAGAATATTTTTTATTTAAAGAAATCGGAGTTTATTACCTTTTTAATATACAAAACAAATTCAAAAGCCGTTGAACCGTTCGTTAAACAAACGTTAAATAAGCCAATTTCTCTAACAATGAACATGAAATCCCATCGACACAGTTAATTCCATTTGGTCACTAACATGAAATTTAGCCAATGATGCTATCAATACTCTATCATTTGTGAAATGAAAGTACCATAGGATGTTTGTATGTAGACGTAAGATTAGTCCTTCGAATACGATAGGTAATGCGGTTTTCACAGTCAAAATCCTCCTGAGGCCAATCTGTCTGCGTATATAAATCTGCCATAAATACCACAACAAAAGCACTTAAAGCTTCAAACCACATCAATATTTGAAGGAGAGCGGTTCATTTAATTACGTTTATGCAGCAGTTTCGACATTTTAGTGATCCCAGTTGGTCACATTCGCATAACATCCTTTTCGTATATGTATTCAGTTTTATCGCATGAAAGGTTTCTGATAACCCTCGTATATGTGCCAGAAATAATTCTGAATGTCTCTACTTACGTGTTTCAATGCTTAACTAGTTTTATTACCAGAAACACCTCCAAATGAACGTTTTATAAAATAATAAAGCAAATGGAGGTAAACAACATTGAAAATTATTTTAATTAGAATAAATCCGCGTGAATTCTATTCAACGGAAAAACCCACTTACTCTACCATGAACCGTTTCTCCAGTGCAATCAAAAGGGGTTTCAATGCAACACTTGTGCTGAATTCAATAGCTGTGATAAGTACACTACATGAAAGTGGTTTCTCCTCTCTATATCCAAATACGAACCTGAAAAGTATTCAACTTACATGAAATTTAGTTAGAGTTTTGGAAAGCTATTCTAATTAATTAGAAGTTTGTTCCGACCTCTATTTGGAAGTGGTGTAAAGCCGTTTTTGAACCCTTTAAAATTTATGAAATAGCGTGATCCAATTGAATTTACTAAAGGTAGGCCATAAAAAAGCGGGTACTACATAAGGAAGAGGTAATAGTTACCCTGACTCTAATTTCCAAGAGATTAAATTTGTGAACATATAAGAATTTCCATAGGCAAAAAATGATATCTCAAGAGAAGTATTCAGTATTTAATAAATTAATAAAGTAGAACAGTAACTTTATCATTTTAGGAAATTTTCGCTCAAAGTAACTGGTGGTCACCCCGTGGGTTTTAAGAAAAAAATTAAATTAAAAAATCCACTTCATCTGTCGCTGTGTCTTATAAATAAAACTCGTAAAGGAGTTAAGAGATCTAAAGGTGGAGGACTGATGAGTATCAGAGAAAAAACCGGACCGCTGTTGGATACTCTGCAAAATAAACCTCCGGCAAGAAACTCCGAAAACCTTTAGGAACTGGGATGAATTCAGTAAACGATTCACAAGTAGTCCAGTTGCACCGACTTGCGAGATAGTCGATATAACATCGTCCATTGACGAGAGCTTACAAAAAGTCTCATCCCACGTGGTGGAACAGAGACCTATGTAGGTGAGTTGTGAACGGGGCTGAGGAGGCTCTTAAGGGTATAAGTGTACTAAAACAGCTAAGGATTGGGCAACCCTTAAAAGAGGCCTCAAAGGGTATAACAACCCCATACAGGAAGCCAAACAACAAAACGCCAAAAAATTATCGGAAGTAGCCCCAGTGTTTCCTCTGCCTTGAGGTGTACCGATGGTTCCTATACAGAATCAGTGGGGGTCAGTTGAATTCTGACACATGGATCGTTAACATGTATTTTTGGTCGACTACACATACAACTTTAAGCGGTTTTTTTGCATATATTTATTCAGAATTTTTGTCTGATTTTGTCCGGTTGTTCTAAACGTGGTTATTTTGGTTTCATTTTCGCCTTCAAGGCGATTATTTAATTATAAAAAAGTAATAATTAAATTGGGAAGCGGTAAATCATCTGTAGTTACACCTACAATAACAAGGACTGTATTAAGTGCTAGTGGTAGCAATATTTTGTCTACTACAGCTGTTGCTGCTCATTCTCATGCTCGGGTCTCACATCACTGATCACTGGAATGGATAGGAAGCTTGATTGCCTTAAGACAACATAACAAAGCAAAGTGCACCGAATGTACACCGTTGCAAAGCAATCTGCACCGAAATATAATAGCCGCACTTGAGGAAAAGGTCGGTTCGAAGCTGAATGTACGGATGGGCGATACTGATACCGATATCTTGATAGTCGATACTTGATAGCAGAATCTCGATAATTTTTATTCGATATTCTAAGGACCGATATTAACAAATATCGACTATCAGTACGTAGATTGATATATCAATACAAAAAAATATCGATATTCTTTTTCCCTCCTACTTTTTATGATATATCATGATGTACTCGACGTATTATACAGATATAATTTTGACTGGCGTACCAACGTCAAACAAATGAAGAGGTGCATGATATTTACGAAAAACTTTATTCTTCAATCAAAATTAGTGTCTTATCCCTAACGAACTTAATCGGCTATTTACATCTTCCACATCGGCTGATGATAGAGATTCGCATCTTGCTATTAATGAAATTCTAAGTTCGCTGGAACCATGTTGGTGGTTTTCCTTTGAAATTCTAAACGAATTGGATGTTTTCACCGCTTTCGGATCTGTTAAATCTGGTGCGGTCAGGCTTGATGAAATTCATCCCAAGTTTGTTTTAGTTTTTCTACCGACAATTCTTCCCATTCTTACTTACTTTTTCAATACTAGATATTATAACCACTTCATCCTTTCCTTATAATTGCAAACTTTCAAAAGTAATCCCAATTCCTAACCCATCCTCCAACTCCATTGAATATCAATCAAGCTCTATGTTTCCATTTCTTTCTAAAGTTTTCTAAACTTCTACCTGTTTTTAATTATCTTGATAAGAACAATTTACCAATTTTGGTTCAGACGTAAACATAGCTGCCATACTGCTCTTATAAAAATTTCAGATGATATCAGGTCTACCATTGATAATGAAATGACAACTATTTTGTTTCTATTGAATTTCTCAAAGCCCTTCAACAAAATTGATCACAAACTTTTGATTTATGTATAAACATCTTTAAATGAGATTTCCCAAAAGTTGCGTTTTTGCAACTGGTTGACATGATGTCCCGAAAAGTAATTGATCGATTACCTCAAATCTTTAATCAAAATCTTTGAAAAACATTTCGCTATCGTTTGACGAAGGCTTTTTGAAAATTTAACATTATAACAATTTTTACAGCTGTTTTGACTCAAAAAAACATGAAAAGAAAACAATTTTTTTTTTAAATGTCGACTATTTTACGAAATTTTTAAATTTTGAAAATTCCATTCGTCAAACCAAAATCAAGGGGATAACAAAACTAAATCTTTGTCGAGTTTTGGTTTTAGACGACTTCATGAGCTTAATCGTGTCAACCATTTTGATATGAACTTTTCGTAAGGGGTACTTCAAAGTCGGACAAAGGGTAAACCAGAAACTATAAAAATTTCAAAAAATTAATTTTCAAAATATATTTTAATCGCATTATTGGAGTCCCTACGACTCAACCTCGAAAAACAGTATCAAAAACGGCGTCATAAGGTAGACTACCCCCTTAACCTACAGTATAGTGCTTTCTAAACCACCATATGGCTAAGAATTTTTATACGTATTACATTAGAGCAATACAACTATGGACGACTATGATGAAAAATAATCTTGTTACCTACAACAGACGTCTAAGCTGTTTTTTATCTACACTACTCCAAACAATTAAGGGAACAAAAAAAATATCTAAATTTCTTAGTGATTTTTGATTTGATTTTGATTTTTTCGAAATGCAGTTTCGTCGCCAAATTTCAACTAACAATCGACGTCGGGATGGGATTGAGTGCAGTTTTGTGAAAATCTTTTTTTTGCGCTAATCCTTTTGATTGCCTGAGCACCGTGGCCTTCAAAATTTTTTGGCTGAAAGTTTCAAAAACTAGAGTTTTGGAGGTTTAAGACGTTTTTTTCATATCCTCGATACGATTATTTCTCGCTTAGATACAGCCCGTCAAAAATCACAAAAAAATTTTGATATATTTTTTGTTCCCTTAATTGTTTTGAGTAGTGTATTTATCTGGAAATCAATCAAATCTAGAATAAAACACAGGTTCTATTTTTGTATTTCTTTCTACAGCATTAAAACCGAATACAAAAGATCACCGAAACATGAACATAAGCTTCCATCAACATCTATTGCTTTACATCTATAACGAAAATAATTAGCCCGAGTAATTGTTGTCTTTCCCTTGACGACAACCTGAATTAATTGGATACGGTCCATTTCCCCCTCTAAACTGCGAACATGGAGCATCAACATGTTGATAATCTTCCCGGAAATCATTAATCAGGAATAGATTTATACCCTAATTTTCGGTAACTGGATATCGCATTACGGGAATTCATCCATGTATTCGATATAACGTTATAATTACAAACTGGAAATTCAGCAGAAATATCTGATATCTATACCCAATTTACTACTAGGAGTAACAAGAGTCCAAGGCCAACAGTCTCACGAACTGACCTTTGAATACACTAAAGCTCCTACATCCTCGGGAGCAGCTATGAGATATCCCAATGACTCAAGTACGTATTTATGCGCCTTAAAAAATGGATCAAATTACCATATTCATGTATTTGAGAAACTTTACTTCTCCTTAACAGTAATCATCAGAATATACGGAAATCGCCATAAATTCAAAAGGACATCCCTGGATTCTGGATTGAATGTTGCTTTGCTTATCACCACACCAGAACCAACAAGTCATAAATTGATGCAAGAAAATGGGAATGTTTTCTTATAGGCGAATTTATTGCTGTCGTATGCTAATATTGGCTTTGTGTGGTATCACAATGACCTAAACAGAAATCAATCAGACAGGGACGATCATTAAAGAATTTATTACCCAATCTGTAGAGAAGAGTTTTTTTATAGAAGGTTCATGTTGTAATAAAACCGCTTTAATTCCCTAAAAGAATACCACTTTAAAGTTAAGTATTGGAATTTAAGAGATACATAAAGTCAACCTACTTTATGAGCAAATGAGATTTATTAGGTTATCGTAAATATCCTTATTTCTTAAAACTTTTGGAAAAAAATTAATGACACAATAATAGCTAGGATGTTTTTTTCTGAAAGGATCCTGGCTATGGCTTTAATTTTATTGAAACTTCAAAAGTATGAAGAAAGCACTGCCACAAGGCACTGGTACAAAGAATATGTACATATTTATGTATAAGAAAATATAAACTATAAAATCTCATAAGTCTGTTTGTTTGTTTGTTCTCTCATCACGGAAAAACGGCTGGATGGATTTTTAGAGAACCTTAGCTATATTATCAGTTATTAAATAACAAAAATAATACCCACGTGTTACGAAAACTTTTCTGTTCTTTATCCTAAAATAGACTTATACTTAAACGGTACGATGTTCGAAATGTAACTCAAAGCATAAAAAACGGAAGGAAATCTGAACGATAGGGCAAAATTACACTACACTTCTGTGGTGATTAGCGGCCAGCGGAAGCCTGTGGAAGGTATGATGCAGGCCTGATCGGCGATATATGAAGACCTTCTCGTTTCTATCTATATTACTCATCGCTTCTTTTTACCCGAAAAATTTTTAGTAACTATTACCTATATATCAAACCTGAAACAGAATGCAACGCAACTATGCTGCAATCATACGATGTGGCCATACCCTGGGAGACAACCCCTCGATGCGTTTGCATGGCTTTGGTCGGAAGGGAGTTAGAGTAAGGGAAGTAAGGAAACTTGAATGTAATGTTTTTGCATTGCTGCGAGATAGAGAACAGTTCACAGACTAAGTGAATGTTTTAATAAATTTTTTTTAAACCCCACGGTAAATTTTTTTTACAGAAAATGGAAACTGGAAGTTGTTGTATAACTTCCGTCATTAGTTTTTCATCGAAAAAAGCTTGAAAATTGCAGAAAAAAGACTCATTAAATGAATTTTGTAAAGAACGATTTAAATAAAGTAAAATCTTCCTTAGATATTTATATTTGGTGAATTTTCTTTAAGGGAGCAGTCCTGGCAACAAATTTCAAACAATCTACTTTTTTTATCGGTTGATCGTCTTTTTTGGGACCTTGAGAATACACCCCTCTACGAATATTTCGATTTGCAAACTGGAAGTGCCTCTATAGCTTTGTTTTTTCCGGAAATTTCACTTATTAAGTACCAATTGCAAAACTTTGCGAGGTTTTTTCTCGGAACGCAATTTTCAAACTTGTGAGCGTGATTAAGCAAGGACTGAATTGGATTTCTTTTCTTTCATTTTGTTCGTTATATAATCCTCTCGTTCGTTATATAATCCTCTTTCGATCGATTTGTGCACACTAAACTTTAATCGGCTGCCATTTTGTAAAGAAAAATGCGAAAACGGCCACGTCATTCGATTTTTGTATGTATATTTAAATTATATTATTATTATTATATTTTTCAAATGCATTATATTTGCACTATCACGCCCATGATTCTTAAGATGCGCCTGAGAGGGAAAAACGAAAGCAACTATAGGAAATTGTAAAATATATAATAATCGAAATAAAAAGAAAAAAACCTCATTTAATTATCTCCTATGGTCATGGAATAAAGGTGATTTGATAAACCTGTATTTTTCCCATGGTTTTCCCGCGAATTCCCCTTTAAATATAAATTACTACGCCAAATACACCCCTCCCCCTCACCAATTTTTTTTTGTGCGAAAATCAAAATTTGCAACCCATCTTCGCTAGACCGGAAAATTTGCTGGATAATCGCAATCGAAGGCACTGATAAGTCCATGTTTTTCCCCTCATTGAACTCATTCTATTTACCCCCCTCCCCCCCCCCCCCCCCCGCCCACCAAACTTATTTACGTTTTTTTTCCAAGAATATCATAAATTGCTTAATATGACAAAGGTACGGTTTTGAGGGCTACTACAGTTGAAGTACGATGGACCTTAGCGAAAAAAAAATTCTTACTACCACTTCGGTCAATTTTACAACCCAAAAAGACTGACATAATTTTTCAAAATCCGAGCGAACTTCACGAAGTTAAAACAATCGAAAGGGTCAAAAAGTTTTACCCATCCGTAAAAGATTTCACACCCACATGATTTGACTGTGAAGAGCTAAAATATTTCGACCGGATCTTAAAAATTTGTTTCCTTGTTCGGGTTAATTCTTAGGGGGTGGAAAAACGAAATCATGAGGGGTAAAATCTTTAAGGGATACACCTATAATGGGTAAAACATTTTCAACCCGTAAAAGTCAACCTCTTCGATAGTTCTCCCTTTGTGAAGTTCGCCCAGATTTGACAAAATGATATCATGTCTGGGCTAATTTTAAGGAAGTGAAAAACCAGAATTATTGGGGGGGGGGGGGGGGGGGGGTAAACATTTTCAACCCCTACGGATCAAAAGCTTCCATTTTGCTCACTTTGTAAAATTAGCTCGTTATTAAAGGTATGTCAGTCTTTTGTGTAGTAAAATGCTTTATCGCTAAGGTCGATTGTACTTCAACTGTGATAATTCCTTAAAACTTTCCGTCGTCATAATACAGCGATTTACGGTATTTAAAAAAAAACTTTTTAACTTTTTTTTGATAGGGGGTGCAACGAAATAAATTGTGGGTAAAACATGGACTAACAACGAAGGTCTTTTAATTGCGACATTTTAGCCTCCAGCCCGAAAAATTTTCTGGGCTTGTGAACTTGTCCCGGGAATTTTTTTTTTCGAATAAAAAAAATATTGAGAGTTGGCGAAACGCAATCAATTGGGGGTAAAATGTGGGATAGACTATCGATTGCAACGTTTACTCACCAGCCCGGATATTTTCCCGGCCAACTTTACACACCTGGTAGTATTTGTAAACAAGTTAGAAAAAACTTTGAGGATAAATATCGTGGAACGTAAAGGTTCGTTTTGCTCTTAAACAGAAGTTTTAAAGTAGCTGTAACAGCCATAAACGTTAGTATTAAATAATATATATATAATATATACTATATTCTCCTGAAGAATCATCACAGCGTATTTGGTATATCCTGCCTCTGTATGTTTTGTTACTAATAGTATTGGTTTTATTATTGACGAGTAAGTTTTTTAAAGTCTTGTCGTTAAAAAGGGCCGAAATAATATTATTATTTCTTAATGTCTGTGTAGGTTTGTCTATATTTGGAATGTATTGGAGTTGATTGTATTGAATTATCTGAACCTATTTCTTTTGTAATCAGCATATTTGAAAACAGGGAGGAAACACTTAAACTCAGAAGATAAATGAAATCACTTTTCCATCCCCCGGTAGGGTAGAATCGACTCCCAAAGGTAATCATGGTCACATCCCTACCATAATTGTTCTTCCTTTGGTATATCCCAGTCGAATCACCAACAATTTCACCAAAAACCATGCTATCGCACATCCGTCCGTGAAAACCTCAAAATGCCTGGCTCTTGGCTCTTAGAGGGCCTCCGGGCTCAGCGACCTCAAAGATGGGGATGAGAGTTGACCTTGGAAGTGCCCGAAGTTCTTGCGTTTTTGGGTCAAAATTTCGACTCATTGATTCCACTAATTGTGCATATGCAAAATTTCTAGGTTTTTCATGACAGTTCTCTATGACCACGTCCAACTCCAATGAATGTAAAAATATTGAAAGCTGAGAGAATAACACTGTCATGTGAGCTGTTCAAAAAAGTAGCACAAAATGCACAAGGAGTACAAAACTGCTTCCTTAGATGGTTACGATTAAAATACCTACGAATTTATTTCCATAACAAATTTTCATTATTTACCTATATGACGTTCTAATACTATTCGTTTCATAGTCAAAATTGTATATCGGTTGACATATGTCATCAAAATCTGAAAAGTCCATTAAGGTTCACTCACAATCAGAATCCTAATGGACTTTTGGAAAACCCCTTATTACCCTACAATTCCCAATGTCCTCCTAAATCTGTCGACAGCAGAAAATAACTATGGTTTAGCAATTGCCGGAGGACTATTAGCTTATTCAATGATCAATAGTAATCTCTTTATCCCTTATCTCACATACCACTTTCACTTTATATTATAAGATTGTCTACGACATTTGATAAATGTATGCAAAATGAAATGTCTTACTGCTGAATATTTACCTACATATATATCATGATTAAAGTAATACCTGAAATAAGTTGCTAATTTAAAAGCTCTGCCTTCGTTTCGAATGTACTTTATAAAGTAAGGAATATTTGAAAATGAATAAATATTGTTCCTACATCACAGAGATTAAGGGTCGGAAGATTTTCTGTCACTACCAATAATATTTTTTTTTTTTGTATATATGGCTCTTTATTTGGCACATTGTTATAAAGCGTAAAAATCCTACAAAAACTAGCTACCCTAAAAATCACACAAACATTAAAAGACACAGTAATAAGGATCAAAAAGAACATAACAAAAATGAATCAATATACTACGTTACTGTAAATAGGTTAAACAAAAAGGACTTCCCAGAGGGTATATGCAATATCAAGGGTAAATATCAAATATTTACATTAGATAACTATTCGCTTTTTAAATTCAAAAAACATGCTGACCTGGCAATTCCATCTGTTAGGTTGGTAACTAATGTAAATGACTAAGAACTACTAATTCTAATTATTCATTACTTTTATTCGTTACTTACTAAACTAAATTTAAAAACGTAACAAGTTCAACTACTATTTAAAAGAGAATGAACCTCATGAAAAAGAGTGGAAGAAAAAACACAACAGAATACTGACAATCTAATCTGCAACCGAAATTTACATCTCACCCGTTATATTCTGTCTGATATTACCAAATTTATGTAGATTAACATAAACTTCAAGAGATCATATGCGGAACGCTAATCCCTTCCAGTTAGGAGATATACCAGTTCTTCCAAACTCCACCCTTTGTTAGATCACACAGTCACACGTATTTGTATGTTACAAAGGGAAGTTTTACATTCAGTTCTTAGGACAATTGCAAATCGTGAGTTTGTTGTAATAAGGAAATTAGGTTGTGATAGTTCATTAGGTCGAAGTTGTTATAAGCAAGCCTACCTATACCACAAAAACTGGGACAGATGAAAGTGTTATCCCAATCTCCCTAGTGTCCATACAAATACATGTCGATATTTCTGCTAGCAGTGACAAATTTATAGTATGACAAAACCCTAAGTATTCATCCCCTCGATAGTGTCGCCTAATTAAATTTATATTTGCCAAGGAAATAACTCAACTGATAGAACAGGAAACAGAAAATTCAACAGCAAGAATTAGTTCTCGAAGCAACCAAATTTGCGGCAAATAGAGTGGATATTAATATTAAAGATAAACTTATTCTCATCATAGCAGATGGACTTGAAAAAGTATGAAGCTCACTGTTTATTTACAAATCAAACCAAAAATATAATATTTGTGGAGCAACTGCGCGAGCAATGAATAATGAAGAAATGGCTCTCAATAGCGCAATCGATTTTGAAATGCTGAGCTTTGGATTATTCCAACTGCACTCTGTGATAGATGCTTTGAATGCCTACTGAACATATATAAGTGATACAAAACAAATTCAGGAAAGAGATAGATTTACTTGTAGATGTACCTAATCAAACAAGTGGAAATACAAATAATGGCACCACTACTAGACGTTTTTTCTCTAAGGCTTCATCAATTACTGGAATAAAGGAAAATCTCACACAACATTTTCGAGTTATTTTAGAAGCAGTGTCAAATGATTTCGACATAAATTTGATTACTTTTGAAGACAGTATCATAAAGAAACGAGAAAACTGTATAAGGCAAACTGTCCTATTTCCGTACACATAGTACCACACAGAGATGGGAATTTTTTATTCGAATAAAGATAAAAGCTAAAAGCTCAAATAAATTGAAAAATTGAATAAAAATTTATTTGATTACAAAAATTATTTGTTATTTGGAGGATTATTCGCAAATAATTATTTGTTATTTGGTGCTTTTTATTCGAGTTTCAAATAATTATTTGTTATTCGATCGTTCGTTATTCGATAATCAAATAATTATTCGTTATTTGATTATTTATTCGCAAATATTTATCTGTTATTTGATGCTTTTTATTCGAATTTCAAATAATTATTTGTTATTCGATTATCAAGTAATTATTCGATAGTTGATGTCTCTTTATGGAATACTTACATATTTGTTTTATGGTATCATTTACTAAAATCTTTACAAAACAAGACAGTTTTAATTTCCTAAGTACGAGACACATTGTGATATGAAATGCGAATAACGAACGTTCGAATAACAAATAATTATTTGAAATTGGATTAAAGAGCACCAAATAACAAATAATTATTTGCGAATAACTTAAAATAAATTGAAAATCGAATTAAAATTTATTCGAATACTTTTTTTATTCGATTTAAAAAAAAATCGTTATTTGATTGAAAATTTATTCGAATAATGCCCATCATTGGCACCACATAATGCTGGACACAAATTATTTTTGTTAATATTGCATAAAAATATACTGATAATGAAAAAATATTCATTTTATTATATACTTTCATCTATGTACTTTTTTCCCCTGCCGCAGAATTTCCAAAAAAAAAAATATTTTTCTATTACAAAATATCGTCTTGGCCAGAAAGCCCATTTTTGCTATCTATGAAATGTAATTTAAGCGATTTATAAATGATATTTTGGTTGCTACCCAACCTCTATCCCACTACAATATTATCGGTAACAACTTAAATTTTACAGTTTTGATAATATTTTTTAAAAACATTAAAATATCGTGTCCGGAATTAGTCAGTATGGGATTTATAAATTTTTCAGCGTCCGGAATTCTGATATTACAGACAATATGAGGTCCTAAATTCCGGCCAGTAGTTTATCACTGACAAACAGATTCAAAAGGTTTTTATTTGTGTTTTTGGACACTTTAAAATTCTCTGTTCAAAAACACTTATTTGTTTATTTATTTATTTAAAGATTCATCAAATGTCTGATTACTACAAATTAATACAATGTGAAATAGTCAATGACAAAGAAATAAAGTAACGCTAACTAAACTGATTCTTTTTCCGATTTCTTGAAAGGTGTAAGTCAATATAATCAAACTTGTCATTAAGTAGATGCGACATCGATATCAGCGGCTCATTAATACCATATTTAGTGCGGTGATAAGGAACTTGAAAGAAGCTGTGAGTACGCAGGAAGCGAGCCGGAAGAGAGATATTCCGAGAGCTCAGCAGTTTCGGAGTCTTTCAAACAATCGTCAGTAAACATAACACAGGTCTACAAATACCGGGGTCATGTCAGTTGTTGGAAAGGTGGGGGTCATTTCCGAAGTAATTTGCTGCGTAGAATCCGAATCCGGGGTCAGAATTGGCCCATAAGAATTTTGCACCCTGTACATAACCTCAAAAGTAGGAAAAAACGCCGTTTTTCGGGTACATAACCTCAAATATCTCAAAATCCTAACGTGATGGGCCAATTCTGACCACGGATTCGGATTCTACGCAACAAATTACTTCGGAAATGACCCTTAGCTTTCCAACAACTAAACCATGTTGACCAGTGTAATTTTAGAAATGTTACACCTGTCTTCAAGAGTAACCAGCGAGAATAGTTTGAATCTGTCTAAATAGGAAGGCACAATAGGAAAATTGTTCCAGAGTAGACCACTAAAAGCAAATCTTAAGAATCTGTGCTGGAAGAACTCGATGCAGCGAATATGGACTGTATAAATTGAGATTAAACAGGACTAGAGTATTCAAGAATAGGTCTAAAAATAGTAAAGCAGAGAAGTTTTGTGATTCGTCAAACTCTTTTGAGCAGCGCTTAATAAAACCTAAGAAGCGTTAGAATTATTTACGAAAGAATCTATGTAATCCTTAAAGCAAAGGGGAGTGTCAAGTATAACTCCAAAGTTCCTAATATTGTCAAGTCTGGTTAATAAGCTAACATAAATAAAAAAGTTTAAGTGCAGAAGAGTACTTTTACGTGAAAAGGACATAGAAGTACGCTTGCGGATGTTCAGAAGAAGATAGTTAATAGAACTAACTTAACTATGAAAGTCATGTAAGTCAGAATTCAGAAGTAACCCATCCTATTCATTATTAAGTGTACGAAAATTTTTAGCGTCATCAGCATAGCAAAGAATTCTCGAGTGATGGAGGATCATTGATACATCATGATGTAAGCGGTCGAAGATGGCTACCCTGTGGAATCCATGAGGTGTTAGGTATTTCATTGGAAAGCGCCCCACGAAACAAAAGAAGCTGTGTACGACCGGACAGATACGCAAACACGATATTTAAAAACCGAAGGAAAACCAACAACGTGTAAAAAATGAATGAGAATTCTGTAGCTGATTATTCCGAAAGCTTCACTAAAATCAGTATAGATGCAATCGACTACAAAGACAGCGACAAATAGCAGAAAAAAGGGACGAGCAAATATATATATATATATATATATATATATATATATATATATATATATATATATATATATATATATATATATATATATATATACATATACAGGGTGTTTCAGATCTGACGTGCCAAAATGAGTTAGTTGATAGATCTCACCTAGGCAAATAAAAATTGTTATGACAAGGGGGGGGGGGGGGGGGGGGCAATCTCAACCGTTTGGAAGTTAAAGGGTGATTAAAAAATTTCTGTTTTTCAAGTTATGCACATTACACTTTTATTTTTATCTTTTGATCTACCCAACACAGCGACATCAAACAAATGCTAAAAAACTACTATCCTTTCCAAAATTGTCAACAATGTTGATCTAACTCCTACCATTGCAGCTACAGTCATTTCCAAAAGTGAAAAAAATGGTTTGCGATTACCAAAAATTTATTATTATCTTTCCAAAAAGGTACAACATGCCCAGTTAGAGAGGTGTAGAAATTTATAAGTAGACAATTTATAGGGAAATATTTGAAAATCTGCAATTTAAAGGAAGTAAAATGATATTAACTCTAAAATCCCTTTTATTGAATTCAAAAAGTTTTACAATTAATCTTAGTAAATTGCAAAAGCTGTTCAAAATTTCCACCGCCACTTTGGATGCATGCCAACAATATCCTTCTAAGTCCCTATTTAAGGCGTATTGCACCCAGCCTTTACCGCATTTTCGCCGTTGCCTTCCGATGAGTTCAATGTCGACTTTATCAAGCCAAAACAACAACCGCTGATTAACGTCGACAACCAACTGAAATTTAAGCTGAATACTGGTTTGACAATATTGACTACAAGATCGAGAACAACTATCGACGCAACATTTTTTAGATACATTATTCATTAGATAAACTCCTGGTCGCTTTCCCATTGGTGCGGGAACACCTCAACTAGAAAAGAATGTTGAAGGTCATTCTGCATTTTACTACTGGTGGGAGAACAACTTTATTAAAAAAGAATTTTATTATGCTGTATTATTCACAAGAAAAGTGATTAGTTATTCTTTTTTTTAAAAAAGAGGTCGGGGTTACCAATAAAGTGTTATGGGCCGGGAACGGTATTTAAGGTAGTCATAGGTATTTAGGGTACTCCTAGGTCTCCATTCGACACCTTCCTTAAAAGTGTAAATTAAATGTTTATTACTTTTATTATTTTATTATTATATTTGTTTTATCAATTAGTCAAATGAATTTTTATTTGCTTGTCTTACTTTTATAAACTCAGTCTTCTTACTGCTACTCCTCCTAATTCCCTACCTTCTATCGTCTATTAAAATTCAATACTTTAAAGTCTAAGATTGAAATAGTGTGTGAGTACAGTGTAATGTAGTTATGATACAAACTTCGATTTTATCATAACTACTTTCAGAAACTTAATTGACATTTGATTGCCAGTATACACATATATAGTATATGCAAGTAGCCTTCTAGTTGGGCTAGCTTCGCATTCTTAAAACAGTAACGCTTATTGAAGTTTATACCCTGTCTGGTAAAATAGACGAAGAAGGGCACAATACACGTATTCGCGCAATTGACACCTTTGTAATGACGGCAGACTACTATGAATACATGCAGTCGCTTCATTAACACGTTCATAATGAAATTGTTTTGCAAGGTGATATTGCTTAAACGATTTTTCTCGAGGAAAAATTCCATTTCGTTATGAGTGAGTATTTAATAATACTAATTTTCCTCCGATGAGTTATATCACGTTTCCGTGATTTCATTCGCTGTGTACTTTGTCAATAATAGAGGCCACATAATAATTGTAAACTACTTATTAAAACTCTGATTTCACGTGATAATTACTCAATTATAGCAGATAAGTACACATCAAGTGATTAAATGCAGAAATAGTTTTTATTTGCGGAAAATTCATTATAAAGGGGTCTATCACGTATTTCACATTGAATTCAATTGCAGTCTCAATTAATTAATTTTTTTTTTATGTTTCCTTGTTATATAGAAATAGAAATAGAAAGTAACAACTATTTTTTCTATACCAGAAAACAGGGGAAATGCAGTTAAAAGCAGGCTTGTCTGACTCTATGATGATAAATTGGAAATAAACGAGTGAAAAATTATACGTCCAGTGAGCTGGTAGAATAATTAATTTTTTTTATAATTTTCGTCGATCGTAAATGACGTTTTTTGTGAATTTTGACCTGTTTTTTGAATTTTCCCGAAAACTCAGACCCGCTTGGCCAAATCTGAAGGCAGATTCGGATTCAGCAGAAAAAAATACATGAAAATACATGGGTCTGAATACCATATCCGATACATTTTGTTTTGTGGGGCTGTGTTATTTATTTATTATGTAAACTCTATTATTAATTTTTTTCGAGCTAACATTTTATTAGGGCTAGACTTTCTAAGGATGTTGCGGGAGAAGATCTTCACTCAAGACCATTGCAATTCGACCTTATTTAAGGTAGATTCCGAACAATCGATTTTATTCTGCAGCCCCGCAATTAACCCATTGGATAAAATAAGTAGAAAACAAAATTTAGTTACAGTCTAATTTAATTTATTTTCAAATATGTTAAGGGAGACTTCTACCTTGATACATTTGAAAAAATCTTTTGCAGATTCTTATATATATATATATATATATATATATATATATATATATATATATATATATATATATATATATATATAGGTTGTTCACAAAGTATCCGACCCCCCCCCCCACCACCAACAACCCCACTCCCTATCACAGACTCTCTGACTATCTATTGGGGATCTTGGGTTTGACCTTGATCCTGGCGTTCAAGAGTATGTGAAGATCAAGTAAATTTTTTTTAGATGGGATCCCATATTTTCGACCACGGAAATGGAAAGAGCGGAAAATTTTACGTTCAGATATGTCCCTGAAAATGGCCAAGACAAAAGTTTATATTACGTTAGAAAATAGCGTGAATACCTGGGACTATTTCTACCCGAAGCATTGTTTCATATTTTTGACTATCCAAATCACCCTCTATGAAAAATGGACCAACTTTTTTTGGATACTGTGAATGGTTTTCCCACATCCAGTATAGATTATTGTCACTCCAGTCAATTCAAAAGTGGCCTCATCTGAAAAAACCATATTGTTCAACAATAGAGGATCATCATCGATCATATACATCATTATTTCACAGATTTCAACGCACCGATCGAAGTCATCTTCAGATAATTCTTGATATAGATGAATTTTATATGGATGCCATTAATTCATTTTCATAATGTTAAAAACAGATCCAAGTGAGACATCCTGCGCCGAAGCAACACGACGTAGACAGATGTTCGGTTCTTCAACAAAGGATTGTAAAATTAGGAAAAACTTTTCTTCATTTATTGCCTCTATTGGTCCACCAGATCTTGCGCGATCTTAAACTAACCCCGTTTGGATATTTTATTATCTTCATCTCGAAATTGTTCATTAAATAATTAAGCCACTTTCGTATAACCCCGTATTTGATCACCCCAATCTCGCATCATTAACAGAGTTACACGTTCTCTCTCAGATAGCTCTGCCATTTAGTGGGTCTTTTATAAGAACAATGTTGAGAAAACCAGAATTGACTTAAAAAACTGTCCTCAGCGAATTTTGCCCGATAAATGAAGAAAAAGCGAGACGTAGTGTGCACTAACAAAAATACAATGCGAACACAATGCGAATTATGAAATAGCAAGAAGTAGATTGCCGGAACCAGAACAAATTTCAATGCAGAGCAGGGTCGCCAGACTTTACACGGACAGTATACAGGGTGCTTCAGATCTGACGTGCCGAAATAAGTGGGGTGATAGATTTCACCTAGGCAAACAAAAAATTGTATGGTACGGGGAGCGGGGCAATCTCAATCGTTTAGAAGTTACAGAGTGATTCATAAATTTCAGTTTTTCATTTTATGCACCTTACACTTTTATTTTTATCTCTTGATCTACCCAACACAGCCACATAAAACAAACGCTAAAAAACTACTATCCCAATCATCTTTCCAAAATAGTCAACAAAGTTGATCTAACTCCTACCATTGCAGGTACAGTCACATCCAAAAGTGAAAAAAATGGTTTGTGATTACCTAAGATTCAGCATTTTCCAAAAAATTTTCCGAAATTCATGTAATTAATACATCGGTTTTTTATTTTAATTAAATTGCCAATCTTATTACCTTTTCAAAAAGGTGCAACATGGTAAGGTAGGCAAAGGATTAGAAAAACCGCATTCTTAGAAATCCCTGAGTACCGAATTATTTTATTGCACGTTAGGTAGGAAATTCTTTAAATAAACAAAATTTGTAAGATAAAGGGTCGAAAATGTTTTGAATATTAATTATTGATGCAGAAAGATTATACAATTTTTAAAGTAATTTTACTTTATTAGCGATATTAGCTTGTGTTAGCCAGAATTCACATCGTTGTAGCCTGGCGTTCTGTTACTCGTACCTGATGGAAATTTAGCTATAAAAGAAGCAAGAATACCTATCATAGCTGAAAAAAAATCGATAAGCACGGGTGTTTTCAAGCAAAAATTATTTAAAAATGGCTAAATTTACTTTTGAGGAATACGCGGATATTATTTACATTTATTTTGTGTAGTGTTAACTGGGCTTGAATAAACTTCACCCTTCATTGTTCCCCATAAGAAAAAGTCCAATGTCGTAAGGTCTGGCGATCTAGCAGGCCAAGCAATCGGTGCACCTCGTCTAATCCAGCGGTTAGGACATTTTTCACTTAGTATGACCTTCATAATGTTAGGCATATGCGCTGGTACTCCATCGTGTTAGTGAAACATTCCTCTAAGATTATCCATAGGGTTCTCCTTTATTAGATGTGGCAGTGTATTGTCCAAAAAATTCGCATAAATTTCACTATTAAGCACTTGCGGCAAAATGAATTGTCCTACCAAATGGTTGCCGATGATACCAGCCCAAATATTGACACTGAATCTGCTGGAATGACGAATAACCCTCCAAACCTTAGATGACGACACACCTAATCACCTTCCGACTCGCTTCGTGCTCTTCTCAGGGTCCTGCCTCACGATGGTGATTATTTAGTGCTCGACGTCGGCTGAAGTTCCCAAAGTTTCGGGTCATGTCTCCAGGTCGTGTGAAGTTACACTTCCTGTTTTTCTTAACCTTATTTGGGGTGCTCGCCGGTTAGGGAATCTCCTTTGATATTCCAGTAAAGCCGCTCTCTCTTTTCCGTCTACTACACCATAAATGTATAGAATATCCGCGTATTACTCAAAACTAAATTCTTTCGTACTAATTTTTATTTAAAAATACCCGTACTTATTGATTTGTTTTTCAACTATGATAGGTATTCTTGTTTATTGACCCTTTTTTATAGCAAAATTTTCATCAGGTACGAGTAACAAAACGCCAGGATACAAGGATGTGAATTCTGGCTAACACATGTTAATATCGACAATAAAACAAAATTACACTAACATTTTAATAACTTTTTTGGAACTATAATTAAAATTAATTACCTGTTAACCCAAAACAATCATTTTCGACCCTTTATCTGAATAATTTTGTTTATTTAAAGAATTTCCTACCTAAAGTGCAATAAAATAGTTAGCTAGTCAGAGATTTCCAAGGATGCGGTTTTTCTAATTCTTTGTCTACCTTGCCATGTTGCACCTTTTTGGAAAGGTAATAAGACGGGGAATCCAATACAAATAAAAAAAAATTACTAATTATATAAATTTCGGAGAAAATTTGGGAAAATGTAGAAATTTTGGTAATTTCAAAACATTTTTTCCATTTTGGCCATGTGGTAGTAGTGAGATCAACATTGTTTACAATTTTGGAGAGGCCATTGGGATAGAAGTTGTTTTGCGTTTGTTTGATGTCGCTATGTTGAGTAGATCAAAATTTAAAAATAAAAGAGTAACGTACATACCATGAAAAACTGAAATTTATGAATCACCCTGTAACTCCCAACTAACTAACTCCCCCTCACCCTGCCATACAATTTTTTTTTTTGCCTAGGTGAGAGCTATCATTTGTATTCATATTGACCTCTAGAAACGTTACCAAAGATTACTATTACTCGATAAACGGCTTCGAACAAAGTCGTGAACAATTTTTGGTTGCTTTTGTATATTTCCCGTATCGGGCAACCCTGCAGTCAGAACTAAAAATTTGTTTTCCGGGAGAGTTTGTGGATAAGAGACACGTATACTTTTTATATATGCATTCACAAATATCAAATGTACTTCGCTCAGTAAAAGATCAGAATACATCGACATTAACGCACATAACTAACTAACTCAGTCATGTGTTTCACATGAATTCTTTTTATTGGTCGTACTTTTTGGTACATTTTTCTCTTCGACAAGATTTGGCGGTACTTTTTTGACAGGAGTATGTGATTTTCTCCGGATGAGGACAAAATTTTGACAGAAATAAGTAATTCTCTCAAGTACTTTTGACAGGAGTAATTGACTGCACACTACCTGTACTCTTAATTTGCATGAATATTCTTATGACTTTAAAATCTAGATATATTTCGTTTTACTGTGGTGCCAGTGTTACTTTTTCAAGACTAGCTGGGTATTTCAGGGAGCCGGTTATCTAGTAGTAAGTAATCTTTGACGTTACGCCCTGTATTTCATTAATCTACATATAAATTGTTTTAGTTAATTAATTAATTTTTCTGTAGTTAAATACTTGATAAAAGATATTAGGCTGTGTATGTACCTATGTGTAGTGTATCCGAATAAATCATTATTATTATTATACAAGCACATATATACATGTTATAAAAAGTCATTTTCTAGACTATCAGTTTAGAATACCTACCGCGGGCGCACGCATGACGTTAGGTGGTCAATATTCATTCATTTTATGTTATTTGAGGGGCTCGGCTGTACAAGTGTTTTGCAACTATCTAAAAATCAATAAATATGGATTTATTGGTTTTTGCTTAGTTACACTATATTTGATCTGTGATCGTGATAATAATAATGCATGCAAGAAAAACCTTCCTTAAATAAGCTTATTGCAATTTTTCTGGTATAGCACATTTAATGGTGCTTTTATGTGGTTATTACATATTCTAACACTGGTGCATACCATTTTTGGATAGGAAAAATAGAAATAAATTTAAGTGTATATAGCAAATTGCTAAGGATGAATTATTGTAAAATGAAATTTAAATTAAATAGCTCCGTAAGCCACAGATTAAATTTCACAAGAGTACATTTTAATTCCAAACTAGAGTATATAAACTGATGAATAATGATTAATATAATGCAAGTTTGAATAAATTATGAATATCGTGTCCATTGCACATAAAAACTCATGCAGTGTTGCCACCAAAAGAAGGAAAATTTATTTTAAAAACGTTTAAATTGGTCTCTATTTTACGTTTTGTTAATTCTACATAGTAATTCATCACGAAATAAATAAAAAATGAAATTCACAAGATGAAAAAGCCCCGGAAATAAATTATCGCTGGTGGAATTCCACAATGTAATGAGTCCAGTAAAATTCGTTGGTTTGGAAAAGTTTAATTTTTTTTACTATATCTATAGCCATTGTACTTAATTTGAAAGGATTGAATTAATTTATGTGACTTACTCCAGCCCCGATAATTTAATAAATAATAAAGCAAATGAATAAGTACCATTCAGACAATTTGCTTAACAAGTGTTGAAACGTGTCTTCCATGCAGTGGTAAAATCATAATCGCGGGGAAACAGGTTGGGTAATTAGTTGTGCTAATTTTAAAATACGAGCAAAATATTTGCAATTAACGCCAGTGTATCTCAACCTGAAAATTTCGCGAGGAAAAAATATTGTCCGTTTGGTAATTTTGGTAAACAAAATTGAAAAAGAAAATTATTTGGTCAATAAGTTTTCTTTTGCTGAGCGTAACAAAAATCCGGGACAATTTGTGAGTTTCTCTATTCTTAGAAACATTCTTGCACCTCATGTAGCTCGTGAATTAACCTGTCTTTGTTTACTTCATCGTCTTAATCGAATCGGTTGTTGTACTGATAAATAAATTTTCTGATGTGCGAACATTTCATGAACAAATGCACGCTTAGGATCGATGAAAGACGATTGTTTACAGGTTTTATAATTAATGAAGTTCTACTGTCTTCTTCAAAGAAAATAGGTTGTTAAGAATATATTTATCTAAGAAGTATAAGAGACCGAAATGAAGTGTGATTTGAGATATGATTCTGAGATCTAAGATGCAGGAACGTTTCGAAATAAACTTTTGTAGTCCATCATTTATTGACAGGTAAGCTTATTTTCATTTTCTTGGCTAGCCGGAATATAAGTTAACTCAAGTTTACACAAAGATAGTATTTGGTATAAAATTAGAAAAACAAACTTATCGATACTTCAAAAGCAGGCGTGGTTTTTTTACAATAATCATTATAAACTGCCACAAAATTAAATGAAAAGACCCATATATGAAAAATTAAGACAAAAGTAAAAAAGTAAAAAATTATTATATAGTCCAGGCAACCTTTACAAAGTTTCCAAAGAGCTAAAAATCTACACAAACCTCTGAATAGTTATTTTAAATGAAATGTGAAAAGTCCCAAAAAAAGTAAAGGTCAAAGGTCATAACAATCAGTTTTTCGCGAATATCTTTTAAGCGGTTAGTCCCATTGTAAAAATAGTAATTATCAAATTTATAGAGCATGCGATTTCCGACAAAAAAGGTCCTTACACTTTTTCTGCTACAAATGATCGTTAGCATGTTATGGCAATTTCTAATATGCACTCTTTTCCATACCACCTTGGCGGTAGAGTACTTGGTGCATATTTTTTGCATGGTATCCCTTGTAGGTATAAAATACGATCTATGTAGATGATCAAAGAGAAATTGGAAAAGTGATTATGGCAAAATAATAATAAGGGAACTAGAAAGAGAGAGATTTCGTCTCAACTTATAATCTGTCTGATAAGTCTACTTTCTTCTTCGCTATAGAGGTCCAAAGGCAGCTCACAACAATCAAGAAAACATTACTTTTGTGACCGTCATTTAAATTCCACCTGAGCACATGTTACTTTCAAAAGATTCCTGTTAACAACGAAAGTATTTTGACCAGTCCTTGATGAAGAAAGTTCCTCAATTTTGGAGTAAATTTCTTATTTTTTAACCGACTTTCTTTTTTCAACGCGTATTTGTTTTTTTTTTTTCATGAATGACCAGGCATAATTTCGTAATGCGTGGACCGATTTGAATGTATAGAAAATTTTTCCCTATGGATAGCATATCTGAAGTTTTGGATGGAGTGGAGCTTAACTTCTTATCGCGTGGACCGATCAGGATGATTCGTTAATTGCTATAGTATCTTCCTCCATTTGTATCATGACAAAAATTGTGTCTTAGGATGAGGGTGGGGGACGGGCGGCATCTAGCTTCTTAAGGCGTAGGCCCATTTTGATTCTGTTGTACAAGATACGTTTCCTACAATGATACGTTGCTACAATGGTAAAAAAAGTCGGTAGAGAAGGGAGCAGCGGCCTTACTTTGGCAACTGGCGAGATTTTTTTTTTTTTTTTTTTATATATATGATGTTGCCAAAGCTCAGGGGATGCCCTATGATGCTAAAGCACAGCCTTGGCAGGAAAGGAATTAAGGTTGGGGAAAATGGGTTAGGAGGTTGAGTGAAGGAGGTGTCGATGTACACCTCGTTTGAAAGTTTCAGGCTCATAAGACGAGGGAAAAACAGAAGATGGTAAACTGTTCCACATTCGTGTTGTTCTGCTAAGAAAAGATTCCCGAAATTTGACGGTACGTCCAAATTTGACCCGGAGAGTATAGGGGTGGGAGCGACTTGTAGATCTTGTATCGCGCGTTGTAATGAGTCTACAAGGCATCAGGCTAGCAATTTCGTTAGAACAATGGCCATGGAAATAGCGATAAAAAGTGAGAGACAACCGACATTCCGTCGATGCTCCAGAGAGTCAAGGCCCTCAGAGATTGAGGAATTGCCAATAAGTTTAACAGCCTTACGCTGAACTTTGTCTAACGCGGACAACGCGGTGTGTCCGGCCCCTGCCCAAATATGGGAATTATATTCAAGTCTAGGCCTAATGTGGGACTTGTAGATCAACGCTAAGTCGGGTGGGGTGAAATATTTCTTACATCTCTGTAGAAAACCCAAACATTTCATCGCACTTTTAGCGATTGCAAATATATGATCCGTCCAGCTAAGATTGCTGGATATCTCAATACCCAAGATCTTTAGGGAGGGTGAATTGGGTATATTCACTCCGTCGACTGAAATGGGTTGGGGGCGAACTGGGCGTTTTTTAAGGGACATTAAACAGCATTGAGTTTTGGATGCATTAAACGTAACACGATTTGCTCTGCCCCAAGCGAGGACCATAGAAATGTCTTTGTTTAATGATCTAAACATGCGTTCCCGATTGACTTCTGTAGCATTTCCACGTGAATTCATTACAGAATCAAATGAGTACGCGAAATCAAGGGTGCTGTCGTCGGCAAAACTATGAATAGGATTGAGAGAAAGGGATAAGAGATCATTAATAAAAAGAAGAAATAAGGTTGGTGAAAGAACTGAACCCTGAGGTACACCGGCATTTATTTCGTAGGAATCAGATGTAACTCCGTCAATTACTACACGGATTGAACGGCCTGACAAAAAGCTCTCTATCCATTTAACGAGGGTTGGGTGCAGACCAAATGTTTGAAGTTTGGCTAACAGGGCAGCATGCCAGACTCTATCAAAAGCCTTTGAAATATCAAGAGCGACGATTTCGGACTCACCGAAATTATGGAGACAATCTAGATATTTCAACAACTGAGAGTTGATGAGTGATTCAAAAACTTTGGATATGATCGAGGTTAGTGCAATTGGTCTGTAGTTAGAGGGGTCGCATGCCTCTCCTTTTTTAAGTATCGGCTGGACATGAGCAAGTTTCCATACACTTGGAAATATTCCTGTTGAATATGACAGGTGAAAAAGTTTGCGCAGAGGTTTAGCCAAAGCAGAGGCGCAGCATTTTAAAACAAGGGGCGAGAAACCATCAGGCCCAGTAGCTTTGGACACGTCGAGTTTCGAAAGTACTCTAAAAACATCCCGAGTGCGAAAGTGTAGCGGCTTTTGCCTACTAGTGCACTGTGATGGAGATGGAAGTGGCTGCGATGAAGGTGGCAAGTACGAGTTAGCAGCAAAATTAGCAGCAAACAGGTTGGCCTTGTCCAATGAGTCAGTAAAGACATTCCCATTATAAATGAGTGGTGGTGTTGACGAACAGGTGAAATTGTTCTTTACGGTTTTTACTAGAGACCAGAAGCCCTTACTACCCTTTTGAGTAGAAAATACCTTCCGTCTGATGCACTGGTCGAAATTGAACTTAGCCCGGCTAATTGCTGAATTGCAAATATTCCGCGCATCTCTATAGATACGTCTCAATTCCTCTGAAGGGCACAATTTATATGCCTGGAAGGCTGCTTCCTTCTTTTTAATGGCTGCGAAACAGTCATTATTGAACCAATTGGTGTTAGTTGGTTTGATGTTCTTGAAGCTATGAGGAATAAAGCGGTGCATTCCAAACCATAGGATGTTCAAGATATAATCGGTGCTTCTATTAACGTCCTTCATAGAAAAGCAATCAGACCAATCCAGCTCTCTGAGATATTTATTAAGTCCCGCCCAATCAGCATTTTTATAATGCCACACTAATCTTTTGGTGGAGTTTAGGTTAGTGGTTGTCAGAGAGGAGATGGAGAATTGGGCGGAGATTAGACAATGGTCCGAATTACCCAAGGGAGACGTCACCGAAACCGAGTATTTTTCTGGATGCGATGTTAGAAATAGATCTAAAAGATGCGCGTTGTGCCCCAAAGTATCAGGAACACGAGTCGGACACTCAACCAGTTGCTGTAAATTAAAAGACTCACTAAATAACTCGACGTGTCTTCCAGACGGGCTTGTGGTGGAAGAATGCCTGAGCCAATTTTGGAGGTTCGTGAACTTGAAGCTCAACTCTTTGTCTTTCGAAAACAGCGAAAGCAATGAGCCCTTGATGATAGCAAATCTCTTTGCCGATAAAGGTAAGGGTTTTAGCGTGAAAATTAGCTCTTTTTTTGTGAATTTTTTTTATAAATATAGATTGAGCAAATTAATTTAAATCTTTTGTACATTATTAAGTATAGTTTCAAAAACATTGTAAAATTTTTTTTTATGTGAAGTTATCGACAAACAAGCTGGTGACGGAGCTTTTCCAAGAACGTCTTTAGAAATAGACGATTTGCGGTGTTCACTCTCAGCTGGAAATTATCTGAAATCAAAATCCATTAAAATTTAGTCATAGTATCATTAAATCCTCCCTCCAAGGTTTTTTATTTTATTTTTAAATTTTTGGTGGTCATTTGAAGTGAAAACTGCTATTTTTTACGAAAAATCCCGCCATTTTGTTAGTAGAAAACCCTCTGAATGTAAAAAAATTTTTTAAAACTGAACGTTGGGGTGAGGTGTTTTATATGTAGAAAGTGTGTACCAAGTTTGAAATGAATCGGTAATGTAGTTCTTAAATGGCAGTGAACACGGACTTTTGAAAAGGGGTTTTGAGAAAAACACGCTTAAAGTTTTAATACCTTTCCGACCACCCGCAGCTGTCGGAGTTACAGTTTTAAAGAAAAGTCGACTAACTAGTCAATAACTTCGAAAGTTTTGCACTGATCGACTTCAAAATTTGTGACTATATTCCTGAAATGTTTTACTATAAGAAAAGACAAAAACAAAAGTGCAAACCCTTACCCCCCCCCCCCCCCTTCAACTCATGGGTTTTTGCGGATTTTTGTAAATTGGATTCATTCGTACTTATATGAACGCATTCAGCGGGTTTGTTTTCGTGGAGCTCTGTCTGATGTTATTTTCAACATTTCCGGTGTACCGCAGGGCTCCCACCTCGGGCCATTGTTATTTATAATTTATATCAATGATGTTTTATTTATTTAAGCTTAATACAAGCTATAACATAATTACACAAAATACAAAAAATATATAATACAAGCTATAACATTATACTAATACTACAAGCTATACTAAATACTAAGTCATAACAAATAGTGTAAGCTACAATATGAGCTATGATTATGGTAAATACAAACTGGGAGGAAGAAGAATTAAGAAAGGCGATCAAGATGGGCGGGATCAAGATATAAGGCTTTGTGAAGGGATGATTTACTCAGATGAAAGTCAAAGGAGCAAAGGTCGTTGACTTTTCGTAGAGAAGAGAACAAAAGGATGCCCTGGACATTGCAGCTGAAGCAGGTACTTTACTTTACGGGCCAGGAATCGGTGATTTATGTAAGTTGAAAAAAAAATTCCCCAGTTTTATTGTCACTCAAAACTTAAAAACCGTTTTTCTCGAAACTGTATTTTCAAAGTCGGTTGTCAAGATTTCTCGAAAACTAAATAACCGATCTTGATGAAATTTTATATTTCGCGATATTATTGACAAGGATTTGGACGAAGGATGTTTTTTTAATTGCAACTATTAAAAAACAAAATTCGAGCAAATTTTACCGAAATTTTTAATTTTTTGTAAAAAGGTCTGCCAAAAATCCAATTCTCACTTTATTTTTTTTCCTTTGTCCAAATTCTAGTTTAAGGTATTAACTAAAACACGTATTTTTTTTGACTTCAGTTGATCCTGTCATGAGTTCTGCTGTCAACGCGCAAGCACCTTTTTTCCGAGGGGTCACCGGTAATTACGTAGCAATGGCAGAGTTTTAAATATTTTTCTACAAAAATTTCAGAAATTCTTTTTCAAATGTGTATATTTAAGGCAATAAAAAGTTTAAATGAAATATTTCATTTTTTATATAAAAAAAAATTGTTAAAAATAAGCCGTTTTTTACTCGAGGAATCCCATGTAACCCCTTAAAATAACTATTCAAAGGTCTATGTAAATTTTTAGCTCTGTGAAAATTTTGTCTAGGTCTAGGTGTCGTTTAAATTAAGGCCACTCTTTCTTCCCAAAATGCCTCCTTTCGCTTTGTCTTTACTTTTTTACAGAGCTTCTATTTGAAGGGGTATAACTAATTAAACACGACAATTTCATTACGTTTTCAACGTTGGGTTTGACGGGGTCCAACGTGGTTACATTTTCTCTGAATTTTATGAATGAAAATAATTTTTTTTTTCGAAAATTCCCAGATGGTGGCGGTAGCTGATGATTTCCGGAGGCTTCAAATCATACATACATTATATTTGATTAGTGAATTGAAGTAGCTTCTAATCGGACAAAAGTATTTTGAAACATTAAAAATTAGGAAAACGGCAAGTAAAAAACAAAAAGTGACAGTTTTTTCAAAAGTTCATCTAGAAAAGAAAGGTGTTGAAAAATTGCGTTCCATACTTCATGAGAATCGGTTGAGCGCTTTCAATGTAATGTGGATTTTAAGTGACGAAATCGTCCTTTTGAGAAAAGTAACCTAAAGGCACCAAATACCGGCGACTTAAGGATTGACTACATTTATTTATTCACAATTAATAAAAACATAAATTTTCATTTTGCTAGCGGTTTCAATGTGCGAAAACGCAGGAGCAGATCCAGGATTTCGCCTGGTGGGGGGGGGGGGATTTCTTCATTTTGTTATTTGTGGGTGTGGGGTAGTAGAATGTGATATTGATTTATGTGTTTGACATTAGTTCAAAATTACTTTTGAATATCGCTGTGTTTGTCTATCTAATAAAATGAAAGTTTTTACCAGATACAGTAAACTCTCGATAATTGGCGGTCCCCGGGACCGGAGATGCCCCCATTTAGCGAGATCGGCAAATTATCCTATGGCCAGTAAAATTTTTAAAAAATGAATGAATGAATGAATGAAAGAACAATAAAATCATTGCCCGAAAATTCAGAGATTTAAAACAGAAAATTTCAAGATTGTATAATAAATTTAGCATGTTAGAAACGTAAACACAACCGACAGACTAACAACTAACCCTAAAAGCAAAAAGCAACCACCATTGACTTGATACTTGCAATAAGAACGAAAATTTCAGGAGAGCATATTTTTATTTCGGAGAAGAAATAAATGATCGAAATAACCGAGCAAAGGCCACCAATATTCGAGCGGTAAATTATCGAGAGTCTACTGTATCTACAAACAGCAAATGCACTAATATTTGTGGCACACTTTAGTTACCCTAAGCCGCTAGTAACCGTTGTAAATTTCGAAAATTTGATTTAATGCTTTTCATTACTTTTTTTCATTTACTGAGTTTAAAGTTATTAAAAAAGACTACCGAAGTTACACTTTACCCGTGCGCTCATGTAGGTCAGGTTTAGGTTTTACTGTTCCATAGCAACTAGAAAGCATTATAGTTTCGATCTGTCCGTCCGTTCGTATGCCATAGGCTTCCATCCTCTCATTTATAAACTTATTAAGATAAAATTTGGTATTGTTTTTTTTTACCTTTTCATAAAATGAGAGGTGTACTGAAATTTTCTTTTATTTGGATAGGTCTTCTTAAAGGCGGGTATATCTTAGAGCCCCTCTCCCACTCTAATTTTTAAACTATTGATGCAAGATATGTTCAAAAGTTCCTTATACTAATTCAATAAAAATTATAAGGAACACTGTGGCAAAAATACTTTATACAAAATTTTGAAATAACTACTAAACACTATCACGTGCGTGTCGAACATGCTTTTAACTCCACCCCCACTCCAAGCAACTGCAAATATGTGATCAGTTCAGTTAAAAATTAATATCGAATTCTATTCTAAAAAAATCCCGATCAATTATTTAATATCATAATTACGACAATACTTTATTATTCAGAGAAAAATATTTCTTATAATGAGAATTTTTACTTTTTGTAGAATAACTAAGAAATTTTATTCCTTTTATTGTTAAAAATTAGTTTCTAAAAATAAATCCAACTCCCTAAGTGCTTCGAAAATTACCCCCTTCTCCCCTCAAACCTTAACCATTAGTAACTTTTGTACACACTTAAATATAATATATATTTTTTTAATATTTGCTAATTAGAGAGTATATTTTTAAAATAAATTCAACTCTCCTACTAAATCAGAAACTAAAGCTTTCTTAAAGGGGGAGAACAAATACTTATATCTTTTCGCAAAAATACAATTGAAATATTTAGCCCAGCTTCCCCGCCTGTTATCCAAACTAATTACATTAATTTCGTTGCTCCCCGAAACAAATGCTCCTTCACGGCAAAGGGGTTAAAGACGTTAATTTTCTTCATTACTTTCGTTTGAGAAAGCAACTTATCGCATTATCTTGGGGCATTTCTCTGTGTGTCGTAAATCTGAATTTATGCGCCCCTCAGCGAAATTTCAATTTTCGCAAGAAGAGATTACTTGCAGTATTTATAATACCAATCTCACTACTTGTGTATAAAATATCACCAAATCAACCGATGGCGTCCTAATATACATGAATATATACCAATAACTGGGAGTCTTTATGGGAGCAATTTCTCCTCTATAGGTCCACGGAGATTGTTTCCGCCATGAGAGATGTTCAACTGGTGTTCGGAAAAAGTCTTAAATCACTCTAAGCTGCCCGAATGTTGCGGCTGGACTTTTGGCAAAATACAAGGCTGAAGGCGTTTACCTTTGGGTTTTGAAACTAAGAAGAATGATGCATGATGCTCCGTTTAGTTTTTGTTTTTCTCGAGCATACATTCGTCTGCGTAATGTGCCTGTATAAATAGTTTACCATTCTCAGAAGATTAGGGAATGTCAGGTAAATTGAAATTAAATTTCCCACTTTTCTGACATAAAATATTCGTAAAGTTGTTGACTTCAAGCTTAAGAGAAATTTATGTTTAGGGCCAGGGCTCTTAACCGGGGTTCCGTAGGCTGGTTAAAAGGGGTTTGTGATGTTTTAAGAAGTTCGTGAGCTCTTTCCAAATTCGTTATCTAACTAAGGTATTACACCTTATAAATGAATATAATACATTACTGCTAAAAAGAGGTTAGTTCAGCTGCTATATCGTTCAAATAGCAAATCAAAATATTTCGCAGCTGAACTTTTAGTAATCCTATAGAAATAAAATGGCAAATTCGTCCAAGACTTTGCACCACCTACCTTTCCTAGCAGCGTTTCGTCGTATTTTCGAACCCTTATAGCTTCGGTCTGGGTAATACCAGAGAGCCCAAATTCTTAGAATAAGATGTAGTTTCCAGACTTATAAAACACACTATCTAAGTTCCATCTTTCCAGCTTTTATACTGTAGATTTTATTAATACCTGAAATACGTCGATTTCGATACTAATGATCATCAAAATCTCCGCCATCAAAATCTCTAGTTTACTGCCTGAAGTCTTAGGAAGCTGAAATTTGGTATGCCGTCTAGGATTAGTACACAAACAACGAAAATATCTGTAACTGTGGCGTGCAAGAAATACCTTCTTTACCCGACTACGCCAGAAGGAATGGCCGCCGGGGGAGATTTTGCTTTAAGCTTAGTGCCTAACCTATTGCTTCTAAGAAAAGATTGTTTTGCTCTACTTTTGTTAACAAAACAATCTTTCAAACGAAGTAAAAATACTCATACAATATTTAAGAAACTAACAAGCATTTTTCAGCCTAAAAGCGCGGTATTGTACTGAAGGAATAATTAAAAAAATAAAACAAGCACCAGACCACGGTCGGACCATGATTTACTGCTTGAGGTTTGGACGAAAATTTGGTTTGCGACTAAAATTTCAGGTTTAATCAGAGATTTCTTGTTATTTCGGTTAATAAAGTATATCTACATGTTTTCACTTTTTTGGAAAGATAATTTAGTCTGCTTTGAGTTAACATAAATAAAGCACAACAGTCAGCTATATTTGAATATAATCGGTTAATACCTAAGTACCACCCTGATTTATCGCTTATTGCAAATAATAAGCCAACAAGGAACAGAGGCAACAATAGAGAGAGGGCTATGAAAAAAAATAGCTGACGCACAAGAAATAAAGCCCCAAAAAATAAAAAGAAGAGCATCTTGCAAAAAGAAATGCAATCCCACGAAAAACATTTCATGCGAAGACTCACAGCTCATACCGCCTTCACTTGGCAGCTCCATGACTTAATTTCTTACCATAAGTCCATAGGAGTGACTGTGCGACGGTCGCGAAACCGCCAAGCCATACTTTTTTAACAAGATGTAGGGTTTCTAGAGTTAGGGGTTGTAAAGTTAGGCCTTGTAGAGTTGGGGGCTTGGCTCCACATGAGATCTGATAACTTTTTAATAGTAAAAGCGATATGAGCTTGTGAGTCTAGGCAACCTTCTTTACATGAAATGTTTTTCGTGGGATTTTTATTACTGGATAGGATTGACCATCGATTGACCACTTTTGACCACACATTAAATTTTTTGACCATGCTGAAAAAATTTACCCATAAAATAAAAAAAACCTCCATAATATATTTTCAACCCGGCAGTTCGAGTTTGACGGGGTGGTCAAACGTGCAATCGCTTTCGATGAGTGTCTTCGTATGTTTAGAATAGACACCAATTGACCAACCGTCGAAATTAAAAAAATGATTAAAAAGGTCGGTTTACCTAAAACGTCTAATTTTAGGCGCTGTATTCGATTTTCAGCAAGTGTTCAAACTTTCAAACAGATTTAGATGGCTGTCCCAACCATCGCAAGGCATTATATGAAAACCATCTTACGGATCTAGTATATGCCGACGATGCTATCTGCTCTTATCCAACAAGCAGAGTCATGTACCCCAAATGTCCGAAACCCTGCTTACAGAAGGCAACAGAGTAGAGTTTAAAATCAACGGTTCGGAATGCACATTTTTTTCTTTTCTTTTTTATACAATGTGGCCAAATCCTAATGGACCACCCTTTGATGTTAGCACGGTTTTGGCCGGAAGGGAATTAGGGTAAGGGAAGTGAGGAAACTTGAATGTCTTGTTTTTTTTTGCATTGCTGCGAGCTAGACATTCATTTCTTAATAAATACCCACGGGGAGATCTGGTCTCGAACCCGGGACCCATGGCATGGTGGTCCTGCGGTTCAACAAATTGATCCAACTCCGTCTCCAAATTGTTGCAGCCGTTGTTTCGAATCCGGTTAAGTCTAGTCCATGCCCCACAAGGGGTTACGTGAACTAGAGATAGCATTAACAATATATTCCTTCAGCTATGTACACCGTACATTCTGTTGAAATTTGCCAGTTAAACAGAAATTTAGACTATCTAGGCGGTACTGTTGTGAAGATGCGTAATGTGGAAGCTTACCAAGTCTCTTAATGGACATCTTCAAGCACTTAGAAAAATTTGTTGGCATAAAATGGGTTGTACTGACAAGTAATCTCTCGATTGAACACACAACCAACCTCTCAGTGAGACGAATATACAGTCCGTTTCAAAATTATAAAGTCACTTGTTAAAGTGAAATTTTTTTCCGACGAGCGTACTTACGAGGTAGACCCGTTGCTATAACACAAATATGACATGTATTTAGTTTTTTTTTTTTTTATACGATGTGGCCAAATCCTAGGGGACAACCCTTTGATGCGTTAGCATGGTTTTGGCCGGAAGGGAATTAGGGTAAGGGAAGTGAGGAAACTTGAGTCTTGTTTTTTGCATTGCTGCGAGCTAGACAACAGCCCAGAGACAGAGTAGATTATTTTAATTTCTTAATAAAAACTCACGCGGTCATCTGGTCTCGAACCCGGGACCCATAGCATGTTGGTCTTGCCGCTCAACGTATTGATCCAACTCCGTCTCCACTACGTCTCTACTGATAGGTAACTATGAGAGACTTAGTATCAAGTCAATTTCGGGAAGGCTGGGCAGATATTTGGTTGTTCTGCAAAACTACATTAGTAATATTGATGAATATGGGGAAAAATAGATCTACCGGACGCCCTTAGTCCTTAAAAACAGGCAAATTCGGAGTATTTCGAATATGGTTTCGAATTCGAAGAAAAGCTGCAAAGACAAAAAGCGGAAATTGGGAGGGGGGAGCAATAAAATCTCAACCATATATCCTGCGAGCAAAATTAAAAGCAGCACAACGTTTAAAGCCAAAACTTAAAGAAAACCCGTTGATATTTGCCAAGAGGGACATGGGCACTAAGTGGAATCAGGTAATCTATTTGGATAATAAAGCACTTGAAGTTTTAAGCCACTATTATTACGTTTAATATTATTTGTTCTGATAAGAAACAATTTTATTTGGACGATCCAGATGGTCTCAACAGATATTGGAGGGATTTGAGAAAGGAGGAGCAATATTTCCCCAAGAGAAACTTTGGTGGAGATTCATTAATGGTATGGGGAGGTTTTAGCGCACTGGGAACTGTGACTTTGACATTTCCATCTACCCAACTGAATAGCACGGGATATCAGAATGTGCTACAAGAAAACTTAATCCTATACTTAAACAATCATCCTAATGCTAACCTCACATTTCAACAAGATAATGCCTGTGTATCAGAAGCAGTACAAAATCGTGATTCCGCAGTTATAATATCAGTACCCTTGACTGGCCAGCGTCTTCCCCGCCATAAACCCCATCGACAATTTTTGGGGCATTATTTTCCGGAAAATAAACAATACGGAACGACTGATGAACTGAATGTGGCTTCTTGACAGCTTGGCGAGACTTAAGATCGTAGAACTTTTGACGTCATTCGAAAAAGATGGGGACCTACAAAATATTAAAAATGTTAAAAAAGTTGAATTAAATCTTATTTTTCTTCCGAATTAAAATCTGACTTTATCTTTTTGAAAATAGTGACATATTTGCAATTTTAAAAGTGACTTTATCGTTTTGAAACAGACTGTAGAATATTATGAATGTAAGCATTTTATTCGCTAAAAAATATTAATTTATTGTTATACCAGTTATACAAGACCAATTATAGGTAGTTTTTTCATCCACTTATTCATTATAAATATTGATTATTTATTATTTATTACTGTTTTTTTTACTAATATAAAAAAGTATAAGATATCATTTAATAAAAACTCCGTAAAAATAGTCTCCACCACTAGTCCCCCTCCCAACCTTGGTGGAAAAAGTTTTTTATAGTGGTAGGGAACACACTCTATAAAAGAAACCATCAAAATCGATAACACGTTACGAAGTCAACACCAGAATATTGTACTGTCACCACAATTGCATAAATTCGCGAACTTTCAAAGCAATACCACAATAAGAAGTGGCTGGAAAATCGAGTACAAGATTGTTTGTTAGTTTGACAACTGTGAATTTAAATAATGTAGTTTGAAGACATTATGACTCGATCGAATTTGATAAATTTTCTTTCAAATCATACTGACTTCAATACGCTTCGATTCTCACCCTAACGAATTCGACAAACACTTTTATTTCCACGAGATTTCGTGCAAGAATGAAATGACTTGACCTTGAAACATACAAATTTGTCCAAAATTTCGATTTAAATTATCGGACCTGTTACAATAACTTTCCTATATGTATACTGGAAAGTTACTAAAGGAGTTCAGACTTCACAGTCAACCTAACATCAGTGATGACAAAAGTTGGGTCAATGTTGAAGGTCGGTTCGATTAAGGTATACACAACATTGAATATTTAGCCCGAAATAAATCCTGTCCTGTTTATGCTAACTACTGCGACCCAACCTATTTACCACTGTATGGTATTGAAGAAGTCTTCAAACTTTGAAGACTATAAATCGTAATCACCTAATACTCGCAAATCCTTTTCTGTCATTTCAGTAAACCATGGGGAATAAACCTTTTTCAACTCTATCTTATTTTGCGGGGTTCATCGCTTTACGATTTGCCATCGCATTGCCGGATATTATCGCGCATTATTCCAAACGAGATCGATTTCGACACCAATCGGCCACGATGGTACCTCCAACACCGTAATCGGCCGATTAATGTGTAGTGCTCGGATAAGTCCATTGCCTCGGATAACGCGGGGACTCGGTTGATCGAAGGCCAGGTTAACTAGGTTTTACTGTATATTCATCAAAGCACATCAAACAATACGAACTATTGTAGGTGTAATGCTTGTTAAACCGACAACTGGCTTCTAAAATGGTGTTCTTTCTTGACTTTTCAACATAAAAAAAAGATTAATATCCTTTGCCATATACTCTGCACGACGAGCATTAATTAAACATTTTGTTCCATTCTATCTAGGAATCCCTTACTAGACAAACAATTATTGACGAGCACACGCGGCCATTGGCAAAAAAAAATTATTTATTCCTAATGATGACAATGATCCCATTAAAAAAATCAGGTGGAATACACAATGATTCGACGTGGAATCGCTTTGAAACTCTATGTCCAAAGTGAGTTGAATTTTGTATATCGATGTCATTGACGTTATGGAGATTAGTTTACGGGGTATTGTCACATCAACTCCAAGTAGAACTTGTGTACATTTTCCACCGACTTTCCACGTGACTGAATTTCTGCTGGGTAGTTGTGGAAAATATCTTTAAATCTTTGTTGATTGATACAAAATAAATTGCAAACTATTTAAAATGATTACAAATTATAACAAATCTTGCATCCTCTGTTTTACACACTTCCTGACATAAGTAATTGATAAAATTTTGCGTAGTACTAAGGATGGATGACAGTACAATATTCCACATTTACATGCGAATATTTCCCAATATGTGTGCGGGGGTTGCGCACGTCAACTGCCTCTCAGTACTACACGTCATTATAATGAGCAAGAAATTGAAACTAATCGTTAAGAGATGAATTTTAATGAGCACTCTATAGTTTATTGACTGTTTATATCGTTCCCATTGTTCTGTTAACTTCTGAGCACTCTATAGTAGATTGACTGTTTATATCGTTCCCATTGTTCTGTTAAGAACGTCGAGAAATGTGCTTATGTTGGGTAGTGCTCTGTAAAATCTTTTAGTTTGAAATTGTATTACAATAATCAAAAGTTCACTAATTGATCACTCTGTATAATAAAAGTTTGAATAAAAATTTTTTTAGATAATTTACAAAAATATGTGAAATTTAAATATATAATGTTGTTTGAATACCTAAATTACTCTACTAATTGAACTACTGACAAGGATGGACGTGCCCCCGGTCTTGCTCTCCAAAAAATGTTAACTCGGTTGCGAAAGCAAATTAATAATTCAAATAGTTATCAAAAGTGCTAGGGCCATCTTCGCCAAAGGGAAGGGCTTTTATGCTCTATTTAAAAGCGCAATCTGGTGAGTCCGTTTCCATTTGCCTGCCTTTGATGAGATTAAAGCTGAGCACAGCAGTCATAACACTGCTGCTGGCTTTGTTCTCACGCATTTGTGGATCCCGTTCGTCAATCCTTTTGTCAGTGTACGTTTTCGTTTTGTTTTGTTTCGGGAAAATTAAGATCGGGACTATGCAAAAATATTTATTTAAACATTCGTGGCTTGAAAAGTAACCATTTTTCGGTTTACTCCCACTTGACCGCAGAAAATTTGGCTATTTTTACAAAAGTGAAACCAAGTTTCTGATTCTGATCAGTATCACATTCCTGTATATCTCTTAATTCCGCTCATCGCTCCCCAGTGTGGAATCGTGTTTTATATTAGCAGTGATGTGCCATTCTCCCATCTCCCTCAATTCTCTTCTACTAATCCAGAATTTAATTATATCTGGATTAGACTTAAACTCTATCGGCACATCATTCATTTCAGCTTTTTATACCGCAGCCCGAATATATCTGCGATTGGCACTGTGTGTTCCTTCGATAAGAGCTGTCTTCCAATATTGATTAGATTTTGGAAATATCCTCATCTTCTGAAATCGTTCTTGCTGGTGTTTCAAAGTGGAGTTAGATCAATTCATTGAGCGGCACGACCACCATGCCATCGATGCCGGGTTTGAGTCCAGGTCTCCGGGTGAGTATTTATTAAGTAATTAAAATAATCCAGTAATTAAAATAATCTAATCAAAACATACAAGCTTCCTCATTTCCCTTAACCTAATTCCCATTCTGCCAAAACCATGCTAACGCATCAAAGGGTTGTCCCCTAGGCATTGGCCACATCGAATTAAAAAAAAAGCAAAAAAAAACAAACAGTGGCTCAGGCATTGTTCTACCACAAACCCATCTGCAAGACATTTCGAGTTATTTAGTGAGTTCTTCAATTTACTACAACTGGTTGAGTGTCCGACCGACTCGTGTTCCTGACAATATGGGGCACAACGCGAATCTTTTCGATCTTTTTCTGACATAGCATCCCAATAAGTACTCGGTTTTGGTAACTGCTGCCTGGGGCTATTTGTACCATTGTCTTATCTCCGCCCAATTCTCCACCTCCTCTCTGACAACCACTAATCTTAATTCCACCAATACAAAAATGCTGATTGGGCGCACTCGCGGCTCATATAAATTGTGCCCTTCAGAGGAATTGAGACGTATCTATTTACATTTCAGTGATTAGTCGAGCAAAGTTCAATTTCGACGAGAGCATTAGACAGAAGGTCTTTGGTACTCAAAATGGTAGTAAGGGTGTCTGGAATCTAGTAAAAACCGTAAAGAATAATTTAAGCTGTTCGTCAACACCACTCATTTATAATAATTTTCTGGCTTATTGGACAAAGCTAATCTATTAACTGCTAATTCGCACCAGCCATTATCTTCTAGCTCCATCACAGTGCACTAGTAGGCAAAAGCCGCTACACTTTCGCACTCGGGAAGTTTTTAGGGTACTTTTGAAAATCGACGTTTCCAAAGCTACTGGTTTCTCGCCTCTGGTTTTAAAATAATGCGACTATGCTTCGGCTAAACGGCTAATCTATAAGTCGCACATTAGACCTGGACTCGAATATAATTCCCAAATTTTGGTTGGGGCTGGACACACGGTATTGTTCGTGTTAGACAAAGTCCAGCGTAAGGCTATTATGTCGGTTATCTCTCACTCTTCTATCGCTATTTCCACGGCCACAAGAGCTGTAAGTCGTTCCACCCCTATACTCTCCAGGTAAAATTTGGACGTACCCTCAAATTTCAGGAATTACAGGAATGTCGAACAGTTCACCATCTGCTGTTTTTCCTTCATTTTATGAGCCCGAAACTTTCAAGCAAGGCGCACATCGACAGCTTCTTCACTCAACCTCTTAACCCATTTCCCTCATCCTTAATTCCTTTCCTGCCAAGGCAGTTATTTATAATCAGGTGCAAATTGGTAGTGTGGAGGAATGAAATTAAAATGAAAAAATTTACACTTTAGAGTATCAATTGATTTGAATAGCATATATGGGTCATTGTGAAGTCTAAGAAATTACACAATTTTAGGTAGCAATGTACGCACAAAGTGCGCACGCCTTGCTTTTCATGAAGTCGTTCATGAATCAAAGAATTTTTACTTATTCGTAATAATTTTTTTACTTTTAGTAAATACGACTTTTTTTTAAGAAAAGCAAGTTTTTTAATAGATTGTTTTTGTAATTTTTTTTTAATCACAAAATAATTACCACATTCTGGAAAAGGCTAAATAAAAATACATGTTGCGTCGACTTTCCACGATGACTGATTTTCAGCTGGGATACTGTCTTGTTGCTGAAGGTACAAATACAAAAGCGAACCACGTGATATTCCGGTCAAAAACGATTCAAGAAACTCCGGGTAAAAATGATTTAATTACTTAACTGTATTAACTTTGCATTACTTTTTGTAGCTAAGTCATTTTAGTCCAGAGCTTTTCTCTGATTCGTTTTTGCCCAGAATCTAACACGGTACATTTTTGGGCTGAACTATTTCTAAGCCACTTTTGCTCCGGCCTTATATATATATGTGATGTCACTTTTACTCTCAGCCTGTAAGTTAAATCCATGATGTGGTAACCACATCAGGATATACATTGGATGTGTTTGGACCCTATTTCGCAGATTCCAAAAACAACGATGCCAACATTTTTACTCACATATTACAAGAAGATGCTCATATTATCAGAGAGTGGCGGAAGCCGAATGATATTATTATTGCGTTGATGGGTGGATTTCGAGACTTTTTGGGGTTTTTAGAAGAAATTGCTCAGACGCATAAACTGCTTAGTTTTCTAAGCAAAGAGAAACAGTTTTCAATAGAAGACGCTAACGAACACATCTGGTTACAAAAGTTCGTTGGGTTGTAGGAGCAATGAATGGACAGTTCAAAATCTGGAGATCAATGGTTGGTGTAATTCCAAATTTACAGATACCTTATATTGGAACTACGTGAGATTCGTGTGTGCAATACTTAATGCTTATCAACCCACAAGAGCTAAGAATGTCGAACGCGATGAAATTATAGTGCAACGTATGGCTTATTTAGTTGAGGAGCCACCCCTATAAAGCAGGTGGTTGAAGAAAGTGAGGGGGTCGTTCAAGTATTACGTAAGCATCACAGTTGTGGAGGATGTTTCCTCTTTGGTTATTTTTGATTAAAGGGGGGGGGGGGGGGGGGGGGGGGGGGAGGGGGAAGGGTTGAATGGTGATTATGTCAGCAAACAAACGATCCGCAGTGTGATAAAGGCAGACTGAGTAGTCAGCAGACACTCAACATCGAACTTCAAAAATTCAACATCATCGACGACTTACATTCATGGGTTAAAGTGTCTTGAACTGTGGACACTTAATGAATTTGTTACTTCCTTTGGGGATTAATAAAAAATATTAACCAAGTAATTTCATTCTCACTCCGCAGACTATTAAAATATATACCCGTGTTTCATTCTAACAAAGACACGTGTTATCTAATACCCAAGCACACCTTTGTCAAGCAAGTCTGTACTCCCTTTATTTACATTGTAAAGATGAGACACTTATTCGACTCCAGTTAACATCACGACATACAAGATCACGATAACAACAGGTAGAGGTCATAGTCCAAATATTGAACGAAACCGTACCTGTCAAGTTGATGCAAGAGTTGTCGATTGCTATGCACATGTCGCTTCTGTACTTTGGTAATTAGGTTACTGGCGGCATAATTCAACTGTGACTGGTGAGGCTAAAACACCGAGTTTTGGTTATGCGGATACATTCCAAGATGCTGCTACTGGATGGTCCAGTGAAGATTCAGACAAATGCATATAACAACAATAATTACTATTTCTTAAATCAGGTCACGGTACGCACTAACACGGTACACAAAAACACGGTTATATTTTTTTCTGATTTTTTACCGCGGTAGAGATAATAACATCATAAATTTTAGTAATGGTCAGAAATAGGGTAAAAACGTTAAAAAAAGTAATATTATAAGGATAGGTCAATGGGCGTACAGCGGCCGTTTTATACCCACCTCCCTTAAGAAAAGAATGTTTTATTTGTTTTTAAATAACATAAATGATTTGAAAGATTAAATGAAACACCAACCCCTAACACATCACTTTGAGTTCAAACCCGCAAAGATGGTTACTTTCGTAATCGTTCACAACTTTCTACAGTGTCACATTTCGCTGTGTCTAAAAACCTATTGTAAGAAAACAAAACCCGTGTAACCCAAATAATCAAAAAAACGTCTATCAAGCGTCGACCTTTCAGTGGTCATTACGTTAAAAAATAAAAAGGTAAGCTTCAAGTTTCAGTTGTTTCCGAAGATAAAGGCATTAGTCACTTATTCAAGCTCAAGACAATCGTTTCCAGCACTTCTCCAGCCCTTACGTGGGCCGAGTCGTGCAATAAAAACAAATAATAATTTTTGTTTACGTTCACGATTTTCACCTTCTCAGGTTCTCTGCGACCATTTCAGCACACTTGTGATAATATTCCAAAAGCTTTATCAAATCTCCATCGTAATATTGGAAAATCTCAATGAAGCTGCCGTGAGCTCAGGTGGAAAAAGTGCAATTTAAGGAATGCAATTTCGCTATAATCGATTTTAGTATTATTGTTCCGCAATGAATGAGGTGATTTCAGGGTTCTGATTTTATGGTTAATCCACAGAGGGATAAGGGGTAGATGGCAGATAACCGATATAATATAAATCACTCTTTATTACTCACCTTATGAAGAATTTATGACTGCTAGGGTCTGTAGATACTGCACCTATGCAACTACCCTGGCGCAAGGAAATCCACGGCGGCCAGGATATTGCACCATGCCAAAACCAAAAATTTTCACGACCTCGCCACCGTCGCTCCGAGCAGGTAAGATTTTAGCCTTATTGCGATGCTTAAGTATAGCACTGAACTGCACTAAAACACTATAATTGATTTTTGCTACAGAAATAGACTACAACCTAAAAATAACACTACTATTCACATCTTCCCAGCTTTTTTGCAAATTTTTTCACGAATTTTTTCTGGTTTCTTTCTCACCTGTTACCGAACAGAGTGGCAGAGCTGCTCTATGTACACCAGACTGAAATCACTATTAAATATAAACAATAACGATGGACCCAAGAACTGCACTTGCTGTTTTTAATAATATTCACTGGATTTCGTTGACAGAAACGCGATATTCTGTTTGTGATGCGGGAATCCCGCACGGATGTAGTGTGAAAATGTTTCGCTCGAAACTATGCAAAATGCCACGATTGACGACAACGCCGCGACTCAGAATGACTGGTTCGGTGTGTGGCCAGAGAACGAATGCCCAGAGGTCAAGTTATTACTGTGCCCTGCCCGAGTTGTTTAGCTTTGCAAGGAATACATCCTCTTCCTCAGCACGATGAACGCTTTCGCAAACTCCGGAAAGCTAGGTGAGCCACCTTTCTAAATTTGATACTGCACTGCTCGTCACTCCTGCACTAGGCGCACCTTGGCTAACAGCAAATCGACTACTGGTGACAAACCCAACAACCGGCAAAAATCTGTAAACATTCTTTCCAGGCAGGTAAGGTCATTAGCTAACTATCGGGTGCTGGACCATGTCACCGAGCACAACAGAGACGAGGCTTCAGAGTTGACTACATCATCATTGGCGCGGTGCCAGCAGCTGATTGCATTGATAAGCCCAAACGTAACACACTTGACTAGCTCTGATGAGAGCTATTAGCGGATTTCGTCGTCGATTAAACTCAGCTGATAACACACGAAACTTTTATCGCGGCTGCACTGAAGCACAAGATTTGCGTTTCTCGTGAACAAATAGTACGCAAGCGGCTGACATGAAACCGGCCGGTAAACAGTGGAAGCAAGAATAGTGGTCGATGTTAGAAAATCTGACGTGTTCGCGATTACTTAGTTTTAGATCCTACTCAATGCTACACATAATTCGCTCTACCGTGTGCGCCAGAATAAAAATAAATCGAAATCGGAAACGATCTAATTCGCACGTTGAACACCGCCAAAATCGCGTGGAACTTGTTTGGGGCTCGAGTTCTCCAACATTACTGAGAGCTGATTTTCTCGAGTATTTAGCACTTTACTGCACAAGCCAAGACGCTTTGGCTACGAACTGTGCATACCACCGACACAGAGTGGGAAGAACTGTTCTGGTAGCGAATTTAGCAAGTGTCTTCTGTGTTTTGTCTTTCACTAGGTGGGTGCCAACTTCGTCATCGAGGGCCATCTGATTTCAAATCTGTCTGAATGTTCCAAGACAGCGAGTCAGAGGGGAACTCCAAACATAATCGTCCAATGAAGGAGTGTTGCCGTTTTCAATTCTAGCGCTGAATTACTCCCGGTTGGGGAAAGTTAGCTCAGTTTTAAGGTAAGTTACTGAATTTGAAAAAATGCAAGAAACTTGCATGCATATTCCCAGATTATTTTGAAATATTATTCAAATATTATGCTCACATTACTGCTACGGTTGATAATAAAAATATAAGTATAGTGCCTGTGTAGGAAAACCCGAATAAATCCACTGATGATTTTAGAGCATTTAGGAATTGGTAAACGTCTGGATGAAGGGACCGGATGACTTCATTCTGATTGTTAAAAAAAGGGCGGAGAGGTGGTGGCGTAGGGGGTGGGGATAAATTCATTTATTATTAATGAGGATGAAATTTCAGCGCTAGAAAAATATTTTGGGAGGTGGTAAAGGATGATTTAATCCCCCCCTTATTTATTTCAAATGTTGAATACATAAAGCAACTTATATACAAACTTAAAGCTATATACAAAGGAGAATAAACTTTAACTAAGCCCACCCTTTAATTGGCATTTTATTAAGTCCCTTGAAGAATGAAAGTCCATATGATAATAATCTGAATTGAAAATACGAGACATAGCTGTAACTGGCTCATTTAGTTGATAGTTAGTTCGGTAACGCGAAACATGGAGAAAGTCATGATTCCTCAAGGAGCGCGATGGGATGCCTCCAGTTTTCAGAGTTTCGAAGCATATCAATTTAAGTCTGTCAGCGTTAAAAAAGACCGTCATTATTCCATGGAAGGCTACGAAGAGCAAATCTCAAAAACCTTCGTTGGACGAACTTAATGCGGTTATGGGGTCCAATAAAAGGATACCAAACTGAGTTGGCCTACTCAAGAATGGTGATAAAAGAATCATCAAACTCCTTAGACAACCTCTTTATGAAGATCAAGGTTGCATTCGCCTTACTAATGAGAGCATAAATGTGATCGTCAAAAGAAAAACGTGTATTTAGCAAGACCTCCAAGTCTTTGGATATGTCAAGTCTATATAAAAATTATGGAGTCGCTAAACAGCAGGTGATTTCTTTTACGAGAGAAGGACATAACAGGTTTAAAGGGAGCAGTGTTGCCAAGTCGCCGATGAAGCATGTCCCTAGATAGGGACTAAAACGGACATCCTTTTTTACAAAAAATGTCACCAGATACAAAATAATACATTTTTTTTTAAATTGTTTCCAATATAGTATAAGTTACAAAAATGTAGATACTACTACCCAACACAAGACTGTATTTACCTGAATCACAAGCGTATTTACCTTTAATTGGTGCTTATTAAGAACTTAAGTGCACTTTGATTTGATACACAGCTGATCTCATGTACTTAAGCGTCGTGTAATTTTTTCCTTTCAATTTGTAAAAGGAAAGGGAGGAGAAACAGAGAACTATTAGAATGTGATAAAGTTCTAATTTTGTGGGCGATCCTCTTATCGTAACCGACAGAAAATGAGTATCGTTAAAAGTTTCAGGCTCCAGCTGGAAAGTCATGAACTGTCATGGAAATTGTTCGAGTTGTCTTACACATGTGTGGTGCAACACCGGTTGTAACTGAATTAAGTGGTAACCCAGCAAATATGTACAGAAATAGGTGTCATCAAAAGAGGTTCAAAATCACAGTGTCGCAGAAAAAAATTTAGGCACTAGGAACACGAAAACACCAGATTTGGTGACAAAGTCCCTGACTTGGCATCACTGCATTTAAAGTCACCAGCAGTCACCGCGGTGGAAATTAAAAATCACAAACTTTTAGATGTGTCTGAGAAAAAAAATCCTTTCAATACGGAGCTGTTCAAAAACACCAGATTTGGTGCCAAAATCACTTAATTGGCATCACGGAAAGGCAGGGAGTTTAAAGTTAGAGTTAAAAAGGGGGAAGTAAAGATCATTAAAAACTTCACAAAAAAGTAAAAATCAAAACAAAATGTTTTTAACGAAAAAGATTGGCATCATCCACATAACACAAGCTTCTCGAGAGTGACGGATTTAGGCTTACATCATTGATGTAAATAATGAAGAGTAAAAGACCAAAGTGACTAACCTGTGGCACCCCAGAAGTATTGCAGATCGGATCTAAAAGAATTCCACGAACTCGTTGAGAGCGCTCGGAGAAATACAAGCATAACCCGTGAACAAAACCCGAAGGAAAATTTAAAATCAACAACTTATGAAGGAGAATTTTATGATTAATTCGATCAAAAGACATACTGAAGTCAGTGAAGATATCATCAATCTGGTTAGCATTTTTAATAGAAAATATGCAGTAATTCGAGAATTCCAACATGTTGGTTGTAATTGATTTTCTCTTTCTTTCATGCTTGAAAAAGATAAGATAGGAGAAATGTTTACGATGGGTCCTTAGTTAGAGATAAGTGATAAGAGAAAGTTTCCAAGATTTAGGGAAAACGCCACTACGAATAGATAAGTTAAACAAGAAGAAAATACAAGAAAAACGACATACCACATCGTTTCGCAATAACAGTACGATAATCATTGCCACTCTATATTTGTGGCGCAAATCAGAGTAGGACAGATAATCAGAGCCACTCCTTGAGGAGCAGAACCTCCTCCAAACTTTGGTTTTTACATTCTTCAGATGGTTTAAAGACCCATTAAGCCATGGTTGCGAGGCACAGTAACCTAGTGAAAGGGACACATTGAGCAAAACATAATGGAAGAATATTATAAAATGAAGTCACAGCAGTATCAATGTCAGGCTCATTCAGAACGCTAACCTAGTCGCAAGTCAAAAACCAATCATTTAGTAATGATGGGTTAGCTCTTTTAAAGGTATTACAATAATCACCTGTCAACGGGACGACCGCAGCAACAGGATCGAAGAAACAAACATCATGAAAAGCAGGATAATGAGATGACTCAAGCAGCAGGGGAGCGTCACATCGGCTCACGTATCAGACATATGAGTAGGCTATCTCCGCGGTACACGCACCAGTAGAGGATGCAGACCTGCCTCCCGAAGGGTTATCTGCGTTTAAACTGTAGGAGGTTACTGGTCCTGGCTCCGGACTAAAGCTTTATGGCCTGGAATCGTTCAATGACGTGAACTGTGGGGCCATATGGACTCCTGCAGATAGGCTAGGATTATATCAGTGACCCAGGAAACCGAGATTAGTGGCGACAGTGAGATAACTGGATACTCAGTTGCATTCACTAAGGGAGACTGGGAGGGGACGAAAAAAGACCCGATTCTATGTGGTCTGTTGCGGCTAATCCCCAGAGAGGTGTTCTTAGTGAGTAAGAATCTCACACTACCGGAGGGCACGGGCTGTCCGGTGTCTTTTGGAAGGTCTTCACCTCTCCCGCGAATAAAAATAAAAAAATATTCCCCGATTGGTACCATGCCAAAAATATTGCTAGTGGGGTGGGGTGGGAAATGGGGGTGGAATCTAACTTCTTAATGCGTGGACCGATTTGAATGGTTCTTTTTTTTGTTGCATAGAATATGATCGCCTATTGTTAATAATGGAATAAATAATCTCTGGTGGTATGGGAAAGGGAGAGATGGTAGCCCAACTTCGTACCCCCTGGATCAATTTAGTTGATTCTCTTTTCTGATGCATAAAGTATGTTACCCCATCGGTACGCCGACAAAATTTTGAACAGTGGGGTTGGGGTGGGGGAGGTGGTGGATGTAAACTTATTATCGCGTAGACCGATTTGGATGACTCGTCTTTTGATGTGTTGATATGATGTATGATTCTCTTTTCTTGTATACATTGCATCTATAAGGAAAAATGTTGACCAAGGGTTGTGGTTGGGGTAGACTAAATTTGCAACGCGTGGTTTGATTTAGATGATTCTGAATACATAATATAGATACTGTATCAACTTGTGTCATGATAAAAAATTTGGTTTATAGTGAGAGTTGGAGAGTACGGTGGCGCACTAACGCGATGGTAAAAATTTTCTATCTAAAGAAAGGGTATGAAAGGGTGACCGTTACTAATTTCGTAATATGTTGCCGAATTTCGATTTCAGATTCCGGATTTCCTTTCTGTAGAGTGTTGTATATACAAAGACGCTAAGAAGTAAAAAATAAAATGGTTTTAAAAAAAAAAGTTGAACCGGCTTCACAAAAATCGTTAACAGCATAAAATAATTGTTAATTTTACATCTACCTACATATTACGACATTTTGAAGTCAGTGCAAATTAAATAAACAAAACAACTACGCAACCAATATCGGTGATAAACGGCGATATATTAAACTACTTAAACATTTGTTTTGTTTGTTTAATTTGCACCGACATCAAAATGTCGTTATAGATATAAAGGTTGGTCCACACGATACATACTTTTGTTCGTACAGATATCTGTATGTATCGTGTGTACCCACCATTCCTCCAAAACATACGCAGACATACAAGCTTACTTCCGTCTTTCATGCATACCTCCGACTTTTCTAACGCACCGACAATTGTCTGTACTGCTTTTTTGCACAGACAAAATTCTATAGAAGTTTATAGAAGTCTGTGTCGTGTGGATCCGCTTTAAAATGAAAAATTATTTTATGCTTTTTAGCGCTTTTTGTGAAATCGGTTCAACTTTTTTTAAAGGGTATTTTATAAAACATATAAATGCGATTTTCTCGAATCCTTAAAAATGTTGCTTAACACCTTCATCCACTTAACCCTTTAATTATTTTTCTAAATTAACACACTAATAAATTCTTTATTATAAAATTAAATTTCAAAAACAATATTCTATTAAGGTACTAATAGCGAGTGAAAAAAAATTATATTTTTTCTCTTTTTCATAAAAGGGTATATAAATGTGTTAAGAATATGTACTTCAAATTACAGGTCAAAAGTTATATCGATTTTTGTATAATCATGTTTTGACGTCGCTGTGGAAATTCCTTGTAACTTTAATCTTTAGAAGCGTTTTGCTCGAAATGACATTTTGCAAATTTGCCCAAATTCTAGCTCAAAAACTTTTTATCCGACTTTAATAAAACTTGGCTCATTTTGTTTATTATTATGTCTATTGTGCATCCTCCCACGGACCCTGGTGATTTTTTTTCTTTTTTTTCCGTTTAGAGACTTAAAAGCGCGGGAAAATCAGTTTGTTTTTAAAACTTTTTTTTTTCAAATACGCGCCATTTTTTCGAAAAAACCCTTTACTTCCGGTTTTGGTGGGGGGATGCACAACTAACCATGTCTATATTAAAATGGCATTTGATTCTTTTTCAGATGTACTGGATAGGCTCTATCATTTCCGCAGATTTGGGCTCTTTTTGTTACTTCAACTTCAACAAATCTTTTTTTTATATAAAATATAGATCCTAAGTTATTAAATGTAAAATAATTTAGCTCTAAAAGTAAAAAATTTAAAAAGGGTCTTTTTTTTAACTTCACTCACTCAAAAAGCTAACAGAATTTTTCTCTCGTTCTATAACCCATAATGGAGGGAACAATTACATAATTTAATCATTAACAAAATACATCCACGTTTTCACTTTCAACACTATCTATGGCAAAACTTCAAAAAAACATAAGCAGCATGTTTCTCCAAAATTGCTAGATTATAAGGAAAACGGTAACTCATGCTATGCTCTTTCGCAGTTTTTTGCACTTTTTGATGTGAGCAAACCCGACATATTTCACATGCGCACACATGCCGTAAAATTCAGCATATTTTCAGCATTAAATTTCGCAAATAATTCCATAGGGAACAAGAGTGCACACTATAGAAGGGGAAGGCCCCAGTTTTCCGTAGGTAAACATGTGATAAAAGCTCCTCCGTACTTAATAAAGCTCGCCGAACTTAGATATTTTTTATTATTCCGGCACGAGAAATCTGTTTGCTTTCAACTCGAATAAAAAGAGTTTGAAAGACGGGAACTGTTGCTGCTATTCACGTTGGACATTGTACGCATTCCCAAACTTCCAAACGATTTCTGAAATTTGCTAGGATTTTTCCGGCCTTTCCGTTTTCTTCTGTGACTTTTATCTCGACGTGAACATTGCGCCCTTTCTTTTCGGTTCAGTCAACCGGAAGTAATTTAATTTGGAAACGGATCAATCGTGAAATTTACGGAACGATTTTATTGTAGGGCTAATGCTTTTTTAATTGCTAGGAGAGCTAAATAGAGTTGTGAGAGCCACTCTGTGATTGTTCCAATTGAAATAAATTTGCCCCAATTACGTGATAATTTCGTTAATAGTAATCACAGCAATAAGAGCTTCCGAAAGTTCGCGCTAAAAATTAAGGAACTTACAATTTGTGTAACCCCTCGGTGGTTATGCAAAGCTGACTCTATTATGCCATTGCCTTAATTTTCTAGTTGTAAAGAGAAACTTTCTTTCCCAGGTGTAAACACAAGTAAGATAACGTCCTTCCTAAATGCAAATAGGCTTGCCTTGGCTACGATTCTTGTCGCAACAATCCAGGTGGAATTTCCTCTTTCTTAGTATGCTTAGAGCAGTAAATTTATGTTTCTTCAGGTTCCTGTGTAGCGAACCAATTAATTTTTTACTAAATTTGTATTAGTTAACAAAGTATTTGTTCTAAATCAAATAAAAAATTATGCAAATGTGTAATAAAATAAACTAAACTTTCACAAAAGTTATCCTCCCTCTGCTAAATTTGCATATTCTCAACAAGAGGTACTGCAATCGCAGAGTATTTTCTTTCCATTGTTCTCAAAAGTCGAAAGTGTCTTTCCGGTTTTATTTACATCTTAGTAGGGTTAAATCGGGTTTTGTGCTTCCGTTATACAATCCAGCTATCATTTGCCGTTTGAGGTCACCTCCGTCTCTTCAAAGTCTCCTCGTAAAAGAATGGTGGATCTCAATTCCTTCCATGTTTATTTCCTTCTGTATGACCGGCTATAACTTCACAACGCATGGACCGTTTTTGATGATTATTTACCTACTGTATAGAGTATACTCCCTCTTTTCTACAATAATAAAAAAATGGACCTAGGTGGAGATCGGGAAGGGTGGTTTCTAACACGGGGGCACACGATTTTGTGCCCCGTCGTAAATTCGTAGGTGGCACTCACAATACAGCCACTGTCAACAAACTAAGTACGCTTTCCCTTTACTATCAAAATGTATGGGGACTATGAACAAGGACAAGCCAATTATTTCAGGCTTCTTTATTGTTACGACGTCATCGCTTTGACCGAAACCTGGCTTCATCACGGTTTTAATAACGCAGAAATTCTTGACGAGTCCCTAGGGATAGATACTTTGACTCCATGGCGGTGTGTTGGTTGCTGGCAAATCACATTTTAATTGCAGTTTGGTTGATACAACTACTGTTTCCGACACACTCGCAATCGAACGATTAGCTCTTCAGATCTCTCTGATAAAGATGAACATTTTCTTGCTCTGTTGTTATATTCTTCCAAACTTTACAAACTGTGTTGATTCAGACGGTCGAAATCTTTTCGACATTTTAAGTGTTAGCTTAGATTTTATTAATAACATGACGAACTCGGAGGAAGAAATCATCCTTCTTGGTGATTTTAATTTACCCAACGTTAAGTGGGTATTCAACGCTGATGACGACGACTAACTTCCCTTATATTCTCTTGCTGTCAAAGATTCCCATTTTCTTGACGCCATCTCCTCCACTGCTTTACACCAAAGTGAGTGATGTAAAGAAATCTAAGTGAATGCAGTTAGATCTTATCTTTTCTTCTGATTCGAGTAACACTGAAGCTCGCAGCAATGCAAAAACAAGACTTTCAATTTTCCTCATTACCCTAATTCCCTCTATTTTATAATAAAGATATCGACGAATGGGTATCCGTGTTTTATAGTAGGATTTATGATCTGTTTAACTGATATGTACCACTCACGCTGTCGAGATCATGCTGCTACTCTCCCCCGTTGTATAGTACTTCGGGGCTTTGAGAATAAAAAAAAAATAGACTATGTAAAACCTACTTACGCTGTAGAGACATGTCAGCTTACTGTGATTTCGTCGATTGTTATGACAGCTTTTTGGCGTTGTTTTCATCGCTATACATGGAATACCTGAATAGTGTTCGCAATAACTTGCATAGTGACCCTCGTACCTTTTCCAAATTTGTAAATATGAAGAAGAAAACTAATTACTTTCCATCTACAATGTGGTATAACGGGTCCTGCAGTTGCAACGCGTCCGATACTGCCGATGTTCTTCGAGAGCGCAATATATCTGGTGATATTATCATGGATAGTATCAGGAAGATCGACGACAACTAACCTGCTTGAATTTACCTCCCACATAATCTCTTCCTTTCAACAGGGCCTCCAGAGCGACTACAGCAACTTCATCAAGGCATTTAATAGACTACCTCACTCTGTGTTTATGCTCAAACTGATCATATATTTGCAATCGCTAAAAGTGCGATGAAATGTTTGGGTTTTCTACAGAGATGTAAGAAATATTTCACCCCAACTGACTTAGCGCTGATCTACAAGTCCCACATCAGGCCTAGACTTGAATATAATTCCCATATTTGGGGACACACCGCATTGTCCGCGTTATTGTCCAGCGTAAGGCTATTAAACTTATTGGCGATTCCTCAATCTCTGAGGGCCTTGACTCTCTGGAGCATCAACGGAATGTCGGTTGTCTCTCATTCTTCTATCGCTATTTCCATGGCCATTCTTCTAACAAAATTGCTAGTCTGATTCCTTGTAGACACATGACAACGCGCGATATAAGATTTACAAGTCGTTCCCGCATCTATACTCTCCAGGTCAAATTTTGGACGTACTGTAAAATTTTGGGAATCTTTTCTAAGCAGAACAACACGAATGTGGAACAGTTTACCATCTTCTGTTTTTCCCTCGTCTTATGAGCCTGAAACTTTAAAACGGGGCGTACATTGGCACCTCCTTCACTCAAGCTCCTAACCCATTTCCCTCAACATCTTAGGGCATCCCCTGAGCTTTGGCAACATTATATATTAAAAAAAGGGCACTACAATATTTATTATATTATAAATTTTAGACATATGAGTTCTGGCCAATCTAGAATATTTTCGACTAAATTCTCGATCTCGATTTAAAATTGCCGCCAGCAAATACAATTGCGTTCTTATGTTGGTTCAAAACAAGAAAGCACATGTAATAGAAACATTCCAGAGGAAAATAACCATTTATTTCTAAATTTTATTTTAAGAAATGTGAGGAGTACAGGAGTATATCACAAAAAATAATTTCAGGGAAGGCAATTTAATCTGTATATGATAATGTTTTCTTCTCTTGACAGTGTTAGCAAAATACTCGAAATAAAAAGGCAAGCAAAAAAGGTTTCCCACTACTGGTAACACAAAAGTTGTTTAAAAATGAAATAGCATACGATCGGTCCAGAGCTATGTATATGTCAGTGCGAAATATCCATTTCAGAATCCCTTCTAACTAATTCGTACGCCGTGCAAAATTAAGATACGGACTTGTTTATTTGCGTGACTGCAAATGTCAACAAGCAGTACATCTGCCATCATGCACGGTTCGAAAAAATATTACTTGTGGGTACTTACTCTTAAATGGGTTCAAATGTACTTAGTAAATTATAATATTTTGCACTAATGTCTTACTAATACTGCCTTAAATGAAATCATTACTTATTAATTAAATTTCTAATTGCTCTTGCTTCAAATTTTAGACAATTTTTTTAATTTCAATGCCCCTCCTAATAAATATCCATATGTATATTATACCAGCACTGAAATTCGCACACACAAGTATTTCAACACAATCTTAGTTGTGTAGTCGCTTAATTTAAGTCGTCGCCATTCCTGGTTAGTTACATTATAAGATTTAACTAAGATTAAAAAAGAAAACAGAAGGAATGTAAGATCTTGAAACACCAAAACTACAATTTAGGTAATTAACAGCACAGACTGTGAATACCTAACACAAAATTCTGAGCACGTAAATTTATGACGGTTGAAGGAGCGGCGCCAAGGTAGTATCATTTCTTGTCTGGAGTAAATTGAACTCAATTTGTCGGCGCCAGATAAAAAAGTAGTTAAGTTCGAAGTGCGTTCTTCAATAAATAAATAAAAGGTCTTTGGAGTGCAATTAGTGTTTCAGAAAAATCTTTTGGTGGAAAAAGTCTGGTTTCGTGAAAATATTTAATTCCAGAAACCAATTTGGAACTACGGCGGGTCTATGAAGTGTAACTAACCTCACCTCACAAAAGAGAGTTATAGTGTAGCTAATAGTCCGAGATCTGGTAACGTTTTTATCATATGATTTCAGTAAGGCTCATTTTGATATATCCCCTCCCTTATTCAGGCATAAATAGTAAGCGTGGGGTATGGCTAGCCAAATACGCTACGTTTACCTGCGCGAATATCGTCTGTACTGGTAAAAAATGCAATAAATACATAACAATATAATACTTTTTTTATGACATTGTGCCTATGAAACTAATAGTAATATTTATTCGTTATTGCCAGACGGTTTCATTATTGTTAACACCTTGCCAGACTCTAATCGATTAATATAAGAAAATTGTTTTTAAGTTACTTTAGCAAAGCTGAAATTTACGTATCTTATTCCTTGACGAAAATTCCATTGTCAAACAAATGCCAGACCGGTTTAAACCTCAGAGATAATAAGAATATTCCTCAAAGCAAAACAGTACAAATAATTATTGCTCAATGTGAGTTGTTATCAATTCTCAATTATAAATTTATTTTAGTTTAAATTGGTGCTGTACTTCTTACTGCAAGTAGTTAAAAATCTTCTATTTTTAATAAATTATTTTCAAAGAGCAAAAGCTTACAACTAACAACAACATAAAACGAGGAACAGGTAAATGAACTTACTTATACTTATATATTTATTTATAATACAAAGGTGTATAGATAGATAAAATGATTGAAATTAAGATTAAATATTAAACTAAAAGAGATACTCATTTTTTTATGTATAGCATTTTATACATAAACAAAGATGTAGCTTTCTAAATTTTGCTTTAATCCTTCTATCCTGTCATAAACCTTTAAGTACTATCTAAAATCCCTTTTAGCAAATATGTAATGAATACTTTCATGCAATCATGAAGACCTTGAAGAATCCTCTAACTAATTTCTCCTGTTATTAAAACCTTTACGGGGTTTAGTTATATAAAATATTGTGTCCAATTGACGGAAATGTCAGGTACTAACTTTCCTTATTTACGGCAGTGATAGATAAGTAAAGATGCATTTTTGTAAATTTGGTTATAATCCTTTTTTTATACATTAACAGCCCGTATAAATCTTTACAATTTTAAATCCTTTATAGATAATACGAAGTAACTATTTTAATGTATTTACCTAAACCTCGGAAAATTTTTTCATTTGTTTATTAGGGTTTCACCTGTTAAAAAATCCTTTTAGTCCTCCTACCTATCATTTATTTGTCAATATTCGACATCACAGGACATCTACCCCTTCCTATATAATTTCAATAGTATAAATAAAGAAGGTCACTTGTGGGAGTAACAGTGTATCTCGGGTACGAAGTGCTTAATTTCTAATAGAAAATTAAAAGTAAAAAAAGTAATTATTGGCTTAGAGTTACTTTGGAATAACGAATTTGTATGCTTTTTACTTTTGCAATAAATTGTTTCGTGATGGCTGATTATGAAAAAATGTGTTTTTGTAGTGATAGAACAGGGAAAATTTATTATGATCAAAGAAAAAACGTTAAATACTTATAAAAATATATTAAAATCTCGCGTTATACACGCATTGCAACATAGTGATGTAAAATTACCCAAAAGTGTCAATTCTTCTGATGGATATCATTGAGTGTTATAGTAATTTTACAGCAAAATATCGCGATGATATCAAAACAGACTTATCACCTTCATCGTCATCAACTCCTGATTCAGTTGTTTCTTTCTTTTATACTAATACACTATTTTATATAACTAAACCCCACAAAGATATTAATAACAGGTGAAATTAGTAAGAGGTTTCTTCAAGGTCTGCATAATTGGAGACGGAGTTGGATCAATACGTTGAGCAGCAAGACCAACATGCCATGGGTCCCGGGTTCGAGACCAGATGACCCCGTAAGCTTTTATTAAGAAATTCAAATAATCCACTCTGTCTCTGGGCTGTTGTCTAGCTCGCAGCAATGCAAAAACAAGACTCAAGTTTCCTCACGTCTCTTACCCTAATTCCCTTCCGGCCAAAACCATGCTAACGCATCAAAGGGTTGTCCCCTGGCCACATCGTATAAAAAAAACAAAACAAACAAAAAAATTGTCATTATATATTTTCCAAAAGGGATTTTAGATAGTAAAGGTTTATGATAGGAACTATTTGTAAAAAAAGGATCAAAGCAAAATTTAGAAAGCTACATCTTTGTTTATGTATATATGCTATACATAAAAAAATGAGTATCTCACGTTTCTATCAATTGTCCACTTTTAGTTTAATATTTTATCTTAATGTCAATCATTTTGTCTATCTATATAATATTACCTTTGTTCCTCGCTTTATGTTGTTGTTAGTTGTAAGCTTTTACTCTTTGAAAATAATTTATTAAAAATAGAAGATTTTTAACTACTTGCAGTAAGAAGTACAGCACCAATTCAAACTAAAACTAGTGGGGTAGGTCCAGATTCTGGGTGTCGCATCATTGGTGCGACCCTTGAGGTCCACACGAACAACTTCCCAGTTAATAACAATTTCCAATTATTATTAACAATATTTAATTGTTAATAGCGATAAATTTCATGATCATAGTACAAACGAGTAAGTGAAAACTCAATAAAATTCATACTATTCGATTTATCGTTTTATTTATCATTAATATCAACTATTTAAACCATTTATCATTTTTTTAATGTTACAAAAAACTATAAAAGTTCTGGATTTTCTTTTTAAGTATCGAGTTGCATCAGAACCAATTAGATCAGAAGAATCTTTTTCAAAAAAAAACTTTCGCCCACTTGTATCTCATTTAAAAAAAAAGATTTATAAATAAATAAATTAATGAATTTAATTTATCATGATAATTTCGTTGTAATTAGATGCAGAAATATTTTAAAAAAATTATTATTATATTATAGCACTATTTTTTAATGAAAAGCAAATAAATGCACTCTGTTTGAACTCATTTGTTATTAATAATTTTAAATGGTTATAAACAATTTATAATTGATATAAACAATTCTTAATTGTTATAGACCATTTTTAATTGATATAAACAAAGTTTATTCATAAAAGAAATTTTTTGTGGTAACAAAAATTTCAATTGTTTATAAGAATTTTCAATTGCTATGAACAATCTGCAATTTTGTATTCAATTTCCAATTTTCATAATCAATTTTCAACCAGGTAAAACCATTTTTTATAATTATAAATTTATTATTGTTATAAACAATCATTTATTGTTATAAACAATTTTTCATCATTATAAACAATTTCTGTTCATAATAAATTGTTATTATCCGACTTTTTGATGTCCCGATCGTAATCAGAACAAATTACATCGAAGAAATCCTTTTCAAGAAAGTCTGAAATCAACTTTTTTTCAGTTTTTTTTGTTAAAACAAAAAAACGGCTGAACCGAAATTGATTAAATTTCTTTCAGCTCTTATTTACAATAATACACTTCGAATGGCACCATAGCGAAGTCGTTATCTTTCTTTGTTCGCCAGATTTCGTTGTCGAAAAAAGTGGGTCCGAACGTACGTACGTACGTACGTACGTACACACACACACACACACACACACACACACACACACACACACACACACACACACACACACACACACACACACACACACATACATACATGTGTTCAAAAACATGCGTAAAACACTATGGTGACTTTGAAATGTAAAAAAAATTCAAACTAAAAATTTTGAAAATCGGGCCCATTACAATAACTTCCTATATGTGGGAAGTTAAAAATTTATAATTGAGAATTGATAACAATATTGAGCAAAAATTATTTATACTGTTTTGCTTTGAGGAATATTCTTATTACTTCCGAGATTTAAACCAGTCTGGCATTTGTTTAACAATGGAATTTTCGTCTGGCAAATTAATTATAATTCATATGGTAGTCAAGGAATAACATAGGTAAATTTCAGCTCTGCTAAAGTAACTGAAAAAGAATTTTTTTTATATTAATCAATTAGAGTCTGGCGAGGTGTCAACAACAATGAAACCGGCTGGCAATAACGAATAAATATTACTAGTAGTTACATAGGCACAATATTATAAAAAAAAGTATTATATTGCTATGTATTTATTGCATTTTTTACCTGTACAGATGATAGTCGAGCAGGTAAACGCAGCATATTTGGCTAGCCAACCCCACGCTTACTATTTATGACTCAACAAGGGAGGGAATATATCAAAATAAGCCTTACTGAACTTACGTGTTTTTAGCCACTTAGGAAAGATTAACGAAATTTGACGGTGCGACCAAATTTGATGTCGAGTGTATTGTATTGATTTGGTCTATGTAGGTCTTAGTTTATAATAACACTTGACCAAGCGATGTTAAGAATAAACCGAAAGAGCTGGTTGACAATAGCTTAAAGATCAGTAGTTCTTTGTTTAAAAGGAAACAACACTTGAACGGTTTTGAAAAATCGATTTTTTTTAAATATTTTTTGAAAGTTTGAATTATGGGGAATATCCTCCAAAAATATTACAGTCAAATTCATGAAAATAACGAAACTACAAAGCATTTTTGTGCACCGCTCTCTTTTATATACATGCTAAAGACATAAACGTGACACTTTAAGTACAAAATAAAAATCAAAACAAACTGTTTCTAAACTCGTGTAACGTAAGAAATATAAAAATTTCTTGACACGATCGGTGTTTCTAATAAAGAAGAGTTAAGCTCCTTTGACTCGTTCTCAACAGCAGCACCAAAGGGTTAACTTTTCTTCAGCTGCTGGACGCCTTCGCGAGAAAACGAAACCTAGATGTAATTAATCAGAAAGTTTCCTTTCAGAAAACACTTGGTGGAAGTCATTTATTTAAAAACGAAAAGTAAAAGCACTTGTTTTATCTTCCGTCATGGATGTCCGTGGTGGAAAGTGCAAGTAGCACGCTGATGATGACCAGCTTGCACTTTCGGTCGAAACATCCATCATTTCTTTGAGCGCTCATATTTTTGAGCGATCACCATCCCAAAGAAATATTTGTACTCCTATTTGTGGAAGGTAAAACAAGTGCTTTTACTTTTCGTTTTTAAACTAGATGTAATTGTTTGATCGAAGAAGAAAGGTCCAATGGACGATTAGAGAAACAGTTGAGATCTGAGAACAATTGCCGGAAGGTACAAAGATTATTGATACAGAAGAACTGCAAAGCACTTCTAACAGGAAGACAGTGTAAAGTGCACGAGGTAGGTCACGAAAAAGTAAGTATTGAACCGTGTACGCGTATGCCCTATGTGGCCAGAAATTAAGGCGAGAAAATGTCAAGGACGACTCGAATAAGTGTGGTGAAAATGTATAACGAAAACATCTAGACCTAAGTGATTGAAGTTTCTAAAACTAAGCTGAGTAGTATAAATAGCGCTAAACACTACCCATGTTTTGGTCGAGATTATACTGCGATTATACATGTGATATTGCGAAGGGTTAGTAGTATTTTAACCAGTAAACTGATAAGAGAGACGGAGTTAAATCAATTTGTTGAGCGGCACGCCTATCATGCTATGGCTCCCGGGTCTCCCGTGGTTAAAAAAAATTATTAAAACTTCCACTCTGTCTCTAGGCTGTTGTTTAGCTCACAGCTATGCAAAAACAAGACATTCAAGTTTCTTCACTCTCTTTACCCTAATTCACATCCGGATAAAGCCATCCTTACGCATTATGTTACAATATAATCTTCTTCTCGTCTCCTTTTCGTTTTGCTTCTTTCGGCTTAAAAATCATGAGCAGCATTAAAATCTATAACTTTGCTTGGCCTTAAATCTAAGATTTCTTGCTTTGATTTCGGAACCAATACAACAGCTGGAATATATTATCCTCGGAATGTGGTTATACTTAGAAACCTAGCTCTGAAATCAACAAGTTCGCTTCGCATGAACAGAAGCTAGGTTTCCTATTCTGACAAAAGACTGTATACAACGTTTTTAATACTTAGAAATTTTGAAACGTCTTTGAGATTCCGCCATAATCCTTTCTAAATATTCACTTTTGATGAATTTCAAATCAAATAGCACACTAATTACCACCCTCGAGCAGTTATTGTTTGGAAAAACCAATTAAGGATTAATTAAAAGAGATTAAGCAATAGTAAGTACGTCCTAAGTTCGTTTATTGTTTTATTCTCAACTAGGTATCTTGTAGGCAATTTGTGAAGTCTAGAATAAAGGTATGTATTATGTATCTATGTATGCTAGGCAATATCCAATTCTAAAGGTACTTGAGAGTTAAACTAATGCCCCCAGTCTCATAGTCATGTCGAGAGCTTTTGATTTGAAATGATCCGACTTTGAGGCAATCTTTGCTTTGAAATTCCTTCATTTTCATCCCGACGACAAGAAAAATTTCTAATAAAGCATTTAATAATTACCTAAAATTAATTTAATTAGCTAATTGAATTAAAAATTGACTTCACCACAAAATTGCTCTTTTTCAGCAGAAATTTTCACGGCAGAGAAGGTCTTTACGAAAAGCTCTCTAGATGCCTCGAGCTGCCACAACCTAATCTGTTCTGAGTTGCCTCTTTCTTTTGCTTCAAAGTGCTTTTACGATACCTATTCTCTATCCTCCTCATCTTCTCGTCGGTTTCAAGTGATTTATTTGCCGGTAAATTCACTATGTGAGACGTAAGATACGACACTTTTTGAGAGGTGAAAATTTTGCAGTTGAGTCCAGCTGTTGCAGGTCGGCAATCTTGTATTGTGTACGCGTGGTGTTCCCTCTAATTACGCGACTTATTTGTCTAACCTCGAATTAAACAGATCGCTATTCTTTCACGTGTTATCGAATAATCACAAATTAGACTGTCGCAACTTAATGAGGAATTTGTAGTATTTGTTCAAGACTTATTGTTAGCACGGCGGTATTTGTTATCTCACCAGACGTTTAGCATATTGAGCGGTAAGTATTTATCGATTCGTTTTTTGGGTATATCCAACTTCAGCGGTAAACATAAAAAGTTGACGCTAGTTTTGAACACGTATGTAGGTAAAGTAGTTTTTGCCGCGTAGTTTTAGTAGTTTTTTCGCTTTTTGCGTTAACTCCATTCAGGTATAACGTATGCACCTATGTATAAGAATTTATAAATGGATTGTACCTATACAAACGATTGTACTTGAAGCAAATCGTGATTATGCCAAGTTTAATCTGAATCGATATCAGTCGTGTTTTTGGCAAATACTCATAAAGAGTTAATTTATTATTACAACTTTTAATATCCGAAATAAATTGAAATTTTTATTATCTTTTATTTAAAAATATTGCCACCTCTAATTCTCACACATTTATGTAATAGGATTAAGATTCGCATCGCTTGGTGAATGCCTAAACCTCTTGATTTAAATCTTTATTGTTTCCCAAACATGGCGAAACTCTTTAACTAGTGCCCCAAAAACTGATAATAACAATATTTATTAATAATAATTTTTTTTGATTTAAATTGGCGCTTTATTCATGTACTCATCGTTATAAATGTTAAGATCCTATAAAACTCTAGCTACCATAAAAATTTTACAAATACTAAAAAGGCATACAGTTACAAATAAAAAGAACATACCAACATGACACAAAATATTACGTTATTCAAAGATATTAAGTAAAAAAAAAACTCTTAAACTTGAAGGCAAAAACCTGTAAAAAAGAGAATACAAGAAATTTTGAAATGCCTCCAAACGAGTGCCAGCTCTAAGAAAAGTTTCCAAAAATTTTGAAAAAAAAATCTGAAACTAAACCTAGTGCTAAGCCTAAAACGAACCAACAAAATGAACCGAAACCGAAAGATCAAACTAGAACATGATTGTCTGAGTATTCCCACAGGGTAGATGCAGCACCGGGCGCAGTTCCTACTTCGGGAATCACGGCTCCCAAGCAAATGCCCTCTCCGTAGAGCAGTTCGCCACTTTTCTAGTCCTCCGCGAGCACTTATCCAAACATGTTCTAAACGAACGCAGAAAAATTTCGAACCGATTAAAGTCCCGCGGGACCAGTCTGCAGAGCCATTGATGTCTGCAAACTGTTCCAATCATCCTCCCAGTTCTACGATTCCAATGTAAGACTAGTCCTTCCCGCAGCACTTGCAGCAATACCAAAGCGAAGAGAAGCTTCGTGCTGCTGCAATTCTGCGGCCTATTATTCCCAGGGAAAGAGAGGCTTCCATTCTGCACCGACGATAAGGGTTGCCAGGTGCAGTTAAATGCGTCGGCTTTCGTTCCCAGGAAACGTAATCACCTCCTACATCTGGCAATAAAGTGGTTCTTAAGTGCACGTGTGTGAAAATGTGGGTTAGTGGGCTATTGCCCAGGCTCGATCCGCATGCAGTACAGATGAATTGTTGACTTAGCAATTGTAAGAATAAAGCTTATCAAGCAATTCACCTGGTTGCATGTCCTTGGTCCCAGTAAAAACGACGTTCCTGTTATGCCGAATGTCGGGCAGATAAGCTGGCACATATCGCGAATAAGATTATTAATGTCGCACAAGGTCGAGCATGCGACGTATCTTCCTTCACCACCACAAACCGTGCAGGCTCTTTGAATTCGTCGAACGATATGTGATAGCTGGTTTGGATGCACGAGGCTCTGATGGAGCAGTTTGAATGCAACATCAGAGTCTCTGTAATTAGACGGATAACTATAGATCACTCTGGTAGTTATGGTACACATTACTCCCAAATTTACGCCAAGATGTGCGCGCCATCTATTAACACCTTAGTAATCCTATGTACGATAGCAGTATTCTTGTCGCCCTTTCGATGGTCAGGACCTCTGCTTGAAACACAATACAGTGGTCCGGCAGTCGATACGAGTTCCGTATGCTGAGACGGTCGAAGAAAACTCCCGCCCTTACTGTGTGCTTCCAACTCTCGCACCATTCGTGAAGATCGGTATAGCTGGCATTGTCAACCTCTGACAACCTTTTCTGCAAGGTAGGAGAGAAAGCTTTCTAGAAAATTATTGTAGGAACGGTATAGTCCTCCTGCTGATAATCTCCCGAGTAGGCTATCAGTATCCAACTGTTGGATTCCTTCAGTCTAATGGCATTACTCCTACCGTGAATGTCCAGTGGGAGAAAATGTTGCTAGTTATTCGAAATTATCTGCAACCAACTGGAGTCGCATGGTTTTCTATGAAAATCAATGTTCAACGAAAAAGCTGACTACTTTGGTTTATTGTCACAAAATCATATTATTAATGTGTAACGTAATAAATATATCATTAGTAAATTAATCAAAACACCTGATGGTCATGTGTGTATCGGATAAAGAGCTTAGAACAATTCCAGGTGGTATTCGTTAAATCAGCGATCAGTATCTAATCTTTGGATTATGTTATTCAGATTAAGAATTTCGTGAAACAATTACTGAATAATGTTGTTTGGTTTTATACATTTCTGTATAAGGTATTTCTTTAAGCTACAAATATAACGAATTAACACACTTTCGCATTATCTCATACAGTTGGAAGCCAAGAAAATGTGACAAGAAAAAATAATTTTTTATGCATGGATGTGTTGCGTTCATTTTAATCCCTTTCACAGTTCTTTCGGGCATCAAAATATTTATAAACATTGTAATAGAAAATCAATAATCTCGCATGCATATCGGGTCGTGCGTTAGGGTGACTGGCCAAGTGCCATCTTATTTAATTACATTATTGCTTTAGATTAATCTAAACTGTAAACATTGGACTACTTAATAATTTTTCCGAGAATTCTTAAAGTTGAAAGTTTACTGGGTCATCCTACGAAATTTCTACCAACGGTTGAGATGTTACCTTATTCGATTTTCATGAGATTTTGCACAATCACATATACTACATTACGCCAACATAGCGCAGGTAAAATATTTAGGCAAAGTACCTCACATTGACGCACTTAGAAATTTTCAACTTTTGCTAAACTCCCTTCATTCAAAAATCATAAAACCGTATATTTATATTCCAAGCAATTGATATATGGCTTATTTTAAGGGTTACAGTCTTTGTTATCATCTAAAAATACCAGCAGAAACATTTGCCCCATTGCGATCAAGTTAGAGGGTTGATATTATTTTTAATGTGTTCGCCATACCAAAATTACGCGGAGTGCTAATTATTAGTGGGGTTAAATAAATTTGTCTTAGCTTAATAAATATTTTTAATATTTCGTTTATTGAACGTTCAGTCCTTCAAGTACCTCTTTTTGTTTCGTAATTACGATATTGTTACCGGCTTTCTTATGTGAATATTAAAATAAGATTAATTTCCAAGAAACAATAAACAGAGAAATCATAACACCCGAACGAATAGAAGGCCCAAATTAGAACGACTATTTTTCAAAGTTATCTCGGAGTCTTTCATCATCCGCAGTAAATAATTTATATACGAAATTTTAAGAAAATCAGAAAGTTCATAATAACAAAAGTGAAATACAATAAACAATTCTTATTTATTAAATTTGATTAATATTTTCATATCTAACAAAAAATACTTTTAATTTTCAATATCTTTCCTTGTGATTATGGCAGTACATTCCGAAATGATATTGAATAGAAAGAGAGAGAGACTAATGACAAAATCTGGAAAAAGCAACCTTAAATTATCGTTATTTCGCTCACTTTTCTATGGCCGAAACGCAGCCTACTTTACAACCTATTTACAAATGGCTGAAACATTTATAGGTTACCTAAAGTAAATTCCACGTCTAGACTTTAAACATTTTTCCAGAAATACTACGAGAAAGTAGAATTCTCCAAACTTTTCCTATTGTTTACTATGGCAAGTTTCAAGTTGTTTACACCACCAATGCTCAGCTGTTCGTGTCTGCTTTCGGGCTTGTATCCATAGCAATAACAGCCAGGCTCACATTACTTAATGTGAGGAATACTTAAAAGCTTTAGAAATGTTTCGTATTTGTTTAATTTGAAACCTAAAATTTTTGTAAAAGGTTGTATAGTTTAAGATAGTGTATAATACAAAACTACATAAAAGTAAGATGTTTTGTATTGTTGTATATTTTTAAGATTAAAAACTCAAAAACAGAAAACCGAATACAGTTAAATATGCAAGTTTGCTTTTGCGTTCCGCCATTATATAAGAGCGTGATGTCACTGCGAGGTCTTTCGTGTGATTTTGGAATTTTTTTTTATTTTTCTGAATTAAAGATGTATTTTTGTGCTACCAAAATGGTTAATTGCATTGTATCAGGGTGTTAAAGGCGGAAGAAAAATTCTAACAAGAAAGTGAGTTATTTCACTTTTCCGAAGGATAAAAAATTCCTTAAAAAGTGAATTATTGCGTGTGGAAAAAACCTTGAGTTAAATGTGAAATGTGCAGGAGTTTTTTCTGACCATTTCTTGGAAGGCTTTAATCTTAAAGTTACTTAGAAAAAGCGAGACGCCTGAAAACCAAGAAAAAATCATGCCAAAGTCTACCTGCTTTGATCAAAATAGAAGAAAAAGGATGAGGAATCAAAGGAGAAGAAAAAACAGCTGGTAGAAGAATGTCTAAGTTAGATTAGTGCAAGTATACACTAAAATAGTTAAAATGCGCAATCATTAAGGAACTAAAGTACAGGAAACTTCCCATACTGAAGTTCAACTAAGATTCCAGATGGAGCATAAGGAAAAATCGGACGTCAATTCAAAAGACGATCCTAGTCAAACAGAGTAGGTACCTATTACTATTATATTGTTAATTAAAGAAACCAAATAAATCTTATCTAATCTAATCTGATTATGAACGTAGTAAAGAGCTACATATAATGAGTTACGTAATTGGAAGGCAAATTATAACCGGGAAGAGTTACACTGTAATCGAGGCGATATCTCATTGGCAGTATCATTATTTCAGCTGGTCCTAAGGAATATATAATAGAACCACGATGTAAATTAAGGAGAACGATAACATAAAAAAAATTTTATTTGTGTCCACTTTATGTGAAATGCTATGCGTTGTCTATTAAGTAGTTCGAATGTTATACAATGTTGGTTCTTTATTCAATCTTTACTTTAGTATTACTGCAATTGCTGCGGGAAGGACAAATCTCACGCCAATGACTATGCAGACTAGTCCCGCGGGACTCTAATCGTTTCGAAATTTTTGGACGTTCATTTAAAACATTTTGACGTCTGCTTGCGAGCAGCGGTTCCCGAAGTAGGAACTTCGTCCAGTGATGCATCTACTCACTATGAACACTCAGGCAATCATATTCTAGTTTGATTTTTTTCTCGGTTAAATTTGTTTGGTTAATTTTTGTTAGGGTAAGCTCCAGGTTTAGTTTCGGAATTTTTTAAAAAAAATTTTGTTGGGAATTTTTTTGTTTTATTTCGTTTTTATAGGTTTTTACCTTCAATTTTAGAATCATTTTTATTGCTTACAAAGCAAGTTTTATAATTTTGTGGGGGAATTTTTTGAATTTTTTCTTTTCGTTTACTACTGTAACTCTTAAGACTTTTTGTAAAATTTTAGGGTGGCTAGCAATTTTTAGGATTTGGCTTTTATTACGAATGGGGCAATCAAGATCCATTATACATAAAAAAATTATTAAATTGAATTATTTTGTAAACACGATTAATTTTTTTAGTGGCATCCTATCATATTTTTACTTTTTCATTTCATTATAAGTAATAATTTTTGATGAATTTTGTATATAAATAAATAGATAAAACATTGGACATACTTGTAACTTCACTTGGGAGTTTTATTGAGTAGCAAACGTGATTCCATGTCAAAAAAGTGCAGTTTTTTTATTTTGTACTACTTTGAAGTCGCGTTGAAAGAATCAACATCTTCCAATTGACGTTGCTTTAGAGGAGTTCCATGTGGAAATACACGCTTGTTTTACACAATCTATCCCACTTCGTCCCCGTAAAAACTGCTCCTCATCCCCCGAATGGTACGACAAAGAATGTCGCTCTCTTCGCAACAGGAGAAATACACGTTGGCAAACTTTTCTTTTAACCCAGACGGAGTCTGACTATTCTTCCTACCTATCTGCTTATACCTCTTTTTCTGAACGTTGTGAAACCCTCTACTATGAGTACTTCCAACGCATGGAAACTAGCCTCATATCCGACCACTAACGTTTTTATAACTTTATTAATTCCAAGAAGTAATCCAGTGGTTACCCCTCCACCCTAAATCTCGAGAATACCTCTTCCTCTGATCCTAAGGTTATATCCAACCTGTTTGCACACTTCTTCAGGAAATCTTTCAGCGGCAATTCTCTACAACATGACCTTACCTACTTTTCATGCATGTACAAATCCACTCAAACGTCGTTTACATCTTTCTACCATGATTCTGAAGTAATCGCCGCCAGTATTAACGGGCGTGAGGATGACTTTCACCCAGGTCCCGGTGGCATTTCGGTCATGATTCTGAAAAATGTGCCATGCATCTAGTTCCACCCTTTCTTTGCTTCTCCGATTCTCGGTCACTCAAAGAGTTTTCCCTAAATTATGGAAAAACTCGTATACTATTCCCATCTTCAAAAGGGCTGCAAGAACAATGTGTCCAACTACAGACCCATTGTTAAATTATCATCCATACCGAAACTATTCGAAAAATTGATCTATGATTTCATGTTCTTCCACTTTAAGTCTATCTTCTCTCTCTATCAGCATGGCTTCCTCAGAGGTAGATCTACAAACACCAACTTTACCGACTTCGTCTTTAAAACAATATGTGCCCTGGAAAACGGTAAAGATCTTGATGTTATCGCCACTGATTTTAGTAAAGCCTTCAACAAGATCTCCATAACGTTAATTTGTTTAAACTTGATTACCTCGCCGCCCCCCCCCCCCCCCCCCCCCCCATTCATCTTCTGGATTCAATCCTACCTCAACAATCGTCAGTACAATGTTCTTTTTAGCTCATCCATTTCTAACGCTATTGTCGCTCGTTCCGGCGTCCCTCAGGGCAGCCACCTCGGTCCATTTATTTTCATCTTTACAATAAATGATGCTGAATGTGTCATCAAACGCTCAGAGCTGTCCATTTATGCTGATGACATGAAAATCATTAAACATATCTCCTCCACAACGACTCTCTTTACATGCATAAAGATTTAGATTCATTCACCACATGGTGCATAAAAAACTTTCTTGAGCCAGGTTCAAAAGCTGGTAAACAAAGACTAGGTCAGCAACTCTACGTCGTTCCTCCAACGAGGGCATATTAAGTAACTGGAGGCGATGCGAATAAGGAGGAAGCCTGAGTGGAACGCTCCACGGGAGGTCATAGCAGGAACAACATAACAGGGAGACCAAACCTAAGATGCATACTCGAGAATTGGTCTAACTAAAGAAAAAAATAAGTGAATTAGGGTCTGTCGACCAGAAAACTCCCTTGACCAACGCTTAACAAAACGCAGAACTGAATTACTCCTAGACACAATATAGTTTATGTGCAGATTGAAATCGAGTTTTTTGTCTAGCTTTACACCAAGATCAGTCACGGACTCCACACGGCGGATAGTAGTTTCCGCAAAGGTATAATCAAAGACGAGCTGATTGATGCTCCTAGAAAATGACATAACTTAAGTTGCAGTCCATTTGAGACACACCAAACCCTGAAGGTATTCAAATCATCCTGAATGCAGGAAGAATCATAACTGTTCCTAACGCATGAGAAAATCTTCATATCGTCTGCGTAGATTAGTGCTTAATCAGAGGGACAATGTCATCAATGGCAAGAATAAACAACAGCGGCCGCAGATAGCTACCCTGCGGCACACCAGAAGAAGCCCTAACAACTCTAGATAAACTGCCACGGAAAGGTACCCGTAAAAGAGAAATAAAATTCTTAATAAATGAAAAAATTCCATCGTTTTTACTTCATTTTGCCACTATGCCGGACAAATATTTTCGTTCCAAAAAATGTCTTCATAAAATTGACGAAACTTTTTGATTTTCTTTGCAGGACTCTCCCCTATACAATTGACTCAATTTATTTATTTGTAAAATATATTTATGCTGTATATGTTTCGCTTATAAACATCCATCATTAATTTGGCCACGAGTGATTAAAAAAATTATCCTTTCTGATTCCTGGGGCCCAGTGTAGAGCCCTCTCAGCACCCCCCCCCCCCCCCCCCCTTTTTGGGTCCTAGCGAAGCCATATGGCGACATTCGATATTTTCAATTTCATCACGTTTAAATTAAAAAAGTTTGTGACTAATGGTTTTGGACTCATAGGGTTATGAAATTAAAAACTCATCAAAGTCTGACCTGAAAACAATTCTCGGCAGTAAAGATTAAAGAAATCAAAATTGTATTACTTTAAACGTTACATCTCAAATACAAAAAATACCAATAATACAAAATAAAATTGTATACCTATGCAATCATATAGTCTTGATATGAAATAAATCCACGTAAGCACTACTGACAGTATATTGATGGAAAAAGATGTTGGAATAAATTAAGAAAAAATGCGGAGTAAAATTCAATTTATTCGGGGTTACATATGTTTCAATTCGCATAAATTGCCTATATTAACTGAACTGTATTTTTCCACCGAAGTGAAGCTTAAAGCACTGCAGCAAGTGTTAGCAGAAAATTGCTGTGATTTTCCAACAATCAATCATATAATTGTCACAGTTCCCGCGCTATCGATAAATTCTCTCCTTGTTACAGTAGCAACTAATGAAATGTGGCCTCGGATGGTTTCATTTTAAGTTCGCTATAGCAAAAACTGATATTGATTATCTTCGGTGACGCATAAGCTCACACGTGCACCAGTGCTGAAAGACTGCTACGCGCTACCTTAAATTTACATTTCAAGAAAAAACAACAAAGGTAAGCATTTGTCCTTTGAAATTGTATTCAATATCGATTTTTTGATAACTGAAGGAGTGCTTCCATTGTAAAAGTCAAGTTTGAAGGACTTTGCGGTCCTGATTTTCGTAACCAATTATTCATGAGTCATGGGTATCATAACCCTCTCACCAACTTAAACTCACTAACAACGAGACAAGTGTCATGTGGTAGCACTCAAGCTCTGTTTGTGAAATAATTTTGTGACATTTATAATACTCCCAAAATCCCCCACTCATCCTTGCAGTACCTTGGAAAAAGGTTCCACAAACACTAAGCTGATGGTTGGCGGTTCCAAACTTAAATATACCTTATCCTTGGGCTTCTTTAAGAAAACGTAATAGCTGCTACGATAGCATCTCAATCAAAAATTGAATTACCTTTACTGCCACACCTGACGACGCTTTCCTTTTTGTCCAACAAAGCCCATGAAATGTGTTTTTCCATAATGACAAAATCACATTCCACCCTTATTTTGCCCGGCTGATCAAAATTTGACAGTTTTAATAGATTTTTTTTTGTTCCATAACAGAATCAGGATATGAATTTTCGGGTGGTGTTACTTGCTCATCAAAGGAAACAATGAAAACTGAGGACAGAACATTTTTAGCAAACGACCTTTTTTGTCTATTCGCTGTTTTAAGTTTCCGCGGGTTCTGACAGGAATAAAAGCGAATGCTACGATAATTCTGGGGATATAAATCAACTTCTACAGAGGATTTAGGGAGACCATAGAATTTTGGATACCGATTGTCCCTTCAGATAGAAAAATATTTTGTTATCAACAACAGATACTTTATATAAAGTTAAGGTTGATTGAGTTTTAAAAATGTTTTGAAAAGTTCCAAAAAAAAATGTGATACGATAAGCTAAAGCCTTTTCGTAATTCTGGTTAGGGTAAAATAAATTACTCTTTCTATTTACCAAGAAACCTGACGAATCCGTTTTTCACAAGTAATCACCACCTTCAAAGTTGTCGTCAAGTAGGTCATTAGAGATTGCAGTTCCTGCTTCATTCTCGAAGAAACCACCCAATAGATCCAGTTTTTGTGTCGTATGCTAAAAAGTAGATTCAGAGAAATTTTATGCCGTTTTTTATACATATAACCCTTCTTTTGAATTTCACTATCGGAATATTAAAAATATTTTCAAAAAAAGAAAATATTCTCCCAAAAGATTCTCATCGTATTACATTTCTTTAGAAAGCTGACATTTCCAGACGAGCTGGCACAGATGTAATTAGAGAGGCAATTTAGGTACATGGAATTTCCCGCCAAACGCGTTCGATTTCCTGATAAAGTTGCTCTATGGTGTGTATTGATCCTCTGTTGATTTGCGGCCGTTATAGTCCCATAAATTTTCGATTGGGCTTAGATCGACACTTTGAGCAGGCCAATTTTGCAGCACTTGCATATTATTGTCCTCAAACCAGGCCGATACTGCTCTCGCTGTGTGGCAAGGGGCGTTGTCCTGCTGGAACATACAAATTCTTAGTGTTCGTAATCTTCTGAAGGTAGGAATAAGTGAATTTTCCAAAATGTTTATGTAGGCCGTGACATTAATGCGGTATCCGACTTCGATTCGATAAAGCTTACCAACATCTTCAGATGTGAAGCAGCCCCAACCATTACACCCAGTCGACCCTTAACAGAACTTAGCTGTGCACTTGAGATATCTCGATTTAAAATTATTTAAATTTGCAAAAAAAATCTCACTAATTGCCACTAAAAGTATATTGACACATATATATTTTTATTTGACTGTTAAGACTTTGACCTCTCGAATAAGACTGATCAGTTCGGCAAGCAAAAAAAGATTTGGCAATGTGAGGAAACCAATACAGTTATTTATATATAAATGTAAATATCTATTTATTATTATTTTTTTGCATTACAACACTCAATATATTTTGTAAAAGTTTTTGCGTGTTTATCTACTATTGCTACTATTTGAGGGTTCCGTACTTTAAAAGGAAAAAAACGGACGCGTATAAGATAACTTATACGTCCTTCCGTCTGCTTGTCAAAGACGCTTTTCTCGAAACCGACTAAACGTAGGAACCATTGTTAGTTTCTCAAATTATCCGCGTAAGAAATTTTAAATTTGGCATCATGTTAGGTCTTTGTGATGGGCGAGCTTGAAGTGGCAGTTACCCATCTACATATTGTGCTCATATCCTCATACCACGGTCTCAGCCCCAACCAAAGTTGTACGAAAGGTGCCCTAAAGGAGCGAACCGCTGTCTGAAATGCGTAGGCGAGTAAGGAAACTATGTTATAGAGCTAAACGATTTAATCGGTCTAATTTTCTTTCTACTTAAGACAATAGAGAGACTGCTTAACCTTTACCAGGTGCAAACTGGACGAATCATCTTCCCTTCACTTTACTAAGTTTGCCTACAAAAAGTTAAATCTCCAGAGACAGCCTTGCAGAATTTTATTAGCGAAACTGAGAAAGCCCTTCTCCATAAAGAAATAACTTTATGTGCTTTTCTTGACCTAAAAGGTGATTTCGATAACACTAGACATGTATATAGATAGTGGTTGGTGGAATAAGTGATAAAGTTTCGGTCTACCAACCCTGTCGTCCAGGTTTGAATCTCACCGGCGGCAACCCATGTTTGTTTTCTGCTGACAACAAATTACGATAAAATGGTCATGGGGATTGCAGTAAAAATGCTAGTTGTTACCACTTTAAATTGTAGGTTTACTTGCAGTCGTTGTCTCGAATCGGGTGAAAAGCTTCTCCCACCTCATGCCCCACAAGGGCTTACGGAATTAGAGATTGAGATTGGAATGAGGCAATTTCGATCCAAGGCACGGTTATTGAATACTCCAATGAGGTCAGGAATCTGGGCTTCCCGCTCGATAGAAGACTTAATTGAAACTCTCTTTATTTTAAACAAGGATGCAGGAGGGTTATGGGCCTGTCGTTAGCTCTCTGGAAGGACTTGGGGTCTCACAACGGAGATTATTCTCTGGCGATTGTTTGCTATGCCGCCTCTGTCTGGTGGCCTATCCAACAGCTACCATAGAGGCAGTTATCGGCCTTTGCACATCTCTATTTTGAAATCCGCTGCAATTAGGGCCTTACGTCTAATATGCCGGCTGGGAACAAAGGGAACATGGGCATCCGTTGGCGCATTCTTAGCATAGATATGTGTACTGTTAGGGACAATATTACCAAGGAATTGCGTTTTGACAGAAGGTTTAGAATTCTCATTCCGAAACGAGAACGGGACAGCGGTGGCCTAAATCTAAACCCTAAAAGACTGAAGTGGTTCACTGAAGGGCAGATGGCACTGTGCATTTCAAGCCAAAATCCATGCCATAAAGAACCTGTACCCTTATTAATGTTAATAAAGGACTGAGAGGTGCTGATAAAATTATTTTCTCTGTTAGCAAGCACCGTTAGGGCTTATCAATACATAGTTTCTCCTCGAAGCTTACGAAGGAGTGCTTCGACACTGCAACAACTGGCCACTCATAACAGGCTCACTCATGCCAGGTCACTTGAGAATCAAGGGTAGCGCCAGGGTCCCGAGGACTATATCCGCCTTCGCTGGTCGTCAATAAGTGAACAAATGGAGCTAAAAGGTATCCTGGAGAAATGTCGCCGGACTCATCCAGGCAACAGCACTTGTTAGACGCTATGCCTACCATTATACCATCTCCTAATGTGAACCTCACGTTGCTTACAGGTTACCTTGCTGGGCACTGTGGGCTAAGGTATCACCTTCTTTAATTAGGTCTGTCTATTGAAACGGACTGTCGGCACATTATGTGTTCTTGTACGGCCTTAACGACCTTATTGGCCGCAGTGCACACCATATGAATAATCTCCCCTAATAATAATCATACTAATAAAAAGTCTTTTTAACGCAAACATATTTTCACAGTCAAGGATTATGAATTTTTTTTTCAATGGGAAGGAGGTGGCCTCAAAGAAATTATTTTTCAAACGAAAGCCCTACTTTTAAGAATTCTAAAAAATTTAATATTTTTGGGGTTATAAATATATTGATTTTAAAAAGCCATGGTTTGTAGATATTCAACAAAATAATGCTGGAAAATTATTACGACGGCCACCAGTTACATAATTTTGAAAAATTCACAAAAATATTTAATTTTTCATTACAAGTTATGATTCTTGATGAAATAATAAACAATTCGAACATATGTACATAAAAAAACTGGAAAATGCAAGGAAAAATATTAAAATATTTTAATTATTATTAATTTTGTAGTTATTGACTGATTTTAGTTCTTTAATTTCCAGTTTAGTTCTTTAGTTTCAGAAATAGATCGAAGAACTGCTGGGATAATCTCGTAAACTACCAATAAGAAGCTGGAGATCATCCCCGGGTCAATCCATATCAAATCAACCAATGATGGTTGCTGAAAAAATTTATTTATTTTTTATATTTTTAAATATATTCAGAGAGTTTAAAACAGGTATTCATTAATTTCTCAGATGTCTAGTTTTTTTTTAGAGCCGCCATTCAGTATTTGTGCGTTGAATATCTTTACAAACCAAGAAGCTGTAGCGTCTAACATAAACCTCTGTAAAATACAAAATAGGCTGCCGCACCAATACAAAATGGCGGATTTAAAAAAACCGGAACATCTAAAAAATTTACGAACACCAGTTTTTAACTTTCTGAGTTTAGTACAAACTTAACTAACTAGTCTAACATTCTAACGCATATTTGCTTCAGTTTTAGTGTTATATTTTTTTTATGTATGTTATTTTTTTATTTTCGGGTTTAAAATAGTATCAAATTTGTCCTCCTTCAAAGGCAAGCACACAAAAATCTTTTATCGTTCTCAAACGTACAGCTGATATCTGTCCTCCTAAAAAAATATACCTGCCTCCGAAATTGTTGGTTTTTAACAGACTTCCCAAAAACAAAGAGGTTCTAAGTTCGACGTGTATTTTTTTATGTCTGACCGGACACAACCTCGTAACGCGTTGACCGTTGGTACGATGTCAAAAAAATTTTTGTTGGGGGGAGGGGGGGAAGGAAAAAATTTGCCTAAGGTAGGGGGAGAGGGGAGGCGTAGTCAAACTTCGTAACACGTGGACCGATTTGGATAATTATTTTTCTGTTGGGTAGAGTATGTTTCCTGGTTCATACCACGAGAAAAAACATGTTGGTAAGGATGGGTGAGGAGTGATTGATACCGCGGAAAAAAAAATTAGGAAAAGGTAGGATGGGGGTGGGGGTAGGGACCTATACCTAACTTTTTAACGCGTGGATCAGTTTTGATTGTTCTTCTTTTGTTGTACGGAGTAGAAGACACTAAAAAGTGAAAGATAAAATAGTTTTTAAAAAAAGTTGAACCGACTTCACAAAAAGCATAAAATAATTTTTAATTTTATATATGTATAACGACATTTTGAAGTCGGTGCAAATCAAACAAACCAAACAACTACAACAGTAGTATTTAGCCGTCCTACGTTCAGGTAGTTTTATTTATTATCTTCAATTTTGGTTGGGTTGGTCTCCAACAAATAAAAATCAAGTGAGGTAAGGTCGGGAGGATGACGCAGCTAACGAAAAGTACCACGTTGTTGTATCTACCTAACCGCGTAATTTTCATTCAACAACTGTAGTATGTTTCCTCCGCAATGGGCGCTCCATCATATTTATCAGGCCTGTTTCTGGAGAGGTGTCATCTGGAAGGGATAAAGTCCTTCTCTTCGTAATACTCTTCATACTGTCTGCACTCATCCCTACGCTAAACGCTATGCGCCTTGAACTTGAGGTAGGATCTGCTTGCCTCAAGAATTCTCTACTCCATTTCTCCTGGAACAGACACAACATTGTCTTCCGCTTGAGTCGAAAGTGCATAAACGCTTTGAGTTTCTCGAAACTTTAAAAATCTCTTTGAAAGAGATGGTTACGTTTTTTCTGGGAATCGTGGATCAAATTCATGATCTGCTTCGAGGAAATTTCCGTTGCTAAATCCGTAACAGAAAATTATGTCCGCGTAGTCGTCATTTGTAAATTGCACTATTTTCAACTATTAATTGCAAACTATCAAAACGAGTTCTCACTTTGAAACATTAGGTGCTATTAAAAATGCCACTTTGTTTACAACGTCATTTTACACCTGGAGACCATAGGATTTGCATTCCACGTACAACAGTAATCAATTCTTTGTGTAGGAATGTTTGCAAAAAATTCTGATCTTCAGTAAGCGTTTTACTACCCCACATCGGCTACTCCACTTAAATTAATGTTATTACCAAAAAACAATTTGGAAGCAGGTAGATTTTTTTCTTAGAAGAGCAGGTATGAGCTGTACGTTTGGTTATGTAGGTTGAGCATAGTAAAAGATTTTTACGTGTTTTAAATTGCTTTTGAAAGACTAGTTATTTCCAACGTAAAAAATTTATCGTAAAAAAACTCCTGTGCCTTCGCGGGGGGTGGGGGGGGGTCAGATAGAATAATAAATAAATAATTTTTTTTCGTTTCTTACTTAGATCAGTTCCTTCATTATTGCACACGACCTAAGAAACACATTATTATTTATAAGTGGTTTGATCTTCAATAAGGTGCATAATTATGTAGTATTGTGAACTCGTTAGGTGCATGTTGGACGTGTGCATAAATTATGTCACTGATTGGAATTAATTTGTTATCTGCAACTCGAGTATGTATTTTAAAATTAAGGTCAAACGATTCGGGTTTGTACAACTATGGATTCGAAACTAATATCGATTTAGATTTTTAAAATTTTTTTTTGTCCGAATATAATCACTATAAAACAGTACTATCTACATGTTTTGCTTTAATTGGTATATTTAAAAAAAACATAGTAAAGGGCGGTACATTATGTTAAAATGAAATATATATTTTGGACAGCCTGTTATTGTCAATTATTGTCACAGTAATTGGTTGCAAGAGTGATCTGAGCTTGTCTAAATTAATACAAAACGTTAATTTTTTTCAGCAGATATGAAACTGACGAAAAGGCTGTTGTTTTCTTTGTTATCTATGACTCAATATCTACTAACTCGGATAATATCGCAATTTTAGCTTTAGAAACTAAGAAGCTCATTGGGACCGTATTTTTTTGCACATTTCGAGCTATACGGGATGTCCCATTTTTATCACACCACAGTAATATCTCCTCAGGACGGATACTAGTGAAAAACGTTTCATACAAATGTTGTTCCATTCAGAGTGGGACATATTTGTATGCTATGGGGTTGTTTTAAAATTTCTATGACTACCTTTTTTATTTAAATGGGAACTCCCACTTTTTATCGCAGATTTGTATTTTTTGTGTAAAAGGTATGATCGTTTGTCCCAACAAAATTTTTTGAAACGTCAATTTTTTAAGTTTGGGGAAAAAACAAATTTAAAAGAAAAAGAAAATTTTTCTAAATATTTGATCAGATTTCCCGAAAAAATCTAAGCACTTTTGGTCTTTTGCAAATTATCTGTTAACCTAACCATTAAAGTAAAAAATGCTTAAAAACCCAAAATTTCAATTTTTTTTTGAAAAACTCAAAAAAATTTACGTTTTAAAAATAGTTTTTGCGGCAAAAGTTGTTTACTTTTACCGAAACCATAGGAATCTGCAAAAAAGTGAGGGTTCTCATTTAAATAACAAAGGTACCCCATAAAACCATATAAATTTTACAATCCCATAGTACCCAAAGATGTATCCCTATGAATGGAGCACCTTGTGTATGAAATAGTTTTCGCTACTGAAGGGATAACACTGTAGATTGATTGAAATAAGAAACCCTACATCTTTATACGGATTCCCCAAAAATTTCGAAACATCGAAGCAGGGTATGAAACGAAAAACCTGATCTTTAATTATTTGAATTTTGGAGAAAATTTGGGAAAATGCTGAAGTTTAGGTAATCGCAAAACAATTTTTTTCCACTGTACCTGAAATGGAAGAAGTTAGATCAACATTGTTGACAATTTTGGAAAGTTCATTGGGGTAGTTGTTTCGTGGCGTTCGTTTGGTGTCGTTACATTGAGTAAATCAAAAGTTAAAATAAAATAATGATGTGCATACCGTGAAATATGCAAATATATGAGAGTCATCTTGTAATTCCCATAATTTAATACTTAACACTAAACTGGGTTAAGTAACAAACGTAACATTTTGTGTAGAACGTAAAACTGGGTAAGGTTAAAAATAGAAGATTAAATTAGAAATATCTAAAATTTGTTATTTTAACTACTTTATTTTCTTCAATTCCTTCATTTGTAAGTAAGCTGGTTTTCAAGAAAATCTTTTCAGTGATAGTTCGAAAAACTTTGGGAGGACACCAGAACCTATAAACCACACTTTAAATACGTGCGTGACTGTAATCCATTGAAAAGTTAACAAAATGTTAGTTGTAATTACTATATATACACAATAGTAAATTTGGCTTGAAAATGCTATCCAGACCGTAGAACGTGGAGATCCGTAAAAACTTATATTTTTATTTTAATAACTTGACTATGTTTGCAAATTAAAAATTGTTATTTAGACCATAACTCAGATGAATCACTCACAAATAACCTCTCCAAAGGGAAATTCTTTTTTAGTACGGTCAATAAAATCCAAAATGTAATAACAATTATGTTAAAGCTTAAGATATCCGTGCAGAATTCTGTCAGTAAATATTGATCGAATCAATACAAATCTTGGATATCAGGAAACTATTCTAATAACGCAAAAACGACAAAAACCCCATTGAAAGGGGGCAAGCATTTCATTCTACTCACTTTCTTATTTCCTCAGTAATTTTGGCCCTCATCTCGTCATTGTCTGCTATGAAATGAGTTTCATTCGAATCAAAGCGAACGAATTCCTTGCGGTTAGATTTTTTCCTTTCTGTGGAAGACTCGTTCTCCGGTTCAGATACAGTGAATTTTAGGCTTCGCTTCTGTGTCTCAGCCATCCTGGAGCCAGTCATATATCCATGCTACTTCGGATTTATTCAGTGGGATTATCTGGAAGGAAGAAGTAAAAGATAGATAAAACCATTATTTCGATACTTTCTGAAGACATTATATTTAGGACTTTGTTTACATTGTAAAGTCTTGTTTCACAGAATTCGCATTAACTGGAATCTGAAGGTCGTATACGACATATTGGCATTGTAATATCGCGTTTATACGCGACAGTAAACAATTTCATTCTAAACAGTTTACGTCTATTATTCTAGATAATACGTTTCCGAGGTATTAAGGAATTTACGTCATTTTAGTAATTTTTTTTTATGAAGATTTAAAACTTTTTTACCAAGCACAGATTTATTTAATATTAGATTTACGGCTGTTGTTGTCGATTTGACCCGTACATCAGAATTTAAATTTTTAAAAAAAACATTTTCATTTTAATTTGAATATATGTAGGTACATCATTTATTATAAAAGAACATTATCGAAAACCTTTTTTTATTTCTTATAAACAATGCTTTTGAAATACATTTTCCGCAGAAATTGTTATTGCCTTTCGCGCAACACTTCATGATGTTTGAAACCGAAATTCTTTGTATTTCAATATTTTACATTTTCAACAATAGAATAGAAGGATTATTGATTTCATCTCTTTAATCATCTCCTAGTCCTTCAGTGTCGGTGAAGTAAGTGATAACGTGTCAGCCTACGAATCCGATGGTCCCAGGTTCGAATCCCACCGGCGCTGACTCATGGTTGTTTTCTGTTGACAACAGATTGCGATAAAAAGGCCATGGAGTTTGCAGAAAAAGTTGCAGTGTGATTGTTGTCTTGAATCGGGTGAAGTTTTTCTCCCGCTCCAGCCCCACAAGGGGTTACGAACGAGAGAGAGAGAGAGAGTTTTTTAGCCAATTTGAAAATAAAGTCAGTTCTTCAAATATTTACTTGCGCTGTCTCTTTAGGAGGTGTGACACTTAAAAAAACGAGAGTTTATTTCTAGAATTTTTACAGGCATGCTAGCGCGTCGCCGATGACGGTGCCAAGAAATTCGAGAGTAAACGTAACAAGTTATAACACGCTAGCGTGTTAGTAGTGGGCCTAGTGTACGCGCTGAAATTTTTGTTTATACCTTTCGTCGACGAAATCGTTAGAAAAGTAAGCTTGGCAAGCCACTTGCCGCATGCATTCTGAACATTTAGCAAACATTCATCAAGATAGGTAAAAGAAAAATAACAAAGAGAACAATTCTGCCTAATCACCCAGCAGACCTACTCGCCTAAAGCGGTTAAAAGAGCTCTTCTCAATCAAAGCAAATATGATTGGGGTTCCCATAGCTGGCATGGTGGTTTATTGCTTCACAGACGGTACGCTAATAGGATCGACGCACGCTCAGTGACTATAGTAGTAGTTACCAAATTGAGGAGGAAGAAGAAACTTTTCTTTATCTCCTCTGCAATTGGCTGGCTCTATTTATTTATTTATTTATATACAAAGATTTTTCAAATGTATTAAATATATTAATATAATAATAATATATAAAAAAAAATATAAAAGTCAATCAATAAAATTAAACTAATGAATAAAGCGACGCGGCATCGATGCCAATGCCTCATTTATATGGTACTTAGTGCGATGATAAGGAACTTCGAAAAAACTATGAGTCTGCAGGGAGCGAGCCGTAACAGAGATATTCAGGGACCCTAGCAGCTCTGGAGAATTCGTTGTGCCCTGCAAACAATCGAACGCAAAAATAATTTTCAAGTTGCTACGCCAGTTCTTAAGAGAATCCAAAGAGAATAATTTGAGCATATCCAAATAAGGAGGCAGAATATGACGATTATTCCAGGGAGGGTCCCTAAAGGCAAATCTCAAAAATATACGCTGAACGTCCACGATGCGATTAATATAGATCCCATAATAAGGTGACCAAACAGGACTAGCGTATTCCAGTACAATAGAGAAGTTTTGATATATAAGGATCATTAAACTCTTTTGATCATCGCTTAGTAAAACCGAAGCTCGCATTAGCCTTATTTACAAGAGAATCTATGTGTTCATCAAAGGAAAAGTAAGTGTCAAGTCAAATCAATGGTCATGTCAAGTCTAGTTTATTAGCTACCATCAATAAAAATATTGAAGTGCAGAGAAGTCCTTCTGCGTGAAAATGATAAAGTGGTGCACTTGAGGATGTTCAAAGAAAGATAGTTAATGGAAGACCATTTATGAAAGGCGTCTAAGTCAGAGTTTGAAAGTGAACACTCATGTTCATTAGTAACAGTACGAAAAATTTTAGCACCAGCAGCACATCAAGGAATTCTCGACTTATGAAGGATCATCAATACATCATTGATGTAAATGATAAAAATCAATGGCCTAAGACGGCTGCTCTGTGGTACCCCTGAGGTGTTAAGTGTTATATTCGAAAGCGACGCACGAAACCAAACACGCTGTGTTCGACCGGACAGATACGAAAACACAGTTTAGAAAAACAGAAGGAAAACCTAGAACATGTAACTTATGAATGAGAATTCTGTGATTGATTCTGTCGAAAGTTTTACTGAAGTCGGTAAAAAGCCTATCAACTTGCTTATCGGCTACAAGCGAGGAAACACAGTACTTAACTCTAATAAGTTGGTTGTGGTGGATTGATCCTTTATAAAACGATGCTGAAACGAGCTAAGAAATGAAAATTGAAAAACATCGCAAACTAAAGCTTAAAAAGCCTTGGCAATGCAACATAAATTAGCAATAGGTCTAGAATTCATAATGTCGCTTTTTATGTAGGGGAATAATAGCAACGAATAGATTAATTAAATAAGTAACAAAGAACGGAAACAAGAGACGAACTGCATGATTTCAAAAAGAAGGCTGAGATACCATCTGGACCGCTGGAAAAGCTATAATTAAAATTCGAGATGTACTTTAAGATGGTACCCTCGTTAACTACAATATTCTTCAGTTGAAGGGAAGTTGGCGGAAGCTTCGTCAAGTGAGTAAAATCCTTAGACTAATATTACAGTCACTGTGAAGAAAAGCAGTGTTGAAAAAGCAACCGAAGAGATTGGAAACAACCAGGTGGTCGCCACTATCACAATATTCCAGGTTTAACGTAGAGAGATATCCGTCACAGTTACGCTTCGAGTTCATGAATTTCCAAAACTGGGTCGGCTCACTGCGCAAAGTAGACTTAATTATAACCAAACAATCGGTGTAAGAGGACTCTAGATAAAATATAAATTGATTGCGTAAATCGGAGTAGGATAAGTAATCAGCGTCGCTCTGAGAGGAACAAAACCTCTTGCAAGCCGTATTTTTAAGCTCTTGATGTGTTTAACAGAGCTATTCAACCATGGTTGGAAAGGATGCTGAGTTTTAGATTTTGAAATGGGAATACACTGAACAAAACAAACAGCTAAATTGTCATAAAAATTAAATAATGCTTTATCGACGTCGCTTTCCTGGAGAACCTTTGTACAATTTAAGTTAGAAAGTCGTTCATTAAGTATAGTGAAGGTATAACAATAATCTACAGGGTGTGACGTGCCAAAATGGGTGGGGTGATAGATCTCACCTAAGCAAACTAAAAATTATATGGCAGGGTGGGGGTCAATCTCAACCGTTTGGGAGTTACAGGGTGATTCATAAATTTCAGTTATTAATGGTACGCACATTACTCTTTTATTTTTATCTTTTGATATACCCAACACAACGTTATTAAACAAACGCTAAAAAAGTACTATCCCAATGACCTTTTCAAACTTGTGAATAATGTTGATCTAACTTGTACAGGTACAGTCACTTCCAAAAGTAAAATAAATGGTTTGCTATTACCTAAAATTCAGCATTTTCCCAAATTTTCTCCGAAATTTATGCAAGTACACCCCTTTTTAATTTTATTAGATTGTCCGTCTTATTTCCTTTCCAAAAAGGTACAACATGCCAAGGTAGAGAAAGGGTATAGAAATTTATAAGTAGAAAACTTATCGGGAAATATTTGAAAGTCTGCAATTTAAAGAAACTTAACTCATATTAACTCTAAGATCCTTTTTATTGAATTCAAAACATATTACAATTAATCTAAATAAATTACAAAAGCTGTTCAAAATGTCCACCGCCACTACGGATGCATGCCAACAATCTCCTTCTTGGTCCCTGTTTAAGGCGTATTGTAGCCAGCCTCTCTCGTATTTTCGTCGCTGCATTCCCAACTCTGCTAAGTAAATTCTCCCTAGTGTTAACTGGGCTTGAATAAGCTTTATCTTTTGTTATTCGCGATAAGAAAAAGTCCAATAGGGTTAGGTAGGTCTGGAGATCTAGGAGGCCAAGGAACCGGTGCACCTCGTTCTAAATTCCAGTCTTCTCTTGGAATCTCCTTCCAGTAGTCCTTGGACTGGGTGTGAGTTGGACGTAATTCCTCTCGATAAACCCTCCAAACCTTAGGTGAAGACAATCCTAATCGACTAGCGACTTGTCTCGTGCTCGTATCAGGATCTTGCCTCACGATGGTGATTATTTGCTGCTCGACGTCGCCAGAAGCTCCCGAAGTTTCGGGTCTTGTGAAGTTTCACTTCCGGTTTCTCTTAATCTTCCGAAAGTCCATGTAAATACCCCTCTTTGGGGTGCTCGCCGATTAGGGAATCTCCTTTAATATTCCAGTGCAGCCACTCTCTCGTTTCCGTCTACTACGCAATAAATGGAAATAATATCCGCGTATTCCTCAGAAGTAAATTCTACCACTTTTTAATAATTTTTGCTTAAAAATACCCACTAAAGATGTCAATCACGTCAAAAAACTAGAAACTCCGAGCTGAAAATTTGTCGTCAGATATTCTACCACAAAACCAAGTTTTAGTCAAGCAGACCACGTCGAAGGTCGAAGCAGGAGCTTGTCGAACCTATGAATAGGCGAGTCAATTATGAACGAAGACCTGACTAGCCAACAATAGGACCGATATTTAGGCTCCCTCTTTTTTCAGGATTTATCTAAATTTATTAAATCTAAATCTATTTGATCCTTTAATAAAGAACAACCACCTTGCTTGCTTTTATTATTTAATCTAGAATATTTTCATTCATTTCATTCATTTAATTTTTAGAATTTTTTAATTTCTAATTTCTCTAAATAATTCAATATTATTTTTATCAATTTTATGTCCAGTGTCCTTTAAAAGTTTGGTTAAACTAGAGGTTGGGTTAGCATAATGGGCTGACTGAATGTGCTCTTTACTTCTTGATTTAAGTTTCCTTTTTGTACTGCTTGGACGTTTTGTATCGGAAAAACAAATTAGGTTTATTTTTGTAATATATATCAATGTAGCTTTAGTTAAGCGTAGCCGATTAAAAAAAAATTAATTTTTAACAAAATTAAAATCTCTCAAAGAAAAAGTTCCGAATCTTTCGAACAAATCGACTTATTTCGGGCTGAAAAAATTACTAAATACTCATTAAAAACACTACGATCACGCTTAACTGAAGACATTTTTTTATAGAATAAATACATGTAAAATTGAAGATAGTTCGATTTAAATTGGCGCGGATATACTTTCAATCAATTCCGAAAATATAATTTATATTATATGTACAGGGAAAAACACGTTGCTACACGTAAGTACACGATAAGTGCAAATAGTTACTTCCATAGTACCTAATAGTTTATCACAGCCTGTTCTAGATACAAACCTGGCGGTTGAGGTGGGCGGCAGCCCCCCAGTTAATAAAGCAACTAAAAGCCTGATTAATAAACCTTTTCCTCCCAGAAAGTCTAATAAAAATTTTACGTACTTTCCGTGTACACGGAATTTACACTGCAATTTGAGGGTGGTAAATAGACACTGTTTACAGTGGCAAATTTATATCTTTTAAAGGTATATAAAAAAGATTAGCGCATGAGAAAGCGCTGTAGCTTCGTTATTTTCATGAATTTAACTAGAATGTTCTAAATAATTCAAACTTTCGAAAAATATAAAAAAAATCGATTTTTCCAAACCGTGTAATTCCCCCTTCATGAGTTAACATGACTAATAACATTAAAAAATATGTAAACCATATTCTAAAATACGAAATAACATGAAAGGTGTAGAAAATGAATTAATATTTGAATATATTTCAATTATAATTAAAAGCCAACATATGTTTTGAAAACGTAAATCGAAACGTTAGTCTATTCCTATGATGATTTCCTTATAATTTTTTCGTCCTTGCTCTATCGAATGCTTTTAAATCTGCCGTCATGGTCTGGCAAAACACTTTTAAAGGTCTAAGGATTTGAAATATTTTCAACTAGAGGTTCGCATGTCCAAGAGCAATATAAAGTTTAAGTCGTCTAGCATAAGAGCAGGGATAAAGTTTATCGCAGGTCGAATCGGGTCAGTTGATATGGGAAAATAATTGCTAGGAACTCAATGGCTGTAGAAAGTGAAGCGAAAAATATGTTGCCTTCGGAAAGAAGGTTTACTTCAAAAAATTTAGTGAGTTTTTGTCGAACTTTAAGTTTCTTTTCTCTAAAAGTTTTACACGTTTATTGTGTTTCTGATGTATAGTACATAAGTGAGCTATTCTTGTTAGTGCATGCTTACGTCGTTACCAAAGTATTTTGGATTTGACTCTTTTGAGAATAATGCTTAAAATAACTTTGATTAAAAGGAACCTTTCAGTAAGGATATTAAGTTTTATGCGTTTTAAAATAAGCGAATTAGTCGCTTTGATAACGACAAAGAAAGCAAATATCTCGTGACTGAAGGGTTAAAATAATTTTAGGAGACCTATTTAATGACATCCCACTCAATGGGGTACGAGAAAAAAAATTTAAAGTGTATTTCACTTTATTATTTCTCCAAAAATCTCATCATATCCCTTACGTCCGTATGTCAAATTTTATCTTTACTTATTTCTATAAAGAATACAATGGGAAGGCTGTGACATGCAGAAAAACAGACGGATAGATGGACAGACAAAAACTATAATGATTCGTGGTTGCTACGGAGACCTAAAAATTACTGAAAATAAATATAAACCCAGAACAATAATTATAAAAATTTTCAAAAAAATAAAAAAATCAAATAGACAATGAAAAGAAAATAATAAAAGAGGCTGAAACTTCAAAGTTAATAAAAAACAAAGCAATGGCACGAGAAACTAATTGAAGATTACAAACAAAAAAATGCCAATATATAAAAACAAAAAGTCAAAAAAACCATATTTTCACCTATTAATGAAATATTTATTTATTTTATTTACAAAATTTTATCACAGCTGACTACTTACAATATAAAATGAAATATTAAAAAGAGAATAAATAATACTACAAAAAAAAGGCCACTAAAGTGAGAGTGAATAATTAACAAAAGACAAACAGGTACTCATTTTTGTGGATTAAAATTATTATAACTTAAAATAAAATTTCGAAATATTTGAAGAAAAATAATATAACGAAATCCGAGGCCTAAAGCGACTTTAGTGCAGCTGATCACTCCCTGTAGATTTAGATAAAAATCAATGAGTTATAAAAGTGATTAAAACGGTGTGACATGGACTCCAATGGTTCATTTAGACCATAGTTAGTGCCGTAAGGAGGAGCTTTAAGAAGGTTCCTACATCTACGAAACGAATAAGAACTCGAATATAGAAAGATAACAACAGTTTTAGTGAGTCAATAAAAGCCACCAAGACATCAAAGATAAAAGAAGTCCTAGATCTATCGCGCTTATTCACCAGCGTATCCAAAGACAGCAGCAAAAGCATACTATTATGTAGGCTGAACGAATGGTACAAAAAAGAAGTTCGATGATAAAGGGATTGTTAATCTTCTTAGAACATGTCTTTTCGAAGCCCAAGCAAGTCTCAGTCTTGTTAACTATGTAACTGATCTGATCAACGAAAGACAAATATTTATCGAAAACAACACCAAAATCATTTACTCTATCCAATCTGGTTAGCAAGTTACTACTGCTAGAATAGTCATACATTAATGGATTATTCCTTTTAGAATAAGAGACAAATGTACATGTCATTGCTAAAAAAATGACTACAAACGCGCCCAAATAACTGCAGTGC